>VONZ01000322.1:0-617500 GCA_012976165.1 Labeo catla
GTGTGTGTGTGTGTGTGTGTGTGTGTGTATATATTTATATTTATTATATAAGAATCTAACTTTTTAACAACACCGTGAGCAGTGAGTTATGCTTTTATAATGTTAATGACTCTATTAAATGTAACTGCATTTCCCACTAGGCCACTGGGACTTTCTAAAGCTCTGTAGTCATGACACATCAGCTGTTATTTCTGTCTCTGAGTCGAGCATTAATCATTTGCAATTGTGCATTTAGCAAATAGTTACTTTGTTAGTCAGCTTTAACTGTTAATATATTCCTATTCGTGCAGCAGGGTTTGCATCACATGGTTATTTTTGCATGGTTTTGTTTTATTTTTTCAGATAAGCACTCAGGATTCAAGGTTTTGAAGTGAAGTGCTGAACGTGTGTGTGTGTGTGTGTGTGTGTGTGTGTTTTCCCAAGTCTAATGAGTTTCAATAGGAAGCTGAAAGCTCAATAACAAGGTCGGTTAACTGCGGTGTTTAAACTCATTCGCCGCGGCCAGCGGTAGTGATCGTGGAGGGGGTTGGTTGTTGCCGAGCAACAGTCAGCATTGGCATGTACCCAGAGGTCTTTGCCCGTCGGATCCGAACAGGGGTTTTGCCCACTGGCACCTGCTGTCAGTTAAGTGTCACGACATTGAAAGGAAATGGGCATTTACAGGAAATGACCCGCTCGCTAGAAAAACCACAAACCACCGGTTCAAGCACGCTTCAGCATGTGTGTAATTCAGACATATTAGTGTGTTATTATTGTTCACGTGTTAGCGATTTTAAACAAACCCTTAAACCAAAGTATGAAACTTATCTGCACACTTTTTGGTCTGTTTGAGATTTTTAACCATTTAGCAACTGCAGCCGACGCCGCTTTCTGATTTATGGCTTATGAATGGCATCACTAGTCTTAGAGATGTCTTTCAATTTTTCACACCGTAATCAGAGCGTATGATTTCCGTTTCTTTTTTCCTTTGTGAATCTTTAATTACAGCTGATGTTATTGTTGCCCCGGGCCAAATGAAAATGTTGAATGTAATTCCTGACCAAATTCATATTTTCCTAATATCATTCCTAAATATAATTTCAACATCACATCTCTCACATTATTATGTGCAGAAGAATTTCTGAAGTGTTTTTTTAAGCATCTCCTCCCTTCACTGTAACCAGCATTCACTGGAAGAGCGGTATGTGTGTAATTAGTGGTGTTTGCCAAGGCAAGCGTCAGCGCTGTTGTTATTATTACTCATACTTCAGTTAGTGATTTGTTCAGATTTAAATCGTTATTAAACTTAATTGTGTGCGTCATTCTTCAGCGTTTGGGCTCTAGACATGAATGATTACTCAAATCATTGTTGAGGAAGGGTGTGCTGTTAAAGATCAGATGTGTCATTTTTCACCTGAAGGACATTAAAACGGGTGAAAAACATCCATGAATGTAAGACCCGAGTGATCAGAAGATTATAGAGACTTAGTAGGACTAGGGCTGCTTAATTATGCATAATCATGTGTATTTGAGTCAATACTGAAATCACAATTATTTATCACAATTACTCATTGACTGACTTCATAGCAACCATATAGAAACAACCTAGCAACCTCCCAGAACACCCTTGCCCATAGCAACACCATGGGAACCACCCAGAACACCCTAGCAACCACCCAGAAACAACTTGGCAACCCTCAAAACACCCTAGCCCATAGCAACACCCTGGAAACCACACAGAACACCCTAGCAACCACCCAGAAACAACAGCAACTCTCAAAACACCCTAGCCCATAGCAACACCCCTGAAACCACCCAGAACACCCAATACACAAAACAACTTAGCAACCCCCAGAACACCCTAGTAGCAACACCCTAGCAACCACACAGAAACAACTTGGCAACCCTCAGAACACCCTGGCACCACAAAACAACTTGGCAACCCCAGAACACCCTAGCATAGCAACACCTGAAACCACCCAGAACACCTGAACACCTAGCCATAGCAACACCCTGAAACCACCCAGAACACCGGCAACACACCTACATTTGAACAACCTGGCAGGAACACTCTAGGCCTGAACTTGCCAAACCCCTAGAACAACCTAGCCCATTGCAACACCCTGAAAACCACACAGAACACCCTAGCAACTACACAGAATCAACTTGGAAACCACCGCAACACCCTAGCAACCAATAGTAACACTTTTGGTAACCACACTGCAGTAACCACATTGAAACACCTTAGCAGCACCCTGCAAACCACCAAGAACACCCTGGAAACCATTCAGTACACCCCCGCAACCACATGGCAACCATTTACATTTTTTTTGAAAATGTAAAAATGTAGTTTACAATTAATCTTTCAATATAATTGCTGGATCCACAGTTTATGATCTTTTGCTTTATTGTACAGGTCGTAAATATAGATTGGGAATTGTAAGGAAATTCAGGTGAACAAGATTTCCAGCCCCAGTCATGAATGTACATGCATTCACTCTTGCCATTCGTTTATGAGCACAAACGAATAAGCATTATGAGAAAAAGAGCCGCGGGACAGAGTGTCTATTCAAGTGTCTGCTGCTGTTAAACAGAGCACAGATCTAAGGCATGTTTACTATTATGGGCTGGATCTGCTCCCAGTCTGTTTGTTTGGCACAGACACGGCAGTCGAACAAGTCGTAAATCTTCAATATGACACTTATCACGAGGGAATCCGGCAGATGTGGCGGCCCTTTGACAAATGAGCTCAAAAATGTGCTCAAAAGGCCTCTGTTTTACTTTCTTCACCAGCTTTGGCTCAGCCGCCAGCAGCATTTCAGCAGATCCGAGCGTGAATTTACACTTATTTTATGTATTATTAACATCACAGTCAGAGGAATAGTCAAGTGTTTTAAGAAAACGAGACATTGTTTCTTAGATTTCTAAGTGCTTCTTAGTGATCTTTATCACATGAAAATGGCATGTTTGAAGTATCTAGATTATCTTTAAAAGGGTCGTTCATCATTTTGAGCCAATCTGACCAGTACAAGCAATATATTTTAAAGCAGCCTGTTAATTTTAGGTAAATTATCTCTACTTGGTTGTGACCTCTACAGTATTTTATTATTTGTTTTTCTCTTAAATGCACTTCTAATGCACGCTATCTTGAAGTAGTTGGCAAGATCTAAGACTACTAGCTTCCATAAATGGTCAGTGGAGAGACAGACCATCTGGTTTTCCATGATTTGTCCCCATTAGCATGAGGCCAGTGCTGATGTGTCTGCAATGTCTTGTTCTTTCTTGGTGTTTGACTCATGAATAAATGATGATTTATTTTCCTGGAATGGCCGGTCAGCCCCTGTTTAACTTCTCAAATCTCTTCTCTTTGTTCCATCAACAGCGCCGGTCCCAAAGGAGACAACATCTATGAATGGAGGTCAACTATTTTAGGACCACCGGGCTCTGTGTATGAAGGAGGGGTCTTTTTCCTTGACATTGCATTTACACCTGACTACCCATTTAAACCACCCAAGGTAGGAAAAGAAATACGAATATGCATTGAAATTAGAGGATGACTGATATGGGTTTTCATTGATGTATATAAAGAGCAGGTCTGCCTGATGCCAAATGCACATTTTATGTTTTCACACTGTTACAGGTCAAGGTATTTTCTTTTCATTTCAAACATTCAACACTAGAGTTTAACATTATCGAGTTATTTACTTATATACTTATTTTTCTATCCTTTTGTGTTTCATTTCTTATCTTTATAAACTATGCACTCTCTGTTATGTGAGTGTTGAATGTTACCAAACCTTATTTTGAATGGGTTTGAATGTTATTTATAGATATACTGACCTGTGGTTCTAGCGCCTAATTTGCTTCTTTTCTAATAATAACTCGTTTGAAAGCATTTGGAAATTTACTAGAGATGCACCAATCGAGTGGCCAGGGACTGGAATTAGCCGTTCTTCCGCATTATCAGCTTGGACCGGTGACCGGTCCGTTTTGACATCACACTTACGGCAACTAAAGCTGCTTTTCCACTATCTTTGCTTAACCGTTCCATTCCGTGCCGATCCGGGCCAGTCAGCAAGGATATGGTTTCATTTTCCACTATGGTGCTGATAAAACGGAACTCTTTGGAATGTAAACGTATATATATTTATTTATTTATGCTACTTTTACATAGGTTAAGTGTTTAGTATTTTGCCCCTTTTTATATAGGTTAAGTGTTACAACATTTTGAGCATATTGAGTAAATATTGTGTAAATCTGCTGACGCCCTGGAGCTCACAATCTATTATTACAAACAACATTATTTATTATGCTATTTACACTAATACTGCTCAAAGTATATCATGGTCAAAATCTCATCTGTTATATAAAGTAACAAGTTTAATTTCACCAGAATATCTTTATTTATATAGCCTATATGACGCACTTCCACAGGATTGTGGGAAATCGATAGCAGCGAAGGATACATCTATGCTGCCTT
Organism: Labeo catla; assembly: GCA_012976165.1. Classification (NCBI taxonomy): domain Eukaryota; kingdom Metazoa; phylum Chordata; class Actinopteri; order Cypriniformes; family Cyprinidae; genus Labeo; species Labeo catla. The sequence goes on from VONZ01000322.1 coordinate 4,460, forward strand.
CAAAATTCGATCAAAAGAAGGTACCTCCGGAACCAGGAAGTGAAGAAGAATTGCTCCGAAGCCAGCATTTTAGAGCTTTTGGACGAAGCCACAAACACACACAAATGGCATTTTAAAATGAAAACAATCCTCGTCTACACTGGCGTTTTCACTGCATTTCAGAAAGGATCTGTCTACAATACACAACCGAAAATGCATGTCAAATGACCATTCATGCAGGTACAACTATAGATATGTATAGGTAGATGCTCTATAATTTAGATGGCGGTCACGTCTATGTGCTAAATGGGGCATCTACCTATACATATCTATGGGTACGACAATGAGCATGACATTATTGTTCACATGGTCTTCAAAGATATGCAAAGCACAGCCATGACATCAGTTTCAAAAGTCTCTGTTTTGGTCCGTTTATACTGAAACGCAACCCCGGAGTTTTCAAACTAAAACAGGGGCTGCAGCATTTTCAAAAGTCTGCATTTTCGAGGGCCGAAAACGCTGGAGTAGTGTAAACAACAGGCGTAATTATAGCAAAAGTTATACATTTTAAAATGAAAACGCCCTAGTGTAAACACAGCCTCAGATTCAGAACCTGAAATGGAATTTAAAACCTCAATTCAGATCTGAACAGTGCATGAACCTGCTTCACAGGCCATCCTGTTTTCTGTCAGTGACTTAAGGGCCATTTTATTCTGTGTCTCTATCATCCCAGCCCCCCTCAGCAGCGCGGTTCCCCATGGGCCGTGTGTCTCTGTCGTTGTCCTTTAACGCCCCTTCCAATCTGTCTCTAAACCCCCTGTAAAGCAGGATGTTCATTTAGAGATGGTCACATTTTGTCCTATATTCATTTGTTCTCCAAGCTTTTGTGGGTTTGTAGGTAGACAGGATAGAGGAAGTCGTTCTGGTGGCAATTAAACTGTCATGAATCTCAAGGCCAGGAATGTCAAGGTCCATTAAAGGTTCGCCCTGAAAGCCTCGGGCTCTTGCACAGATGTCTCGCACACACTGAACATGCTGAGGCTGCTTTTTTTTAGTTTAGTTCATACAGAAACAAATTTCCTGCGTATAAGGTACTTTTAGTGTGGCATAACCTCAGATATTAACTACTAAAATTGATTCAGGTGGAGAATTCATGGTGTTCGATTAACATGATTTGTTCAAACAGTGCGAACACACATGAAATTTGCAATTTCCACAGCACAGTTAGCCATCTTGCAGGCAGCTTCATTTTAAACGAATTGTTCATTCTACAAATTAAAAATGGCTTCAAGACCTCAATATCAATCAGCTTTTCAATGTGTTTTTTCTTTTCCAGGTAACGTTTCGTACGAGGATCTACCATTGTAACATCAACAGTCAGGGCGTGATCTGTCTGGACATCCTGAAGGACAACTGGAGTCCTGCCCTCACCATCTCTAAGGTGCTGCTGTCCATCTGCTCTTTACTCACAGACTGTAACCCAGGTAAGACCCAAACACAAAATATGTTTGTCTGATCATGTAAAACCTAGTTGTGTGATTTGAGGCATCATTCATGTCTGTAGCACAAACGGTGCGGGCCGAGTCGCATGCTAAAGTTAGGGGTAGAGCTGTATGAATAATTGAAATAATACTGAATCGTGATATGGCTTAGTGCAGTTACGAAATCACAAAGGCTGCAATTTAATTAAATATATGCACTGTTTTAAAGTGAACTTTTAAACTTTAAGGGCTCCCTGCAGTTTTCCACCAAAATTACAGCTTGATAATTTAACGTTTCAAAATCAAGACATCAAAACAACCATAAATATTAGTATTGCAATTTTACAACTATAAAATGTAATTATTGTTGTTGTTGTTAATAATAATAATAATAATAATAATAATAATATTAATAAACCTTATCTCATTTTCTTTAAATATGTATTTTTTTTTATTTTACAGAAAATATTACAATATTTCATGCAATATTTTCTTCTTCTTATAATTTTTATTTTATATTTATTATGTTTCCTAAATATTAAATAATTTATTTTACAGAATATTTTACAGAATATTTTATGTAATGTTTTTATTACTACTACTACTACTACATTAAAATATTAAACAAATTTCTGTCATCAAAACAACTTTTGATTCCAAAAATAAGAAGTATTACTTAAAACAAAATATTGTAATTTTACTGTAAAATAAAAATGGATAATTAAAAATATAAACAAAATATAAGTTACTACTACTAAAGATAAATGTTAATGTAATAATAATTTTTACTATGTATTATGTAAATATAATTTATATTAAAATAAAAAAATTGAATGAGGAATTAATACTACTACTACTACTACTACTACTACTAATAATAATAATAATAATAACATATAATAAGTATATAAATGTTGTTATATCATTAAAACTTGTATTATGTAATATTTATTTGCTGTTGTTGTTAAATACGTTTATTATGATTATATAATATTAATATAATAATTATAACAATTTATTATTAATATATTTCTTAAATATTCAATATTTAACAGTAAAGTATTACAATATTTTGTATTGTGGAATATTTTTGTTTAGTAGTAATAATAATAATAATAATAATAAAGTATAAAATAATGTTATTGTTGTTATTATTAAACAACTCTTATTATATAGTATTAATAATTTATTGGTGTTAAATAAAACATTATTATTATTATTATTATTATTAAATCTAATATTAATAATATTTTAGGGAATATATTACAATATATTAGTTGTTTTTAACATTAAAGTATTACAATATATTGTAATTTTTTTTTTTTTTATTTTGTGTAGTAGTAGTAATAATAATTATAAAGTATAAAATGTTATGTTATTAAACAAAACTCGTATTATATAATATTAATAGTTCATTGTTGTTGTTAAATAAAACTGTATTATCATTAATATTAAAGATAATTTTATTATTTGTAGTAATAATAATAACAATAACAATAATATTATTATTATTAATAATAATAATAATAATAATAAGATTTAAGGAATATATTAAGTTGTTGTTATTATTACTATTATTATTATTAATAGTAATATTGTTTTTATTATATAATTTATTATGAATATGTTTTAATATTACATTTTATTTCACAGTAAATTATTACAATATATATTTTTATAATATTTCTTTTTGGTTTGTAAGAGTAGTAGTAATAATAATAATAATAATAATAATATATATATATATATATATATATATATATTTCCCTCAAATTGTCTAGCCCTCTGTGTTCAAATCAATACCCTTCTAAGTATGAGCAGTAGTTTATCCCCTAAATGGCAGATGAGATGTTTTTTGGTGTGTGGTCGATTAACGTGCTGACGACCGCGCTCTTGTGTCCGCAGCGGATCCTCTGGTTGGGAGCATCGCCACACAGTACTTGACCAACAGAACGGAACATGACAGAATAGCTAAACAGTGGACGAAGAGATACGCCACATAAAGCGTGCCGTACAGTATCGCTCCCCTCCTCGACACAAACACACACTATATCCCCCCTCAGCCCTACTGTGCCTCTACCTCTCCCCGTCTGCTGAAAGCACACTCACCAAGTGCAACAATAGATCTGGCCCCTCTTCCTTCCAACTTCCTGTAGACCTTTCTGTGAAGAAACTGTCCTTTGTTCCTTGTTGACTTGAAAGCTTCTTTTTATACAAAGAGTAGATTGGGACTTTATTTTCCAATTATCTGAATGTTTGAATTACCTTAGGAGAAAAGGAATACTATTGTTATTATTATTATTATTATTATTGTTATTATTATTGTCCTTCAACTTAATGTATGTATATCCTTTCTTTTTAAGTGGCATCAGGAACAAATACAGCTTATGAACTACTTTGTTTTTTTTCTCATCAGCGTATAGTGTATTTCTTTATTTTCTCCTCTCTCTCCTTTTGTTAGAATTCAGTAAGATTTCCATGCATGTAACCGGATGACCAGTCGCATCCTTTCAACTCCAAACTCTGCCCTCTTGTTTTGTTTGTATGTATTTTTTAAAGTCATGGCAGCCACTCTACGATAGGCTTGCTTGTGAATTAAAAAAATTGAAAAGGAAAAAAAACAAAAAAAACAATGTGTACATATTGCTACATGCCACCTCTGGCCAGAATGGACTGTTGTGCACTTGCTTCATGAAAAACACCATAAATAAACACTGTGGCTGAATTGTCATTTCTTGTATGTTCAATGCATGTATTTTTATCGCTAGTGTTACACATGACTTCCTGTGCTTCTGTCACATGCAATATATATATATATATATATATATATAGATTTTTTTTTGTTTTTTTAATTCACTCACATTTGCCTGAATTGGCTGATAACTGTCTGATCTGCTGATCAGAAGTGTTTCAAAATTTGACAGCCTTGTCAACAGATGCATTGGAAGTCATGCATGAAACGATTTTCTTTTCAAACATTTAAAGTGGTAAAACTTATATTAGAAGTCAACAATTCTACTATTCTTAGTATTTGCCATCTTGAATTTGTATTATACTTCATATATCCAGCATTATCTGCCCTGCTCTCGCTATCCATATTGGTTAAGAAGTAATAATTAATTAAAAAAAAAAAAAAAAACTGTACAGTTTTGTTTGAGTTTTATGCTGGTTTACTTCTATATGTCGCAAATGCAGAGATAAAAAAACTAGCATTACATCTTACATTTGGTTTTATTTAATAAATGTGTCATGCAAGAGTTCTGGTTATATATTGCAAAATGTGAAAACTTATTTTGGCAAACATCTTTTGGTTATCAGATCTAGGTCTGCAACCACTAAGCAATGGCACCCTACGTTTTCTATTTGCAACATTTATTTTTATGCAGATGTGGATTTTTGAGAGTTGAAAAGTGTCTGGAAATTATTTTCATGTGTTTTGCAAAGTCACAAATTTGAAACCCTATTAAACACTCACAAAGCAGATAAGAGATCTGGAGCGTAACATGCATAAATTTCCCCTATTATTATTATTATATTTTGTAATATTACAATGGTAATATTTATTATTTAGTTTAATATTTTTATTTAAAAAATAATCATATTTTAAAAATTATTTACATTTTATTTTTAAATTATTATAATTTTTATTAAATATTATTATTGTTATTATTATTTTATTCATATCGATATATTTTTGAGCAGCTGCTTGAAATAAAGTTTAAACAAAATATTATATTATATGAAAATATAATATAAGCATAAATGTGGCCTTGGTAGCTAACTGAAATTACTAAAATTAAAATAATAATATTAACAATAATATTGCAAATTTATTAATAATATTAATTGCAAGTTATTAATTTTATATATATATATATATATATTTAACAAAATAACTAATACTGTTGTAAAAAAAATATAACAAGACTAATACATTATTTAACAATAATTGTGCAACTGTACAAACAAACACAGCAAACCTGCAGCTTTTTAAGAAACAAATTGTGCCCAATTTCCCTCATTTCAATCACTGAGCCTTGTTTAGTGTCAAAATGAAGACTGGAAAAGTTCAGTACAAAAGTAGGTTACAAGTGAATGAATCGGAGTTGATCTCTACCTGTTCTCCTGAGGATCCGATCTCGAGTGAATCTCTGCTTGAGGAGGTGCTCGACTCCCTGTAAGAAAAAGCACAGACAACAGCACACTGAGACTTTCAGAAGTGGTTTTCATAATCCAGGCAACGTTCCTACCACTTGTCCATTATTTTTAAGCAAATTAGTGTACCCGTACTTCCAAGAGGGGCATGTTGTCACAAAACGTAAACGTGTCGAATTAGCTATGTGTTATTTATATCTGGTCAATAAAGGTGATTTTCAGTATCATTAAGGTTTGTGTACATACAGAAATTGAAATACACCCACTCTGAATTGTTTGTTTTCATAGTCTGTACACTCGACTAGACAGCTGAACTTTGTTACTTATTTTTAGTCAGTTTTTTCGTCTTAACTTACAAGTGTTTGTCGTCTTTCCAGCAAAATTCACTCTGCCAAAGCAAACGCATTGAAGAGGTGTCATTACAGCAGTTATGGTAGCGTTTACAGATATGTATATAAAGTATTACATCAAGACGTTTGACTAAAACGCATATTTAGCTAAGCTAAAACGTATAAAACGCACAAAAGTGGCTCTTAATTCTGATTGGATGAGCACCTGAGACCGCGCGCCGTTGCCACGCCGCTCAGCAACCGTTAAAATGTCACAGCGAAAATTATTTATTTTTAATATTATTGTAACTGTTATTGTTTAAAAATGTAATTATTAATTGAATTTTTATCATGGTCAAAATGGTGCCTAAAACAGCAGTTAGCTGTAAAATGAGTCTATGGATAAGCGAGTGTATTTACACATGGTTTATTAAACAACAATTAACCTACAATTCTTTATCGTATGATCTCAGTTTACGTTAGTCAAAAAGGTTTTCAGTCATACAGTGTCGTTATGTCCTGATTACAGTGATAAGAATGGGAAACAGTTCATTTGGTGTTTTATGTTAGTCAGGAGTTCACAGTTCATTTGATATGTAATATGATATGATAATGACTTAAGTGTCTTGTATGTTAGACTAACCTTTCACACATATTACACACATCTATCAGCTGTTGTGGGTTTTGAATGATGAACAATCCGTCCTCACTGCAAATGCCAAAAGGTTGGCTTATCATTGCTAATTTCACGCCCCAAATCACAAAATGTCAAACTTCGCCATTCTCTCAAATAAGCCAAATCTGTTTATATGTATTCACTATTACAGACAGCTGTCTTAAAGGAACAGTTCACCTTAAAATGAAAATGATGCGATTATTTCCTTATCTTTCTCTCGTGACATTATTTTGTCAAGCTCACTAAATAAATAAATAAATAAATACGCTACTAGAAGTCAAGTAGCGCATACGACTCCTGCGCTATATTGTAAATAATATATATTATATGATATATTCTAAATAAGTCTTTTGAAGCCATACAACAGTGTGTAAAACAGATATTACATTTTTAATTTTAATTTTAATTAACTGTATTAAAAATATGTTCAGTAATTGAAATAAATTTGAAATTTGAGATGGAGATGAAAAATCTTTAAAAAACTAAAAACAAATATTAGAAATGTTGTCTAACTGAAATCAATAAGGTTAAGTAGAAGTACTTAAAAAAGAAATATTTAAAAGTAACAAAAATAATTAAAAATATTAATGAACGATATTATATTATATAAATAACACAAAAATAAAAGTTATTACTTTTCATCTTCTGATTGAAGGACCAAAAAAGTTTACACGATCAGTGTAACTAATTTACTTGCATTCGATTATTTTTAGGCTTAAAAAGGGGAGGAATTCACAGCTTTTCAGTACAGCCTCAGACTCAAATTCATGTTGTATTATTATTAGCATGCATATTTAATAATTATTATGATTCCAACAATGTGTAATGTTTTCATAAACGTTAACAAGAACAAATAATAGTAATATAATTTACTAAATAATTTACATGAGATGAGCTGTTTAAACAAACCAAAGTCCTAATAACAGCAGCTTTTGAGAATGAATCACCTGTTTTCCATGTGTTCACTCATTTGAGAATGACTGTACAGATCAAGTTTGTCCACTAGATGTCAGCAGATGACTGGCTGTTTACTGTGATGATTCTAATGGGAACATTTCAATTATGTCTTACCACAGTGAGTCAGTGATCCGGGTGGAGATCCTGATAAAACAGCCTCTGAATACAGAATACACACTGTCATAAAAGGAACAAAATGCGAGACATTTAAAACAATCTCTGTAAATTTATAACCATCCTCTCTAAGAGTCTACCACTGTCTTAGATATGTGGATTATGGGGTCATATATCTCAGATGACGATCAAGATCTGGTTAATACTTCATAGATTATGGTTAAATTACATCCTGTAGACCTACTGAACAAAATGGTTAAATTTAGCAGCTCATTTGACGTACTTAACCACACCTCCCTCTACTTTTCATGGGTTTGTACAGCACAGGACGTTATGTCCCAGTGTTTTTTGAATCAGTGATCTGACAAAAGAAAAATGTTCTGACTGTGCAGGGTGTACTTCACAATATGTGCCTTTCTAGAGGAGACACTTCACTGGTTAAATCAGGTTATATCTTGGAAATCAATTGAATTTATGACCACTGTTGCAAAAGCATCGTATCCATATTTATGATCTTGTCGTATACAGGTCATATACGTTATGCTGTCCTAGCAGCCATAAAAGTATAGCTCAGCTTAGCAAACAGCTGAATAAAGGAACTAAGGAAAAAAAGAATACATTAATTCATTTAATGTCATTTCTGTGTCACAGCATAAATATCATTAACTGCTGCAGTCTTAAAAATAAAGGTTCCAAAAGGGTGTTTTTGCACTGATGCCATAGAAGATCCATTTTCGGTTCCCCAAACATCATTTCAGTGAACAGTTCTTAAAAGAACCATTTTGAAGAACATTTTTAAAAATCTAAAGAACGTTTTCTGCATTGAAAAGGTTTCATGGATGTTCAAGGTTCTTCATAGAACCACTGATGCCAATAAAGAAGCTTTTTTTTTAGGAGTGTGGGTTGAAAACAACCCAGTGTTGGGTAAACAGTGTTGTGAAAACTATGTGTTACAATATTGCATTACTCCCTAAAAAAGTAACTAATTGCCCTACTTAGTTACTTTTTGTGTAAAGTAATGCGTTACGTTACTTTTGTGTTACTTTTAAAATCTGGGCAGGGCTTGCTTGTTAGTTTTTAATATAAAAAGTTTCATTTTTGGCAAATGTAAAAGCTCTTTCACACCAAAAGTGAAATGAATAAGCCTGAAGAAAATGTGAATTCTAAACTCTTCAGCAATAATAAAAAAAAAATGAAGCACAAATGTTAGTTTAACTTTAGTCTAAGGTCTTTTTTGCTTATTAGTATGGTTGAATTGGATCATCGAAGTTACATTAGTTAATACAATGGGATTTAATACATTAAGGATGTTCACTGTAAAAAAAAAATAAAATTTGTTGAGTCAACTTAAAATAATTTGTTATAATATAATAATATCTAAGTGAAAACTTAGGTATTTGAGTTGACTAAACAAACAATTTGGTTTGGTCATCGGATGCCCATTTTCCACAAGTTGATATGATTCTTTAGGGTCTTAATGAAAAGTCTCTAATATACTTTGATTAAAAATTCTCAATGGTTGTGTAAAACAACACCCTTTCACAGGTATTTTCATGTAAATGAATAAGAAATGCGTTACTTGTTACTTGAAAAAAGTAATGTGATTACGTAACTCGCGTTACTTGTAATGCATGACCCCAACACTATGGGTGAAATATGGACATACCCACCGACTGAGTTGTTTTGACATAGTGGTTGGCTTAAATGTTTAACCCAACCTTCTGGGTAGTTTTATTTAACTCAACTAATGTGTAAAAATTACTATATTTCTTGCTTAAAATGAAACCAAACTAGGTCAGAAACATTATGACATTTATGTTCAACAAATGAAACTGACAATATGTTCAAGAAATTAACATTAATTAATTAAAATTAAATCTTTCTATCTATCTCTGTCTATCTATCTATCTATCTATCTCTCTATATATTGTTTGTTTATTCGTTCATTTGTTCTGTCTGTCAAGTGTTCTGTCTATCTAAAACTTTTAGACAAGGCTTTGTATTTTGTATTGTATTACAGTATATAGACATTATATAATATAGACAATGCTTCATTTTTTGCAAAACCAGATAACTCAGGTTTTTTTTAATTTTAAAAAATCATGTTTTTTTATGTCATCATGTTTTTATTGTGTTAGCTGTATTATATATATATATATATATATATATATATATATATTTTATATATATATTATATATATTTTATATTATATATATTATATATATTTTTATATATATATTTTATTTATTTATTTTTTAATATTTTAGATATAAAATGTATTTATTTTAGATATAAAATATATTAAAAATATATATATAGACACAGACAGATAGATGGATAATGCAAAATAACAACTTATTTACGTGGACAAAAGGTTTTGAACTGTGGCATGGAATGTTCCGTTTATTTGGTTCTCTTGAAACCTTGAAACAGTCTGTCCTTTCTACGAATTTTACCCAACCCTTCTAGAAACCACCCAGAACAAACACCTAGCAGTCCAATCACACTCCCAAGAGAAGATAGAGAATACCATCCATTAAATCATACAAACTGTATTTGTACACAACTATAGTCATTCGTTGTTGTGGAGATAAGTAAACTTGACTCAAGTGTGAACACAGATCAATGAATAAACAAATATTTAACAACTAAAAAGTGCTTAATTTGGAGTTAAATCACCTTTAATAGTGATTTACTATTACTTATGTGACTTTCAAAAGCAAAACACTTTTTAAATACGTAAGTAGAATAAAATGACTCTGTGATGACGTAAATACTACAGAAATGTAATTGTACTTTAAATTAGTTTAGTTAATTAGTTAAAAAAAACAAAACAAAAAGAGTAACTCATGTTACTGTAATTGCGTTACTGTGGGTGAAATATTGACAAACCCAGTGACTGGGTGGTGTAAATTTTAAACCCAGCCATCTGGGTAGTTTTATTTAACTCAACGAATGCGTAAAAACTATATATCTTGCTTAAAATTAAACCAAAATAGGTGGAAAAATAACATTTATTAATATGTTCAACAAATGAACATTAACTGATAAGTTGAATAAAAAAAATCAAATAATATTTTTTTAATTAAACAACTTTTTTTTACTTGCTTATTAATACATGTTCAACTTTTAATTATTGCTGATGCCTAGTAATTATGTTTCTGATTTTAATCTCATTTCGTTTAATTTCATTAATTCTTGTGGAGGTAAACTTGACTCAAGTGTGAAACTTGAATATGATCAAATTACAAATATTTAATGACTAAAAAGAGCTTATTATAAAGTTAAATCACCTTTAATAGTGATTTGCTATTACTTATGTGACTTTCAAAAGCGAAACATGCAGGAAAACACTTTTTACTTTCAAATACATGAGTAACATTAAATGACTCTGTGGTGAAGTAAATGCTATTATTTTTTTGTTATTTTTATTTTTATTTTTTTTTTTACATTAAATCAGTTCAGGCATGATTTTTTTAAAGATTAAATTCTATATCAGTATTTAATTCAAGCTTGTAGAAATTAAAGATTGAACTTGTAAGTATTTTTCTTGGAATTGTTTGTTTTGTTTACAAGGTTTCCTTGAGTAAGTTATGATACTGGTGTTTCCATCATGAATAATTGATAAGGCTGATTTTGTTTTTCACTGTTTTCTAGTTTTAAAGTGTTTTATGGTTGCTTCAGTGGAACTTGCTGTTTCGTGACATCTGGAGTTCATTTTCCACTCAAAATGACCCATTCATACAGATTGTTAAGGTCATTGTGTATTATATACCAAGTATTGTGGTCTCTGTGCTCATTTGGATATTAACATACATAGATATGTTATCTTTTGAACCATATAGCACCATATATGTAGTAAAGTTTACAACCATATTACTCTGAGTATTGCAGAGTAAACTTCAAATGGTTAAGTAACTTAAATTTATTCCTTCTCTTTGTTAATTTTACATAACTTTGTAATGTTTGATGTAATAACATCCTTAAATTTAGATTATAACAAAAAACAAACTTGAGTAAATAGTTCATACGCCACTTCACACTTCAACTGAAGTCAAACTTTCCTGTGCTACTAACTCGCCTGCATTAAAAAGTACGTTTTTTTTAACAAATGTTAAACAGCTCCCCACTATTAGTCCCTGGCCTTGTTGCTATTTTGAATGGGGAGTGGCAGAGTTCCAGAAAAACATCATGTTCTCAGAATCGCGCCTCACGTTGCAGCGGTGGGTCCGGGAGCTCGGGTCCCGCCTCTGGACGGGTGAAAGTGTGTCACTGGGTTAACGTGACTCGAGCTAGGGCACCGAGGGGCGGAGCCACACACGGAAACGCGAACCAGAGAACATTCAGTTCTGAGCGTTCCATTGTGAGAGAGACACTCGACACTCGAGAGCTTCTATGGAACGCTGAAGCATTCGAACGCACACTGGATCTGAGGCTCGACAGACGTACAACTTAGACGTAAAGCTGTCGAGCTGGAATTATTACTGACCGACTGAATTAGAACATATAAGCCTGTAAAGCGTCTGAAGACATGGAATCAACAAAGCAAGGTAAGACAGTTATTTTATTGCTTAATTTATTTATTTTTTAAATAAATGTATGTATTTAGTAAGCCTTTAGCATGGTTAGAAACATTACTCCTATTATGTAAAAAAAAAGTGTTTACAATTGCAATATTTTTACCGCGTTACAACGATGTAGCCTATTATTTTGATAGGTGTAACATACAGGATTTCAACTGTCATTGAAAAACTGAAAGTATTATGGAATATGCATTTGATTTTTAAAGACATAGACATGTTATAGAGATGGTTTTGCGGGTACTCACGCATATTTTAGCAGCCAAAATAGCTGTTTTTGAGCTGAAACCCTATAAAACCCTTGATTAGAAAGGGATTATTTCATGAAATGAATCAGATTTTCTATCTTTACTTGCATACATTGTTGCATGTATAGTTTAATTGCGTTTTAAATGTACATTTAAAGCCGTTTTCACTTATTTATACATATATATATATATATATATATATATATATATAAATGGATAGATAGATAGTCTCTCAGATGTAGTATAAATGTATTATTATTGCGCTGTTTGTGGCGTCATGAAGTGTGAAAACATATTTAAAAGGACATCAGAATGAAGTCTAGTATTTTGCACGAACTCATCAGTCAAATCTTCTGATTTAAAACACCTTTGACACGCTTTCCATTGCTTGCATGACACTGCTGCAGCGTAAAGCACGTCAAACTGTGTATGTGGGTTAGGAGTGCCCGTGACGTCACACGCACTCAGTACTCCGAGTACTAGAAGGCTCCAGCTCACATGGCTCTCGTAGCCTAGCCATGTGCCTCTGTGTACTAGGACTCGTATCTCAGCCGCTGATTGGTCGCGACGTGCGCGGCGCCTCGTCTCTGATTGGCCGAAGCGTGACGATTGCATAATTTAGCACACTGCCCTGACTCGAGACTCTCTGCAGTACCACGTGAGGAAGCAGCAGACAGCTAGTGACCTAGATATTCTTCCCGTACAAAACATGAGAGGTCCACGTGTGGGTGGGTCTGAGAAACGAAGGGTTGTTGTTGGTTAGGTAACCTCCCTTGGCCATTTAAAAAAATACAGTGCATTTTAATGTAGTTTGCGAATGCATAACTGCTTATAGTGTTGGATAAATCTATTATTTGTTTATGTACTTGAACAGTTGACTACTATAAATATCATACATGCTGTATGTGACACTAATAAGAAAAATACAGTGATGGAATGAAATTGTATTTGATTGTTGTACTGCCTTTTATTGTGCTTTTGATATACAAAATAATTATCGCTTCTGTATATCATAGTAATGTTACTTTACTAGGTTAGTGTAATTAAACATAATCCTGTAGTTTCATTCATCTATAAATAGGTCATGAGCTGTCTTAATTTGAGGAAGTTCATCCAACATGTGCACTTCACAGGATTATATAATTATACAATTGTGTTAACAACAAAAGATGACATTTATGCAATCATATTTGAGTGACTTCATAACCAAATTACCGGCTCACCTATGGAAATGAGTTTACATAATGCAGTTATCCAATATGTGAATGAAACAGAATGAAGAAGGTCAAATTTTTTCAGGAGTAAAACATATTTGGAACATCTTTCCTGTATTTTTATGGTATATGACAATAAAAAACATTTTTTTCGAGTGTGCATTTTTAAAAAGTTCCCTTATTTTAATACATAAAATACAATAAGAAATGCTTCTTTGGCAACTAGGTGAAACAAAAAAAAAAAGTTGAAATTTTATATTTTTAAATATAATCTAGTTAACTTTATTTCTATTAACAAACAACAACATATTTTTTATTATTATTTATTAACAAATTATTTTATTTCAAATAACAATTATATTTAAAAACATCCACTTAAAAATGAGAAATATTGGCAACTAGGTTAAAAAGTGTACTTTAAAAATTATGGTTTTAGGTAACCATATTGACCCTGTTTTTTAATATTTTGTATTTTATACTTTTTAATTTAATTCAGTTAATTTTTGTTTTATTTCTAGTAAGAAAGTATGTGTTTATAATCGTTTGTAATTTTAGTTAATTGATCATAATCCTACAATTTCTATTTTTAAATATTTAAAAACATCCACTTAAACTGAAATTAGAAATGTTGGCAACTAGGTTAAAAAAAAGTGTACTTTTTTATTCGGTTATTTTTTATTCTGTGATTTTTTTTTTTTATGGTTTAAGGTAACCAAACTGACCCTGATTTTTGTTATATTTTCCATTTTAAAATTTAATTCAAATAATATTTCTAGTAACAATGATGTTTCCATAATAGCTTTTAATTTTAGTTAATTGGTCATAATCCTTACATTTTTATTTTTAATAAAATATTTTAATTTTTAAAAACATCCACTTAAACTAAAATGAGAATTGATGGCAGCTAGGTAAAAAAAAGTTTTCTGAGTGTGCATTTTTAAAACGCTCCCTCTTTTCCTCATTCCCAGGAGGCGTGATAGCCTACGTCTGCTCCTCAAGCTCCGCCCCCAGCCCTGAGTCCTGCATGAGTGACAGCTCTATTAGCCACTCCCCTTCATCCTCCCCGCCTCTGCCCACCAAACAGGGCCGTCTGACGGACCTGCCCACCGCCGGACTGCTGTCCAAACACCCACGCGGACACGTTTCTGACAAGACGCTCGCTGCCAAGAGCAGCATCACCAGTAAGTGAATGCTAAATAAGCTTTTAAGTGATTCAACTGTCAGTGTAAAATAGGCAGGATTTGTCCAATGGATATGACTAACTCTTACATGATTTTTCAGAGCTTAACGGGATGGTGCTACTTTGTAAAGTGTGTGGAGACGTCGCCTCGGGCTTCCACTACGGTGTTCATGCCTGTGAAGGCTGCAAGGTAAGGAAATGCATAATTCTACCTAATATTTTGGGTCTGTTCTAAAACCTAGTGTTGTTCAGGTAAGGAAGCATTTTAAGGCATCATTGGCATGCTCAGTTAAGTCAAACTTTATTTACTTTGCAGAAAATGCAATCTCAAAATGCACCGTTTTACACTTTATTTGTGCTCAGCTTAACAATATGTTAAAAAATAATGTGCATTTTGCACTTTTTTGATGAATTTGTGTACCAAATTGATCTCTTAAGTCACTAGGATTTGGGACAGACCTGTAATATCTCCAGATATGATATTGTCTATGAAGCAGTGTTTTTACTCACAGTATTTATTCATTTAAATTAATATTTTGAATATTATTATAGTTTTTAATAATATTTTGTTTCCATTTTAATCAGTAAATGTTTAGTATTTTAGTTGCGTGTATTTGTCATTTTTAGAATTTAAAAAAAATAAAAAATACATATAGTTTTCATTATTTTTATTTCAGTTTTAGTTATTTTAGTACATTAAATTAAACTAAATTAAAATGAAAAATGCTGCTCTGGGAAATAGATAAAATATATATAATATTTTTATTTAATTATTTTATTTAATGTCTATTTCAGGTAACATTTTTATGGTTTTTGTTAAGTATAACCCTGGTTAATGTTAACTAAAACTATGAAAAATTGTTGAAATAAAGCCAAAATAAAATAACATTTAAATATTAGATAACTTAGCTTACTGAAATAAGTTTAAACACTTATTAAAACTGAAATAAAAAATAAATTAATATAAAAAATCATAACAAAATAAAATATCATTTATTTTATTAATTTTTATAACAGTTAATACATCAAATTAAGTTGGGAAATAGATTAAATATATTTTATATTTGTATTTAATTTATTTAATTTAATGTTTATTTTTAAGTAACATTTTTTATGGTTTTACTTTTAGTTATATATATTAAGCCTGGTTAATGTAAACTAAAACTATTAAAAATTATTGAAATAAAGTTAAAATAAAATATAACATAAATATTAGATAAACGTAAATGCTTACGAAAATAAGTTTAAACACTGAAGTGTTTATTTAAAATTAAAACTGAAATATAAAAAAATAAAGCATTATAAAAAAGCACAACAAAATAAAAAAATATACATAAATATAACTTAAATTAAAAAATCTAACTTAGCTAACTGAAATAAGTTTAAACACAAAATTATTAAAATGAAACCTGAAATAAAAAATAAAGCAATATAGGAAAAAAAGAATTATATATAAAGAATTATATTATATATATTAAAAAATTATATATATGTATATATTTATATATATATATATATATATATTTTTTTTTTAATGACCTATTTATTAATATATTTTATAAATTAATTGCTTTTTTCTTTTTTACAGGGCTTCTTCAGAAGAAGCATCCAGCAGAATATTCAGTATAAGAAATGCCTGAAGACAGAAAGCTGCACTATTGTTCGGATAAACCGCAACCGCTGCCAGCAGTGCCGCTTCAAGAAGTGTTTATCTGTCGGGATGTCCCGAGACGGTGAGTTTACAGCCATATCCGTCTTCCTTATGAGGTCAAGGTTTTGTGATGTTGACTTTAGGACTTGCACAACTACATTGCTTGACTCGAAAAGTAGTTCAGAGCAGAAGAACTAAATGCAACGAATCAATCTGTCTTTCAGCTGTGCGTTTTGGACGCATCCCGAAACGGGAGAAGCAGCGAATGCTCTTAGAGATGCAGACGGCCATGAATAACATGATGAACAACAGTCAGCTGCAGCGCATGCTTCACGGCGCGCAGACCGTCCCGTGCGCCATCGACAGCAGCCAGAGCGACTCCAGCTCCTCCTCTCCGTCGCCGCCGGATTCGCCTCGCTCCTCCTCGGATCTCTCCCGCGACTCGGAGTCAGCCGTTCCTATGGACACGGCGTCGTCCTGTTCGTCCGACAGCGGGGAGGAAGACGCGCCGAGCAGCGGACGCGTTCCCCGCGAGGACCTGTTCGCGTACGCCTCGCCCCCACGCGGAGGGTCCGTATCTCCGGCCAGCTCCGAAACGCTCAGCAGCACCAGTAAGGAGGAAGAGGAGCCGCCGCGGGAATGCTGGAGCCGCTGGAACGAGAGCGGCAGCGCTGACAACCTGCACAACACCACTGGACCTTACAGGGAACATGTGAGCGCGTATCACGTGACCCAGCAGTGCAATCGAAACCCAGAAAACCTGCCTTACCACAGAAACAACATGAACGAAGTCCAGACTGGAGGAAACAGAGGACACCTGGTTAGTGACCTTTCTGATGTTTACACATCAATATTAGCAATACCAACTGAGGATCAGTGTTGTTGTTAGCTAAAACTAAATATATATATATATATATATATTTAAAAAAGTAAAAAAAAAATTAAAAAAAAACTTTGTTTTGACAGATAACTTAAATACATTTACTGAAATTAGTACTAAAATTACTAAAACTGAATGGAAATATTTTAAAAAAACTGACATAATTAAATTACTAAAATTAAAATAACAAAATTTTAATATAAAAGCTAATTTATTGAGAAAAATAATTTAAAATGTTACATTAAAATACTACAAATATTACCAATATTTATTGGATTTGCTTTTAATAATTATTAAATATTTATTTATTTATTTTAATTGAAATAAATCTAAAATATTAGACTAAAAACCTTTGAATGAAAATTTTGCTTTGGCAAATAAATAAAATACGTTTAAGCTTATACTAAAATATTTTTTTTAAAAATTGAGGAAAGCACAAAATGACTAAAATTCAAATTTACATGTAAAATATAAAAGCTAATTCACTGAGAAAAATTAAACAAAAACTAAAATAAAAAGTATATTATTTAATTAATTACATTAATGAAATTGATTCATTCATTGAGGAAAAAAATATAAAAACTGTTACTTTAAAATATAGAAAGTTATATAGAAAGAACTTTTTAAAAATTGCATTTATTATATACATTTAATCATTTATATGGTTAACTCATGTTATTTTAGCTATATGATTAATTGTTTCTCTATTCTTTTTATAATTTCTGTATTTTTTTAATTATTCATTTTTCTAAATTTTAAATAAATTTATATACAATTTCGCTAACTGCGTTCACCATCTCGGGTAAATTTTGTATGTTTATTTGTAAATATATTCAGCTGTTTTTGAGACATATTTGTTTTGCTTTCAACAATTTAAAAATAATTTCAACCAATTTTATAAAATACTGTATTATACTTTATTAATTTATATTATCTAATAATATGATAATAAATAATATAATTTTTCAAATAAAAAAAAATCTGAAAGCATATCTTTTGTAATGTGAGACTGTTGGTCTTCTCTCAGGTGTGTCCCATGAGCGTTTCCCCCTTCGTGGACCCCTGCAAGCCCGGTCATGAAATCTGGGAGGAGTTTTCCAAGAGCTTCATCCCCGCCGTACGAGAAGTCGTGGAATTTGCCAAGCGGATCCCAGGCTTCCAGGATCTTTCCCAACACGACCAGGTCAACCTCCTCAAGGCGGGAACCTTCGAGGTAAGGCAACACGAGTCCCGACGCATTTTCTGCCAGCCTAAGCCGTCCGTCAGACCCCTAACGCTCTCGTCCGTTTCCCTCTGCGCAGGTGCTGATGGTGCGCTTTGTGTCGTTGTTCGACGTGAAAGAGCGGACGGTGACCTTCCTGAGTGGGAGGAAGTACAGCGTGGACTTGCTGCGCTCCATGGGCGCCGGAGAGCTGCTCAACTGCATGTTCGAGTTCAGCGAGAAGCTCACAGCCCTGCAGCTCAACGAGGAAGAGATGAGTCTTTTCTCCGCCGTGGTGCTGGTGTCTGCAGGTGAGCTCTTCAAAAACACAGAAATACATATTTTGTGCAGTAAAAATGACAAAAGCACAAACTTAAAGATGTAAACTTAAGACAGACAATAAAAGCTCATTTAAAAGTAATCATAACACATAATAGACAGCAAGTTGTGCAATTTATATATATAAATAAATATATATATATATATATATATATAAACATATACAATTATATATTGATTCATTTAATCATTACTAATTATTAGTAATATTATTAATTGCTTATTTGAAATCTATTTATTATTATATATTTATACTTTTTTTTTTTTGTTTAATTTAATAAATATTTTAACAATTCACCATCTTGGGTGAAATTTGAGTTATTTATTGGTGTACTTTAAACTTTTTTTTTTTATATTTATATTATTTATTATTTAAATAATTATGTTTTTTACTAATAAGTTATATTATTAATTAATAATTAATTGTTTTTGCTTTTATTAATTATACTTTTTAATCATTTAAATTTATAAATTATTATTAATTGTTTATATGAATATATTATTACAAATTATATATGTATATATTTTAACTTATTGAAATTATTAATAATTAATACTTTTTAATCATCTATATGAATACAGTATAAATTATTATTTTTCAATTTATATAATTGTATTACTATCATTTAACTATTTATTTATACATACTGTTTTGGCTTTTAATATTATTTTATATGTAACATATTTTAATTATTTATATGGATATATTTTAAAAGTATTTTTGTTTTAATTTCTCTGGCTGCATTCATCATCTTGGGTGAATTTTGAACTATTTATTTAATCATATTGTTTTTGCTTTTATTAATTATCATTTTTTAATCATTTAAATGAAAATAGTATAAATTATTATTAATTGGATATATGAATATATTATTATAATTTTATATATATATATATATATACACACACACACATTTATTTAAATTATTAATAATTAATCATTTTTAATCATCTATATGAATACAGTATAAATTATAATTAATTGTTTATATGAATATATTATTATAAATTTAAATATTTTTTAATTTATTGAAATTATTTACTGATTATTTATTGTAAAAATATTACTTATTCATTATTTATAATTTATTTATTTAGTGTTTATGTGTTTTATAGTAATATATATTTCTATATATTATTTATCTTTAATCATTTGTATTATTCATTTATTATTTTAAAGTAAATTTGTATATACCGTATTGAGTGAATTTTCAACTATTTTGTATATATTGATTTTGCTTTTAATAATTACAATTTCAACGTATACATTTACTGTGGTCTACAGTTGGTTCTTTCGTGAAACTTATCAGTTTTGTGCATGTTTATTTTCGCAGACCGATCGGCCATCGAGGACGTAAACGGCGTGGAGGCCCTTCAGGAGACGCTGATCCGAGCCCTTCGCAACCTGATCATGAAAAACCACTCGAACGAAGCGGCCGTCTTCACCAAGCTGCTCCTAAAGCTGCCCGAACTGCGCTCGCTCAACAACATGCACTCCGAAGAGCTGCTCGCCTTCAAAATCCAACCCTAAACCCCCTCCTAACTCGCTGTCTGACCAACCTGGGCTGTATATTTCACTCTTGAATGTATTTAACGGGCTTTTTTTACTGTTTTGTGAATATAAAAGCGCATTTGGAATCGTTCAGGTTTTAAAGCTACGTTAGAGATCATTGTGATTCGCTCATCACGCACAAGCGAAGGTTTCAAACACTAGACTCTTCCTCAGCGGCGTATCATCTTTTCATTATGTGCAATAGCTGCTAAACGCATGGCTATTTCTATAAGAGCAGCTTTATGTCGTATCTTGTCCAAAAGATTATGTGTTGTATATATATAAATATATATGATGTAATTTTCTTTTCTGAATGTATGTCTGTTGCTAGCAGCATGTTGGCATCATTTTAACCTGTGTAACAGGGGCGATGCTTTTGCACGAGGTGTCGAGGAACAGATCGGGCGCTTTCGACTCCCCCGACACCATAATAACGGTGCGCAGACGGAGGATATCCGCCTGTCCGGTTGTAATTTATCAGCGGAGTCACTTTAAATGGCATTTTTCTATAGATGACATACAGAGAGGTGTTATTAGTCTTCCATTATGCAGCGGGAAACGTGTATAGTGGACCTGAACAAAACTATGAAAGAGTTTTATTTATCGACGTTTGTACAGATTGCCTTATCACTTTTCGCCACATTTACGGACACGGGGAACATTTGTTATTTTTCTTCTCTGTAACGATCGCGGGGCAGGGAAACGATGTTAAAATCCCAGTTATTTTGGGATGCGCTGCTCCCGGTTTACTCTATGCATATGGAAACAGCTTGACAATATGGACATTTCTCAGCCTGTAACCGACAGGAAAAGATGTACCGCTTTCTCGTTCAGCTCTGGTGTGTCCATGTTTTTTTTTTTGTTTCCTTATAAAACAGTGCAGTATGTATAGTTGTGTATATCTATTTGAAATATATCATTATAAAAGAAAAAAAATCAATAAATATTTACTTGTCATTTACTGTCATGCCTCCTTTTTGCACTAGAGGTCGCTAATAAGCGGCGTGTGGATTGACGCGGTTCTGTTACTTTAAGAATAGCATGTAAAAAACATGCAAGGGTTATGCAGTGATAAATGTCTCAATTATAAACCGCTGTAATGTGACCTCATTACATTTCATTCAGCACGTGGTTATCCTAGAATGCCTTATTTGGATGTTTTAAGCCAATCAGCTCTTTGGCAGTCTGGTTAAATAATTGGGTAATTAAAAAATTAGATGCTTGTTATCACCTCAGGTTTATTTAGCACACTCAAACGCATTGCATTGTGGGATACATCGCATACCATACTGAGCTTTAGTTGTGTAGTGTACGTTTCTTAACTTAATAGGTCAGTATTTGCATACTGTATGTATTTGTATAGATATTCCAAATATTTTCCAAAATTATTTCTAAAATTCCTTAATTACGAAAACATAGAATAGGTCCAAAATAAAATAAAATAAAAGCATTTGTATACATATTCCAAACATTTTCCAAAATTACTTCTAAAAATGCTTAATTAGGAAAACATAGGATAGGTCCAAAATAAAACAAAACAAAACAAAATAAAAAAATTAAATTAAATTAAATAAAAATTAAATGTATTTATATACATGTTCCAAACATTTCCCAAAATTATTTCTAAAATTGCTTAATTATGAAAACATAGAATATGTCCAAAATAAAATAAAATTAAATGAAATTAAATGTATTTGTCTGTGGACAGGTCCAAAGTAAAATAAAAAAATATATAAAACAAAATAAAATAAAATAAAATGTATTTGTATACATATTCTAAATATTTTCCAAAATTATTTCTAAAATTGCTTAATTACGAAAACATAGAATAGGTCCAAAATGAAAAAAAATAAAATAAATAAAAATAAAATAAAATAAAATAAAAAATAAATGTATTTATATACATGTTCCAAACATTTTCCTAAGTTATGTCTATAATTGCTTAATTACGAAAACATAGAATATGTCCAAAATAAAATAAAATAAAATAATTAAAATAAATGTATTTGTATACATATTACAAACATTTTCCAAAATTATTTCTAAAATTGCTTAATTATGAAAATATAGGACAGGTCCAAAATAAAATGAAATGTATTTGTATACATATTCTAAATATTTTCTGAAATTATTTCTAATTGCTTAATTAGGAAAACATAGGATAGGTCCAAAATAAAACAAAAACAAAAAACTAAATAAAATAAAATAAAACAAATAAATACATTTATTTATATACATGTACCAAACATTTTCCAAAATAATTTCTAAAATTGCTTAATTAGGAAAACATAGGATAGGTCCAAAATAAATTAAAATACAATAAAATAAAAACAATGTTTCATTTGCTGTCTTTAGTTACTAAATTAGTTACCATGAACTAACATTAAACAATACTTTTACAGCATTTATTAATCTTAATTTCCACATTTAATACATTTTTTTAAAAATCAAATGTTGTGTATTTTTAATCACAAATCAATACACTGCGAACTAACAATGAACATGTATTGTATTTTTATATATTATTATTATTATTTTGTATTTTGAATGTATTTTAATGAACTATTATTAACAAAGATTTATAAATGCCATTTTATAAATGCATATATTGTCTAAGATTAATAAAAAAATTGTCATATAAATAAATCATACCATGCTCATTGTTATGTAATGCATTAAATAATGTTACAAATGAGACATTAATATAAAGTGTTTCCAAAAAACATATATTTTAATGACAAATTTTATAGTTTTACATTTGATTAGTGTCCTAGAAATATCAGATTCTGCAGAATATTAAATATTTCTCTCAATTTTATAAATATTTTTTATTTGTTTGTTTTAAATTATTTGCAGGATTGAAGAGAAAATCACTCATTTTCTATGTGCCACTGAACATGTATGAAATATAGAAAGACAAACGATGTTATTATAAAGGCTTATACACACACATAAGTACACACACACACATCACATATAAATGCTCTGAGATTTGTTAAATCTACCTCCATCTATTTTAACACAGGTGGAAGCAATAAATTCATTTAGTTAGTACTGTTTTATATTGAAACTCGTCTGTTTAGTGTGAATCTGTCTAAAAACACACAGGAAAATCACACTCAATAAAGTGCACAGATTCAAATGAGGTAAATGGTCTATGTGCGTCCACTGACTATTATTGCAATCTAATATTGTGCTAATATATTTCAAATAACAGCATGTGTTCTTCAGACGCACATAATCAGCTTATGATTCATAATGTGATTATTGTCAGCTTGACCTGAGAGGCTGCTGTCAGACAGACATAAACGCCACTGCGGGTCACGGGGTTTGAGTTCGTCTGGCTCCTGCTCCTGAATCTGCTTCATTTCTGCCGTTCACACAGACAGACAGACAGACAGACAGACAGACAGTCAGTCAATGACCACACAGGAAATCCAACAGAAAACAGCTTCAGTCCACATTTACCTGCCCAGAGATGCGCTGTAATATCCGTTTTCCTCCAGCACATCCTCCACCATACTCTGAAACATCACACAAGCTTCAGACCGAGAGCTGAAATAAAACTCACAGCTGGATCATTGTCAACATACTGGAATAAATATTAAATTCACAACTTTTAAAGATGGAAATCACATTAGTTGGCATTAAGTGAACATGGGGGTGAATTTGAACTGATTTCACTACTTTGGTTTGAGTGGATGTTCATTTTTGTCTGTGCTGCACTAATTTTTAGGATGAAAAATTGACAATTTATTTATAATTATTCCAGATCTTCATAATTTTGTCTTTCTATAATCAAAATGTTTACATATTTTAACGTTTTTTGTGCATATTAATTTAACTGATAATCAACGTTTGCAATCCTGTTAGTCCTTTTTTTCTTTATTTAATGCATATTTATTTTTATTTGATTGATTTTAAAGAATTATAAAAAAAGTCAAGGACTACATTAGGATAAGCAAAAAAATAAATAAATAAAAATTAAATAAATTATATATACACACATATATATACATATATATATATATATATATATGTATGTAATAAATTATATATATATATCTTTTTCTTTTTTTAATACAATAATAAAAAAAAGTAATAATAAAAGAAAATCAAAGGGCAGAAATAAAGTAAAATAAAAACATTAAATGGTTATAAGTAGTAACATATCACAGCTTTCTAACCTCTTAATTTTTTTTTTTAATTTGAAAAGTTTAAAAATATAAAATCAACTTTTGCAATCCTGTCAGTCTTTTTTTTCTTTATTTTATACATAAATATTTTTATTCAATTGATTTTAAAGAATTACAAAAAAAAGTCAAGGACTACATTACGATCAAAAGACAAAAAAATAAATAAATAAATTATATATGTATATATTATATATATGTAAAATTTTCATTTATAAATAAAAGAAAATCAAAAGGCAGAAATAAAGTAAAATAAAAACATTAAATGTTTACAAATAGTAACATATTACAGCTTTCTGTCATTTTAAAAGGTTAAAAACATAAAACTGTTTTCAGGTATTGTTGAACTTCTGTCTTTAACATTAAAAACTAAAAATTATTTCCCCTATATTTGCATTTATGTATGCTAAATTTAGCGAACAGAAGTAGCAGATTAATTAAATAACTTTATAAAAGATAAATACATTTAAATAAATTAAATAATGTTCATTGTAATTTTAATTTCTTTTAACTATCAAGTTCTTTAATGACATCATCCTCCAGGATGAAGAATAATTTTTTGACCTGTCTGCAATCAAAGCGTTTTTGGTTTTTGTATAATCAGTTTTTCATGGGTTAGTCCATCTTGTTAGTCTTTTTAATTTCTTTTAATTAACAAAAGTCAGTTCAGTGACATCATCATCCAGTAAGTCACATCATTTTGGAGGGAAAACAGCAGTACAGATGTCTGTAAGTATTGTCAATGGTTATGATTAATTACTCATGCTGACTGTTTACAAAAACAAAAACTGGTATTAATTCATGCATGCATTCACAATAACAAAAAATGTTTTAAAATCCCACCTGTATGTCTTCATAGGTAAGTCCGTCTTGAAGACTGGAGTAACCTGATTCCCCTACAAAATCAATAATTCAAGCTCAGTGGTGTTTGTAATGCTTTAAAATTAAACCATGGATAAAAAAGTACAGTTCAGAGTTACACTTCCACGGTTTTCCGCAGCGGATGGGTCTGAACTCAGAGACTGGATCATGGACCACCACTCTCTGCTGGCTGAAGACATCTCCACCAGCTCCTGACTTCCTTGAAGAACCTGAAAGGTTTGAAATCAAGGCTCTGAAAAGCATTTTTCAGTTCAAAGCACAATGTAATGAATGCAATGTCCACTGAAGTTCACTACAACAGCCACAAGATGGAGTTGTTGCACCTTTTCCAAATTAACCCTGTAAAGCCTACATATGAAATAATAGATTTTTTGTAATGAACCTTTAGATAACATTTTAAAATATCAAAACATAAAATAAAAATATTAATAATATTTGATACATCAGGATTTTATGGCTCATTTATTATGACAAAGTGAGAATATGGAGCTCATACTGTAGATTCTGATATTTATATGAGCAAAATCTAAGATTTGGTACTGTTACTGAAGCAACTGCTTTTGCATGATGCTGTTTCCACGCCAGTACATGATGACTAACAAAAATTGTTTTTGCATTAAAATGATTGAGTACCTTATTGAGCTCCACTTTCAGATTGTACGGATCACTTCCGTATGTAAACAGCGGTTTCTTGAATCGTTCGACTGCCCGCTGCTTGAAGCTGTTTTGAGGAGCTGGTGGAAGCTAAAAACAGAAAACATAAATAAACGAGACTGAAACATTCTGGAAAATGCCTGAAAACAGGCTCTGAGTTACCTGAGTTATGAATATAATCTTATGCAGAACTTCAAGAAGCCTTTGGTTGGGATCATCAATTTGTCGAACTTTTCTCTGAGATAAACAAATTCCTGCCGATGCTGTAAACATGGGAGAAACACAAGTGAAACATAAGAAATTACCTAATATTTCCAGGCGTTTTTTACCTTTAGTGTGCGAACCAAAACTATACAAATTAGTCTAAATAAAATTTACAGAGCAATTAGGAAAACAGAGACTTTTTACCTGGTCGTGCTTTTGCTTTTTGACAATCCCCACTGCCAAATGCAAAACAGAAGTCTTTTACTGCTTTTACATGGGAACACATTAAAAATAATAATAATAATAATAATAATAACAATAAAATAAAATAATAAAGTAAATAAAAATTAGAATATAAAATAAAAAACATTTAATTAATATTGCGTTAAAAAAAAGACAGAAAGAGTATAAACTTACTCATCAGCACATTTCACACTGACATTCCCAGACATTTCTACACATTTTAAGAAAGGAAAAAACAAAACAAAGCATATTTAATTGCTCATTTGCATTTAAATGCTTTTGTAAAGTGTATTAGTGGTAAACTCTGTCACCTTGGCTTTGTTTTTGTTCTGCTCCACTTGCTGAAACAGATGCAGAATCTTCCAAACTCTGATTCTGTGGTCCATCTTGATCTTTGAGGCCGACGCTCTGAATCGAAAACAAAATACACTACCTATTCAGGCTGTATCTCTTTCAAAAAACAAACCCAGGTTTATTTATTAACCGAACAGTTTATAACAATGAAGAATTGGGCAGTAGTTTTCTGATCTAACCTGTTGCAGTGGTCCACACATCCTGGTCCTGTTACTCTCCAGGAAGTACTTCTGCGCTCTCTTCCTGTCTCGCTCCGCTCTTCTCTCCAGTAAATTATAGGATGCACAGAGATTGTCCACAAACTTCATCATTATATCTGAAATTCTGGAACTGACCTCGATGATGTCAGGACGCACGTCTGGGTTTGGAGTCAAGCACCTATTACAAGACAAAGAAAACGTGTTCTATAAAGGTGCTACATCTAAGAAACCAATCTAAAAATTGAATTCAGTGTACGTTCGATGATGAATAGCTATAATGCTTGCCAGAAAATTAAAGGAAGCAACTGGACAGCATTTCCCATAATTCTCAGTGACAGCAAGGGAAGAATAAAATACAGTCAATGCATCAATTACAGACCTAATGCACATCATTTTCTCTTCATTATCACCAAGGTGCATTTATTTAAACCAAAATACAGTAAAAAGAATAATATTTTGAAATATTATTAAAATCACAAAAGTTTTTTAACACTCATAATAAAAAAAACAATAATAAATAATAATAATCAAGCTCAAAATCAGCATATTAAAATTAAAATCACAATATATTCAAAGAGAAAACACTTATTTAAAATTGTAATAATATTTCACAATATTACTGATTTTACTGTATTTTTTTATCAAATAAATGGCTTAAGGGCTTTATATTTGTGTATAATTTCTTTCTTTGTTTTTTCTTTTTGTTTTTATAACTATACTGACTTAAAGGTTTGATGTTTTATACTGTTTAATAAAAAATCAGAAAAAAACAAGCCCACTCCGAAGTCCAGAATGAATCAAATTATTCACAAACCCGCACCAAAGTCCACAACTGAATGAAATGATTCACGATCCGCGCTCTGAAGTTTCGATCTGAATCAAAAGATTTGCGATCCGCGCTCCGAAGTCCCAAAATGAATCAAATGATTCGCGAACCCTCTCCGAAATTCGGATCTAAATCAAATGATTCGCGATTCGCGCTGTGAAGTCCCGACCTGAATAATGATACGCGAACCATCATTTCAGATCAGGACGCAGAGCGCGAATCGCGAATCATTTAATTTGCGAAATTAAATTCACAAGCCCAAATGATTCGCGAACCCGCTCTGAAGTCTGATTCGCAAAGCTCCGTTTCCCCCATCAGTGCATTTTAAAATCATTACAAGCGATGCCGAAATTCGAAAATGAATGGCTCTTTTACTTTAATCTGTTTTCTGCTAGTAAATCACTTGAACTGAATGACTGAAAGTCACGAGTTTGAATCAGTTGAAGCGGTTCCAGCGTAAATGACTCACTCAATTGATTCGGTTTGTCGGTTTCTCTTTTCGCGTCTTCAGCCTACTTTACTTGCTTAGCTCGCTAGTTTTGTTTGACATTAATTGAAATAAGCGAAAAAAGTATGATGTTTACAAATAAAATATCAACATTTCCATTCCAAAGATAACATCCAACACAAATCTACGAACATATTCAGGTGAGGTAACCGGTGTAGTGCTAACAAATGAAAACACTTCATTAATATGAGGAGCTGCACCTGAAAATAGATGTTAGATGGAAAAATTGTGCATTTTGAAGCTTAATTCACTATATTTTAAACAGTTTGAGCACTGCAGTTTAGATGGTGACAGTTCAATAGGAAATCTGTTCAATTTAGCAGTATATATCAGGATACAGTTGAGGTCAAAAGTTTACATCCCCCTTTCAGAATCAATAATGTTCATTATTTAAGCTTAAGGGCTTTATATTTGTGTATAATTTATTTGTTTTTTCTTTGTTTTGTTTTTATAACTGTACTGACTTAAAGGTTTGATGTTTTATACTGTTTAATAAAAAATCAGAAAAAAGCAAGCCCACTCTGAAGTTCAGAAGGAATCAAATTATTCGCAAACCCGCACCAAAGTCCAGAACTGAATCAAATGATTCGCGATCCCCGCTCTGAAGTTTCGATCTGAATTAAAAGATTTGCGATCCACGTTTCGAAGTTGTAGTCTGAATCAAAAGATTTGCGATCGGCGCTCCAAAGTCCCTATGTGAATCAAATGATTCGCGAACCCACTCCGAAATTCTGATCTAAATCAAATGATTCGCGCTGTGAAGTCCCGATCTGAAAAATGATTCGCGAACCATCATTTCAGATCAGGACTCAGAGCGCGGATCGCGAATCATTTAATTCGCGAAATGATTCACAAACCCACTCCCGAATTCGGATCTAAACTAAATGATTCGCGAACCCGCTCCGAAGTCTGATTCGCGATACACGATTCGAAGTCCCGATCTGAATCAAATTATTCGCTACATGTGATCCAATTGGAACGCTTCGAAACAGTGAATCATTTTGCGACACATTGATTTAACTGATTCGTAGTTTCGAAAAGCTCCGTTTCCCCCATCAGTGCATTTTAAAATCATTACAAGCGATGCCGAAATTCGAAAATGAATGGCTCTTTTACTTTAATCTGTTTTTTGCTAGTAAATCGCTTGAACTGAATGAGTTTGAATCAGTTGAAGCGGTTAAATGATTCACTCAAAAGATTCGGTTTGTCTGTTTCTCTTTTCGCGTCTTCAGCCATGTTTACACGACACTCTCAGTACTTTACTTGCTTAGCTCGCTAGTTTTGTTTGACATTAACGGAAATAAGCGAAAAAATATGATGTTTACAAATAAAATATCAACATTTTCTATGAACATATTCAGGTGAGGTAACCGGTGTACTGCTAACTAATGAAAACACTTCATTAATATGACGAGCTGCAGCTCAAAATACATGTAACATGGAAAAATTCTGCATTATGATCGAATTTGTAGCTTAATTCACTACAGTATATTTTAAACAGTTTGAGCACTGCAGTTCAGATAGTGACAGTTTAATAGGAAATCTGTTCAAAACATCCAGTCAATGTTCAATTTAGCAGTATATATCAGGATACAGTTGAGGTCAAAAGTTTACACCCCTCTTTCAAATTTTATAACGTTCGTTATTTTACCAAAATAAGAAGGATCGTGCAAAATGCATGTTATTGTTTATTTAGTACTGACCTGAATAAGATATTTCACATAAAATGTTTAAATATAGTCCACAAGAGAAAATAATAGTTGATCAATTTATGATCCCTCGGCAAAATAATTAACATTTTGCAGATTCTGAAAGGGGGATGTAAACTTTTGACCTCAGCTGTGCATTATACAGCCTTGGTGAGCACAAGAGAATTCATACATGAAAGCAGCAACTTCACAGCAAATCATACCATTTAATCATGTCAGTCACTCTCTCAGATAAGGTTTTGTCTTCTACTGGCTCATAAACCGCTTCCACAATCTAACCACATGAAGAACATGAGCAAGATCAGATCAGAACAATCTGACAAGCATTAAAAATGCATGCTTTATATGAATAAAGTATCAGAATGTTTCTTTTCCAACACATTGCATGGATTTCCTCTTTATATGTTAAATCCGTCACCTTTGTCGCGAGGGAGAGCATGTTTGCACTGTAAAACGGAGGTGTGAGGGTGACCATTTGATAGAGGATGCAGCCCGTGGCCCAAACGTCTGCTTTCTCACCGTACGGCTCGTTCTTCACGATCTCTGGACTAACACATAAAAAACTCAAACTCAAACAAATGTTCACCTGGTTGTATTTGAGAACTGCAAATACAAAATGTCAATACACACCAGCAGTACAGTATAGTCCCAACCACTGACGTCAGCTTACTGTTCTCCTGTTTCTGTTTTGCAAGACCAAAATCAGCTGGAAAAATATTAGATTGGTTATTATATATTCGTATGATGCTCTAGACAGATAAAAGGTGAAATCAACTCACTAATAGTGACTTTATCTCTCTCTCCGAGCATGATATTGTTAGGTGTGAGATCTCGGTGGATGATCCGTTTCTCCTTGTGTAAGTATCTCAAAGCCAGACAGATCTGTGGAGGTTTCAATATGAACTTATTTCACTTTTATGTCACATTTTCGTTGTTCTGTGTAAGTGTCAAGCTCCTCACCTGTATGAAAATGTTCCAGACTCTCTCCTCGGTGAACGTCTGCCGTTTTTCTTTGAGAGAGCTGAAATGTTCAGCCAGAGGAGCTCCTTCTATGAGCTCCATCACGATATACAGCTTATCAGCTGAGACAAAAGACAAAAATTATAGTTATAGTTATACAGCTTACACTACCAGTCAAAAGTTTTTGAACAGTAAGATGTTTAGAAGACTCTCCTGCTCACCAAGGCTGCATTTATTTGATTCTAAGTAGAGCAAAAACAGCAAAATTTTGAAATATTTTTGCTATTTAAAATAACTGTTTTCTATTTGAATGTATTTTAAAATGTCATTTATTCCTGTGATTTCAAAGCTGAATTTTTCACATCATTACTTCAGTCATATTATCCTTCAGAAATCATTCTAATATTATGATTTAAAAAAAATTACTGTCAAAAACAGCTGCATAGAATTTTTTCAGGTTTCTTTGATTAGTAAAGATCAGAAGAACAGCATTTATGTGAAATAGAAATATTTCATAACATTATAAATGTCTGCATCATCACTTTTGATCAATTTAAAGCATCCTTGCTAAATAGAAGTATTAATTTCTATAATTTCAAACTGTTTTAAATATTGATAATAATAACCAGAAGCGTTTCTTAAGCAGCAAATCAGAATATTAGAATGATTTCTGAAGGATCATGTGACACTGAAGACTGGAGTAATGATGCTGAAAATTCAGCTATGAAATCACAGGAATAAATTACATTTTAAAATATATTCAAATAGAAAACAGTTATTTTAAATAGTAAAAACATTTCAAAATTTTACTGTTTTTGCTGTACTCTGAATCAAATAAATGCAGGCTTGGTGAGCAGAAGACACTTCCTTAAAAAACATTAAAAATCTTACTGTTCAAAAATGTTTGACTGGTTGTGTAAATATTCATTATATGCATATCATTAAATATAAATATTAAATATAATACTCTTTGTATATAAACAGAAGTGTACATACCTTCTAGAAATGTTTTGAAGTATTTTACAATGTTTGGATGAGACATCTGAAAGAAATGAAGAATTATAAAATAAATTACTTTTTGCTTAATTAAAATGACGGAAATAAATTAAAATGGATTTATTATTTATTTAGTTCTGATATTAATTTACTAAACACATTTAAATTATTAAAAAATGCAGTAATGAACGTCATAATTTTAAATCTGCAGAAATTATATACAAATACTTTTACCTAAATAATGAAATTTTGAAATAATATGAGATTTATTTATTTATTTTGCATTACAGTAATGAAAATATGCTTATTTGTCATGCAAACTAAATTTGTCATAGTGCAAAAATCTTAATGTTTAAAAAAAGTATATATATATATATATATATATATATATATATATATATGTATATTTGTTTTCTTTATAAAAAGCATTTATTATTATTATTATAGGGTGAAATGACCATTTTCATGGGATTTAGCAAAATGTGTGTCTTTCATGACTTTGACCACTAGAGGGACGTCTGAGCTCTTTCTTTATGAGTCTGCATATACTCACCTGCTCTTTAATGATGGTCAGCTCAGACACAATCTTCTCCACACTGCTGTCTCTGGATCGCTTGTCCTTGCCAAATGCCGGATTGTGAAAGTTGACCTCCTTCAGTGCCAGAATGTTCTGTCCGCTCTGTTTACGCACCTTTGAGTGGGAGTGAAAACAACTGTGAATGGTTCAACGTAGCTATTAACCAACACAACAGCACAACAGCAAAGATGGTTACCTTAAAGACGCTGCCAAAGGCACCGCTGCCCAGATGGTCCAAAACCGCATAACCATTGATCACTCTCAAAGGAGGTCGGTTCTGGTTCACCGTCTCTATACTTTCCCTGAGAACATCCAGTTCCTCCTCCTACGAATAAATGTTAACAGGCCAGAAAGAAAATGTTAGAGAGAGCTTTGACCTTTCTCTTTAACTAGTTTAGTGCATAAGATTCAATTGAACGTTGGAGAAAAAGCAGGGTCAGTGCAGTTCGCTCATGAAGACAAGAAAGATCTTTAGTATCTTACCGATAAGAGGGCGATTTTCTCCTGCAGTGGCTCATATGCAGTAATGTCTCTTACATAGTGCCCGACATCAATAAACATCTCAAACAATTCTGGAGAAAAGAGTCTGAAACAAACAAATTATTTGCACCAACATCATTTAATTTAGAAAAAAAAAACTGTGATAATTTCTAAAATAAATAAATAAATAACCTAGATAATATAAATAAAATACAGATTTAAAAAATTAAGAAAACAGTCTAGAACAAACAACAACAATTAGCACCAACATCATTTAATTTAGATTAAAAATAATAATAATAATAAATAAATAAATAAATGGGGAAAACAGTCTGTAACAAACTCAATTAGCACCAACATAAATTAATTTAGATACTAAAATAAAACAAAATGAAATAAAATAAAATAAGCTGAAAAAACAGTCTGGAACAAACAATTAGTGCCAACATAATTTAATTTAGATTAAAAAAAAATAACTAAATAAATGAATGGAGAAAACAGTCTGTAACAAACACAATTAGCACAAACATAATTTATTTTAGATACAATAAATAAATAAATAAATGGAGCAAACCGTCTGGAACAAACAAACAATTAGCACCAAACATAATTTAATTTAAATACAAAAAATAAAATAAATGGAAAAAACTGTCTGGAACAAACAATCAATTAGCACCAACATAATTTAATTTAGATACAAAATATAAACTAAACTAAAATAAAATAAATGGAGAAAACAGTCTGGAGCAAACAAACAATCAGCACCAACATAATTTAATTTAGATACAAAAAATAAAATAAATAAAAAAAAATGTAATAATTTCAAAATAATAAAATAAAATAATATTAAATTAAATTCAAGAAATAAACAAGAAATAACTAAAAAATACAATTAGCACCAACATAATTTAATTTGGATAAAATAAAATAAAATAAAATAAAATAAAATAAAATACAATAAAATAAAATAAGAGGATAGAACAGTCAGGATTAAACAAACAATTAGCACCAACATGATCTAATTTAGATACAAAAAATAAATAAATAAATAAATAAATAAAATAAATAGAGAAAACAGTCTGGAGCAAACATACAATCAGCACCAACATAATTTAATTTAGATACAAAAAATAAAATAAATAAAAAAATGTAATAATTTCAAAATAATAAAATAAAATAATATAAAAATAAATTCAAGAAATAAACAAGAAATAAATAAAAAATACAATTAGCAAAATAAAATAAAATAAAATAAAATAAAATAAAAGGATAGAACAGTCAGGATCAAACAAATAATTAGCACCAACATGATTTAATTTAGATACAAAAATAAATAAATAAATAAAATAAAATAAATAGAGAAAACTGTCTGGAGCAAACAAACAATTACCACCAACATAATTTAATTTAGATACAAAAAATAAAATAAATAAATGCATAAATAGAGAAAACAGTCTGGAACAAACAAACAATTAGCACCAAAATAATTTAATTTAGATACAAAAAATGTATTTAAAATAAATTTAAAAATTTAATAATTTCAAAACAATAAAATAAAATAATATTAAATTAAATTAAAGAAATAAACAAACAAATAAATAAAAATACAGAAATAATTAATGAAAAGTAATGTATTTTTTTTAAATAAAAAAGTGAATTTAATGTTTCTATAAAATAAATACAATTAAAAAATACCTTTTAAAGTGATGTCTATTGCGTTCCATACTAAAAAGGAATCGTAGGGCCCTGAAAGCATAACACTTCAGAAAATAGTTGAATTATTATGTGATAAATACAGTATATTTCATATGAAACCTACTTGAGACTGTAAATCACATTTGACGTACCTGTAGAGATTTTGCCTGAGGATCTTTAAAGTTTTGTGGCAAAATCAATTTGCCAATTATGTACACACCGTTCTCCTAAAACAGAATCAAAGCGTGTCGACTATATAAATATAAGATGAATGCAAACTGATGCTTTTGATTTAAGAGAGAAGAATGAGCCAAAAAGAAACAACTACCTGAACCACATTATGTGCTGTTGTGTCGTCCAAAACAAGCTCAGTGATCGCTGCACAGCATGCTGGGAACAGGGACAGGAGTTACTGCTTTCTTTAATTGTGACTTTATTTCCAGAATGCAAGACAACGGTGAATGTATACTACTGTGGAAAAGTTATCCCAAACACAGCCATATTTGTGCATTTGAGTGAATCTCACAAAAAAATCTCTAATGTACCTCAATATACATGCAACTTACAGTTATTCATTATATGTATATCATAAATACTAATGCATAGAAATAATAAATGTATATCACTAAAAACACATAAATCACAAATCGATTAAAAAATACAAATAAACTCACCAATAAATAAATGGCATAAAGGAGTAAAAAATAATATCTCAAAAAAAAAAAACCCCTCCAAAACACTTTGCAAAAATAAAATAAGATTATTATTTTTATTAATAATAAAATAATATATTATAATATATTATTATTTACAGAGGAGTATTTACCTTTAAAAAGTGTTACCTTAAAAAAAAAAAAATGAACATAAAATATTGCAACGAAAAACAAAAAATGTTTCAGGTCTTCACATATTTGAAATCTGGTTTTGGTAGATGACATGTTGATGATAATTAATTTTTTTATATTTGTATTAAATGAGAAAAATATCAAATAAAAAGCATTTTTGTTGTTGTCTTAGACTTTTAAATACCATCTAAAATAAATGAAAATAAATAAATTAATTAATTAATAAATAAATGTCACGGTAAGCATTTACCTTTAAAATAGGTTTTGAAAATGAAAATATGAAAATATTGCCAAAAATATATATTTTTTAGTTTTGGCATAGTATGACATAGTTGATGTTAATAAACTTTGCAAATTAACATTTGCAAACGAAATATTTGTATTAACTGAGAAAAATATAAAATAAAAAGCAATTTTGTAGTTTTCTTAGACTTTTATATACCATATATCAAATAAATAAATATAAAAATAAATATAAATAAAAATGAATATAAATAAATAAATAATTAAAAAATATATGTCACCGTAAGTATTTATCTTTAAAAAAAAATTGAAAAAGAAAATACAAAATATTGCCAATTTATTTTTTAATTTATTTTGGCAAAGTATGACATAGTTGATGAAAATTAATTCTTTTTTTTATTAATTGCTATTTCTTAATAACAATTGTATTAATTGTTAATTTGCAAAAGAAATATTTGTATTAAATGAGAAAAATATAAAATTAAAAGCATTTTTCTAGTTGTCTCAGACTTTTAGATACCATATATCAAATAAATAAATAATTAAATAAACAAATGTCACAATAAGTATTTACATTTTTGAAAGTTTTGAAAAATAAAATAAGAAAGCACTGCCAAAAAATACACATATTTTTTTTAGTTTTAGGTGTTCCATTTTGATGTCAGGTCTTGATAGACAACATAGTTGCTTAACTCATGCGTGCACTGAAGAGTGAAGATGCTTTACATCAATAGATGCAAACTGTGCATCTAAATATGGATATCCTACAGGATATCTTATATTTTATAACTTTTTATAAAGCCTATGATCTATTATTTTATTTTTTCATTATAATAAGCACCACTAAAATAATGAGTTCCTGTATTTTCCTGTGCATCCTCACCTGCCTGCAGATTGATGGTGTTCTCCGCCGTCTCTTGAGGGCTCACCTCTGCCGGCACATGCTGTCTGTGTATCCTGCCTGCTGCGTTGGCGCTGGAAAGCGTTTCTATGGTGGAGCGATCGGACACATACACACGTTCTCTGGAAATGAAAGATTTGCATGACCTAAAGTACATTTAAAGCTCTCGAAACTAACATGACCTGATGGCAGTAAGACACTCACCCGTGTAAGATGCGCAGCAGCTGTTGCACGCCTCCCCACGCCCGGATCTCAGCGCTGGTGTCGGGATCTTGACACAGCTGCACGAGAACCCAGACCGCGCTCCACAGCAGCTTCACGTGCTCCGAGTGCAGGAGACTGAGCAGCACCGGCACCCCGTCACACTGACGCACCTGATCCCTGACGCACTGGACTGAGCACAGCAACCTCAGCAGCTCCGCGCTCAGCCTGAGAGCAGATTATGTACATAATATGACAAATAATATCCAAATCAATTACGATTTAAAGTGTCATGTCTGTGCCAATATGTTTTCTGAACAGCCTCAACTAATTGGTCTGATGACGTATTTCAAAAAATATATAACATAAAGTATATTATTTTTGATCAAATCAATTTTTTGCAAATAACATTAGGAAACTACACTGCAAAATTAAAGTTAATAATAGTAGCAACAGTCACAAATACAATGCAAGAATGCTCATGCAATTAAAATGTAAAAATTTAAAAGTTTAAAATTTTAAAAATGTAAAAATTTAAAAATTTAAAAATTTAAAAATTTAAAAATTAAAAAATTTTAAATTGTAAAAATTAAAAAATTTAAAATGTAAAATTTTTTTAAAAATGTAAAAATTTAAAAAATTCAAAATTAAAAAAAAAAAATCAAGTAAATCAATAGAAATAAAAAGACCATGAGCTGTCAAACAAATACCTTTTCGAAAACATGTCATATTCTTGTAATACAACTAGAAGATGCTCCACAACAGACAGCTCTCCGATCTTCTCTTTGCATTCTTGACTAAATGAGAAGTGTGATTATTGATAAGACCCATCGTGCTAATGTAATTGCTGTAGATATATATTACTCATGATATAAAAGTACCTTTCAGCTAGTGTGGTGAGAGCCAGGAGAGATCCTAATACCACACTACTGTCCCGCGTAGAAAGCAGCTTCACGAGGGTCTGTGCAAAAGAAAAATTATTTATTGTAAATCAGTGTAATTATAGTATATTTGATATAATATTTTTGATATAATAGAGTTTTTGTTAATTAATTTGAATTAGATTTTTATACTTTTAAAAAATAAATTTTAAAATATAGAATCAATGTAAATTTAGAACTTGGCATACAGTCATATATTTAATATTTTTAACTAATTTTATTTTAAAATTTTCCATTTTAATTTTATTTTTAGTTAAAGTTTTATGCATTTTTATTATGTTTTTTTTTCATTTGTTTAATTATTACTATTATTATTACTACTACTACTATTATTATTATTATTATTTTAATATGTCTATTTAGTATTAGTGTAAATTTAGTATTTGGCATACAATTAAATATTTAATATTTTTAACTAATTTTATTTTATATTTTCCATTTTATTTTTAGTTCTAGTTAAGGTTTCTGCAATTTTATTATGTGTATTTATTATTATTATTATTATTATTATTATTATTATTTTAATATGTCTATATAGTATCAGTGTAAATGTAGTATTTGACATACAATTATATATTTAATATTTTTATCTAATTTTATTTTTATATTTTCCATTTTTATTTTATTTTTAGTTAAAGTGTTTGTAATTTTATTATGTTTTTTAATTTTTTAATTATTATTATTATTACTATTATTATTATTTTAATATGTATATATATTATCAGTGAAAATGTAGTATTTGGCATACATTTATATATTTAATATTTTGAACTAATTTTATTTAAAACTTTATTTTTAGTTACAGTTTTTATTTTTATTTTTCCATTTTTTTAAATTATTACTATTACTACTAGTATTATTATTATTATTACTACTACTACTGCTACCATTATTATTATTTTGATATGTCTATATAGTATAAATGTAAATGTAGTATTTGGCATACAATTATATTTTTTATTAATATTTTAAACAAATTTTATTATTATATTTTCCATTTTAATTTAATTTTACCTTCAGTTACAGTTTTTGTTATTTGTTTTTGTCATTATTATTATTAATTATTATTATTTGTTTGTAGTAGTAGTAGTCGCTTGTAGTAGTAGTAGTAGTATAAGTATTATTAGTATTATTATTATTATTATTTTTAAATGTCTATTTAGCTTTTATTCATTTTTATTTTAGTTTTGGTTATTTTAGTAGATTAAGTTAAACTAAATGAAAAATGTTCAGTAAAAAATGTTCTTAAAATGTAGCTGAAAAAAAAGTTCTTATACAATACATAAACATATAATATATAATATATAAAGTTGACATTCATTTTATTTCAATATATATATATAAACATGCAGCTCCAATACACAAAACACTAGAATCTGCTGTTTGAACAGAATTTTGATTGTAAAGCTACATTACATTCTTGTTTACAAGAATAAAACACATACCTTATGTGCACAACAATTAATAATCCACTGTCTTTGTTCCTCAACAGAAGACAACTTCTGAAACATATCTGTAGAGCAAATGATGGGGAAACAAGCACAGCAAACACATTATCTTCTTGTATCTCATTTACCAATCTGTACATACTGTATAACATAATGCAGCATGTTTGTCTCACATGTCATTGCAACCAGCTGCTCGATTTCCAGCGTCTGTTCTCTGCACTCCAGATACACGGTTGCAACCGACTCCATGTGCTGAAAAACACAATAAATAAATATCAACAAGCTGCTGTGCATTTTCAGCATGTAAACACTGTGTAAATCTTTACCTCAGCGAGCTGCCCAGCACCTCGAAGTTCAAAGAAGATTTTCTACGAGAGGAAACAAAACAATATATACAGTACAGCAGATGAAAAGACGGTATTTCGGAGTCAATATTTCCAACAGGGTGTAAAATAGCACTAGCTATATTATAAGCTCATATAATATAACATAAAAGTAATACTTTGTATTTTTAGGGACTTTTTTTTTATGGTAATAAACCAAGATTTTGGATCTCACCTGGTGAAGAGGATCCCTGATCAACAATCTCAAGCAGTTTAAAACTCTTAGGATGTTGTCTGAGGACGAATTTTCTAGCCAGATGCTGAAAACAAATAAGACTAGTCTATAGTGATCTATAACTAGCATACATAATCAGCATCATGCTCATAAATACACACCTACAACCAAGTCTGTTATTGATCAAGGCAGTGAAGATGTCCAGGAAGAGTCTGTGATGTGGCTGGTCACTAAAACACCTCTGATTTCTGTAGGTCACACTGTAAATGACATGAACGCTGGTTACAAAATGCAACAGAATAGGAGCAAAATTAGCAGATAATATGGGACGCTGAGCACCTAAAGTTATCCAGCTCTGATGCTTCGCTGTTTGTGCTGATTTTCCGGTGATTGGGAACATTTGAGGAGTTCTGAGGCTTCCGTCCCTTGGATTGATTCAAAGATGAAACCTGAGATGGTGAGCAGAGATGAATCAACTACGTTAACTATTGAGAAACTAAACACATAGCAGGCTTAGGGACAATTCAGAATTTAACTAGGAATATAATTGCAAATTATAATTGTACCTGTTTGGACACTGGAGCTGTGATCAGTGACAAAAGTCTCTTGAGATCAAGAAGCTCCCTAAAAATAAAAAAGACATTATAAACATTAGCACAGAAACTAAAAGTAATAGTACAGTAACATTTTCTGTGATGACTCACTTGTCTTTAGGTTTGGGATTTGGTCTGTTTGGTCCTCTAGACTTTCTGTCTTGGAGAGGCATGTTGACACTTTCTTCATTACTCTCATGTCTGCAGATCAATCACAAATACTTAAAGCAAGAAACTACAGACAAAAACATTTTCTTTTCTTTTCTTTTGGTTTGTTATCTTTCATGCACTTGTGCTATTTATCTTTTCATAACATGCTGTTTGAGACAAGTGTAAAGAAAACATCCAAAACACACTTTTATTGTCATTTATGCATTATTTTTATGTATGCATGTATTTATTTATTTATTCATATTTTATTTTATTTTATTTTATTTATTTACGCATTTATTTATTTTTTTGCTTTCATGCACTGGTCAATTTTGAGATTTTGTGCTTTTTGTCTTTTCATAACCTGTTGTTTCAGACAAGTGGAAAGTAAACATCCAAAACACATTTTTATTATATTTTATGCATTATTTGTATGTATGTATGTATTTTTATTATTTATATATTTATTTTTTGCTTTCATGCATTGTTCAATTTTAAGCTATTTTGTAATTTCATGCTATTTGCCTTTTCATAACATGTTTCAGACAAGTGGAAAGAACACATCCAAAACACACCTGTATTTTATTTTATTTTATTTGTTTGTTTGCTTTTTTTTTTTTTTCTGCTTTCATGCACTGGTCAATTTTAAGATTTTGTCCTGTTTGCCCAAGTTGTCTCAGACGAGTGGAAAGAAAACCTCCAAAACACATTTATTTATTTATATTTTTTCATTATTTATTTGTTTTATTTTTTTATTTTTTTGCTTTCATGCACTGCTCAGTTTTGAGATTATGTGCTATTTGTCTGGTCATAACCTGTTGTTTCAGACAAGTGGAAAGTAAACATCCAAAACACATTTTGATTGTATTTCATGCATTATTTTTATGTATTTTTATGTATTATTTTTTATTTATTTATTTTTTGCTTTCATGCACTGGTCAATTTTGAGCTATTTTGTGATTTTGTGCTATTTTTTCTTTTCATAACATGTTTCAGACAAGTGGAAAGAAAACATCCAAAACACACTTGTATTTTATTTTATTATTTTTTATTTATCTATTTGTTTGTTTGTTTGTTTTTTTTCATGCACTGGTCAATTTTAAGATTTTGTCCTATTTGTCTTTTATATAAATATATATATATATATATATATATATATATATAGTTAGTCCACGGTTCAATACGTACCTCAGTATTTAACCACGGTTTTCGGTTTGGTTCGGTACTGATAGCTTGCCACATCAGAGTGTTTTTTTGCATCTAATTAACAACAAAATACTTCTGTAAACCTCTGTACACTGGAAAAAGCGTGGATTATTATATGTCTGTTTAATATTCTTTTGAGAGTGGTATTATTTTTCCGATTTTTACGCAAAATAGGATGGGTTTCATTCATACTGGACACCAGAAGTGCCCTCGAGTAGAAAATACACACATGCGTCAAAGAAGTAGCACTGATTACGTTCCGTTCCAGCTTCTGGAATATGGATAAAGGCAGTAACTGAATAAAAACAAGATATAATGTTAAACGTTTCAAATGATGAAATGTAAGGACAATAAACACTCGTCTGCAATAATATATGGTTTATCTGTGTTCTTCAAGCCATCTCGGGTATTTTCATAATGATTTTCATAATGATATTTGTAAGCCATAATCAACATACAGTATAGAATGTATTGTCTGCCTCATTCTATGATAAGAAGCCACATCAGATCACAAAAGTAAGTTATTTCAAACACTCGACTGATGCTGTGAACTAAAAATAAATTAAATGGAAGATGCTCAGCATGTTAAATGTTATTTATTTAGCTTTCATGCACTGATCAAATTTGAGATTTTGTGCTTTTTGTCTTTTTATAACATGTTGTTTCAGACAAGTAGAAGGAAAACATCCAAAAAAAAACACTTTTATTGTATTTTATGCATTCTTTCTTTCTTCCTTTCATTCTTTTTTCTGTCTGGTGTTTAGATTTCTGTTCTGGAAATACATACACATTAGTGCATATTTAATAAAATCATGCATAATTTGCATATTTAAATAGAGCCTTTCAGTAGACTTGTTATACAAAAAATGTTTGTTACTCTTAATGTAATTAATCAGTTATTAATGTAATCCATCGGCTGTGGAAGTATGGCGATTTATTACACTGACCAAAATTATACACGCAACACTTTTGTTTTTGCCCCCATTTTTCATGAGCTGAACTCAAAGATCTAAGACTTTTTCTATGCACACAAAAGGCCTGTTTCTCTCAAATGTTGTTCACAAATCTGTCTAAATCTGTGTTAGTGAGCACTTCTCCTTTGCCGAGATAATCCATCCACCTCACAGGTGTGGCATATCAAGACGCTGATTAAACAGCATGATTACTGCACAGGTGTGCCTTAGGCTCGCCACAATAAAAGACCACTCTAAAATGTGCAGTTTTATCAAACAGCACAACGCCACAGATGTCGCAAGTTTTGAGGGAGCATGCAATTGGCATGCTGACTGCAGGAATGTCCACCAGAGCTGTTGCCCATGAATTGAATGTTCATTTCTCTACCATAAATCATCTCCAAAGGCGTTTGGCAGTATATTCAACCGGCCTCACAACTGCAGACCACATGTAACCACACCAGCCCAGGACCTCCACATCCAGCATCTTCACCTCCAAGATCGTCTAAGTCCAAAGAATTTCTGCACAAACTGTCAGAAACCGTCACAGGGACGCTCATCTGCATGCTCGTCGTCCTCACCGGGGTCTTGACCTGACTGCAGTTCGTCGTCGTAACCGACTTGAGTGGGCAAATGCTCACATTTAGTGGCATCTGGCACTTTGGAGAGGTGTTCTCTTCACAGTTTTCACTGTACAGGGCAGATGGCAGACAGCGTGTATGGCGTCGTGTCGGTGAGTGGTTTTCTGATGTCAACATTGTGGATCGAGTGGCCCATGGAGGCGGTGGGGTTATGGTATGGGCAGGCGTATATTATGGACAACAAACACAGGTGCATTTTATTGATGGCATTTGGAATGCACAGAGATACCGTGACGAGATCCTGAGACCCATTGTTGTGCCATTCATCCACGACCATCACCTCATGTTGCAGCATGATAATGCACGGCCCCATGTTACAAGGATCTGTACACAATTCCTGGAAGCTGAAAACATCCCAGTTCTTGCAAGGCCAGCATACTCACCGGACATGTCACCTATTGAGCATGTTTGGGATGCTCTGGATCAGCGTATACGACAGCGTGTTCCAGTTCCTGCGAATATCCTGCAACTTCGCACAGCCACTGAAGAGGAGTACACCAACATTCCACAAGCCACAATCAACATCCTGATGCGAAGGACATGTGTTGCACTGCGCGAGGCAAATGGTGGTCACACCAGATAATAATGATAATTATCATGCTGTCTAATCAGTATCTTGATATGCCACACCTGTGAGGTGGATGGATTATCTCAGCAAAGGAGAAGTTCTCACTAACACAGATTTAGACAGATTTGTGAACAATATTTAAGAGAAATAGGCCTTTTGTGTACACAGAAAAAGTTTTAGATCTTTGAGTCCAGCTTATGAAAAATGGGGGCAAAAACAAAAGTGTTGCGTTTATAATTTTGGTCAGTGTAGTTAAATATTTCATCATATTCACCTTCATTTTAAGTTTTATCAAACTTTAAATAAGTGACATGCAAATAATAAATAAAGTAACGTTAACAACATGTAAGTTTGGAATGACGTGTGAGCAAATTATTTTTGGGTGAACTGTTGTTTAAAACGGACTGTTTTCACATACACCTGAGCACTTAAAATCATATTTGCTCAATGTCTTTAAATAATCTGGTGTTTTAGTGATTTTAGTGGATGTTTGAACTCAGTTCTCCTCAAGTTCACACAGGTGGAGCTTATTTCATTACCTGTGGACTTTTTAAAACACCGTTTCTATTGATTTTATAACACAAAAACTAACAAACGTATTTAT
Source organism: Labeo catla (assembly GCA_012976165.1). Classification (NCBI taxonomy): domain Eukaryota; kingdom Metazoa; phylum Chordata; class Actinopteri; order Cypriniformes; family Cyprinidae; genus Labeo; species Labeo catla. Next base: position 49,330 of record VONZ01000322.1, read on the forward strand.
TTTTTAAATATTCTGTTTGAAAAGTGTCTCTGCGCTATCATTCGTTAAAATAAACGGCAGAGGCGTTTATATTTTATCAAACGTAGTAACATACAGACTGAGGTAATACTTTTTTCGAGCCCATTGACTGTATGTACGAAGTTTACTGGCTTTATATCGTGCAGGATGTATTTTCTCACCTGTGTGGATCTGGAAAATTCCGAGTTGAATCGCATTCTTGAAGGTCGTCATATATTTTGGAGAAGACAACACACACAAGCTCGAATCAGAAATGTGAAGACACACAACAACCAATCAGACGACGCGATGTTGAGGCGTCTGGGGTTACCATGGCGATACTCCAGCAAACGCTCCAGAATGAGCTCGAGTTTCTGTTTTTTCGCTGATCTGGAGTCAGTGAGAGTTACAAGAAGTACATGTTATTTGAATTCTATATGCATTTTAAGTTCATATATCGATTTTACTGACATCTATAAGATGGAATCAAAACATGAGCCACATTACGAATTTGTAAGTGAGATTCGGTAATATAATAAACACAACACACAGATATTGGATGGACAGCACTTTGTTTATAAAATATGTGGACGTGCCTCAACAAGGTAACTTTGCCACTCATTATAATGATTTTGTTTAAAGACAGTGTTAAACTACCGAGTAATGTGATTAAGACTACAACTAAAGGTGCATTTAACTCAATCTGGGATTTTAAAAATGTGGTCACATGGGAAAATAATATTAATAATAATAATGACAGTTTACACCGAAAACCCCTTTCCACCTGATAGTTATCATTTAGGTGCAATAAGTCAAATGTTCAAAAATAGATATCCTCTTTTTTTATCTCATATCATAAACGGATGTATACACGTCAGTGGTGAGAGGTGTGAGGCATTAACTTCGACATACTGGACAACTTTTCTGTCATCCTTCATACTGAAAGCTGTAGAAAAGCAGTTGTGAATCTCAGCGGAACTGTCTTTCTGTTATCAAAACGGTAAGACCAGAATAACTTCATATAATCACGTATTACTTTCAGTTTTACCAGCTTTGATAAAATAAAAAGTTAAAGTTTAATGTCAAAATACTCCTAATACAAACACTAAATAGCCTATCATATGTTTTTTCCAAAGCTTAGGTGTGAACATGTATTTTGATGTTTGCTTACACCGAGGTTTGCATATTGTTTGAATTCAGATAAGAGTTTTGCATTTTAGTTCAACTTTAGCTGTGTCTGCTCTATCATAAATACAGTATTACAGTATTTACATATGATGGACTATGCTAAATATTGCTGTTCTTGTGAAACGTCTGTAGGAATAACAAGGAAATCAACCAAATCATTATTAATCTTAGAAGACCTCAGGAAGCACACAGACATCTGTGGTAAGTACAGACTATTTTCATATTAGTGACTTAACTTCCCATCTGTCGAAACTTAAGTGACACATAAAATTACTTGAAACGTAATATATAAAACATATGCTGATCATACATAGGATGTTAAAAAAAAAAGCAAATAATAATGCAATAAAATATAATACAATAATATAATACAATAAGCCATGATATATATAAAAAATGAATAAATAAATAAAATAGAATATAATAAAACCATTCCATTTGGTTTGGCATTTAATACAATACATTTGAAAACATTTGTAGGTGTGACTTTCATGTTCAAATATATTTTCAGAGCATTATGGCTGTTAATTAATTAGTGTTACTTTTAGAAGAGAAAATGGGTACCTGTTACGCAGAGGATGTTGTCTTAAAAATATTAAATAATATAGTATAAAATAATAAAATAAAATAAAATACAAAATAAACAAAATAAAAATCGAAAATAATAATAAAATAACATCAAGGCATGGCACTTTGTTTATTTAGTTACTTAATACAGTACCTTTTAGGACATTTGTAAGTGTGACTTTCATGTTCAAATATATTTTCAGAGCATTATCAATGTTAATTACTTAGTGTTACTTTTTTAGAAAAAAAGGGATGCTGGATTGAAAAAGTGAAGAAGTAAAATAGAATAAATTAAAATAAAATAATTATTAAAAATAGTTATTTAATACAATGCCTTGTAAGACATTTGTAAGTGTGACTTCTATGTTCAAATATATTTTCAGGGTATTATATCTGTTAATTAATTAGTGTTACTTTTTTAGAAAAAAAAATGCACGGGATGTTGCATTGAAAAAGTGAAAATAAATAATAAAACAAAAACAAAACAAAAATCTAAAATAAAATGTAAAATAAAATCAAACCATGCCACTTGTTTTTTTTTATGATGTTATTTTTATATGATATTTAGTTTTTGTTTTGGGAGTATTTTGACATTAAACATATTTTTTGTCAAAGCTTGTAAAACTAAAAGTAATACATAAAATAAAATAATAAAATAAAAAATGTCACTTGGTTTTGTTATCTAATACAATGCCTTGTAAGACATTTGTATGTGTGACTTTCACGTTTAAATATATTTTCAGGGTATTATGGCTGTTAATTAATTAGTGTTACTTTTTTAGAAAAAAAGAGTGATCACGCACAGGATGCTGCATTGAAAAAGTTAAGAAGTAAAATAAAATAAATTAAAATAAAATAAAATAAAATGAAAATATGAAATAAAATCACCATGCCACTTGGTTTTGTTATTTAATACAATGCAACATCCCGTTCCTTTGTATTAAATACAAAGGAACGGGATGTTGCACTGAAAAAGTGAAAATAAATAATAAAACAAGAACAAAACAAAAATATAAAATAAAATCAAACCATGCCACTTGTTTTTTTAATGATGTTATTTTTATATGATATTTTGGGAGTATTTTGACATGAAACATATTTTTTTGTCAAGCTTGAAAAACTAAAAGTAATAAATAAAATAAAATAAAATAAAAAATGTCATCTGGTTTTGTTATCTAATACAATGCTTTGTAAGACATTTGTACGTGTGACTTTCATGTTTAAATATATTTTCAGGGTATTATGGCTGTTAATTAATTAGTGTTATTTTTTAGAAAAAAAGAGTGATCACGCACAGGAAGTTGCATTGAAAAAAGTGAAAAAGTAATAAAATATAAAATAAAATAACAAAATGAAAATAAACCAAGCCACCTGGTTATTGTTATCTATAATATAATGACTTTAATGTCCAAATCATTTTTTAGTGCGTTAGGGCTGTTCATTACTTTCAAATAAACGCCAAGTGATTTGCAAATACAAAACTCTGTCTGAGAGAAAATACAGTGGTATGGAGAAACATTTAATGCACCCTGTTTGTTTTCTTTATTTTACAAAAGCACATTGTTTTGTTGTTATTATGACTATATACAGATAAAAGTAGATCCATTGCAGTTTTTAACGATGCATATCTGTATTTTTAGTTCTTTTCGTGGTCATCAAGAAAGCATGACAAAACGCACTGGCGTGGTCTTCAACCCCGGTTTTCAACTTTAGTATTATATCAGCGTGAACTTGATCCTTCTCCCCAATTCACAGGACCAGAGTGACTCCAGAAGAGAAATATTCATCATTTTGCTTAGTTAAAAAATACATAATTATTTTAGACACAAATGATTACACAGTATTACAAAACGTTTAAAACGTTTTAGATATTGTACTAAATAATGTGATTTGTTTTCTTTAATAATGAATTACCTCTTGGGTGATTTTACCATATCTGATACTGAAATTAAATTTTCTAAGCTTGCATTATTGGTACACAATATTGTCGCTTTCCAATATGTGACATGATATATTGTTATGATACTCCTGCAGTGTATTGCATTGAATTGAGCAAAAGGAAGTTGCTCAATTGCATTTGTGAGAAAATCAAGCCAAGTTTCCTCATAAAATGAGTCTCAGAGTTGTAACACACAATACATATATTTCTCCATACCACTGCATTTTCTCTCAGATAGAGTTTTGTATTTGGAAATCACTTTGAGTTTTTCTTTGCAAAGCAGATTGTGTTTATTTGCAAAACGCTGGATTTGTTTGATGAATATTGGCACTAAATTCAGTCCATACGAAGAAAGTCTTTTGTGACAAAGGTTTTTTTTTTACATTGCACTCTTGACATCTTGAGATTTATCTATTACGGTGACAGTTAAAGGGTTAGGTGTCAATTTTGTAAGCATCATATAAGCTGTCAGATAAATCTCAATCTTTGATGTTTTTCAGAATCCATTCCTGTGCAAAATGATAAACTACTGGGTGATTTTATCCGTCTACATCCTGACGTTTCTGATCGGCCTTCCCGCCAATCTGCTGGCCATTTGCACGTTCGCTAAGAAACTGGGTGACAAACCCAGTCCGAATGACATTCTGCTCTTTAACCTGACGGCTTCCGACTTGGTCTTCCTGCTCTTTCTGCCCTGGAAGATGTACGAAGCTGCCGTTGGCATGAAATGGTACTTATCCCAGAGCCTGTGCTCCATTGCCTCCTTTTTCTTCTTCACCACCATTTACACCAGCTCCCTGTTGCTCATGGCTATAGCCATTGACCGCTACTTAGGGCTTGCGTTTCCAATCAAATACAGACTGTTGCGTAAACCGCTCTACGCCGCAGTAGGGAGCGCCATCATCTGGCTGGTCAGCGCTGCCCATTGCAGCATCGTATTCATCATAGTTCATATGCCAGATCCCAACGCCACCGTTCCCAAAGACGTCTGCTATGAAAACTTCACAGACAGGCAAAAGAAGATCTTGCTACCGGTTCGGCTTGAATTTTTTGTGGTTATATACATGCTACCGCTCTTAGTTAGTATCTTCTGCTATATCAAGTGCATCTACATCCTGTACAGCAGGCCTCATATAACCAAAGAGAAAAAGCAAAGGGCCATCGGCATGGCGTTGTGCACGCTCACCATCTTTTTGCTCTGTTTTTTACCCTATAACTTGTCCCATCTGGTGGGTTTCAGCATCAACAACAGCCCGTCGTGGAGGTACTACACGCTCCTGCCCAGCACCCTCAACACCTGTCTGGATCCGTTCGTGTTTTACTTCTCCTCTGCCACTTTCCGTAAAAGCAAAACCGTTTCTTTACTCAAGAGGTGGTGTTTTAGACGCAAGAAGACTCAAAAGGGTAAAACTGATTTTGAGGTTGTGAAATAATGAAGTGTTTTTGCATTTGAACATCAGTTATGTCATGACTTCATGCAAATTGCAAGACTTAAATTGTCATTTTTCAAAGTAGTACTAAGGTTTGAGGTTGTTAAGAATTTTTTATTTTTTTAAAAAAAGTCACTTTTGCTCGCCAAGGCTGCTTTTGTTTGATCAAGCATATTGTAAAAAATGTTAAATATTATTATAATTTGAAACAACTGTTTTCTGTTTGAATACGTTTTAAAATGTGATTTATTTCTGTGACGCAATCCTGAATTTTCAGCATCATTACTCCAGTCTTCAGTGTCACTTGATCCTTCAGAAATCATTTTGATTTGCTGATTAAGAAAGTTTCATTAAAATATGCTGAATATTCAACCATTTCCTGTAGTGGTTTTGGAATTTATTTTTATTTCATTTCACTTGTAATCCTGGAAATAGAAGTGTTAAATTAATAGCTAAAATGTTGAGGATTTTACAAAAGTATTATTAATTTACTTATTTAATTCAACTTCTCCCTGGTCAATTTGAACAAAAATTTGAATATCAGGGAATTTTAGAAATGTTGAGATTTACACCAAAATATTATTAATATTTACCTTTTTCATGGCTAATTTATGGATGTTGTTAATAACACCTGAATAATATATCAAGGAATTTTAAAATTAATCTACAAAAAGTATTTAAAAAATTACAGTTAAAATTACAAAATTAAGAATGATTACAAATTATTATTTGTATTGTTACAAAAATATTAAAACAATAAAATATAGAAGAATAATATTTTGTTTCTTTATAAATACAGTGGAAAAATGTTGGGAGTTTTAAAAATATATATATTATTAATATTAAACTTTTTCCTGGTCAGTTTATGGATATAATAAAAAAAACATATTTGGGAATTTTAAAATGTCATTGAATTTGATAAATCTTAATAAAGTCATAGAAATGTCAAATTAAAAGCCAAAATGTTGAGAGTTCCACCAAAATATTATAAATATTAAACTTTTTCCTGGATAATTTACGGATGTTGCTAATAACATCTGAATAATATATCAAGAAAAATTTGTCTACAAAAAGTGATTAAAATAAAAAAATATTAAAAATGAAATTACAAAAAATATTAAAACAATAATATTACTATAAATATATAATAATAATAATAATAATAATAATATAATATTCTTCTATTAAAAATATTTGTTTGTTTGTTTATTTCTAAATTAAGTGTGAAAATGTGAAAAGTGTGAAAAAATATTCATATTATTAAATATTAAATAGTAATATTAAATTATTAATATTAAACATTTTCCTGGTCAGTTTATAGATATTATTTTAAAAAATATATTATTATCATTTTAAAATGTCATTGAAATTGATAAATCTTAATAAAGTAATAGAAATGTCAAATTAAAAGACAAAATGTTGAGAGTGTCACTGAAATATTTTAAACATGAAACTTTTTCCTGGCTAATTTATGAATGTTTTCAATAAAATTGTAATAATATATCAAGGATGAATCTACACAAAGTATATATTCTACACAAAATATATATTTTTTGGTTTATTTCTAAATTCAGTGTGAAAACGCTGAGTTTTGCAAAATTATTCTTGATACTAAACTTTTCATGGTCAGTTTATGGATATTATATATTATATAATATATCAGGAAATGTTAAAGCATCATTTAAATTGATAAATCTTTAAGTAATAGAAATGTCAAATTAAACACCAATGTATCAAGGAATTCTAAAATTATTCTAATAATTATTACAAATGATAATACAAAAATTAAAAATGAAATAATAATAAAACAATAATCATATAAAATTATATAACAACAATAAATAATACAGTTTTTCTATTAAAATATTTATTATTTTTAATATTTTCTATAAAAAAAAAATGTTAGAAATATAGAACAAAAAATTTGAATTTTCAAACTATTTGGAATTTTTTGAATAACTGTAATTCCACCATCATGGAAAACCTAAAAATGAAATCAAATTAAATGTTCACTAGTTTATTTCAGTCAGTAAATAAACAGAATGACATCGAATGATGAGAAAAGTCTGAGATTTTATTTGAGATTTTGTCTCTGTGCATAAACAATGATTCAGATTTATTCAGGATTGTGTGATTTATATTTAATCTTAAATGTGCTTCTGTTGGTATAAAGACTAAAGAAATCCTGTGGGAAAACCTGCAAAGTCAGAACGTGGTGTATTTTATCTTTTATCCAACTTTTTAAGTGGGATCAGTTAACCAAACACCTGTATATACACGTTGAGACACTTGAGTGTATACTTGAGTTTCTCTTGCGTCTTAGCGAGCGCCGGCCACTCGACGGCATTCATGCATCCTGTAGGCACACATGTAAAATATACCTGCAAAAACAAAACACAGATGTTCCATCAAAAGAACAAGACGTGTTGGACATCAAACTAAAAGAAAAACCCATCTACTGACCTGCAAAAAAGGTCATGAGCAGAGCAACCCAGCCCAGAATGTAGGACCATGAGAAACGCCAGTCGCCGAAACGCTTCCCGAGGAAATTCACAGTCACCCCGGTGTAGATGGCCATAGCGAGCAGAACGAAGAGCGCTGGAGGAGACATGAATGAGAAGTTTAGATGACTTCTGCTGTTCATTATCTGCCTGCATAAGCATCTGGAAAGGAAAGACTTACTGGAGATAAAAAACATGATCCCTGCGGCGAAGGAACGGTTGAATCGCTCAAAGGCGGAGAAGTGAGCGAAGGAGAGGATGCCCGCGATGATTCCCGCAAAACACGACATCGCCGAGAGGATCATGAAGGCCCGGGTCGCGTTCCAGTAAGCTGAAAAACAAAGAGAGACGTCGACAGTTTATGTTAGACGGATGGAGGAACGTGCATGGGCTTTTTTGCAAAGTTGGGGAAACTGCAGTTAAAGGAGCAATGTTTCATCACGGCAGCCTTAATAATTAAAAGGTGGAATAATAATGTCTTCATTTGTTTAGTCCAATTTTGGTAAATTTTCTGTCATTTTTCTATGAAGAAAAATTATATTTAAAATATTAAAATAATAATAAAAAACTATATAATAATAATAATAATAATAATAATAATAAAATAACTGTAAATAAAAAAAAATCTTATTTAAAGTTTATTGCAACCAGTGCAGTTATAATGTCTTACTTTGTTTAGTCAAATTTTGGTAATTTTTCTATGAAGAAAAATGATATTTAAAATATTAAAATAATAATAAAAAATATATAGAATAATAATATTTAAATAAATGTAAATAAAAATAATAAATAAAAAAAATCTTATTTTAATTTTATTTTATATAATAATAATAATAATAATAATAATTATTATTATTATTATTTTAATATTTTAATTTTATTTCAACCAGTGGAGTTATAATGTCTTTGTTTAGTCCAATTTTGGTAAACTTTCTGTAATTTTTCTATGAAGAAAAATGATATTTAAAATATTAAGATAATAATAAAAACTACGGAATAGTAATATATAAATTATATAAATATATTGATAGTAATATATAGTAAAAGTAATATATAAATATAAATAAAAAATAATCCTTTGTTTTTTTTAAATCTTATTTTAATTTTATTTTAACCAGTGGAGTAATAATGTCTTAGCTTGTTTAGTCCAATTTTGGTCAACTTTCTGTCATTTTTCTATGAAGAAAAATGATATTAAAAATATTAAAATAATAATAAAAATATAGAATAATAATATTAAAATGAATGCAAATAAAAAATAATAAATTAAAAATACTCTTCTTATTTTAATTTTATTTTAAAGGTGGAATAACTAAATAACAATGTCTTAGTTTGTTTAGTCCAATATAGGTAAACTTTCTTTTATTTTGTCTATGGAGAAAAAATTATATTAAAAAACATCAAATAATAATAAAATATAGAATAATAATATTCAAATAAATGTAAATAAAAAAATAATAAATTAAAAAGATTTTTTCTTATTTTAATTTTATTTTAAAAGATGGAATCATAATGTCTTCGTTTGTTTTGTTCAATTTTGGTAAACTTTCCTTCATTTTTCTATGAAGAAAAATAATATTAAAAAATATTAAAATCATAATAAAATATAGAATAATAATATTCAAATAAATGAAAAACAAACACTATTACAAAAATTAAAAATCATTAAAAATGAATAAAATGATAATACAAAAATATAGAATAATAATATTAATATAGTTTTTCCATTTTAAAGAAATATTTTTGTATGTTTATTTTTATATTAACAGTGAAAAGTTTCATTACAATTTTTTTTTATAATTTTGTTTTTTTAAGATTTTCCACCATGAAGGAAAACCTATGAATATGTATGTTTTTTTATGTAATTGTCATTAAAACCTCAATATTGTTAAGAAAATGTGAATAAGTCTGGGAATTTTAAAATTAATTTAATTAAGTCATATAAATGTCATGCAAACCTCTATAGTGAACACAAATTTTACTAACGCTTGCTCTCAAATATTTCAGTGACTATAAACTGCTCTTTGATAGCAGAGTCTCTACAATATAATTATGTAGAAATCACAAATGACAAAAATAATTATGGATATTAATTGCTCTTAATTAATAAGACTCTACAATCTAATATATTTTATATACAATGTGAAAATTTTAAGTAGACAAAAAATTACATTTTGAATTTAAGTTTTACTTACACCTTCAAAAAATCATTTTACAGTTTACGTGCACGAATTTGGGGCGGGACAATTATGTTTTTCCGACCAATGAGAGATGGGTGCGTGTGTGTTTGGAAAACATGTTTGAACACAGTCAGTGAACTAAAAATAATGTCTGGCACTCGCCGATGCTGTCGGTCTGCGTGTAGCATTTGCCAGACATGCAGTATCTCCACAGGCCCTGGTGAGCGAAGCTGCCGGACAGTCTGTACTGCATCCAGTAGTCCGTCGCTGTTGAGACCACCAGTAGGATGTTGCCCACGATGGCACAGAACAAGCCCCCTCCCATAAAGCTGTACATCCTGAGGAGCTAAACGCACTGACAGACACATTACAGCCAATCACACACACACACACACAGATGCTCATACTCAATATATACAGGTCAAGCACAGGTTTCACTCAAAAACAGAGGCTCCAAATCATTTTTAAGTGTGAAGAAAACGTGAATCATCTAAAGAACCTTTTTCCACTGTAAAGAATCTTGTGAAATGGAAAGTTTCAGGTGCTGTATGTAATTTAATTTTTGACTGTACTAATGCATTAAAATACCATAGTATGTTTCATATAATATGTTTGCAGGCATTTAGGAAACGTTAAGTTAACATAGGCCTACTTGTTTCTTTAAAAATATTAAAAATATTTTTCTTATTTTAATTTTATTTTAAAGATGGAATAACAGAATAACAAGGTCTTGGAGAAAAATTATAGAAAAAAAAAATAATAAAAAAAAAATATATATACACTACCGTTCAAAAGTTTGGGGTCAGTAAGACTTGTAATAGTCTTTAAAGAAGTCTCTTATGCTCATCAAGGCTGCATTTATTTGATTAAAAATATAGAAAAAAAACAGTAATATTGCAAAATGTTTTTACAATATAAAATAATGTTTTTTATTTTAACATACTTTACTGAATTTTTATCAGCTGTTACTCCAGTCTTAAGTGTCACATGATCTATCAGAAATCATTCTAATATGCGGATTTATTATTAGAATGATCAATGTTGGATAATATCAACAGTTGTGCTGCCAAATATTTTTTGGAACCTGTGATTTTTTTTTTTCAGTATTCTTTCATGAATAACAAGTTTAAAAAGTACAGTGTTTATTCAAAATATAAATATTTTATAAAAATGTAAATTATTTATTATTAACTTTTAATAAACTTTTAATTATTAACTTAATACATCCTTGGTGAATAAAAGTATTAATTTCTTAAAAAAAAAAGAAACAATAAAAATGTACTGACCCCAAACTTTTGAACGGTAGTGTATATACAGAATAATAATATTAAAATAAATGTAAATAAAAAATAATATATATTTTTAAAAAATCTTATTAAAAATTTTATTTTAACCAGTGGAGTTATAATGTCTTAGTTTGTTGAGTCCAATTTTCTGTAATTTTTCTATTATAAAATAATATAAATAATAATAATAATAAAATAAAATTAATAATATTAAAATGAATGTAAATAAAAATAATGAATTAAAAATATTTTTCTTATTTTAATTTTATTTTAGATTTAAGATGGAATAACAGAATAACAATGTCTTAGTTTGTTTAGTCCAATTTAGGTAATTTTTCTTTCATTTTCCTATGGAGAAAAATTATATTAAAAATACTAAAATAATAATAAAAAAACTAGAGAATAATATTATTAAAATAAATTTAAATAAAAAATAATAAATTTAAAATAAAATCTTTTTTAATTTTATTTTAACCAGTGAAGTTATAATGTCTTAGTTGAAAAAAAATAAAGAATTAAAATGAATTAAAAATGAATTAAAAATATTTTTCTTATTTTAATTTTATTTTAAAGTTGGAATAACAGAATAACAATGTCTTAGTTTGTTTAGTCCAATTTCGTTTTTTGTATTTCAATGGAGAAAAATTATATTAAAAATATTAAAATAATAATAACAAAACTATAGAATAATAATATTAAAATAAATGTTAAAATCTTATTTTAATTTTACTTTAACCAGTGGAGTTATAATGTCTTAGTTTGCTTAGTCCAATTTTGGTAAACTTTCATCCAAGATGTTCATGTCTTTCTTTCTTCAGTCGTAAAAAAAGTTTTTTGAGGAAAACATTACAGAATTTTTCTCCATATAGTGGACTTCTATGGTGCCTGTGAGTTTCAACTTCCAAAATGTAGTTTAAATGCGGCTTCAAAGGGCTCTAACCGATCACAGATGAGGAAGAAGGGTCTTATCTAACGAAACGATCTGTCATTTTTTTTTTCAAAAAATAAAGATTTGTATACTTTTTAAGCACAAAAGCTTGTGTAGCATTCACGGCGCATTCACGGCGCTATGTACTACTGAATCATGTCGAAAGGTCACGCGGAACTACAGACCCAGTGTTTACAAAGCGAACGGGCAAAGACTAAGAAAGTGCAAGTAAGTCAAACGCTGTTTACAAACAAAAAGCTACAACGATGTCGGACGATTCTGAAGTTGTAGGAGAAAATAAGATGGAGTTTTTCGTCATACTCTACCTTTTTGAGCCGGAGTACACAGACGATGAACTTACTCGTGATTTGTAGTAGTGATGGGAAGTTCGGATCATTTTACTGACTCAGTCATGAATGAATCTTTTCATGACTCTTTTCACGAGTCGTTCATTTTAGCAAAATATAATTTAAATGTTACGTGTTACTTCCCTAACACATCTACTGCTTACACAAACATTGATCAGACTACAAACAAGACAAAACTATAATGCTGTAAGAAACAGAAAAGATTCATTCATTGTTTACCTGGGTCTTTAGTCTATGATTAGCTCACCTCATCTCTTATCTGACAAGTTTTCAGGTTTGAGTCGTTCGTTCATCACGTGACAGCCCCATAAGATGAACGAACGACTTGAAAAAACCTGAAGACTCGAAACAGATGAACTAATTCAAGTACAGAACCTAACAGGATGTTGCGCATGCGCGACTGAACGAATCACTCCCCGAGACGACTCATTCTTCCTGAGTCACATTAGATAAGATTCGTTCGAACGACCCATCACTAATCGTTGACGCGCATCCCAGAGCCTGTGCTACACAAGCTTTTGTGCTTAAAATGTATACAAATTTTTATTTTTCAAAAAAAATGACTGATCGTTTTGCTAGATAAGACCCTTCTTCCTCAGCTGGGATCATTTAGAGTCCTTTGAAGCTGCATTTAAACTACATTTTGGAAGTTCAAAATCGGGGCACCAACGAAGGCCATTATATGGAGAAAAATCCTGAAATTACGACTGAAGACAGAAAGACATGAACATCTTGGGTGACAAGGGGGTGAGTAAATTATTTGTAAATTGTTCTGAAAGTGAACTTCTCCTTTCACAAGAAATTCTATTATGAATTTTGAAAACGTTTGTATCATTAAGCCCTTTCTTTTTCAACCTAAATATGCCTAATTGTCATGAAAATAAAGTCTCAGTGCAAAAATATAGTAAAATAGTTTATGTATTTATTTTTTTGTATGGTTTGTAAGATTAAAGTTTAAAATGTCCTTTTGACTTACACTGATAGAATGTTCAGGGTTTAAAATGTAACAGTGATGACATCATCAAAATATTTCTTCACTGAATTGTATCCACCTTTTTCTTCCCATCAGAGTGGGCGTGGTCATTAGTAATTTTTATGGGTGTGGTTTCCGGTCTCATCCATGTCCAGCTATTTTTAGCTGTACAAAACAGCTTGTTTTGCTGCTTGATATTGCAAATGGGTGTGCCTTACCATGTTATTTCAATTGTAATATCTTAATTCTGAACACAGTTTTACTGTTTACTGCACATTATTATTCTTCTCATTATTTCCCTATAATAGCCTAATGAACCGGAAGTCTCAGACATAGGCTTACTTCCGCGTTAAAGAATAAGGTGGATACAAATTGTAAAATCAATGCTAATTCAATAATTTGTCTTGTATTCTATACATAGGCCTATACATATTTAACGTTCCTGTAGCTCAAACAGTAGCATAGTGTTAGCGACATAAAGATCCTGGGTTTGATTCGCAGGGAATGCATGAAATGAAGTTGCTTTGAATAAATGCATTTGCCAGATGTATAAACGTGAACTGAAGTATTATATGTTATGCACAGCAGCCATATCAACAGCTCTGATTCATTTACACAGAATCTAACAAATATTTTACATGGCTACTTTCTTTATGAAAAGAAAATACAGTGTGCATTGGCCACTCTATGTTTCATTCCTCACATAGGCAGATTTACATCACTTTTGTACGTGCATTTTCAATTTCCTGTTTTTACAGTTCATGCTAGTGTTTGCACAAGCAAAACAGCATCAGTCACTCTTTCATCGGAACATGTGACATCATGACTTCTCAGAAAAAATGAGATACCATTTGGCAAATAGTCAGAAACACAATGGCAAACTGCAATGCCACAAAACAACATATACAAAAAAAAACAGCACAGGGGCAACAAACAGTTTTTCAACCAAAACTAACACCAGGAGAAATGACCAGCTAAAATTATGACCCCAAACATGCTCTACATAAGAGTCTGAATGCAGATGCTTAAAGCATATTAAATATATGTAAGTGCAATTCATAATGTGACACAAGTATGTTGCATTTTCAGTATTGCCAGAGAGGGCACTCTAGCAAAAACAGTTACATTTGTGACCCTGGACCACAAAACCAGTCATAAGGGATGATTTATGCATCATCTGAAGTTTTCCATTGATGTACTGTTTGTTATGATGTTATGATATACCTGTGCTACTTAAAACTGCTTTTGTGGTCCGGAGTCACAAAAATTTTCTGCAGATTAAAACTGCACTCTTAATCTCTGCAGACTTTGGTCAATGTGCAAAACTGTTTGACAAATGCATTTCAACATAATACTGTACATGAAGCCTCTGCATGATTGCACAAGATTGCCTGGGACATTGTGTTTCATGTATTAATAAATGCAGCTTTTAAACAGAATAGAAAAAAAAAAAAAATAATACTAAAAAATAAATTAAATTAAAAAAAAAAAAAAAATCAAAAATATAAATTTGATTAATTACATATATAATGAAATGAGCTGCTACTGTCATTAAAGCAGAAAAAAAGCGACAATAAATAAATAAATAAATGCTGAAATTTATATTTAATTAATTTTTTCCATTTAAATTCCTCATAATATAACCTGTAATGAAAGGTTTTGCATTTAATTATAAAGGAACTTCCACTAAAACTGAACTTTTCACTCTTCAAAATACATAAAGACTGAATTTTTTATAATAAAAATAATAAAATAATAAAAAATTAAAATAAATAAATAAACGCATTTTTAAAGATTACATAGTTTTATCCATTAAGTTTCAAAAGCTCCATTTATTTATTTATTTATTTTGTTCATTGATTTGTTTATTTGTTAATTTTACTTGATAATAATATAATTTGTAATGAAATATTTTGCATTTAATTGTAAAATAATTAAAACTTTCGGCATTCATCAAGACTTTTTAATAATAAGTTTTTAATAAATCAAAAAAATATATGTATTTGTAGTTTCAAGTGTTCAATTCCATTTTTTAATTGAAATTGCTGATAATGAACGATTTTGAATTTAATTACAAACAGTAGTTTTTACTAAAAGTGAAACTTTTGTTCACCACTATATACAAAGACTTAAAAAAATACATTTTTAACAAGATTATATCCTTTCATCCATCAAGTTTGAAGAGTTTAGATATGGTTTGTCATGTTAAAGGGCCTTCTTACTAGAAAATGCAACGAACTCTCACATTTATCCTGAAAACCATCCGAAATGTGAATTAGTTGCATGACTTAGATGTCAGAGGGATTCTTACCTGAGGTCTTCAGGATAAATGAACCTGCTTAAGTATTGACCTTCCCAGAGGGAAAAAGAGAGAAAGTGGGACCCGCAGCGAGCGTAACGTCAAAAAGGACCCGCCAGGCCGAATTCCAAAAAGTTATCCTCCCTGCTTTTCTGTCGATGGAGGCAAAATCATTTAAAACAGGCCACACAGAACAAATGCACTTGCGCTTGATGCCGTCGGAGGCACGTGACCGCCGCACGCCGGCCGGGTCCGCGCTCGTGGTTTGGAGGGGGAAGGGGGTCTTTTTCAGGCTCTTTTTGTTGTTGTATTGGCCGTTCTGGAACTGTGATGTGCAGAGGCTTGCAGTACTGCTGCGGTCAATGCAACATGCTGAAGCGCACACTTTCATTCAGCCGTGGATGTGGTGACACACCATGAGTGGACACATGGTGATGTAGCTTGTGCACATTTTCACCCACATCACATGTCCATGACTCTCTTTCGACAGTGCCGCAATGACTTTGATGTAATAAATGAGAGTTTTAAAATAGCTTATGAGTCAATTTTTTGTGCATGAGAAAAAAGCAGCAATAAAAAAGTAATGCAAGATCACAGACCTTTTCGGATAATGCCTAACTTCCAAAAGTTTTCAAAGATTAGAGGATTTCAGTCTTTCTACACAATTTCACATTGTTTCTTTGTCATTGGTTATGAAACATTTCTAAATGAAAATTGTTTCTGTACCAAATGTTTTTCAGTGCATCATATTATTTTTGTCTGATTGTTCAGAAGGAAAGATGTTTGTATGGAAGAAAAGTTTCAAATTAAAATCAGGGAAAAAAAAGAAAAATATATAAGTTGTTGCTTTTTTATATTCCGGGAAAATTATTCAAATTAATTTAAGTATTCAAAATTTGCCTCAAATGTTTTTCCTAAAAAAATCCCCTAGGAGAAATAAAGTCGTAGCGTGCGTTAAAAATACAGAGCTATAAAATGAATATTATTTAATTTTTTTTTTTTTTTGCTTTTGATAAGAATGTGTTCATATTAAATGTTTAATATGAGCACAGTTTAAGACATTGTTAAAATTCTGAAACTCCATAGATTACAGATATTTTTTAGGAAAATGTCATTTTGAAAATTCATTTATTTAATTAAAAATTCAGTAAAATCAGGAAAATTGTGAAATATTTTACAATTTTAAAACAATTATTTTTTTTCTGAATTTTCAGCATCATTACTGCAGTCTTCAGTGTCACATGATCCTTCAGAAATCATTCTAATGTTAATTTGCTGCTTAAGATTTATTATCAGTGCTTAAATTCTTCATATTTTTGTGGAATCTGTAATACCTATTTTTCAAGATGAATACAAAGTTCAAAAGAACAGCATTTATTTGAAATAGATATCTTTTGTAATATTATAAATGTCATTTTTACACAATGCATCTTTACTCTTTTAATGCATCTTTGCTAAATAAAACCATTCATTTCTTAACAAAATGATTACTCATTTCACAATAAATGACAGAAACATTGACACAGTGCTCAGATTAAGACATTGTTGAGATTCTGAAACAGATATTTTTTTAGGAAAATGTCAATTTGAAAAGACATTTATTTGATAAAAAAAATCAGTAGAAATAGGAAAATTGTGAAATATTATTACAATTTCAAATGACTGTTTTCTATGTAAATATATTTTAAAACTTAATTTATTTCTTTGTTGCAAAGCTGAATTTTCAGCATGATTACTCCAGTCTCTAATATACTAATTTGCTGCTCAAGAAACATTTCTGATTATTAAAGTTTCAATGCTTTAGATTTTTGTGGAAATTGATACATTTTTTTCAGGATGAATAGTAAGTTCAAAAAACAGCATTTATTTGAAATAGAAATCTTTTATAACATTATAAATGTCTTTACTGTCACTTCTGATCAATTTAATGCATCCTTGCTGAATAAAAGTATGCATTTCTTAACAAAATTACTACTTATTTCAGAATAAATGACAGAAACTGTCAGAAAGTCCTTTCATATTATTGATGTGAATTTAAAATACACTTAGAATGATGGAATAAATGGTGCAGCAGTTGCTGTGGTGCTCACGTGGATGACACTGGTTCGAGTCTGGGCTGCAACGTGTCAATAAAAGTCCTGGATAAGGTTATAGGTCACATATAAGTGAGCTCACATCCTCTCAGAGTCAGACGGTGGTGGCCATTCTCACAGAAGGCAAAGGAGTCGATCGCTCAGGCTGCAAAATATATAAAAACAGTCAGCAAACACAAGAGTTGTCACGTCTCTGATTTCGTGCTGAAGATGAGTTGGTGGGTGCAGTACCTGCTGACGTCTGTACTCAGGCGGTGGTTTGAGTTTGGCTCTCAGCAGACGATGAGGATTCAGAGTAGACTGAGATGTGACAGCCTGAGGGGACGAGAAAAACACTTCAGAGCAGGTGAAGCACAGGCTTACAATAACACAATAATGGCCTCTTTTACCTTCTCCACTGCTCTTGATACAGGATACCTGGGGATTCGGTCTGTTGAGGAAAAGAGTAATTGAACAGATTCATTTATTAGCTCAAACTGAATGAGTTTGAAGCCATTGCAAAATGCAACACACATCTGTGACTGCCAGGGTTAATACTAAAACCATAAATAAAAATGAGCTTAAATTAAAATAAATATTAACTGAAATATGTAAAATAAGAAAATATCATATAAAAAATTTAGGTAAAACGGGGGGGAAAAAATAAATAAAAAACAGCTAGTTGCCAAGGATAACTAAAACTAAATTAACCAAAACTAAACCTTTTTAGGCCGATATAAAAGCTTAACACTTTGCATTAAAGGAGAAGTTCACTTTCAGAACAACTAACAAATAATTTACTCACCCCCTTTTCATCCAAGATGTTCATGTCTTTCTGTCTTCAGTCGTAAAGAAATTATGGTTTTTGAGGAAAACATTTCAGGATTTTTTCTTCATATAATGGACTTCAATTGTGCAGCTTCAAAGGGCTCTAAACGATCCCAGCCGAGGAAGAAGGGTCTTATCTAGCGAAACGATTGGAAAATAAAAATTTGTATACTTTTTAAGCACAAAAGCTCGTGTAGCACAGGCTCTGGGATGTGCGTTCTTGAATGATTCGTTCTTTTTGAACGGATCTTTAATGTGACTCGGGAAGAACGAGTCGTCTCGGGGAGTGATTCGTTCAGTCATCCTATTAGGTTCTGTACTGGAATTAGTTCACCTGTTTCGAGTCTTTGGGTTTTTCAAGTCGTGCGTTCATCTTATGGGGCTGTCACGTGATGAACGAACGACTCAAACCTGAAAACTTGTCAGATAAGAGGTGAGGTGAGCTAATCATAGACTAAAGACCCAGGTAAACGATGAATGAATCTTTTCTGTTTCTTACAGCATTATAGTTTTGTCTTGTTTGTGATCAACGTTTGTGTAAGCAGTAGATGTGTTCGGGAAGCAACACGTAACATTTTAATGATATTTTGCTAAAATGAACGAAATGACTCGAAAAAAGATTCCTTCATTTTGCTGAACGAGACTCAAAGGTGCGAGTCGGTAAAATGATCCGAACTTCCCATCACTACTACGAATCACGTGTAAGTTCATCGTCTGTTTACTCCGGCTAAAAAAGGTAGAGAATGGTGAAAAACTCCATCTTATTTTCTCCTACAACTTCAGAATCGTCCGACATCGTTGTACCTTTTTGTTTATAAACAGTGTTTGACTTACTTGCACTTTCTTAGTCTTTGCGCGTTCGCTTTGTAAACACTGGGTCTGTAGTTCCGCATGACCTTTCGACGTGATTCAATAATACGTCGTGAATGTGCATCTCAGAGCCTGTGCTACACAAGCTTTTGTGCTTAAAAAGTATACACATTTTTATTTTTCGAAAAAAATGACAGATTGTTTCGCTAGATCCCTTCTTCCTCGGCTGGGATCATTTACAGCCTTTTGAAGCTGCATTTAAACTACATTTTGGAAGTTCAAAATCGGGGCACCAATGAAGTCCATCATATGGAGAAAAATCCTGAAATGTTTACTCAAAAACCATAATTTCTTTACAACTGAAGACAGAAAGACATGAACATCTTGGATGACAAGGGGGTGAGTAAAGTATTTGTATACTGTTGTTCTGGAAGCGGACTTCTCCTTTAAGGTCCTAAATACCATGTTGGGGTTTTGCGATTTAAAAATAATTCTGAAATTAAATGTTTATTTTACTTGATAATTGAAAATATAAGCATGTAGATTTTGGAGATTTATATGTTTAGGTATCAACCGATCAACATGTGGGATTTGCATTTGGCAGAGGTTTTTATCTAAAATGACTTTACAGGAAATTTTACATAAAAACAGGAAATTCAGTCATCATTTACTCACCCTCAAGTTGTTCCAAACCTCCATGAGCTTCTTTCTTTTGTTAAACATGAAGGAAGATGTTCTGAAGAATGTTGGTAACCAAACAGTTACTGGTAGCCATTGACTTCCATAAACATGGGAAAAAATAGTATGGAAGTCAATGGCTACCAGTAACTGCTTGGTTCCCAATATTGTTCAAAATATCTTGGAACAAAACTTGAGGGTGATTAACTTATCTGGGAATTGAACCCATAACATGGCATTGTAGGCGCCATGCTCTACTAATTGAGCTTTAGACAGTTGGAGGAAACATCACTAACCACGTCTTGCACAGTAGATGAAGGCCAGCACAATGAGGATGACAAAAAGAGCACAGGGGATCCCAGCAGCGATACCAGCGATAGCAGCTCCACTGAGTCCTGGAGCTGAACAACACATCAACAACACAACCAACTTTAGGAGACATATCATACACTACCGTTTCAAAGTTTGGCATCAGTAAGATTTGGTAATTTCAAAGAAATAATAGTTCTATTTAGCAAAGACACATTAACTTGATCATTTATAATGTTACAAAAGATTTATATTTTAATACTGTTCTTTAGACCTTTCTATTCATCAAAGAATCCTAAAAAAATAAAATGTATCACAGTTTCTGCAAATACGAAGCAGCGCAACCGTTTTCAACATTGATAATGAGCAGAAATGTTTCTTAAGCAGCAAATCAGCATATTAGAATGATTTCTGAAGGATCATGTGACACTGAAGACTAGAGCAATGATGCAAAAAAGCCAGCTTTGCAGCGAAGAAATAAATTACATTTCAAATATATCCACATAGAAAACAGTCATTTAAAAACGTAATAATATTTCACTTTTTTTCTGTTTTTACTGATTTTTTGACATTATATTTTAACATATATTACAACAGTCAACGGGTATTTTAAAATTCATAACATTATAAAAATTCTTATAATCACTTTTAATCAATTTAAAGCATCCCTGCTAAATAAAAGTATTAATTTGTATAATTTCCTTTAATTTGTAACTTGGATCATGTGACACTGAAGACTGGAGTAATGATGTCGAAAAATGTAGTTTTGATCACACAGTATTCACACAGTAAGCAGTTATTTTAAATAGTAAAAATATTTTACAATATTTGCAATATTTTTTCTGTATTTTTGATCAAATAAATGCAGGCTAGGTAAACAGAAGAGACTTTAAAAAACATTAAAAATGCTACCGTTCATAAACTTTTGACTGGTTGTGTATATAAATAAAATAAAAAAATAAAAATACAGTTTAAAAAAAAAAAAAAATAAATAGAAAACAAATATACAAATAATAAAAAAACACAAAAATTAATATAGGACTTCATAAAATATTCAATTAAAATTTATTTAAATTTTAAATGATTTTAAATAATGAAGTTATTTATTCCTTCATTTATTTTCCTGTTTATACATTATTTATTTGCTTGTTTTGAATTTCTGTTTGGGCCTACAAAGTGGATGAAATAAAATAAATGTCATATACATATTTATATATATATATATATATATATATATAAGAATGATTTTTGAAGGATCATGTGATGCTGAAGACCGGAGTAATGATGCTAAAAATCCAGCTTTGCAGCGAAGAAATAAATTACATTTTAAAATATATTCACATAGAAAACAGTTATTTGAAATTGTAATAATATTTCCACAATATTTCTGTTTTCTATTGATTTTTGATCACAATGACAGATTCCTAAAAGAATCAGTGCAGAAATAAGACTTTCAAACTGTTCAACTGTTTAATTTCAATCAATTTTTGGACTGAAAAGTTTTTCTTTTAAATCTCAAAAATCAAGGAACATTTGATTACTGATGATATGAGCCCTTTTAAGCTTATTCATATTTGATTCTCATCACCTGGTCCGATCCGATGTTGCTCTGACTGTTCTCCTGCGCTTCTGCCAGCTTTAGGGATGATCCTGAAGTAGTACGTTGATTCTGGGTTGATTCCGGAGACATTTGTGGTTCTGGCCGAGGCCGGCATCATTTGGATGGTGCGGAAGTCTGATTTGATGCTGAGTTTAGGTTGAGATGGGCTTGAGAGCTCCGGACCCTTCATCTGGATGTCAAAGCCTTGAAAATACAATGAAACTTTTAATATGCACTGAAATGCAAACTATTTATTATTTAATATTCTAAGAAAGCTTGAATGGAAGTAACACGTGATTATTAGCATGTACCTGTAATAACAGAGGTGAGGGGAACATCCCATGTTAGAGTCACTTCTGTTCGAGCGCTACTCACAACAACACTTGAATTTGAGATCTGAGGGCCTTAGATGAAAATAAAAAAAATAGCAAATTTAAATTGTACATTTTGAACAAAATCTAATCTATTAAAAACAGAACAGAATGCAGAATCATTTAATACTTTAGGATCAGAAGTCTCTTCTGCTCACCAAAGCTGCATTTACTTGATTAGAAATACCGTAATATTATGAAATATTATTACAATTTAAAATAACTATTTTCTATTTAAATATATTTTTAATTGTAATTTATTCCTGTGATTCAAATCTGAATTTTCAGCATCATTACTCCAGTCTTCAGTGTCACATGATCCTTCAGAAATCATTCTAACATGCTGATTTGCTGCTCAAGAAACATTTCTATTATTATCAATGTTGATATTTTTGTGGAAAATGTGAATTTCAATCAGTTTTGATCAATGCATTCCTGTTGAAAAAAAGTATTAATTTCTTTAAAGACAAAAAAATGACCCCTTTTATCACGTTTTTAGTGTTATAGACATTTAAAAGGTCAAAACAACCTATTATTGGTAATGATAAGTTATAATGGATCTATACCTATCAGTGTAGTGTCCACAGTTTTGTTGCTGAGAGGGTTGATGGCAGTGCAGGTGTAGGTGTCGAGATCTGTAGTGACATTAAAATCATAAATAAACAGCTGAGTTGTGCTTTTACTGATCTGGTATTTTGGCCCAGTTTGCAAGAGGCTTCCATTCTTAATCCAGTGCACAAAGGCTTCAGGTGTGGCTTCCGCAGAGCAGTGGATCACAACCAGCGTCTGTTCATCTTGACTCATGCTGGTTAAAATTTCTGAGTGAAAATGCACAGGACCACCTGCAACATAATGCAATGGGATAAAGATGCTGTTTTAATGCATTACTGTGCTCTAAAGCATCCTAATTGAAATAAATAAAGTGAACAATTTGGAAAACTATATAGGCAGCAACACAAATAGTGAACCTCGAAAGCACCTTGTAGAAGACAATCTCAGTGTACACTACCAGTCAAAAGTTTTTGAACAGTAAGATGTGTTTTTTTTTTTTTTTTTTTTTTTTTTAAAGTGGTCTGTTCTGCTCACCATGCCTGCATTTATTTGATTCAAAGTACAGCAAAAACAGTACAATTCTGAAATATTTTTACTATGTAAAATAACTGTTTACTATTTGAATATATTTTAAATTGTAATATATTCTTAGATTTCAAAGCTGAATTTTTAGTATCATTACTCCAGTCACATGATCCTTCAGAAATCTTACTAATATTCTGATTTGCTGCTCAAAAAACATTTATTATTATTATTATTATTATTATTATTATTATTATTACTATTATGCTGATAACAGCAGAGTTGAAATTTTCAGGTTTCTTTGATGAATAGAAAGTTCAGAAGAACTGCATTTATCTAAAATAGAAATCTTTTGTAACATTATAAAAGTCTTTATCATCAATTTAAATCATCAATTTAAAGCACCAATTTAAATTTAAAGCATTCTTGCTTAAAAGTATTAATTTCTATAATTTTTTGCACAAAATCAGTCACATATTAGGCTACATTTCAGTTAAGATAAACTATATTCATCATAACTAAATATGAAATATTAATAATTCTGTTTTCTAGTCTATTTTCTAGTCATTTTTTTTAAATATTGATTTCTTAATACTATGTATTTACTATTTATCATTTAATTATACTAAATAACATTCACCATAAACTTACATCTGAAACTAGATAAAAAAGTTCGTCAAGACAAAGAAGACAAAGTTGGCTTGAGAAAGCCGGACCAGAAAGTTTGTAAAAGTTTGAAAAGTTTAAAAAGTTTAAGTAGTTTAAGAAGTTTTTGGATGGTTTTCAGTCTGAAATAATTTTAAGTTTAAAGTAGTTTTAAAAGGTTAAAGTTTGACTGCAGTCTGTCAGACAGATAGAGAGATAGATAATTAACATGTTAGTATGATTCTAACATGATTAGCAGGTTTCTAACATGTTTCTAACATAATTAGCAGGTTATTAGCATGTTGCTAGCATGATTCTAGCATGATTAGTAAGTTACTAGTGTGTTTCTAGCATGATTTGCATGTTACTAGCATGTTGTTAGCATGATTAGCAAGTTACTAGCATGCTTCTAGCATGATTAGCATGTTATTAGCATGTTTCTAACATGATTAGCAAGTTAATAACATGTTGTTAACATGATTCTAACATGATTAGCAAGTTACTAACATGTTTCTAGCATGATCAGCAAGTTACTAGCATGTCACTGGCATGTTTCTAGCATAATTTGCATGTTACTAGCATGTTGTTAGCATGATTAGCAGTTTAGCATGCTTCTAGCATTATTAAGCATGTTTAACATGATTAGCAACTTAACATGATTCTAACATGTTGCATGATCACAAGTTACTAGCATGTTTCTAGCATGATTAGCATGTTACTAACATGATGTTAGAAGTTACTAGCATGTTGTTAGCATGTTTTAGCAAGTTACTAACATGTTTCTAACATGATTAGCAAATTACTAGCATGTTTCTACCATGATTTGCATGTTACTAGCATGTTGTTAGCATGATTAACACGTTACTAGCATGTTGTTAGCATGTTTTTAGCATGTTACTAGCATGTTTCTTGCATGATTAGCAAGTTACTAGCATGTTTGTAGCATGATTAGCATGTTACTAGCATGTTGTTAGCATGATTCTAGCATGATTAGCAAGTTACTGGCATTGTCTTAGCATGTTTCTAGCATGATTAGCAAGTTAGTTTGAATGAGTTTAAATGGATTAGAAATAGTACATAGAAGGGAAGGTTGATTGAGTCTCAAAGGATTCTGGGAGTTTGAATAGTCTTGGCTCATTTGAACATTCCGTCAGTGTAAGTCTGCGGGATTTTTCCCAGTTTTAATTGTCAGTTTTAGGAAAATCGTAAGTCTGCTCAGTTAGAAAAGACATAACAACTCGAGTCAGATCAGTCTGAAGATTTGGGCTGAGTTTGGAGTTTGTAGAGTTCAAGCTCTAGGAGGAGTAGCAGTCAGAAATCTTAGTCTCAGAAGAAAATAACTAAGTTTAAATAGCATTTCAGTAAGTTGGCTTTCTCAAGCCAACTTAATTAGAAGGAAATTCCACACATTCAAAATAGAATACATTTGTAACTAACATTTGAAACTCATGTAAGCAACAGAGCAGGACTTACGAGGAGTGACACTGCATTGTGTCTGAATTAGAGGATGCTCAGCTTTACAGATGATTTCTTGTCCGTTTAGCCTCTGAATGTCATTTACAGTCATGCTGTAATTGCCATATCCACTTGCATTCGCGTTCAGGCTGGGAAACGACAGCCGTGCTTCTGGAGCGCCGCCTGGCCACAAACAGAGGAACTGCAGCGCTGCGCCTCCATTCACAGCCTGTACTGAACAATGTGGCTCACCGCTGGGAGACTCTGACATGATAGAAAGAAGAAAAGAAATAAAAACATCTCTTATGGTATTCTAAAACACTACAAATGTGGTAAAAATGATGGCTTACTGCTTAAACACTGTCAGCAGAAAAATATCAAGAGAATATTTACATGATGCACAACTTTCTAACATGCTGGTATTCCCATATTTTGAATTTGAATGGCAAACACCTACCATAGACAGTAACAGTGACGTTTCTCTGAAGTTTCGCCCCAGTTCTGCTGTTGATCATCACGCAAGTGTAAACACCACTTTGACTCGTCTTAACATTGGTAAGATGGACTGTTCCTGTTGAAGACAGTGCAATAGACTTGCCATTGAAAAACCATGTGGCGGAGGGAGGCGGTTCACCCTCGGCCTGACAGGAGAGGAACAGAGACTCTCCCGAAACAAAGACCGCTTTTGTGGGACTGACCTTGAGAACTGGTGTATCGGGTCCATCTAAAGGCAGCCGAAGAGGGAAAATAAGATGTCGGAAATGAAACGGGCTACTGTTTGGAAAGACTCTTAAAGAAATACGCACAAATGAAAGTTTGCTGAAAGTTTCTTCATCAGATTTGGAGAAATGTAGTATTATATCACTTGCTCTCCAATGGATCCTTTGCAGTGAATGGGTGCCGTCAGAGTCCAAACAGCTGAGAAAAACATCACAATAACCCACAAGTAAACCACACCACTCCAGTCCATCAATAAACATCCTGTGAAGCCAAAAGATGCATGTTTCTAAGAAATAAATCTATCATTAAGACATTTTTAACTTCAAACCGTCGCTTTTGGCCAAATTATAAGCCCATGTTCCATAATAACACTTCTTCCATTGAAAAAATCCATCGGGTTTTGTCGTCTCAGATCAAAAAACATATTTGTTAAGAACTGTTTTGGCTTGTAAACAGTACTTGATCTGTGCAGATTTCCCTCCTGATTCAGTCAGACGAAATGACTTTTTCACTGGACGAAGCATTATTGTGGATTATAGACTTGTATTTTAGGCAGAAGCAATGCTTTGAAGTTAAAAAAAAAGTCTCAATGATGGATTTGTTACTTACAAACAAAGCTTTTGGCTTCATAAGATGTTAAAGGAGAAGACCACTTCCAGAACAAAAATTCACATATAATGTACTCACCCCCTTGTCATCCAAGATGTTCATGTCTTTCTTTCTTCAGTCGTAAAGAAATTGTTTTTTAAGTAAAACATTTCAGCAATCGGTGCCTCGATTTTGAACTTCCAAAATGCGGCTTCAAACGATCCCAAATGTGATTGTAAACGATCCCAGCGAGAAAGAAGGGTCTTATCTAGCATAACGATTGGTTATTTTAATAAAAATGATAAAATTTATATACTTTTTAAATGTCAAACACTCGTCTTGTCTGTCAGTTAGGGTATGTCGAAAAACTCCCATCTCATGTTCTCCCTCAACTTCAAAATCATCCTATATTGCTGTTTTACCTTTTTTGTTAAGGGTGTTTGATCTCTTTGACTTCTGCAGCAAAGTAGGATGATTTTGAAATGATTTTTGAAATTGAGGGAGAAAATACAATTGGAGTTTTTCAACATACCCTAACTGTCCTGAACCAGAATACACAGTTCAGAGAGAGAAAGGCAAGACGAGCGTTTGAGATTAAAAAGTATTTAAATTGTATTTTTTTAATGAAAATAACCAATCGTTTCGCTAGATAAGACCCTTCTTCCTCGGCTGGGATCGTTTACAACTGCATTTGGGATCGTTTGAAGCCGCATTTAAACTGCATTTTGGAAGTTCAAATCGGGGCACCATATCAGTCCATTATATGGAGAAAAATCCTGAAATGTTTTCCTCAAAAAACAGTTTCTTTACAACTGAAGAAAGAAAGACATGAACATCTTGGATGACAAGGGGGTGAGTACATTATATGCGAATCTTTGTTTTGGAAGTGGACTTCTCCTTTAATTGATGGACTGTGGATTACTTGCGGATTACTTTTTATCAGCTGTTTGGATCTCACATCTGACGGCACCCATTCACTGCAAAGAATCTATTGGTGAGAAACTGATGTAATGCTACATTTCTCCAAACCTGAAGAAGAAACAAACTCATATACATTCAGGGTGAGTACATTTTCAGCAAATTTTCAGTTCTGCCTGAGCTATTTCTTTAAATGAATAATGAATAATGATCGTATATCTACTCACACAGCACTGTGATGTCCCTGTGTTGCGTCTCAGAGCTGAATGGGTTGGTTAGTAATACAGTGTAGCGGCCCGTGTCGCTCCTGCTGGGCTGGTTTATAGTGAGTTTCTTCCCGCTGATGGAATAATGAGGTCCATTTTTTAACTGAAGCCCATTAAAGAACCACTGCATCTCTTTGGCCTCCCCTTGCAATGTGCTGTAATACAAGGTAAACCTTACTTCACCCTCAACAGCGTCTGGTGGATCAGTGTGCAGGGATACATTCATGATGATATCTATTGAGAAAGAGAGACCAGGAATAAAATTGAATCTGACACTGTTTTTGCTACTTGAGTTTAAATTAAAGACATTTTGATTTAAATGCTGTAATATGCATGTGTCATGAAACAAGGAACAATAGCTAAATAGTACAAAATTTAATTTTAAAAGCAAAATCAAAGTGCATTAAAATAACCAAGTCACTTAATTTTATTTAAAAATCTATAATGAATATTCAGTTGTACTGCTCTACATGGTAATACTTTCACAATTAAATAAAATAAATGTTTGTAGTATTTTTAAAATACTATTGTAGTTTTATTTAATATTTTTAAAATATTTGTTTTCATTTTTTTCCCATATATGTCTTTATAGTTTTATTAATTTTTAATTTCAGTTTTAGTTTTAGTTATTTAGTTATTATCACATCAAGTTAAACTAAATTTAAAAAAAAAGTGTTGCCTTGGCAACTGGTTGAAATAATAATTAAAAAAAAATTTCAAGTAACTTTTTTTATGGTTTCAGTTTAAGTTAACTATAACAACCCTGGTAAATGAACCACTGATGGATAGGAAATACAGAAATAAGACATTTTAAATGAACACTTATTTCACAAAAAAATTTCCAATTCACAAAAAATAATAATGAAGAAATAAAACAAAATAAACGATAAATAAATTGTGACCCTGGACCACAAAACCAGTCATAAGGGTCAATTTTTTATACATCATTAAAAATCTGGAATCTGAGAGTGCAAAAAAAATCTAAATATTGAGAAAATCGCCTTTAAAACTGTCCAAATTAACTTCTTACCAATGCATATTACTAATCAAAAATTAAATTTTAATACATTTACAAAATATGTTCATGGAACATGATCTTTACTTAATATCCTAATGAATGAAAAAAAAGATTCTGTGGTTCTGTGGTCCAGGGTCACAATTAAACTACTAGGTTTTGTTAATTGGCCAATCAGGAACAGTTATCAATCAATACAGATGATCTCAGAATAGCCAAATATAATCCTGTTGATCGATCAGTGTAACTAATTATAATGTGTTACTATGTGCTCAATACTCACCATAAACAAAGAGGTAAAATGTAGCGCTGACCTTTTCCTCCAAAAGTTTTGTCATTTCTACAGTGTATGTACCATTATAATGAAACGACACGTTCATTAAGGTGAGGGATCCATCTAGTTCTTGTTTAAAAATGTCTGAAGCACCACCTGAAGGCGAGCTGTTACCAACGGTCCATTTGGCAACCAGAAAACCTCCCATAAACCACATCACCTCAGGCTGAACGACACCAGCGTGAGACACGTTTAGGGTCACATTGGTGCCCACAAGAGCTTCAACGGATACGGGTTCCGTGGGTGAGATGGTCAGTTTACATACATTACCTATGAAAGAGGAGGAAAAATCAATAATTGTTTATGCAAAACTCTCTGATTTTAGGGTGGTTGCAAGCATGCAAGTCAAATCTGCATCAATCTTTGCAGGATTTAAATCCACAACATTGAATTACTTTAATCACTACATGCCAATGTGTTTTTTTGTTATTCCAAAAGTGAGTATTGAATTGTTACTCTCAAACAAAACATAAATTAACTATATATTACCTAAATAACTATATATAGTAGGGGTTGACCGATGTGTTTTTCAGATACAGATTATTACAGATCAAGTAGACCGATAACTGATATTTTGAACTTAATATGTGTGGTGTAAAAGTGAAAATTAATGTCAAAATTAAGAATAACAAAGGCTCTGACAAAAACGTATTTTATCGGCAAATCGGTTTTGAAAATGACTGATACCAATAAACATAAAAATGCTTAATATCGGCGCCGATAAATCGGTCAACCCCTAATATTAAGACACTATAGATATTAGATAAAGATATTAGAGTGGCATTTAAGAATTATGATTTTCAAACATAAATTTATACATTTTACAATAAGGTTTCACTTGTTAGTATTAGTTAATTATTAGTTAACATGAACTTATACAGCAGTTAATGCACTGTGAACTAACTTGAACATGTTTTTTTTTAAAACAAACATTAGTAAAGGTTAATAATTGCTGCAAAATATTTTGTTCCGTGTTCATGTTATAATGTTAGTTAATGCATTAACTAATTTTAACAAATGAGATCTTATTGTAAAGCGTTACCCATAAAATACTTTATTAATTTGCTGAAATACATGTTTTGTATTATGTTTAAGGCAGTAGTAATACTACTGACCAATTTTATTAATTTGCTTTTTAAAACAAAAATGTTTTAAACTATTGGAAAACTGATATAATTATACCACACCATACATTTCATAAGGATCCTTCAAAAATATTTATGTTTTGTAATTCTAGTTTTGTAAGTTCTTTGTTTTGTAAGTTCTTTTCAGTTTTTGTTGCAGTAACATTAATGCATAGCGATATCGTAAAAATAAATAAGTACATAAATAAAATAATTAATAACACCCCCCCCCCACCTCAGTCTGAGTTATGTTAAACACTGTTTTACCATAAAATTAATAATCATTGCATGTTAAACAGTACATATTTATAGACATATATGATGAGATTTGATTTTCACTTACCTGTAATGAAAAACAAAAGAACACAAATCAAGCTAAACCGCGTCTGCATGTCGACAAATTCAAAATAATCCGGGTCTGTCAGAGTTTTAATTTTGACCATGAAGTCATACTCCTCTGATGAACAGGTGTGAAATCACTCAACATCGCTGAGAAATGCAGTGGTATGTTGCCCAACTCCTCCGTACAGGTGACATTCACCTGGACAGAACATCCCATCAGTCACATCAGATGAATGAGTAACACATAAAAACTCTTTTCTGTTTCTGTAAGATCAGAAATACAAATGCTGATTTTGTTTTCAGGCGTACACAAAAAGTTTGAGTTGCATTGCACTGCAAGAAAACCGTGAGGAAGCAGGAGTGGGCGGGGCTTCGCGTCCTCATTATTTACGGTTTCAAACCTGTATGACATCAGTTTTCACGGTGATTGCATAATTTAATAATAAAATGACTAAAACGTCATTATTTGTTCCAGTGTATAAACAGAGAAACACACAACAATGACAGTATTTTTACTGAACTATCCCTATGAGTAATAACTGCAATACAGTGAACTGCACTAAAAGTTCTTACACATAATATAGTGATATTGGCAGCAGATTCTCTCTTGTATGCCATATATCAATCCTAGCAATTATTAGACTTAAAGAGTTCTTAACCAGTAGGAGTTCTCAATAAGACTTACATTAAGAATTAAACTAAAATGAACTAGAATGAACTAAAAATAAAGATATTTCTTTATGTATGGATAAGCCTAATGTTAATCCTAATGGAATTTTTTTAAATGATTAAAAAATATATATTAGAATAATTTAAATAATATTTTTCTTACATATTTCATAGAATTTTTGAGTACAAAATATTTTGAAAACTCCTTGTATAGTAAAACATGAACAATTCAAAGTCATGAGGTCTTTGATTATTGTTGCGGAAATTTACACCAAAATATATAGTTTATATAACTGGTGGATATACACTGCCACTTAAAAGTTTGGGATCAGTATGATTTTTAATGTTTTTTTTTTT
This sequence comes from Labeo catla, assembly GCA_012976165.1. Taxonomy (NCBI): domain Eukaryota; kingdom Metazoa; phylum Chordata; class Actinopteri; order Cypriniformes; family Cyprinidae; genus Labeo; species Labeo catla. The sequence continues at coordinate 81,161 of VONZ01000322.1, forward strand.
TTTTAAATCAAGGCTGCATTCACTTAATCAAAAATGCAGAAAAAATTTAATATTGTGAAATATTATTACAATTTAAAATAATGGTGTTCTATATTCATATATTTAAAAATATAATTTATTCCTGTGATGCAAAGCTGATTTTTATCAGCCATTACTTCAGTTTTCAATGTCACATGAATCTTCAAAATCATTCTAATATGCTAATTAACTACTGTTATTATCAATAATGGAAACAGTTGTGCAGCTTAGTATTTTTAGGAACCAGTGATTTTTTTCAGGATTTTTGATGAATAAAGGTTAAAAGAACAGCATTTATTCAAAATAGAAATCTTTTTCTAACAATGTAAATGATCACTTTCTATCAATTTAACACGAATAAAAGTATTAATTTCTTTAAAAAATTTACTGACCCCTTTTTTAAATAAACGTTGTTCTTTTCCACTTTTTATTTGTCAAAGAATCACTGAAAAAACAAAAAAAAAACAAACAGGTTCCAACAAAATATTATGGAACACAAGTGTTTTAACATGAGGAATAAATAAGCATATTAGAATTAATGAATTTTACTGATCCCAAACTTTTGGCGACAGTACATCTTGGTCAAAAATGAGATAATGATACTGAGTGAATGCTCCTGACATATATTATCGTCCATCAAATGCTTTTACTTCAAACTGCTAAATTCCAGCCTCAGCCCAATCAAAGTACCAGTACTTACATAGAAACCTATACAAAGTAGCCAGAAGAAATGCTCATTTTAAAGAAGGTGGATTTAGGTGCTTTTGCATCTGAACTCTTCATATATATATATATATATATATATATATAAAAACAGTCTTTTGGGGTAAGATTTTTGATGAACAATGCTATTATAGCCCAGTTCTTCTCATTCAGTGCTGACAGATTATATAAACTGTCTTCAAGAATGCTTTTGAAGAGTAATCAGACACTGACACTGAAAGAGGAGATGAGAGATAAGAAGAGTGACCCACTGTGAGATTACCTGAAGTCTTCATTCAGCAGAGCCCACATGGTTCCTGCTTGTTTATCAGTAAACCAGACGGGTGGCACAGGACGTCTCTGTGTGTTTCAAATCATGTTTCTAACAGGTTAGACAAGCTCAAATCTTGACATAAGCGGACAAATACAGTACCGTTGCCCATTACAACAACATTCTGTTGTAAAAAATAGAGTTTCTTAGAGTGGAAAAACAAACAATGAGAATTAAAAACAATCATTCCATTGTACAGATATTAAAACCTGTAAAACAAAATTAATGGGGCTTACAAGAAATTCTGATATGCATATGAAAAGACAACTCTTTATTGTCATCGAATGATACTATACAATTGGACTTATTCAGAGGTGCTTGTGGTAGCGTGATTTACTCTCATGCTGAGAGACACTGCTCTGTTAAAATTTTAAACAACATAACTAAACTACATTGATAAATGACAGGAATCAGGTTTTGATTTTGAGTGAATGTATTGAAACAAGCGTAATGGCTTATTAGTGCATTCAAAAGTGTTCCCTACAAAATTGATGCATTTGATCTTGAAATGCACTTAAAACTGGTGTGGCCTCACTGGGACAAATGGGAGTTGATGGATCAGTGTCTCTCAGCATCCACGTGAACATAAGAGAGTCAGAAACACACAGGAGCAGGTACTACATGATCTACATGGGTCTGGTCTGGATTTGTGAAGGGGCGAACCAGACTTTACTGGCCTCAAAGTTTGCTCCAGCACCAGTGATGAATGACCTAGGGGAAAAAACAATACAAAAAATATATATAAATACACATACACACAGACTGCAGAATATAACTTTCTGTTAAACAGAAAATACTGCTGATTGGCAAAAAACAAAACAAACAAACAAAAAAACACCTAATATTACCTTATTTTTTAGATTTAATTGAGATCAAACAATGTATAAAACTCACTATAAATATCAACAAAATGACATAAAATATTAATAAAATTTTCCATCACTTGCAGTTTTTTTTTTTTACAAAAGAATGAATATTTTTTCAAATTGCATGTATCAGCTGCAATTGAAAGTAGTCCAATGTAACAAATCGTTACATTTTAATGACAAAGTAGAATTCAAAAAGTATCAGCTTTAATGCATTTAAAAACAGTCCAATGTAACAAACTGTTACATTTTAATGAAAAAGTAATATTCAAAATGTATCATTTCACTTACAATTTGCAAGTGGTAAAAGAAGATTCAGGATGAGATAATAATGTCTTAAAACTATGTGACAATTTATTAATGTTAACTTTAACCAAAAGGGGACAACTTTACATGTTAAATTCATTATCTTATTCTATTCCTCATTTCATTTATTTGTACAAATCATTTTTGAGAAATGTTATTAAGGTGCATTTAATAATCATATTAAATTCTTACCTTCAGTGTTAGTCTGCACTGCCCCTCCTATATCTGCAACCTCTATATTCTTCCAGCTTCTTTCAGTTTTCCCACCAGATCATCGACCGTCTCCACTTTGACTCCAGCTTGTCTCTGAGGAGGTTCATCCACCCTCAGCACCTCCAATCGTGAGCTCACATCCACTCCGAGGTCTGCAGGCTTCATATTCGTAATCTTCTTTTTCTTTGCTTTCTACAGGGGCAAAAAAAATAAATGAATTATACTAATGCCTAAACATGCCTTATTCTGCACTTTTGTACCATGTTTTCTTGCCCACTGTCCACTTATGCTGGTCACAGTTTCTTTCACAAGAAATCAATTATAGTTTAGTATTGTGTGTTATATTATGTGACCATGGAACACAAAAAAGATACAATAAATAAACTTTCCATTGATATATGGTTTGTTAGGATATGACAATATTTGTCTGAGATACAACTATTTGAAAATCTGGAATCTGAGGGTGCAAAACTCAAAATACTAAAGGAAATCGTCTTTAAAGTTGTCAAAATGAAGTTCTTAGCAATGCATTTAACTAATCAAAAATTAGGTTTTGATATATTTACGGTAGGAAATTTACAAAATATCTTCGAGGAACATAATCTTTACTTAATATTCTAATGATTTTTGGCATTAAAGAAAAATTGACAATTTTGACCCATACAATGTATTCGCTTTTGCTACAAATATACCCGTGCTACTTATGACTGGATTTGTGGTCCAGGGTCACATATGACCTTTTTCCATTCTTCTCATTTTCTTCTCATTTGCTACAGTATGTAGCTGTGTTTTTAAAGTGGTGTTTTAAATTGGTAAATTATATTAGAACATTTAAAAATTTGTTCATTAAATAAAAAAAATCTACTTCTTTTTTTTTTTAAATGTTTTTGAATGTACTTCTGTTCACCAAGACTGCATTTATTTGATCAAAAATACAGCAAAATCTGTAATATTTTGAAATATTATTCCAATTCCAAATGCAATTCTTTGCTGTGAATTTTCAGCATTATTACTCCAGTCTTTAGTGTCACATGATCCTTCAGAAATCATTCTAATATGCTAAATATGCTCGATTTAAATTTTTATTGGTGCTCAGTTATTAATGTTGTTTTTTATTATTATTAATGTTGAAAACAATTGTTTAATACTTTTGTGGAAATCATGACATTTTTTCAAAGTTCCATGATGGAGAAAGTTCAGCAGCATTTATTTGAAACTGAATGTTTTGGCAACATTATAACTGTCTTCACCAGCACTTTTGATCAATTTAATGCATCCTTGCTAATTTAAATTATTTATAAAAAAACGAAAAAGCAAACATCTAAATGGTACTGTTTCACAACACAAAAATATGAAGCAAAAACTAATACTGATAATAAGCAGCAAATCAGCATATTAGAATGATTTCTGAAGGATCATGTGACACTGAAGTCTGGAGTAATGATGCTGAAAATTCAGCTCCGATCACAGGAATAAATTACATTTTAAAATAAATTCACACAGAAAGCAGTTATTTTAAGTTGAAATAATATTCTACAACATCACCGTTTTTACTGTATTTTTAATCAAATTAATGCAACCTTGCTGAGCATTAAATACTTCTTTTGAAAACATAAAAAAACCCCTTAACTTTTACTAACTTTTAGTAGTGTATATATTTACATGCATGCATTTAACATGTATTTTTTATTTAAAGCAACTTATATTGTATTAAAGCCATGCATTTGATCACTTCAGGCATTCCTTGGAAATCAAACTCACGACCTTGAAGTCGCTAGTGCAAAAAATGTACTGTAGTCATTGTGGATGTGCAGTGCGGCGTTACTGTACCATGATGTTGGGCAGCGTGGCGTATCTGGGAGTGTTGAGACGGAGGTCAGCGGTCACCACGGCTGGCATTTTGATCTTAATGGTCTCCAAACCACCATCAATTTCTCTCACCACCTTCAGCTTGTCTGCTTCTAAGGCCACCTCTGAAGCAAAGGTTCCCTAAAGAATGACATAATAAAAATCCATTAATAGTTTTATTCGGGACTCACTATCCCCAACTCAAGTGACATAACAGGCAGTGAAAACATCAATTTAGACTCATTTTGATATCTTCTTCCTATGCAAAAAGTGCTAATGTGTACAAATCCATATTAACAGTGATGCTTTTCTTATCAAACGGCACTAAATATAATGATGGGAAGAAGATGACTGACCTGCGGCCAGTCCAACAACGCTGCTGTCATCTGTCCAGTTTGATTGCAGTCATCATCTATAGCCTAGATGAGAAACATTACCATGATATCATGAAACCCACTGATGAATATTCAGTAATTTGTTAATATAGTGCAATGATTAACCGTCAGCTACCTGTTTACCAAGAATGATCAGATCGGCTTGCTCTTTCTTAGCGAGAGCAGCCAAAATCTTGGAGACCTGCAGAGGACCAAGCGTCTCGTAGTCTTTTCCGGACACTTCCACATGTATGCCACGGTCTGCACCCATGGCCAGAGCCGTCCGGATCGTCTCCTGTAACACAGATATTACTGTAAGGATCCAATTAATGGTCAACTGTGATTTAATAACATTTCCTCACATAGTAAATAAATGTAAAAACATAAAACTGTTAACTGCTTAAGAAGCCGTCATTTTAGTCGTTTTTAGATACAGTTGAAGTCAAAAGTTTACATGCACCTTGCACAATCTGCAAAATGTTAATTATTTGACCAAAATAAGAGGGATCATACAAAATGTATGTTATATTTTATTTAGTACTGACTTGAATAAGATATTTCACATAAAAGATGTTTACATGTAGTCCACAAGAGAAAATAATAGCTGAATTTATAAAAATTCCCCTGTTCAATAGTTCACACACGATTGATTCTTAATACTGTGTTGTTACCTGAATGATCCACAGATGTGTTATGTTTTTGTTTAGTGATAATTGTTCATGAGTCCCTTATTTGTCCTGAACAGTTAAACTGCCAGCTGTTCTTCAGAAAAATCCTTCAGGTCAAAATTCTTTGTTTTTCCAGCATCTTTGTGTATTTGAACCCTTTTCAACAATGATTGTATGATTTTGAGATGCATCTTTTCACACTGAGGGACTCATATGCAACTATTACAGAAAGTTCAAACTCTCACTGAGGCTCCAGAAGGAAAAACGATGCATTAATAGCCAGGGGTGAAAACTTTTGAACAGAATGAAGGTGTGTGCATTTTTCTTATTTTGCCCAAATATCATATTTTTTTCATTTAGTACTGCCCTTCAGAAGCTACAGAAGATACTTACATGTTTCCCAGAAGACAAATTAAGTTACATTTATCCTGATCTTCAAATTCCAAAAGTTTTCATTTTTCCTTCTGGAGCATCAGTGAGCGTTTGAACCTTCTGCAATAGTTGCATGTAATAGTTGAGTCCCTTAGTTGTCCTCAGTGTGAAAAGACGGATCTCAAAATCATACAGTCATTGTTGGAAAGGGTTCAAATACACAAAAATGCTGAAAAACCAAAGAATTTGTGGCATCTGAAGGATTTTTCTGAAGAACATCAGCAAACTTGAGTATTTCTTACCTGAACCTGCTGAGGACCACAGCTGACAGCAACAACCTCCTTAATAAGCTTCTTCTCCTTGAGTTTGACGGCCTCCTCCACGGCAATCTCACAGAAGGGGTTCATCGAATGCTTGACGCCGTCTGTAACCACTCCTGAGTGGTCAGGCTTGACTCGGATCTGAGGTGGACAGAGACACAGAAACAGAGCTGAAACTTAACAAAAAACACACAGACTTTTCATTCTTAGCTGAACATTTAATAAATATTTTCAGCTATACATGTACAGTTAGGACAGGGCAGTGACTTTCACAAGGCTGAACTGAAGGTTGTCCAAAACATTTACAGCCTCTCGTATTTAAGTAAGAGGCGACATGTTTAACCTCAGATGACCTGTGCACATACTATGCCAAGGGTGGCATGGAGGACACGAGCTGATTATGATACCATGAAGGCCATTTCTTAACCCACGGCATGCAGACAACACAGACTGATCTGTCTGTATCTGTAACTGAACAGCTCAGCATACTCACCAATCAACATGCATATAAACCGGTTACTTTCTGGATCATAACTGAACCAGATTAGAGGTTTCATGACCTCAAATCACAAAAACACAAGCTCAAACATATCCAGCTCACTGGAATCTGTTATAAACTGATTTGAAAAGATCATAAAGACATAGATTTGGGATATCTGACATTGTTTTGATCACCAGACTAATCAATATGACCTGACAATCAATAAATTACAACACAGTAACTGGCCAAACAGAAGAGCACAAGATCAAAGATTAAAGACCAAACCAGCAAATTCAGATCACTTGTTCATTCATTCTTAGATGACAAAATGCAATGCAATAAGATCTTAAAATTAATATTTACAATTATTTTAGCTACATAATCTTTTTTTATAATTCAGTTGATTTATCAACACTAAGATTTTTAATGTTTTATATTTTAAAGAATTTTCCTCAGCTTAATAAGCCTGCATTTATTTGATCCAAAGTACAACAAAAGCAGTAATATTGTGAAATATTTTTATAATTTAAAATAACTGCTTTCTATTTGAATACATTTTAAAATGTAATTTATTCCTGTGATCAAATCTGAATTTTCAGCATCATTACTCCAGTCTTCACTGTCACATGATCCTTCAGAAATCATTCTAATATGCTGATTTGCTGTTCAAGAAACATTATTCATCATCATCATCATCATCATCATCATCATTATTATTATCAATATTTAAAACAGTCGATTTTTTTTTTTTTGATGAATAGAAAAATCCAAAGATCAGCATTTATCTGAAATAAATAGCTTTTGTAACATTATACATTATACCATTGAAAAGCTTGGAGTCAGTATAATTTTTTTATTTATTTATTTATTTTTTTTTGATGGCAGAAATGACAGAAATTAATACTTTTATTTAGCAAGGATGCTTTAAATTGATCAAAAGTGATAATAAAGACATTTCAGATAAATGCTGTTCTTCTGAACTGAAAAAAAAATCTACTCAGCTGTTTTCAACATAATAATAATAAATGTTTTTGAGCAGCAAATCAGAATATTTGAATGATTTCTGAAGGATCACGTGACTGGAGTAATGATGCTGAAAATTCAGCTTTGGAATCACAGGAATAAATTACATTTTAAAATATAAAGTTATATTAAATAGTAAAACAATTTCAAAATTGTACTGTTCTTGCTGTACTTTATATCAAATAAATGCATTCTTGGAGAACACAAAAGACTTATTTTAAAAAACTGACTGTTCTAAAACTTTTGACTGGTAGTGTTTAATTATGAAAACCACCTTGTCTCAACAATGACATTTGTAATAATAAATAAAATAAATATAAAACTGAACATGCACTCATACACATATATAAAAATGCTTAAATGCAACTACATATACAAACAAATTTAAATGTTCATTCATGTTGTAAACTAATGTAAAGATATACGAAAACCTAACTATATGCGAAAATGTGCAGGATTTCCTGCTATGTCATATTAAAAGGTAACTTTATATATTGATTTTTATAATTATTAAACGTATTATGTTACACAACTGTAGAATGACTCACATTCATATGCATGTTTATAAAACCACAGCTGGACAGGTGAAGTACAATACAGCTCGTTATTAATATTGCACGGCCATAATTGTAAGGAGTTTTGCTTGAATTCATCAAATATGAATTAAAAAGCAATAATAACCACACTGACCTTCATCAAATAACCCAGTTTACATATCTAACCTCATTCAACACAACAGCTGGCCTCAAATCAACTCTTTACCATCTAAAACAGGGCAACTTCGTGTTTACTCCTAATTAAAACCGTCTATATGTGTTTACTGAAAGATTATCTGATGTATACCTTGACAGCATAGTCAATGACCCGTTTAACTCCGACCAGAACTCGGGCGCTCATCGTGACTCTTCCTCTGCTTAATGGATCACCGCGGGCATGAGTGAACTTCAGCAGAAGAATCTGGCCGGAGCGGTATTGGTGTGACACCATTTGAGGCGGGCTTTAAAGTACGCCCATTCTGTTAGCCAATAGAATTGCTCAGATCAGAGAGCTGTCAATCAAAAACTGAGCAGTGGCCAATCAGTACTCCAGTTCTTGCGCTTCAGCGCTCTGACTGAAACGGACTTAAAATTGGTTCCCATATAAGTAGGTTAAAGGTCGTGTGGTTGTTGTGACTGAACGCAGGGCTGACAACATATCTAGACCTCACTACATTTAAAGGAAATTATCACAACACGTGATGAAAGATATGCAGTTTCTGAGACGTCGAATCAACCGAATATAATCGGTAAATCAATCATTGAAGCGGTCGAAACAGCACGTTAAGGACATCTGCTGGTCACAACGAGAAAACTCCAGTCAGAAGTACACAGTGCACTTACTTTTTGTCAAATTAAGAGTTAGAAGTCTTGGGTAATAATACATTTTACACACTGTAGTAGATTTCTGAAAGTTTTGTGGTAAAAGTAAGTTACACTATCAGTCAAAACTTTTGGACAGTAAGATTTTTAATGATTTTTCTTCTGCTTACCAAGCCTGCATTTATTTGATCTAAAGTACAGGAAAAACAGTACATTTTTAAAATAATTTTACTATTTAAAATAGATGCTTTCTATTTGAATATATTTTTACATTTAATTTATTCCTGTGATTTCAAAGCTACTTTTAAGCATCAATACTCTAGTCTTCAGTACCACATAATCCTTCATAAGTAATTCTAATATGCTGATTTGCTGTTAAAAAAAATAAAACATTTATTATTATTATGTTGAAAACAACTGAGTAGAATTTTTTCAGGTTTCTTTGACGAATAGAAAGTTCAGAAGAGCAGCATTTATCTGAAATAGAAATCTTTTGTAACATTACGCTTTTGATCAATTGAAAACATTCTTGCATTCTTAAACAAAAGTATTCATTTCTATAATTTCTTTTCCTAATAATTTAATTTCCAAATAAATAAATGAATAAATAAAATTATACTGACTCCAAGCTTTTGAATGGTTACAATTTGGTTTTGGTTTTGAATTTGTTTTGAATAAATCTGATCTTTGGATCTTTGTATTCAACAAATAATCTTGAGAAAAATGTACTCAACTATTTTAAATATTGATAATAATAATAATAATGATAATAATAATCAGAAATGTTCCTTGAACAGCAAATCATCATATTAGAATGATTTCCTAAGGATCATGTGACATTGAAGACTGGAGTAATGATGCTGAAAATTTAGCTTTGATCACAGGAATAAATTACAATTTAAAATATATTTAAATAGAAAGCAGTTATTTTAAATAGTAAAAATTTTTACACATTTTTGCTGTATTTAAGATCAAATAAATGCAGGCTTGGTGAGCAGAAGAGACTTCTTTAAAAATATTACAAATCTTAATGTTCAAAAACTTTTGACTGGTAGTGTGCATGTGTATCTGCCTGTTTATCAAAAGATTATTTGTATTCTTAGTTTTGGATGGGTTTTAACCCTAGTTTTGGCCCTAAAGTGTGATTTCATAGATCTAGCAATCTAAAATAAAGCACACATATTAATTCCAAAGCCATTTAAATATTAATTTTTCAGAATGGAATATTTATATAATATTTATCATGCATTATTATTTAAAAACAATGCTTTCTATTTCCACACTCCAGTTCAGTTGGTGGCAGTAATGCAGCATGAGCTGGTTTACAAGTAAACCTCACATGAAGAAGAAGACTCTCACGTGACTGGAGTGTTTGTTCCAGTGATCAGCTGTGAGAGAGTCAGAGCCCTGATGGATCAGCTGGAGTTCAACTCACACACTTCAGTCAGGTAATGCGTTACACTTACAGCAGCTCAGGGCTCATGCAAAGAAAATTACTGCATAAAGTCGTGGGAAGTGGGTCATGCATGCAGGTAAATCTATGCACTGTATGTTTGTGAAGGCAGTGTTTGAATAAAATGAATAGTGTTAAAAATAATAATGCAATTTGATTGTTGATGCATTGTGCATCTTTTGCATACTGAACATATTTTTTTAGATACATACATACTTTATTGGTCCTCTAAATTATGTCGTGTATTTTAGAGACCAACGTCTGCTGAGAAGTTAAAGTGATTGTAAAAAAGTTTTAAAAATAATTTTTGTACTTTTTATGTGTCACAGGAACAAGAGGTTTATCTGCAGTCAACAATATCAAGAAAATAAGGTTGTACAAATAGCTGAAGGTATGTCTGTCATTAAATCCTGTTCATCACACATGCTTTTTGTAATTGTTTTTTTTTTTGTAATTGATTTTGTAATTTATCTAAAACTTTTTTTTGCTGGTTTATTGTACACATTGTATGTCATATTAATTGAGAGATTTTTACATTACTTATGAATAGTATTACTTATAATCTCTGATTTTTTTTTATTTTTTTTTTTTTATTCAACATGTTATATGCAGGAGTGGCAGCCAGTGTTCCTCATCCTTTAGCTTATGTGGATGGCAACATCAGTTTCACACAAAAATACTGCTGGACAGGTGAGTTTTCATAGATAAATGCTTTATTTTCCTCTCAAAAAGTCAAACTTTTGTAAGATCTGGAAAGTAGTACATTACTGGTCAGTTTTGGAAAAATTCTGATTTGTGAAATTTTTAAATATTATTACAATTTAAAGTAATTGTTTTCTCTGTGAATCTATGGTAAAGTGTAATTTATTCCTGAGATCAAAGCTGAATTTTCAGCATCATTACTCCAGTCTTTAGTGTCACATGATCCTTCAGAAATCATTCTAATATGCTGATTTGTTGCTCAAGAAACATTTCTGATTATTATCAAAGTTGAAATCATGTTTATATTTAATATTGTATTGAATATGTGCTACACTAACTATTAAAAAGTTAAAAAAACTTTTAAAAGTAAGATTTGTTTTGACAAACCGATGTTTGTCTGGCAGTTTTTTTCTCTGGATAATGTCTGTCATTTTGTCTCTCGTGAAATCTGTCAAGAAGCTGTGTGGTCGTGCTACAAAATCCCCCCAAAATATATATCATGTAAAGAAAATAAAGCCTATTTTTTTTTAGGACAAATTCTTTTTTTTTAATATACTTTAATGTAAAAAAGTGTGTTGCATTGCTATAAATGCTGATTTAAAATACAATATATATTTTTTTTTTTACAAAAACAATATTTTTACTGTTGTCTAGTGAGAATCACCAATGAGAATAACTGGAATTAAAAACTCAAAAGTAAAACATCCAAATGCATTGTGATCATAATGAGAAAACATATAAAAGTAAATCAGGGAAAGTGTACTTAGCTGTCATGAAAACAATGCCACAATGCAAAAAAGATATTAATGCTCCTATAAATAGGATTAGGATTTTTTTTTATGCATATCTTTTTTATTTTGGGTGGTGAGATATGACTGGGAAATGTCTTCTTGAGTTTCTCCCATTAGCAGTCATGTGATTCTAATCTCTGGCTGGGATTGGCACTGGGCCTGTGTCACATGTCAGTCAGGCGGCGTGTCACATGACAGATGATTGGACTGTGGGTGTTGTTAAAGGCATTTTCTAATATGTATTCTGTCAGCGAACAACTGTGTCATTCTAGACCTTTAAATTAGATCAGGCACAGCACTCTGCATTACAGGAATGATGGATGAATGGATAATTCAGTGAGGAGATGCTGGAAATTTCCCATGAACACTTGATAGGGAATAGCGATTTTCTCTAGACGTCAGGTTCTATGGCTGACAAAAAACAGCAGAAGCTTGTGTTTCTATGATTACTTTTTCTGTAGGGGTGTCGTGATGCCTTAATAACATCACATTATTCACAAATTTAAGTATCATGACCATGTGCAACTTGGATGTGTGTCTGTTGTATTAGGGGCTGAATGTGATGGGTATTCTGTTGTCATATTACAGGTTAAGAGTGTTTAAAGGAGAAGTCTACTTCCAGAACAACAATTTACAAATAATGTACTCACCCCCTTGTTATCCAAGATGTTCATGTCTTTCTTTCTTCAGTCGTAAAGAAATTATGTTTTTTGAGGAAAACATTTCAGCATTTTCCCCATATAATGGACTGATATGGTTTTGATGATTAAATGCAGCTTCAGACGATCCCAAATGTGCTGGTAAATGATCCCAGCCGAGAAAGAAGGGTCTTATCTAGTGGAACGATCAGTTATTTTAATAAAAATAATACAATTTATATACTTTTTAATGCCAAACACTTGTCTTGTCTTACTCTGCTTGGACTGTTTTTGTTCTGGTTCATGACAGTTAGGGTATGTCAAAAAACTCTCATCTCATGTTCTCCCTCAACTTCAAAATCGTCCTATATCACTGTTTTACCTTTTTTGTTAAGGGTGTTTGATCTTCTTTGCATGTTCACTTTGCAAAAACTGGGTCGGTACTTCTCTGCTAGGTAAGACCCTTCTTCCTTGGCTGGGATCGTTTATAACCGCATTTGAAGCTGCATTTAAACTGCATTTTGGAAGTCCAAAATCAGGGCACCATATCAGTCTATTATATGGGGGAAAATCCTGAAATGTTTTTCTCAAAAAACAATTTCTTTACGACTGAAGAAAGAAAGACATGAACATCTTGGATGACAATGGGGTGAGTACATTATATGTGAATTTTTGTTTTAGAAGTGGACTTCTCCTTTAAGCCATTAAAAAGGACTCAATACAGTGTTCGCGGTGACTGACACACAGCCAAAGCGCAAGCACAAATGCCGCCTCTCGGATGCATGCGATCCTGAATTCAGTTCCCTTTCACAGCCTGTTGCACTTAAATGGTCAAATACACACACAGTTCTTAAAGAAGTCCACTTCCAAAACAAAGATTCACATATAATGTACTCACACCCTTGTCATCCAAGATGTTCATGTCTTTCTTTTTTCAGTCGTAAAGAAATTATGTTTTTTGAGGAAAACATTTCAGCATTTTTCTTCATATAATGGACTGATATGGTGCCTCATTTGAGCTTCCAAAATACCGTTTAAATGCAGCTTCAAACGATCCCAAATGCGGTTGTAAATGATCCCAGCCGAGGAAGAAGGGTCTTATCTAGCGAAACAATTGGTTATTTTCATAAAAGAAAAATACAATTTAAATACTTTTTAATCTCAGACTTATTTCAAAAACATAAAAAATTCGTAATTATTCCAAACTTTTGACCACTGCATAAGCAGCAAAAATGGTTTTCAATAATAAGAAGAACCGCTATTAATAATCGAACACCGTTAATAACTAATAATAAATGAGCAGCAATCAACGTATTATGAATGATTTCTGAAGGATCATGTGACTCTAAAGACTGGAGTAATGGTGCGAAAAAATGTTGCATTTTATTGCAGAAATAAAATACATGTTAAAATATAATCATATAGAACACAGTTATTTTAAATTGTAATAATATTTCAGAATATTACTGATTTTTTTTTGTATTTTTGAACAAATAAACGCAGCCTTAGTGAGCAGAAGAGACTTATTTCAAAAACATTAAAAATTCTTAATTATTCCAAACTTTTGACCGCTACTTAAGCAGCAAATACTGTTTTCAGTATTGATAATAATGAGAACTGCTATTAATAATCAAACACCATTAATAACTGATAATAACTGAGCAGCAATCAGCATATTTGAATGGTTTCTGAAGGATCATGTGACACTGAAGACTGGAGTAATGATGCTGAAAATTCGGCTTTGATCACAGGAATAAATTACATTTTTAAATATAATCATATAGAACACAGTTATTTTAAATTGTAATAAATTTCAGAATACCACATTTTTTTCTGTATTTTTGAACAAATAAATGCAGGCTTGTTGAGAAGAAGAGACTTATTTCAAAAACATTAAAAATTCTTAATTATTCCAAACGTTTAACCACTACGTAAGCAGCAAAAACTGTTTTCAATATTGATAATAATAAGAACCGCTATTAATAATTGAGCACCATTAATAACTGATAATAACTTAGCAGCAATCAGCATATTTGAATGGTTTCTGTAGGATCATGTGACACTGAAGACTGGAGTAATGGTGCGAAAAAATTTTGCATTTCATTGCAGAAATAAATTACATGTTAAAATATAATCATGTAGAACACAGTTATTTTAAATTGTAATAACATTGCAGAATATTACTGATTTTTTGTGTATTTTTGAACAAATAAATGCAGCCTTAGTGAGCAGAAGAGACTTATTTAAAAACATTAAAAATTCTTAATTATTCCAAACTTTTGACCACTACGTAATCAGCAAATCTGTTTTCAATATTGATAATAAGAAGAACCGCTATTAATAATCGAACACCATTAATAACTAATAATAACTGAGCAGCAATCAACGTATTGTGAATGATTTCTGAAGGATCATGTGACTGTGAAGACTGGAGTAATGGTGCGAAAAAATTTTGCATTTCATTGCAGAAATAAATTACATGTTAAAATATAATCATGTAGAACACAGTTATTTTAAATTGTAATAACATTGCAGAATATTACTGATTTTTTGTGTATTTTTGAACAAATAAATGCAGCCTTAGTGAGCAGAAGAGACTTATTTAAAAACATTAAAAATTCTTAATTATTCCAAACTTTTGACCACTACGTAATCAGCAAATCTGTTTTCAATATTGATAATAAGAAGAACCGCTATTAATAATCGAACACCATTAATAACTAATAATAACTGAGCAGCAATCAACGTATTGTGAATGATTTCTGAAGGATCATGTGACTGTGAAGACTGGAGTAATGGTGCGAAAAAATTTTGCATTTCATTGCAGAAATAAATTACATGTTAAAATATAATCATGTAGAACACAGTTATTTTAAATTGTAATAATATTTCAGAATATTACTAATTTTTCAGTATTTTTGAACAATGCAGCCTTGGTGAGCAGAAGACACTTGTTTTAGAAACAATATTGATTTGTTCACTTAAAAATCACAATCTGAAAAATCAATATTTTAATCAACCCTAGTAATGAAAGTCTCTGTCTTTGTCCTCCTCAGGTGACGTATCAGGTGATTCCGGTCTCAGATCAGCATCTGGAGAGTAGAGGTGAAGTCGGAGGGCTGGTTAATGTGGTCCCTGCATCCAACCTCCCTAAATCCCAGCAGGTATGGAATCAGCACACTTGTCACCATGGCAACCAACAACTCGGTCCCAGCATCAGCACCACTTCTACTTCACATCCCATTTGTTGTCGTGATGCTCAATGTAAATCTCATTCAACGCACAGTAGAACATGACAACATGTCAGAGCAGAAGATGAATATTACCCAAACTCAGCTATAACTAAATAGCCAGATGTTAAGCATATGCTTATGCGCTATAAAATGTTTCACGCCTGTTTTCTTCTAGACAGTAATTCAAAACTCTTTCAGTAATGAAGACAGTCCTGCTGGAGAAGATACCGGAGAGAAGACAGCTACGGCCGTGTCCGTACAAACAGCAGCTGAAACTACATTCACGCAAACAGCAGGTGCGTACAAGTCTGAGGTTTATAGAATCACGTGCAACATGCTTCAATAGATTAAAAGTTTGTCCTTTACAATGCTTTCTTTAAGAATTAAGATCTTAAAAATCACGCGAAACAGAGTAATTGTTCTTCCATCAAGTAATGCGTTCATTAGTTTAGTTACAGTTTCAAAGGCGTGTATTTTTTTTACATTTCACAATGACTTCAAATGCAGCTCATGCTATACTTATTTATTTATATGTATATTTATTTATATTTAGAATCATTAGTTTATCACTTTGTAGTTTTATAGTTAAAAAAATTTAATAAATTTTATTGATTATCCCAAAGTACTTATTTATTTTTGAAAAAACAAATAAATAAATAAATAAAAATAATAAATAACCACGTTATTGATTATCCCAAAGTACTTATTTATTTATTTTTATATTTAAATAAATATTTATAAATATTTGTAATTAGTTATATTTGGAATAAATTGTTTTTATAATCGTTTTGTAGTTTTATAGTTTTTATAGTTTTATATTAGTTTTCATAATAAATAGTTTTTGAAAGAAGTCTCTTATGATCACCAATGCTGCATAAGTATGATCAACAGTAAAAAAAAATAAAAAATTGATTTTTGATTTAATTACAACTGAAAGATGCCTAATCATTATTGTATATTGTTATTTTGAAAAATAAATAAATAAAAATAAATACATTTTTTATTTATATTTATATTTATTTGTAATTATTTATATTTGGAATCATTAGTTTTTATAATAATTTTGTAGTTTTATATTTTTATAATATTATAGTTTTATATATTATAGTTTATAATATTTTTAATAATAAGTATCTTTTGATAGAAGTTTCTTATGCACACTAATGCTGCACTTATGTGAAATGAAAGGTGCTTAACCTCTATTATTGTATTTTGTTATTTTGAATAAATAAATAAATAAAAATAATAAACAAATATTATTGATTATCCAAGTACTGGTTTCATATATATACATGTGTGTATATATATATGTGTGTGTGTGTATGTGTGCATGTATTTTATGCTCACCAGTGCTGCATATACATATTTTTTTTTTTTAAGTTTTTGAAAGAAGTTAGTTATTGAAAGAAGTCTTTCATGCTCACCAATGCTGCATATATTTGTTCATCAGTAAAAGAAAAAAGTAAAATTTTGATATATTATTACAATTTAAAATAACTCTTTTGAAGTATCCATTTGATAATTTCAGACTTCATATCTGTTTATTGTCAAATGAAAGGTGCGTAACCCCATTATTGTACTATATTTACATTTAAATAAATATTTATAAATATTTGTAATTAGTTATATTTGGAATAATTAGTTTTTTATAATAATTTTGTAGTTTTGTACTTTTTATATTAGTTTTTATAATAAATAGTTTTTGAGAGAAGTCTCTTATGCTCACCAATGCTGTATTTATTTGATCAACAGTAAAAACAGTAATATTGTGAAATTTTATTACAATTTAAAATAACTCTTTTCGGTCTGAATATATTTTGAAATGTAATTTATTCTTGTGATACAAAGCTGAATTTTCTGCATCATTACTCCATCCTTCAGTGTCACATGATCATATGCTGATTTAGTGCTATGTAATAATATTTGTTTGTGTGTGTAATACATGATGCAAAATTTATGTATTTGTATAAATAATATTTTAGTCATGCCACCCATCTCTTAACTCTAAGTAACACTCATATCGGGCTATACATGAGTTCTCTCAGCGGCAGTAAGTGTGATTTGAATTTAGTACGTGGAGCAATACAACATCTGTCGTCTCTCTCATTTAGGTCAATTCTACGTGATGATGACTCCTTCAGATGTTCTGCATTCTGCCTCTCAGCGGACTTTAGCTCCACACACACAAATGTACTCTGTGTAAGTACAAAAATATGGCACGAAACAGGTGTCATGTTTTAAGCTTTGTATCATAGTGTTGATTTACCACTGAAGATCATCCCTCATTTACAGCACGCCACAGGTGTCCTCCATTTAAACGCAACTTGTTTTTAAACCCACTACATTCATTTGAAATTCAGAACACTTATAGGTGAAATAATACTGCGTCTGGGCTTTGCATTTTGATTTTGGGATGGGATTTACTCAGGGATTGATTGTCTGTAGGCTCTTTGTTGCACCTTTGCATGCTTTTTGTGCCTTGCTCTCCATTTAACCTTGGGATCCCACTAATGGAGGCGAATCGATATGAAAACAGGGCTGTTTGTCACGATTCTGACAGGATCATGTGGTCAAATTCAGTCACAATTCATGGGAGAGCGTGGTTTGTTGTGCTTCCTTTTGAAGGTGCTGTTATTAAACAACAGAAGCAGAAGTGTTGTGAAAATGGGTGATGCTCACGCGTTTGTGCGGTTGCAACATGTTTACCAAAATAGGCTCAGTAGAAATATCTAGCTGAAGAATCACATGTCAGAGGGGTTTGTTTCAGTCGTTCTTGTTTGATTATTTCCTCCTTCTTAGCTCGTGCGAAATCTGCAGCATAAAGAATTGCACAAGAGTCCTAATCTTACTTGCTTCAATTAGACTTGCAAATCCTTCCTTATTAGACCTGGGGACAAAAACCACTATACTTAGTGAGTGTGGGTTGTGTTCAGAACGCAATACTGAACTACTGAGTGTTTTAGCATTTATATGCTATTACAGTATTTATTAATATTTTAAATTCATATTTTTTTTAGATTTCTTTTGTAAATTTTAGTTTTATTTTATATAATTTTAATTGCAGATTTTTTATTTGAGTAATTTTTGAAATAATTTTTAATTGCATTTTTATTTCAATTTTTAATTAATAATTTTTCATTGTTACAATACCAATACTGCAATATACAATGATAAACTTTAAAATAGTAGCATCCAATAATTATCTCTTCATTGTTTTGTTGATAACTTTGTCTGTTCTCATGTTAATACCAGTCAAATTTCCTTTTCAGCAAAGACACTGAGCATCAAATCAAACTGTTTTTGTCATTTTCTATCCATGTTTAAACTGAAATGTCATTCATTAGATAATCAAAGTGTTTTTTGAAATTTCTGAAATTAATTTTTCTACTTTTCTGCAGAGATGAACACAACACACATCAGCATGAAGGTTTTAAATGGTGAGAAAAACCTTTACATCCATCCTTTTTACTTCTACAAAGTAAACTTGAAGAAATGCAAAGCTGTCTATTAAAGGTGAAGAGTTATTATTATTATTTCACCTTTAATAATTAAAAAAATGATAAAATTAACGTCATTAAATTGCAGACAAGCCTAAAATTACAGTGACTTTTTTATTTTATTTTATTTTATTTTATTTTATTTTATGTTTTTATATGGTGAGAACTTTTACAGTACATCCCCTTAAACCAAAATAATCTCAAAGAAACACCAAAACTGTCTATTAAAGTTATTATTATTATTATTATTATCATTATTATTATTATTAGTCAATTGAACTAAATTGAATTGAATTGAATGTCAAATTTAATTTTACATGTAATTTCACAGAAATCACAGAAATGTTTTTTTTTAAATAATTCTGTTTAATTAATTTAATTTTAATTTAATTTGTAATTTTTTATTTTTATTTTATTTATTTATATAATTGGTAAGAACTTTTACAGTACATCCCCTTAAACCAAAATAATCTCAAAGAAATACCAAAACTGTCTATTAAAGTTATTGTTATTATTATTATTATCATTATTATTATTATTAGTCAATTGAACTAAATTGAATTGAATTGAATGTCAAATTTAATTTTACATGTAATTTCACAGAAATCACAGAAATGTTTTTTTTTAAATAATTCTGTTTAATTAATTTAATTTTAATTTAATTTGTAATTTTTTATTTTTATTTTATTTATTTATATAATTGGTAAGAACTTTTACAGTACATCCCCTTAAACCAAAATAATCTCAAAGAAATACCAAAACTGTCTATTAAAGTTATTGTTATTATTATTATTATTATTATTATAATTAAACTGAATTGAATTGAATTTCAAATTTAATTTAAAATGTAATTTAATACGTAATTATGCTAATTAAATTGTATTTAATTTAATAAAAATGTAATGTAATACAGAAATGTGCTTTTTAATAATTCTGTTTAATTTAATGATTTTAATATTTTATTTATTTTGTTTTATTTATGTTTTAGTTGGTGAGAACTTTTACAGTACATCCCCTTAAACCAAAATAATCTAAAAAAAAAACACCAAAACTGTCTATTAAAGTTATTATTATTATTATTATTATTTCACAAAGCATACATTTTGTAGCATGCAAAGCTACATTTTAAATATAGTTTTAGAGATAGAACTTTGTCATTTTGTCAAGTCTCAAATTACAGAAATGTGCTTTTTTAAAATGTAATTATTTTAATTGAATTGAATTTAATTAAATTTCATTTCAAATTTAATTTCAAATGTAATTTAACGCAAAAATGTGCTTTTTTATTTAATTTAATTTAAAATGTAATATAATACAGAAATGTGCTTTTTTAAAATGTAATTATTTTAATTGAATTGAATTTAATTAAATTTCATTTCAAATTTAATTTCAAATGTAATTTAACGCAAAAATGTGCTTTTTTATTTAATTTAATTTAAAATGTAATATAATACAGAAATGTGCTTTTTAATGATTCTGTTTAATTTAATTAATTTAATTTAATTTAATTTAATTTAATTTTTTTACTGGTGAGAAGACCTTTTACATCCCATTAAAGCAAAATAAATTTAAAGAAATGCAAAACTATTAAAGTTAATAGTAATATTTATAGTAGTACTATTAAATTTACCTTTAACAGTGCCATTAATGGTAAGAAGTGTTATTTCTGTGCCACAAAATTAACAAAAAATGCCTATTGTGAGTAAAAGTTGACTTTTTTTGAGTAAATATTCAGCTGGTAGCTTCATTAGGAATTGCAACATAATAAATACATGGCATTAATAAAATTATTAAAATAATAGCCTGATATATAATATGTAAATTAATAAAATCACAGACATACAAAAATCTACTAAAGAAAATTGGCACGTGTTCACCAAGCAAAATTACAGAAATAATAATGACCATTTTTAAACATGTTTCAGACACTCAAACATGCAATCCTAAGTACATGCCACTGATTGAGACAACAATATTGTTATATTCTGTCCATTCAGGCCACTCAAACAAAATAGGTTGCAATTCCATTTGGTGCCACTGGTGGCGCAACATTTCCACACTTCACCTTATACTGTGGTTCTTTAGTTTAACAGGGTTCAGTCTTGTGTGCATGTACATGCTGAAAGAAAAATGTTCTGTATGAAGTGTTCTTAATATAAAGAGATGGAGGAATAGACTTCCTGTAGTGTATATAAAAACCATCTTTAGTTCAAAAACACTTTTTTGTTTTGCATCAGCACAGATGAAGCGTCTCACTTCTTTCCTGTCGTTTTGTGAGATGCTTTACCCCGTGTTGCGTATTCTCCCCTCTGCGGTGTGACAGACCCGTGCTGCGGAGTCGTGACTTAATTAAAGCGTACCTGAGGGAAGATTCCACGTGGAGAACAGTTGTGTCATTAGGCTAAAGTCGGGCCTCGTCGCAGACGGCAGCTGTTTGCAGCGCTGCAATTTATAACCTAATGAACACAGCCGATGCCGGGACTCCCCTGAGATCAGACGCGAAGGGCAGAGAGACCTTACGCAGATATCTGACAATCCACACTAATACTAGCTTTAACTTTATAAAGCTGGGACTGAGCTTCTCATACCTAGTAGTGGTTAACCAGTATGGGCTTTTTTATATCATGAGTGTAGTGTGGCTGAAATCAGATTTAATGTAAATACATACATGATAAAATGTAAATTAAAGCAAATCAGATTTTTAATGAACACTTGAAGTGTTAAAAAAAAATTTTGTCAACTTAAAATGTTAAGTTGTACTGTGTGATAACTTCGATATTTAAGTTGAATAAACTTAAAATTTTAAGACAGCACAAATACTTTTTTAAGCTGAAACAAATTTTTGTTTTATTTATTTTTTAGTGTACATTACACAATATTCACACAAATTTTGTGCAAATAAATAAATAAATAAATAAATAAATAAATAAAATATAAATGCATTGACAAGGATGTCTCTAACATTTAAACATTAAAAGTTGGGTTATACTTTTATTAAACAGTCTCAAACAAAAATGAATTTTGTTTATTATTATTATTATAGATAGATGATGAAATGAGATAGATTTGTGGTTAATTAAATTACCTAAATTGCAGTCAAGTCTCAAATGACAGAAATGTGCTTCTAATTTTTTATTTTATTTTATTTTATTTTTTAGCGTTTGTTCTTTTTTTGGGGTTTTTTGTATTTATTTATGTATTTTTGTAAAATCGTAAAATTGATTAAAATTTTGTTTAAAATTTTGTTTAAATGAATATTTTATTTTTGTTCAGTTTTCTTTTGTTGATTAATTTTAGATTTGTAATTTTCAATAAAATTACCTTATTTTATTTTATTTTATTTTATTTAGGGTTTGTTCTTTATTTATTTTT
This sequence comes from Labeo catla, assembly GCA_012976165.1. NCBI lineage: Eukaryota > Metazoa > Chordata > Actinopteri > Cypriniformes > Cyprinidae > Labeo > Labeo catla. The sequence goes on from VONZ01000322.1 coordinate 103,727, forward strand.
TTATCTTAAGTATTTTTTAAATTATTATATATTTTTAAATGAATATTTAAAGTTTTTTTTTCATTCATTGATTCTTTCTTTCTTTACTTTTTCTTCTTCAGTGGTTTAGTTTTTGTTGTTGTTTTTTTATATTTATATATATTATGTAATATATTATATATATTATATATGTTTTGTAAAGATAAGATTGCAAGCCTTATAACTACTTGCATTGAGATATTAAAACTAACAAATATCAAATAATGCATATGCATTTTATTTATTTATTTTTTTGTGCAGTACATTTTAAATCATAGCTTTGAGATAGATTTGTAATTTTTAATAAAATTATCTAAATTGCAGTCAAGTCTCAAATGACAAAAATGCACTTTTTATTTTATTTTATTTTATTTTATTTAGTGTTTGTTCTTTATTTGTTTTTTTTATCTCATGTATGTATTTTTTAAATTATTATTTTTTTTTAAATTATATTTTATCTTTTAGTTTTCTTTCTTCATTTCTTTTTTCTTCTATTCTTCTATATAAGCCTTGTAAAACACTTGCATTGAGATACTAAAACTAACAAATGTCAAATAATGCATATGCATTTTATTTATTTATTTTTTATTAATTTATTTTAAATAGTTTATTTCATTTTATTTTGTTTAGTGTTTTTCTATATTTGTGATTTTTTTTTGATTTTTCATTTTTTGTGCAGTACATTTTAAGTCATAGCTTTAAAGATAGAGATAGATTTGTAATTTTTAATAAAATTACCTAAATTGCAGTCAAGTCTCAAATGACAAAAATGCATTTTGTTTTATTTTATTTTATTTTATTTTGTTTTATTTTATTATTTTATTTTATTTAGTGTTTGTTCTTTATTTGTTTTTTTTTATGTTTTTTTTTTATTTTTTTTTAATTATTACATATTTTTAAATTAATATTTTATCTTTGTTTAGTTTTCTTTTATTCTTTATTTCTTTTTTTCTTCTTCAGTGGTTTAGTTTTTGTTGTTAATTTTTTATTTTTTTTATTTTAATATATTATGTTTTGTAAAGATAAGATTGCAAGGCATGTAAAATACTTATAGAAATAGATCAAACAATGCATTTTTTTATATATATATATATATATATATATATATATATATATATTTATTCCATTTTACTTTGTTTATTGTTTGTTCCTTATTTGTAATTTTTCTGGGTTTTTTTTTTATTTTAGTAGTTTTTTCTTTGTATTTTTTAGAATTGGAAAGATAAGATTGCAGATGTTAAGTCTTTTAAAAATCCTTTACTGAGATATTCAAGCGAAATATATGAAATACTGCATATGCATGTAATTTTTTCCATTGTTACTGTAGGAAAATAGACAGTCTGCGCACTCCTAGAGACGAGAGGAGAAGAGCACAACATAATGAAGGTCAGTGAATTCTCATAATCTTGTCTTTACTCTGTAAATGTAAGCAAAACAAGACCTGGATAACTAATACTGTGATACTGAAGAATGAATCTCAGCAGACACTGATGTAAATCTGCCTGTAGGGGCCAGTAGAGGCTTGATGCACTGAACACGTATTGCAATTTTGCACAATATGGCCTAGATTTTGCCTCTGATCGTTCTTGTTGTTGATGTGCAGTTGAAAGGCGACGGCGAGACAAAATCAACAACTGGATTGTGACGCTCTCGAAAATCATCCCAGACTGCAGCCTAGACGGCACCAAGACCGGAGCGGTGAGCTGCATGATGCTTTTTACCCATAAATGAAGATCTGACCTCAGTATTGACCTGTTATTTATAACAGATGCCTTGAAATGGCATCTCTCTCTTAAATGCATTGCGTTTCTTGTTCTTCCAGAGTAAAGGTGGGATCCTGTCAAAGGCGTGTGATTACATTGGCGAGCTGAAACAACATAACCAGCGGCTGCAGGAGAGTTTGAGAGCAGTGGAGAGATTGCAGATGGACAATGAGCTGCTCAGACGGCAGGTATGAAGCTTTTAACTGCAGCTTCGAATTCAACAGGCTGTTTTTGCTACTGTGGCTTTAAGACTATATGCAAATGACCTGCTGTGATTGGTTAACCTGTGCACATGTGAAGTTCATACTGCTGTTCATCAAAGTGGGCTGTTAATATGTAAATGTGGGCGGGGATATGTTAATGAGATCATGATCTACATTACCTATTATGCTGTGAATACCAGTTAATGCCTACTTCATATTTTTTTTTCAAACAAGACAGGGAAATCTGGTCTGTCCTTCTTGAAATCTAATCTGAACATTTTACTTTCTATATATGGATTTTTATATATTTTATATATTTTAACATTTTATTGTTTTATTTTTATTTTATTTTAATTTATTTCTATTTTTTTGTTTTATTTTTATATAATTTTTTAATAGTATTTTATTATTTTTATATAATATCTTCAGGTTATGTAACTCATTTTATTTTATTTTATTTTTAATTTAATTTTTTTAATTTAATTTTTTTTATTTTATACTGATTTGTTCTATTTCCATATTATTATTTGATAGTGTTAAATATTATTTTTATGTAATATCTCCGGGTTATGTAAGAAATTTTATTTTATTTTTGACATCAAAGAGCCATTATTGATCTTAGGTTGAAGTTAAAAGTTAACTTGTTTTATTTTTTTCAATACATGTTTTAGTTTGAGATCATATGAACATTGTCAGACCAAAAAACACCATTTTATTGTGTTTTATTTATTTTTTAAATATTTGCATTTTTTATTTTATACTGTTTATACTATTTTATTATAAACTTGGTTTATTTTATTATTTTATACTATTTTATTATTTTTTATGTAATATCTCCAGGTAATGTAACTCATTTTATTTTATTTTTAATATTTGTATTATTTTATTTTATTTCATACTATTTTATTTTTATTTTATGCTGTTTAATACTATTTGTGTTTTAATTCATACTATTTTATACCATTTAATTTAATTAAATGTAAGTAATTTTTTAGTTTTTATTGTTTTATTTTTATTTCATTTTATACTATTTTATTTTATACTCTCTTGTTTAATTTTATTTAAATTATTATTTAATAGTATTTTATAATTTTTATGTAACATCTCCAGGTTATGTAACTTATTTTCTTTTTGTATTCTTTTATTTTATACTATTTTATTGTTATTTATACTATTTAATATTTGTATTCTTTTATTGTATACTATTTTATTTTATACTCAGTTGTTTTGTTTTTATATAATTTTCTAAATAGCATTTTATTATTTTTATGTAATATCTTTTATTTTTATATAATTTGTAATAGTATTTTATTATTTTTATGTAATATCTCCAGGTTATGTAACTCATTTTATTTTATTTTTAATATTTGTATTTGTATTTTTTAAATTTTATTCTATTTAACTTTTATTTTATACTATTTAATACTTTGTTTTATTTAATGCTATCTTATTTTATACAGTTTAATTTCTTTTTTTTTTATTTTTATTGTTTTATTGTTTTATTTCATTTTAAGTATTTTATTATTTTTATATAATATCTCCAGGTTATGTAACTCATTTTATTTTATTTTATTTTTAATATTCGTATTTTTTTTTATTTATGCTATTTTATTATACTATTTATACTATTTTATTTTATTTAATTTTATTTTATACTATTTAACTGAATTTAATTTTTTTTTTAATTTTTTTTTTATTTAATTTTATTTTATACTCATTTGTTTTATTTTCATATTATTATTTAATAGTGTTAATTATATATTTTTAAGTTATGTATAACTTATTTTATTTTATTTTATTTTTTTTATTTTATACGGCCTTCCTGTAGCTCAAGCAGTATGCACTGGCAATAGCACTATTTTATTTATTTATTTATTGTTTGTTTGTTTGTATTGTTAAAATGTATAGCTTGAATGCATTGTTGCTTTGCATAAAAGTGTCCAGCAAATGCATAACTGTACACATATAAGACATCTTCAGATTTAAGAATCATTTTCTGTGCTGTTCCTTTTAGCTGAAGGAGCTCAAGAGTGAAAACGCCCTTCTTCGAGCACAGCTGGAGCATCACGGCATTGACAAGATTGCAAACGCCTCGGCACAATGAGCCTCAGACATTCTGGAAAAGAGATTCAGGCCAATCCAGACGAAAAAAGGCCCTCAGAGAATGACACAGGACTGAAGTGGGCCGAATGACATACGCCGGCTTGTGCTCAAGAGTCTGTCTCAGTGACCGGATCCTCTTCAGCGCTGATGTCTGATACAGTCAGGCTCGCTGCAGATGAGGTCAAAGGTCAAGATGTTTCCATTAGCACCAACACCAGGAGCCCATAATCCTAAAAACAGCTATTTATTCCTCCTAACTAAACAGTGGAATATAGTTAGACAGCTTTCATTATGTGTTTTAGTTTTCCCCGCTCTGTAATGCACCCCAGACATTTTCCTTTTGCTTTTCCTAATTTTCCAGCTTTGTTGCTTTCAATTTTGTCTTCATGCTTTACTTGAAGTATTAGTTGTTTGTTCAATGCCTCGTTTAATTTAAAATTCTCCCGGAGAAAATCTGCCGCTTTGCGGTGTTTCGGAGGGTCGTTACGGGATGAATGAAGCCGTGATGAAATGTCATTAGCGCTTCCAGTGAAATTTAGTGTTAAAATCAGAACAAAAGCACCTGCGCGTACGGGTCTCGCTGAAAGAAAGCTCTGATGCAAGAAAATGAGCTCCGTCTGGGATTATTAGCTTCTTATCTCGGATAGCCTTCGGAAGACAGTTCGGAAAGCATCGTCTAATCTAAGAAGCAAATGAGAAAATATTCACAAAGCCGCGGAGGATGCTTTGTAGCTAAATGCTGGACATCTCAGGACTGAAGAAATGTTTATTATTGTGTGTTAGAGGTTTATTCTATTAGCCTAACCTAATCAGCGGGTCTAAAAGCGCTGATAAACATGATGGACTGTAAGCAGGCCTGTTTGCAATCCTCGAAAGTTACTGTTTTGTTTACTTGGTTGAAAGTGCCTGAACTTTTTGTGCCGTATTTATATAAATAGCTTTAACAGAATAGTTTTGTTCCAGGCTGTTATTTTTCTAATAATTCAAGTCACTCAATTCACTAATTAACCATTGATCTCAAATCAAAAACTTCAGCAAGAAACATGAAAATTAATGAAATTTCTATATTTTGAAAAAATGACAATAAAGACTGAAAAGAACGAGACTGTGAACAAGTTGTTTGGACTATTATATTTTATTTTTTACTAATATGTTATATTTCATATTATTTTATATATTTTTTTATTTTATTATTTGTTCTGTTCCTCACATAAATCTGTCATATGATTTCAGAACATTTGGGATACAGAGCACAGGTTGTTTGAACTATTTATTTTATTTTATAATTTACATTTTTTATTATTTTTTTATTTTTATTATTTGTTCTTTTTTTCACATGAATCTGTCTTATGATTTCAGAAAATTTGGGATACAGAGCACAAGTTGTTTGAACTATTTTTGTTTTATAATTAATTTTTTATTTATTTTTTTATTTTACTTTTATTTTTATTATTTGTTCGTTTTCTCACATAAATCTGTCAAATGATTTCAGAAAATTTGGGATACAGAGCACAAGTTGTTTGAACTATTTATTTTATTTTATAATTTACATTTTTTATTATTTTTTATTTTTTATTTTTATTATTTGTTCTTTTTTTTCACATGAATCTGTCAAATGATTTCAGAAAATTTAGGATATACTACACAATAATTTTGGACTATTTAAATTTATTTTAATTTAAATGTTTTTAAATTACAAATTTTGAATTACAAAAATTAATGTTAAAGTTTTTTTCTTGATTTTAAAATTTTTATTTTTGTTTTAATTTTTAATTGTATTATTTCTTCTTTTTCTCATAAATCTGTTGCCTAATTTCAGAAAATTTGGGACATACTGCACAAATTATTTGGACTATTTTATTTTATTTGTAATTTTTAAAAGTAAATATTTTAATAGTTAATAGTAATAAGTTTAATAGTTTTGCTTTATTTTAATTTTTAATTTTATTATTTGTTCTCATCCTTATAAATCTGCCATATTAATTCAGAAAATTTTTAAATTTTAAATTTTTAAATGTTTAATTTTTTTGGATTTTCTTAATTTTTAATTTAATTTAATTTATTATTATTATTATTATTATTTTATTTTTAATGTTTTTAGAATTTTAAAATGTAATATTTGTTCTTTTCCCCACATAAATCTATTAAATGATTTAAGAAAATTTAGGATATACTGCACAAATTGTTTGGACTATTTAATTTTATTTTTTAATTTTTACATTTTAAATGCTGATTTAAAAAAAATCATAATTTTTATTTATTTATTTATATTTTTTAATTGTATTACTTGTTGTGTTTCTCACATAAATCTGTCAAATGATTTCAGAAAATTTGGGATATAGTGCAAAAGTTATCTGGATTATTTTATCTTTTATCTTATCTTATCTTATCTTATCTTATCTTATCTTATATCTTATCTTATCCAAAAGACCCAATAAACATGATGGATTGTATTAGTTAGCAACAGCAAATATTTTCAGTGAACAAAGACGTCAGAAGATGTTGTTTGGACTTTTTTTATGGTGATTTTATCCGTTTTAAAGCTTGACAGATGTGGTCCCTATGGTTGAATGGAAAAGTTCTGCATGAAGATTCTTCAGTTCTCCTTTTGTGAAGAAAAAAACAACATGGAATGACACAAGGGTGAGTACATTGCAAAAAACTGTTCCTTTAAGACATGACAGTGAAGAAAAACAATATACGTAACTAAAAATAAGTCTTTTGTCTAGCGTATGCAGTTAATAATACACTGCAGCATCTGTTGTTTTATGTGAACCACTTCATTTCTGCAAGATAAATATCACACCTCCACTAAAGGACTGTTAGCAGATTGCTGCTTTATGAAGATTATTTTGTAATAAATGTTGCCCTTAATAGCAGCGATTACCCTAGTGGCCGTACAGGTGCCCGAAAAACAAACGGCGAGAAATAATTACAGGACTTTTAATATGACCGTAATCTCTCCTCAGAGATCACAGAAACTTTCCTCTGCATCGCTTTTACGGTGTCTTCATAAACTTTGTTTCAAAGTAATGGTCTGTGAAGGTCTGAGAAATGACACGGATATTAAGCATGTTTCATTGCAGCTAAGGTTATTCAAACATCTCCTTGGCTTTTTATATGCGTTATAATTACAAGTTTTAGCATCCTAACAATTTGCTCTAGGACACATGACAAGATTGTCTCCAGAGCTTAAACTAGTGTCTTTATAACCGTTTAAACTTTGAGGAAATGATTGAATGATTCTAAATATGTAAAATACTGATTTTTACTTTACATTGTCGATATTTAGTATATTTCTTGATATTTGTGTTTTATCTGAGTTAGCTTAAAAAGTACATATGTATGTATGTATGTATCTATTTATTTATTTATTTATTTATGCATTTATTTATTTAGTTGAGACAAACAAACAAATGATTTAAACAAATGATCTCAATATTTGTTTGAACTAGTTAGCCCATTTTTAAAAGGAGGTTTTATTTAATTTAAATTTTTTAATTTTATTTTTTAAATATTGTATTGTATTGTGTTCATTTGTATTATTTTATTTTGTACAATTTAATTTAAAAGTTCTGTTTTTTCATTTTAATGTAGATTTTTATTATATACTCATGTTTTATTTTTATATTATTATTTTATACTATTTTATTATTTTCATGGAATATTTCCAAAGTGATACTTTGTTTACTTTTAATATTTGTATTATTTTATACTATTATTGAACACTATTTTTAGTTTCTTATGATTTATACTATTTCATTTAATTTTTTTTGTTGTATTTAATAATGTATACTATTTTATTTTATAGTTATTTGTTTTATTTTATATTTTATACTATTTTATAATTTTTATGTAATATATCTCCATTTGATGTAACTCATTTGATTTAATTGTATTATTTGATTTTATACTATTTTATTTTTATTTAATACTATTTTTATTATATTTCAGATTATTTTATTTTTATTTTTGCTTAATGCTATTTATGTTATATTTCATACTATTTTATACTTTTTAATTACTATTTATTTTAAAATACTAAAAAAAATATTAATTACTATACTATTTACTTTATTTTTTGTTTTTATTGTTTTATTTGCATTTAATAATTTATACTGTTTAATTTTATGCGTATTGTTTTATTTTATATTTTATATCTCCAGGTGATGTAACTCATTTTATTTTATGTTTGTATTATTTTATTTTATTTTATACTATTTTATTTGTATTTAATACTATATAATACTATTTTTATTATACTTCAGACTATTTTATATTAAACTATTTAATTTACATTTTTATTATTTTATTTTTATTTCATTTTAATTTATACAATTTTATTTTATACTCATTTGTTTTATTTTTTATATGTTTTTATTAAATATTATTTTATTATTTTATGTAATATCTTCATATTTTATTTTATTTTATTTTATTTTATTTTATCCAGTTCTTTATTCACATGTATATGTAAAGTGTATTGTGGGCTATTCAAATTAACAATATCTATATAATTTTTAAATTATATTATTTTCTATAATACTTTTTAGGGCTGTGTGATATAGCTAAAAGAATTATAAAATCTGTTTTTTATTTTAATATTTTATTTATTTATTTCAACCAAACAAACATTGTAAATGATTTATTTCTATATTTTATTTGATCAGTTTAAGTGATTTGTTTGTAGCACAAGCGAATCATTGAATCAGAGTTTTGAACTGATTCATTAAACTCATAAAAAGGAAATTAGCTGAAAACTTCTAGTAGTAGTGACACAGAAAAATGCAATGCAATAATTCCCAATGCAAATGCAATTATTTCCAATGTTGCTTTTTATTTTATATAACCAGCAAATTCATTGTAAATATCCCATCTTTATACTCTAGAGGTTTTTTCAGGCTGCTGGATTGGCAAATCATTCCTGTATGCCTTCCTGTGATTGATGTATTGTCTGCAATATTTTAAACGCAGGCCGGTCTAATACAAATGACCTTAGAGATAATAGTTTGGAAGAGGAAAGCGAAGCTCACTCAATCTCTCTCAATTCATAACTGTCTCTATTGTGTCTTTAAATGAGGATTGAGTCGCAGCTGGGACGATTTTATCAGATTGTTCGTGAAAACAGAGCGAACGCTCGGCTAATATCTTTTCTTGTTTCAGACATCATTTATTCTCAACCATCTCGGCGTCTCCAGGGATTCTTCGCTCATTATAATTCTCCTCATCATTCATCATCGTTCACACCTTGCTTAGGAAATGACCCTCAACTATCGGAGAACGGCACGTGACACCAGACGGCAGGTATTCTCAATCTTATCAGTATGAAAAACATAAAGCTGCTTTCATTGATCAAACGCCAGATGCTCCAAAACTATTATTAGCATATTAATTTTCTTCATGCACGCCATGCCTTGGATATTCAATAGAGTGCAACAGGTTGTTTTCTTCTTGCTGTATGCATTGCAAATTATGTCAAACATTGCAATAAATATTAAATTCACTGCATTTTATCTGAATCGTCAATTACTTATAGTCAACAGGGTTATATTTAACCTTTAACTTTATTTATTTATTTTTTAATCATAAAATAATTATAAGAAGAAAAAACATTACAAGAAGAAAAGTGTTTTTAATAATACTCTTTTCATTTAAATTCAATGTTGCAGTGCTAAGATTCATCTCAGAGGTTTAGAATAAAAAAAATGTTATTAATAAATAAAAAAAAAAATAGATATATATATTAAAAAAAATGTTTACCAATGTAAAAATTATTACTTGTTTAATTTAAACCCAAGGTTGCAAGGTTGTGATTATGAGAATCACAACATTGCAACCTTGGGTTTAAATTGGGATTTTTAGAATTTAAAACAAAAAATTTTTTTTTTTTAAAAAAAGAAAGACATTATGCAAAAATTATTTAAAAAATATATATCTGTGATGTAACTTATTTTATTTCATTTTATTTTTAATATTTGTATTATTTTATTTTATAGTATTTTATTTTTATTTAATAGTATTTAATACTATTTTTATTATATTTCAGACGCTTTCGTTTTTATTTAATAGTAGTTAATACTATTTTTGTTATATTTCATACTATTTTATTTTATACTTTTTAATTAATAGTATTTAATATTTAATAATTTTTTTGTTTGTTTTTATTGTTTTATTTGTGTTTAATAATTTACATGGGTTCATTTTACACTTTTTTGCTATTATTATGTAATATCCCAGGTGATGTAACTCATTTTATTTTATTTTTAATATTTGTATTATTTTATTTCATACTATTTTGTGTTTATTTAATACTATGTAATACTATTTTTATTATATTTCAGACTATTTTATATTATACTATTTTATCCTTTTTTCTATTGTTTTGTTTATTTAATTCTAAAATATACCATTTTATTTTATACTCATTTTTTATATTTTATATTTATTTATATTTAACTTTTAAAAAATAATAAAAAATTACAAGAAAAAAGTATTTACAAAATTGGAAAATATTTCTTTTTTTTTTTTGCAGTGCTATGATTCATCTGAGAGGTTTAGAATTATTTATATTTATATATATATATATATATATATATATATATATTATAAACCTCTCAGATAAATCTATATATATATATATATATATAATTTAATTTAAAAAAATTTTATATATAATTTAATTTATATATTTTTATATAAAAAAAACTTATACAAAATTATATAAAAAAAGTGTGTGTGTGTGTGTATATATATATATATATATATATATATATATATATAACAAAAAATTAGTGAAATGTGAAAGAAAAAAAAAAAGGACAAATAGGACAGTTCTAAAAAAAGGTCTTCATATCCTTGATTGGCTCATTTGTGTTTTTTGAGGTCATCACTCCTTCACCTTGACTTTCTAGCCCGTTTCGTCCCCGTCTCCTCTCTTGGCACGTCTGTTTGTCGCCGGTCAGACACACATAGGCAGGCGTCTGTGTGTCCGCTGCTTTGTTTGACGTGACTGATCTATGGACCCGTGTCCGATTAGAACATCACCGCCACTGCCGTCATGCAAATACATATAAACAATTAAATCAGGCTTCCTGAATGTTGCTTTAATTGCATTGGCTTGATAGAGGTTTTGCTTGAAAGTTCAAAAGTTTATAAGATTTTGAATGTTTTTGAAAGAAGTCTCAAAACAGTTATATTTATTTGATCAAAAGGACAGTAAAAAAAATAATAGTTGAATTTATAGAAATGACCCTGTTTAAAAGTTTACGTTCACGTGATTCTTAATACTGTGTTGTTACCTGAATGATCCACAGCTGTGTTTTTTTGTTTAGTGATAGTTGTTCATGAGTCCCTTGTTTGTCCTGAACACTTCCGAGAAAAAAAATCCTTGAGGTTCCACAAATTCTTTGGTTTTTCAGCATTTTTGTGTATTTGAATCCTTTCCAACAATGACTGTATGATTTTGAGATCCATCTTTTTACACTGAGGACAACTGAGGGACTCATATGCAACTATTACAGAAGGTTCAAACGCTCACTGATGCTCCAGAAGGAAAAACCATGCATTAAGAGCCGGTTGGGAAAAACATTTTGAATTTGAAGATCAGGGTAAATTTCACTTATGTTGTTTCCTGGTTTTCTACTGTAGCTTCTGAAGGGTCGTACTACATGAAAAAAATGTATAATATTTAGGCAAAATAAGAAAAATGTACACATCTACATTTTGTTCAAAAGTTTACACCCCCCGGCTCTTAAAGCATTGTGTTTCATTCCTTTCCTTATTTATTTATTTGTTTTAATTTATTTATGACTTTTAAATTATTTATTTATAATTTACTTTTTTATTTTATTTTTTCTATTTATTATATTTTGTTTTTGTTTTTTTTCATCTTGAATGTAAAGCACTTTGTGACATTTGGTCTAGAAAGGTGCTGTAGAAATGAAACAAAATCACTTACTGTTCTATTTTTAAATATATTTTAAACTGTGATTAGATTTAATGCTGAGTATTATTATTAAAAATAATACTGACCCCAAACATTTGAATGTATTATTTAGTAAATGTATTAATACATCTAAAATATCAATCCGTCAATCAATAATAAATGGATTTTTAAAAGCAAAATAGTTAGTTATTATCTTTTAACATTGTCATGTTATAAATGCATTTACTGTCACTGTTAATCATTTTAATGCTGATTGTTTCTTTCTTTCTTTACTTTTATTTTTCTTTTTAAAAAAATAAAAAATAAATGCTGACCCCAAATTTTTTAATGGTAGTGTATATATATATATATATATATATATATTTTTTTTTTAAATAATAATAATAATAATAATAATATATTTTATTATATATATCATTTATATATTTATTATATTAATTATAGGAATTTATAAATTATAATTATTTATTTATTTATTTATTTATTAATCTGTTAAATTCTATTTATTTTATATATTTTATTTAAATTATATATTTATTTTGTGTTTTTAGATTTTATAAAGTAATTTATTTATTTATTTTTTTTATGAAAAGCATAAAGCTGCTTTCGTTGATCAAACACCAGATGCTTCAAAACTATACAGCTATTATTAGCATATAAATTTTATTTATGCATGCCATGCATTTTTAATGGAGTGGAACTGTTTACTTTCTCTAAACTGTAAGCATTGCAAAAGTCTCTTTATACTCTCACACTTAATATTAATATCTTTATACTCTCTCACAATAAATATTAAATACATTGTAATTACATATAGTCAATATAATTATATATTATACTTTTGAATATACACTGCCATTCAAAGGTTTGGGATCAGTAAGATTTTTAATGTCTTTAAGTTTCTTATGCTCATCAAAGCTGTATTTATTTGATCAAAAATATGGAAAATATTGTAAATATTTTTACAATGTAAAGTAATGTTTTTGTATTTTATATATATTAAAATGTAATTTATTCCTGTGATCAAATCTGAATTTTCAGTCTTATGTGATCCTTCAGAAATCATTCTGATATACTGATTTATTAGCAATGTTGGAAACAGTTGTGCTGCTTAATATTTTTTCGGAACCTGTGATACTTTTTAGAATTCTTTGAAATTCTTCAAAATAGAATTTAAAATAGAATTTTTTTCTAACAATATACACTACCGTTAAAAAGTCTGGGGTCAGTACATTTTTACTCTTCGTTTTTTTACAGAAATTAATACTTTTATTCAGCAAGGATGTGTTAAATTGATACAAACTGATAGCAAAGACTTATTTTGTTCAAAAAGCTTTCTATTTTGAATAAATGCTGTTCTTTTTAACTTTTGATTCATCAAAAGTTGAAAAGTGAGCAGAAGAGACTATTTCAAAAACATCAAAAATTCTTAATTATTCCAAACTTGTGTTTGCTACTTAAGCAGCAAAAACTGTTTTTTAACACTGAACCACTATCAATAATCACACACTATTAATAACTGATAATAAAATAATATATAATAAATAATAATATTAGAATGATATCTGAAGGATCATGTGACACATAAGACTGGAGTAATGGCTCATAAAAATTCAACTTTACATCACAGAAATAAATTACATTTTAAAATATAATCATATAGAAAACAGTTATTTTAAATTGTAATAATATTTCAGAATATTACTTTTTTTTGTATTTTTTCACAAATTAATGCAGCCTGGGTGAGCAGAAGAGACTTATTTCAAAAACAATAAAAATTCTTAATTATTCCAAACTTTTGTCCGCTACTTAAGCAGCAAAAACTGTTTTATTTTTTTTAACATTGAACCACTATTAATAATCACACACTATTAATAACTGATAATAAAATAATATATAATAAATAATAATATTAGAGTGATATCTGAAGGATCATGTGACACATAAGACTGGAGTAATGGCTGATAAAAATTCAACTTTACATCACAGAAATAAATTACATTTTAAAATATAATCATATAGAAAACAGTTATTCTAAATTGTAAAAACATTTCAGAATATTACTAATTTTTCTGTATTTTCGAACAAATAAATGCAGCCTTGGTGAGCAGAAGAGACTTATTTCAAAAACAATAAAATTCTTAATTATTCCAAACTTTTGTCTGCTATAAGCAGCAAAAACTGTTTTCAACACTGATAATAAGAACCACTATTAATAATCGAACACTATTAATAACTGATAATAATTAATAAATAATATATAATAAATAATAATAATATTAGAATGATTTCTGAAGGATCATGTGACACTGAAGACTGGAGTAATGATGCTGAAAATTCAGCTTTTCATCACAGGAATAAATTACATTTTAAAACATAATCATATAGAAAACAGTTATTTTAAATTGTAATAATATTTCAGAATATCACTCATTTTTCTGTATTTTTAAACAAATAAATGCAGCCTGGGTGAGCAGAAGAGACTTATTTCAAAAACATTAAAAATTCTTAATTATTCCAAACTTTTGCCTGAAGCAGCAAAAACTGTTTTCAGCATGTGTATATATAAATAAATATAGTCTTTTTAGATACTTTTTCATGTTAATCAAAAGTTGTAATGCCGTGATTCATCTAAAAAATTATGTATCTATTTTTCTGCCGTGTGTGCACAGCTTTTTTGTTATGCATAGTGAAATGGTGTAGGATTTGAGCCTGTGAACGTATCTGCAGCACTCGAGATCATGTGCGACTCTCGGAAGCCCACAGAAGCGACCTGTTTCACGCGCAACAGAGACATTGACGCGTTTGGGTCGGCCGGTGTCCTCGCCGCATCCGGCTGTGTTCTTGCTGAAGGACTTCATTGTTGCAGCTGAACGCTTGAGCATCCCTGATGTCAGAGCGCCAGTGAACCCGTCCGCTCGCTGCTGCCCAGCTCTTTTGTGTTTTCCAGCGGCGTAACGCCGCTTCAGCAGAAGCCATTGTTCGGCGCGCGTCTCTGCGGCTCTTTGCAGCGGCTGCGGGGTTTTGTGTGCGGTGATTACAGACAGGGAGCTTGTCGCTCTTATTTATTCATACAGGTTCATGCCTCTATTCCCCACAGCCTCTCATCTAGTCTTAGTGGAGGAGCGCTCCTCTATTTTCTACAAAAGAGCTCGTGACGTCTCACTTTACCGAGCAGCCGAGTGATTTGGAACGGAAGGCGACGCGCTCGAGGGACCGCTGACTTCCTCTCTTCACTTTTCTGTGCATTTTCATTATTGCAACAGCCGTTTCGTTGTCTTTCGCGAGAATAAATGCGAAAAGGTCGAAAGCAAACACATTTGGACGAGTGCATTCGTCTATAAAATCAATGTACCTTTTATTTATTTAGTAGGTTGGATGAAAATGAAATCTGATGGCGCTTGATAAAATAGCTGAAAGTCACAAAATATCAGGTCAGGCGGCGGGATAAAGGCTAATAGAACAACAACGTGGGGTGAGATATAAAATAGGATGAAATCAGAATAAACAGCGGTGATGTGGAAAAGGGTAAAATGGCATCATTTGGAGCTGAAGTGAATTTGCAGCAAAATACGGATCTTGATTGGACGTGCGATCTTTGACTTTAGAAACAAAAGATAAGGAAGGCGTTTTCTCCTTTCTTTTACAACGAATATTTGTTGTGCTGTCTTAAAATACAGGAAATACATAATTGTATGTATATATATATATATATATATGCATACAATATATATATAAGATAAAAAAAACAATTATTTAAAATATTGTTTTTTATTATTCATTTTGTCATTTTTTTATTAATCTTTTTGAATTTATGTATGTATTTATTTATGGCTTTTGAATAGTTTATTTTGCTTTTTTATTTAATATATTATATTTATTATATTATTTTAGCTATTTTATGATTTTGTATTTATATATTTTTTTAATTTTTGTCTTTTTACTTATTTATTTATTTATTTGACTTAATTATTTTTATTTATTTATGCCAGTATATTTATTATATGGTTATTTTATTTCCTTTATGTTCTGTTATATTATATTTTATTTTAGTTATTTTTACTGTTTTTTTTATTTTGTCTGTTTGAATTTGTTTTATTTATTTGACTTAAATATTTGTATTTAAAAATCTTTTTTATTCTATTTATTTGTTCTATTATTATTTTATTTTATTTATTATTATTTATTTATATATTGTGTTGTTTTAGTTTTTATTATATTTTAGTTTATATATTTTCACAGTTTTTTAATTTATTTTTTACTAAATATTTTTATTTTTATTTGATAACCTTTATTTTACATTTATTTATTTTTATAATATTGTTCTTGTTTTTTTATAATCATTTTTTTAAATCATTTTATTTTGTCTATTTATTTATTTCATTTATTATTTTTATCTTATTTGATGTTCTTTGTTTCTTATTATTAATTTATTATATTATATTATATTGTTTATATATTTTATTATTTTAGTTGTTTACTTTATTATTTAAATATGTTTTTTTTGTTTTTTTATCTTTTACTTATGTATTTATTAATTAATTAATTTGATTTAAATATTTTGTCTATTTATTTATTTATTTATTATATTTTTTATATTTATTTTTTATATTATTTATATATTATATTATTTTAGTTATTTATTATATTATTCAATTATGTTTATTTGTATTTTACATTTTTGTTTTTTTGTTTTATTTATTTGCTTTAAATCATTTTATTTTTATATGTAATTCTGTTCAATTTATGTGTTTATTTATTTATTTATTTTTATTTTATTTTAATATTTTTTTATTTTAATTTGATCATTTTATTTTATGGCTATTTATTTTTGTTATTATTTTTCATCTTATTTTATTTCCATTGTTTCTTAATATATCTTTATTATATTATTTATGTGTTTTATTTTATATTTTTTTATTTTATTTCTATGTACTTATTACTGTTTGTTTGTTAGTTAGGTTTTTTTATCTTTTTTATTTCCCATTAGGATTTGTTCCACGGTCGTTATAGAAATGATTTGTCCTTTCTCGTCACTGTTCAGTCAAGATCTCTATATTTCACAACAGATGTGAAGTAACTACATTTTTACCTATATAATCTGATTATCTGACACATTTCATTTCCTGTTAGCTTCCTGTTTAGCAGGAAATCTCTGCTGAGGCAAATTGTGACCGCATGGTGTAAGTAGGACAGATGTCGATTACTGCTCTGTTTCAGTATTATTAGTAGTGTTTGTTGAGGTGTAATTGGTCAATAGTGCTTTTATCTCGGGGCTTAATGAAGTGTCAGTGGATGATCCATTAAATATTATGGTGTTCTTTGTTGGATAGCTTTATTTTGGAGTGTGAACATCAAGTTTAGTGGCTATTTAAAGGTTACTGGACTCTGTTTCCCATTAGCTGAAGATGCTTTATTTAATGGTACATACTGTTCTGCACTACTTCCACCATCTGTTATTCTCCAACAGGGCCAGAAACACCTTGACCGAATCAGTCAGGTGTTGAAGGTCAAGTAGCTTCTTTCACCTCACCACAACAGAGACCTCATGTACCATTAAAATGGAAAAAAAAAAAAAAACTTGTTGTCTACTATAAACAGAAATGGCGAGGAGCCGTTCTGCATGACTTCACGAGCTCGCCGTCTCTCTTTTTGGTCATATATTGAGAAATAAATTGAAAAAGCAAGCAAACGAATAAAAAGCCAAAGGCAACAACTGTTGTGTAGTGAAACTGACTGTAAACTGAAGAAGACAGTAAAAGCACACAAGAACGAGCACCTTAGTGGCAGCATTTCAAGCATTTTCTGTGGAAGGTTTCTTACTTTTACATTACATCACATTATTGTTCTGTCCTTTCTAGCTACTAGCATTCTAGCTATTTTTAAATTTGATATTTATTGTGTTGTAATTTTTATTATTTTATATAATATTAATAAACACAAATATTTTATTATATATTAGAATAAACATTAGTAATTTTAAGAAACAGTAATTTTAATTTAATTTAATTTAATTTAATAATTTAATTTAATTTAATGTATTGTAATGTACAGTAATGCATTTTATTTTATTACACAATTGTATTATAAATTATTTTTCCTTATATTTATTGTGCTGTCATTTTTAAAAATATATTTTATTTTATTATTTTATTTTATTTATTTTTTGCAACATTTTGATTTGATATTTATTGTGCTGTCATAAATTTTTATTTTATTTTTATTTTACATTATTTATTCTATTTTGTTCCCCATTCATAATAGAAATAGTTTTTTTATATTTATTGCACTGTCCTAAGTATTTATTTTATTTTATTTAGCAACTTTTAAATGCAATATTTATTGTGATCTCATAAATTTAATTTAATTTAATTTCATTTCACCATCATAATAGAAGTTATTTTCCTTATTTATTGTGCTTATGTTTTTTATTTTTATTCATATGTGATTTTATTATATTTTATTGTATTTTAGCACGTTTCAGTTGTGACGTTGCCTACGAAGTCAACTGCTTATATTTTTATTTTTATTTTATTTTATTTTTTAGCACATTTCAGTTGTGACGCTGCCTATAAAGTCAGCTGCTTATATTTTTATTACTTTATTTTATTTTATTTTATTTTTTGTTTTATTTAATTTATTTTGGTACATTTCAGTTGTGATGTTGCCTGTAAAGTCAGCTGCTTATATTTCTGAAGAAAACATAAATGTGCTTTGTTTTACTGGTTTTAGATGGAATTTGGTCACATTGCAGCTGTTAAAACCAACCAAACACCAGCTAGGAGACCACCCAGACCAGCTAAAACCATGTAAGACCCCCAAACCACTTTTCTAACAGCCTTTATTTCTGCAGTAGTTCAGTAGGTTGAAACCGAGCTATCGGCGGTTTGTTTTCTCTGCTGTATTGTGTCACGTCGAGTGTCTGTTTTCACCTGCTTTCATTAGAACAGGCTTTTTGGCTGTTTTGTGAAGGCTGGATATCGATCGTCGTGTTTTGGTGGTGATTATTCTGCGTTTGGGAAAGTGCGAGTGGATGAATTCTCGACAGAGGCAGGATCCGTGCAGGTAAGAGAGGAGGAGAGGGGTCATTGGCCCGGGACAGAGCGAGAGAGACGGGCTGTGGCGCCTGTCAGGTTGACAGCAGCGTCTGCGTCTGTTTGACCAGAAGATCCCGGCTGATAGCGCTGGCGTCTCTCTCCAACAAACGCACTAACGTGTCCCTGCAGCTCTTGAGAAAGACTGCTTAGCCAGGAAATACAGCAAACACCATCAACACAGACCTGTTTTTGAGACACGATGCGAGCTAATAATGAATCAGGGCTTTGAGAAACATACTTTGATCCACGAAAATTAATAACTCAACAACTAAAAACATATCATTTTTGTTGTCTGAAATACAAACTTATTTTGTCTTAAAAACAGTAAAACTAAACCTGAAATAACAATGAATAAACTCTGTATATAAAAGACTGAAACAACAAAATTGCTAAAACGAAAAACAAACAAACAGAAAATGTAAAAATAAAAACTAATTTAAAATATTAATAAACGCAAACAATTTTATTATATGTTAGAATAAAAATTGGTTTATTAGTTTAGAATATATAATGTTTTGAATTTGTTTTTATTTTTATATTTTCTGTTTTTTTTTTTGTTTTGTTTTTTTTAGTAATTTATTTGTATAAACTAAAATTTCCAATACAATTCAAGTTCATTTTTGGAATATTTTTATATCTGTGCCATAAAAATATAATGAATAAAAAAGTATAGAAATTAAAAATAAAAATGATTAAAACACACTATTAGTAAAACCGAAAAAGTAGATAAAGAGTAGATTTTATTATATATTAGAATAAACATTAGTTTATTACTTCAGTCTAATATATAATAAAATGTGTTTTTATTAATATTGTTTTATTTTTATTTTTATATTCTTTTTATTATTTATTATTTTATTTTTACTAATTCAGTTATGTAAACGAAAATAAACTAACATTTCCAATACAATGCTAATTAATTTAAAGAGTATTTTTGATAATAAATATGAATATTTGTGGCATAAAAATATAATGAATAAAACATTTATAGAAATTTAAAAAATAAAAAAAGACTGAAACACACGATTACTAAAACTGGAAAAAGTAGTTTATATAAAAAAGTAGATAAAAAATATTTATTATATATTAGATTTAACACTAGTTTATTAGTTCAGTCTAATATATAATAAAAAATGTTTATTAATATTTTAATTTTTTTTGTTTGTTTTAGTAATTTAGTTGTGTAAACTAAAATAAGCAAACATTTTGATACAATTCAAATTCATTTTAAGAGTATTTTTGATAATACATATAAATATTTGTGCCATAAAAATAGAATAAATAAAAAAAAGAATAGAAATTTAATAAAAAAAGACTGAAACACACAATTACTAAAACTGAAAAAAGTAGATTATATAAAAAAGTAGATAAAAATATTTATTATATATTAGATTTAACATTAGTTTATTAGTTCAGTCTAATTTATAATAAAATGTGCTGTTTAGTATTTTGAATTTGTTTTTTTTTATATTTTCGTTTTGTTTGTTTTAGTAATTTAGTTGTGTAAACTAAAATAAACGAACATTTTGATACAATTCAAATTCATTTTAAGACATTTTGATAATAAATATAAATATTTGTGCCATAAAAATATAATGAATAAAAAATGTATAGAAATAAAAAAAGACTGAAACACACGATTACTAACACTGAAAAAAGTAGATTTATTATATATTAGAATTAACATTAGTTTATTAGTAGAGTCTAATATATAATAAAATGTGTTTATTAATATTTAGAATTTTTTTATTTTATATTTATACATCATTTCCAATACAATTCAAATTCATTTTATTTTTGCTAATAAATATCAATAGTTGTGTCATAAAAATATAATAAATAAAAAATGTAAAAAAGAGAAATAAATAAATAATAAAAATCACTGAAACACAATTACTAAAACTGAAAAATAGTAGAAAAAAATTTAATAAGATAAAAAAAAGACTGAAACACAATTACTGAAACAAAAAAAAATAGTAGAAAACAAAAATACAAACAGATTCAATATATATATATATATCATATATATGTGATTTACTTTAGTTTCATATATATTTCATATATTTCTGTGTGAGAAAAATAGTATGGGCTTATAACAGGCTTTTATTTGTCATTGTACTAAAACAACAAACATTTCAATTGGAAATTTAATTCAATTAAAAATGATTTTATAATAAATATCAGCTTTAAAAAATATTTTGTGCCATATAAGCATACAATTTCACTGGAAACAGCACAAAGAAAGAATATGAGTGATATTTTCTAGCATGAACATTACTAGGAAAGAGAATTTATTACTATAAGAATATATTACATTGCATTACATCATGTCTTTTTTTTCCCTTTTAGATTTCCCAGAACATCCTGGCATCTCTTTATGTCTTTGTTATGCACACTTATGACAAATATCATCCAGGTATTCAGCGCATACAGGAAATCAGCATACTGTGCACAGTTTGCATACTGCATAAATACACTGCAGTTCTGATTAAAAAATAAATAAAAAACAGGGAATTCTCATTGCAATGCATTTCATGATCATAGATTACATAAAGAGCATTTACTGTGATTTATACCAGTAGGAAGAAACAGAAAAAGCAACCCACACCCACAGAGTGAGTTGCTAAATAATTCAGGCAGGTATTTTAAATTATTCCCCAAAATGTGGCCGAGACTTGTCCTTTATTTAATGGAAATTTTGTCATTAGGAAAACAATAAATCGAGAGGCGCAGATGGTCCAGGCTCTGTTTTATGGCGATTTCATCTGCACTTTAAATTCTCCTGAACAATAATTGAAATCGTTATTGATGTCCGTCATGAGGCCGTTCTGGTTTATGTTTATTGACATTATTGACAGACGCTCTGGCAGAAGGTTATCTGACGTTTACACACCTCATGAATCGTGTGAGAATGAGGCAATCTGTTATTAGTTTATCTGTACATCAACATACATGATTCTGGACAATTACAGAGTTTATTCACAATTTTTGTAGCGTTTTTCTCATTCAGCTCATGTATGTCTCACACTGAGTTAAAATTAGTCACAGACGTTTCTCATGTTGCTGATCTGTTACTGTGTGTCACACTTTGCTATGGAATTTTGTCCTATAACTAAAAAAAAATAGCAGCATTTATTTTTTCCCACTCATTATTCAGATATTTTCAGTTAAATTCAAATGTATTTTTAGAGCATTTTTCATAATAAATATCAGCTTTACTAAAGATACAAATACAAAGAACATTTTTCCTATTTATTTAAAAATTGAATAAATTTTTTAAATAAAATTAAAGTGTTTATTTTAGTTTTATTTTTCTACTTTATTAAAATTTCATTTTTTATATTTTATTTAATAGTTGATCTTTATTTTGTTTTCTTTCTTTGAACACAATAGAGGCATAAATTCATATTGATTTCATAAATAAATAAATAAATAACACTCATACATTTCATTATATATTTGAAGTACAATTCAAAATCGTTTTAGAGTGTTTTTTTCATAAATCTTTACAGAAAAATGTGTATAGAAATATGATTAAAATCACTGAAACAACTAAATTACTAACAAAATATATATATAAAAAACTATGCCAAAATATATAATAAAAACTAAATAAGACTAAAATAGCATTTTTAATTACAATTAAAATGTATTTTTATTTTTCAATTTTTTTATTTGTTTTTATATTTAAGATTATTTATTTACACCTCAAACAAATAAATATTTAATAATATTCGTAACATTTCTGTTTAGATGCACTTCAAACCAATGTGTCTTTAAGCAAATATTTAACTATTATTTTATTATTTTATGCTTAAGATATTATGTTTTACCAATCAGTTTTTTTAATATTTTATCTTTGATCTTGATCTTTATTGGCTTTTTTAAAAATTTGTTTTATTTATTTGAACAAAGAGGCATAATTTCATACTGATTCTTTCAAAAAAAAAAAAAAAAAATAAAATAAAATAAATAAATAAATATATACATTTCAAGTACAATTCAAATTCATTTTTAGAGTGTTTCAGTGTATCATCTTTAAAGAAAAAAGTGTGCAAAATAATTGCTAAAAATTATGTACACATTTAAAAAAATATATATAAAAAATATAAAAAATGAAAAATATTAAACATGAAAAAATATATAATGAAAACAATTAAATGTTTATGTATTTATTTATTTATTTCCTTTGGGTGTCATAATGAAAAAGCATAAAAAACTGACAGCATTAACGTTCTTATTGTTTTTAAAGGTCTGATGTGTGCAAAAAAAAATACAAAATTGGACTTAATAGACATAAAAAAACACAAATTAATCAAAATGACTGAAACAACTAAATTAGTAAAACTAAAAAATAGTAGAAAATATGTATATAGATAAAAAATATATACACTGTAAAACATTACCGTGAATTTAACGGTAAAAATACTGTAAAAACGCTACAGTAAAAACCTGTTAAATGGTTAACGGTAAAAGGCCGTAAAATTTATAGTGAACAGTGAAATTTACCGTAAACTGACATTCCCAGAATTCCATGTGTTACATTTTTTTTTTAATTTGATGTTTTTTTGTTGAAATAACCCTTTCTTTTTAGTTTTCTTGCTTAGCTATTTTGTACATTAGGGTTCTATGTTACATCTAATGTTGTTAAATTAATGTTTATGCATTATTTCAGTTTCATGTGTGTTACCATGATGGTGTTTAGTGTTTGTGTGAATGACACTGTGCACCTTCTATATGTTAATATTTAAAAGCTGTTTGTGATGAGCTTTGGTTCATCATTTAACTTTCTCATCACCACCTGCTTTTGGTGGTTATCAATGTATTACAAAGGTACAAAACAGATTTCAGTACTTCAATAGGTTGGTACATTAACATTATATCAGTTAATGAAATTACGGTATTTACCTGTAAATTAAAGTGCAAACCGCAAAACATAAAATGTTGCTACCGTATTTTTTACGGTAAAATTCTGGCAACCACAGCTGCCAGTTTTTTCCCGTAAATTTTACGGAATATTTTTTACAGTGTAGACATTTGGGTGTCATAATAAAAAAGCATGCAATTTCTTTTGGAAAAAGCAAAAATGTCAATATATATCAAAAAAACAGAAAACTGCAGACTGACAGCATTGATATTCATATTGTTTTTAAAGATCTGCTGTTTTTATTATATTTTAATGCACAACCAAGGGATTTTATTGATGGAAAATGTCGTTTAAAACAGAACTTTTGACAATATATCACTTAAAACTGACATTATATCAGTACTGAGGTTCTTTCTTTTGCTGTGGAGTTCAGGTAAAATAACACTGAAATCTATTTAAAAGTGCAATGCTTATTCCTAATCAAAACGAATTGTTTTTTGATTCATTCATGCATTCGTTCATTCATCATCTCCATAATGGACATTTGCTGTAATTTCCACATCTGCGCTTCTGTCGAGAGTTTCCAGTGTTGTGTAAGAGCTGTCGGGAAGAGTCAAGCAGGTCAAAGGGGGCAGAAAGCACACTCTCTCAGCTCAATATAAATATCAGAGCAGCGCCTGTCATGAGCAGAAGAAAGAGTAGATCTAAAAGGAGAACAGAAGAACAGAAATCATCCTCTAATCTAGAGTACATCAGCTCCTCGAGGAGAACTACATTCATCCTTACAGAAGTGAAAATGAAGTTCACACGTGTGGCTCTCGCTGCTGCGGTCGTCATCGCCTGCGTCTGTGTCCTCCAGACAACAGCTGTTCCCTTCACACAGGTGAGTGAGCGTCTGCGCTGAAACAACACGGACGGCTCTTACAGGCATATTTGCATGCAAAACCTTCAGTAATGTAATTTGCAATCAATGCATTATATATGTATGCTACTTACTAAGATATCTATCAGTAATAATGGTAAATATCAGTAGATTATGACATGCTTAACATGTTTTCTTGATGAGCATTTAAAATATATTTTGACATGTGGTCTGTTTAGCATTATATAAGGTTACTAAACGTACTACCCTTTTTAAAGTCTTGCGTTTTGTATTTCATCTGCAGGCTGAAGATGAGCATCATGTGGAGAGTGAAACACCACAGGTGAACGAGCTAATGACAGAAACTTCACAGGAACAAACAAATCCTCTGGTATGTATCCATTTATTTTATTTTATATTATTTATTTTTAAATTTAATTAAACACTCTTCTATTTTTTATTTTTTATATATATACGATATATATTAATTATATTTTAATATATATATGATAATCATTATATATAATTTAATATGATTTTTTAAATTATATATATATTATAAGTTATTTTATTAATTATTTGTAATTATATTTTTTACTTAAATTATTTTTTACTTTAATTACACACTTGCGTGCATGCACACATAATTAATAGATTTAATTAATATTAATTTAAAATTATTTTATCTATATACTTATATTATATATTTAATTAAACAATATGATTTATATTTTATTAATTATTTATTTGTAATTATTTTATGCATTATTTTATTATTAATTAATTTAATTAGATTTTCACTTTCAAAATGTAATTTAATTACACACTTGTGCGCACACACACACATAATTAAAAGATTGTAAGAAGAAATATTAATTTTTGATTATGTATCTTTAAATGTATATTATATTATATATTTAATTAAACATTTATACAATTTTCATTATATGATTTATATTTCATTTTAACACACACATAATTTAGAGATTGAATTAATATTAATTTTTGATTATTTTTCATCTTTAAATTTATATAATACTATATATTTAATTAAACATTTTTTATTTTATATGATTTCTATTTTTCCATTATTTTATACATAATTTTATTATTAATTATTTTTAATTATATTTTTACTTTGAAACAGAATTTAATTACACACTTGTGCATGCACGCACACACACACACACATAATTAATAGATTTATTTAATATTAATTTTGGATTATTTTTTGCCTTTAAATTAATATTATATTATATATTTAATTAAACACTTTTTATTCTATATGATTAATATTGTATTCAATTATTTATTTTGAATTATTGTATACATTATTTTATTATTAATTATTTTTAATTATATTTTTACTTTTTAAATGGAATTTAATTACACTTGCGCGCACACATAATTGAAAGATTTAATTAATATTATTTTTGGATATTTTTTAATTTTACATTTATATTATATTATATATTTAATCAAACAATTTGTATTTTATATTATGTATATATTTTTTAAATTACTTATTTTTAATTATTTAATGTTTTTATTAATTATTTTACATCAAACACTATATATTCTGCATTTGGGTCATTAAAAAATATATAAGAAAATTAATATTCATTAATAGTGTTAATAATTAATGGTTTTAATTCATATGTACATTTTTTGGTTTCAATTTTAATGTTTTTAGGAGGCCCTAAATAACACATAATTTCTTTTTTCCCCCTCCATAGGCATTGTTCAGGACGAAACGTCAAAGCCATCTGTCCCTGTGCAGATACTGCTGCAACTGCTGCCGTAACAAAGGCTGCGGATACTGCTGCAAATTCTGATCCTGCGGGCATTTTACAGAATCCTCTGCGCTCTGGAAAAGAGTTTCTTCGAAACATTAACTTATTTGGACTTTTGTCTTCAAAACCCCTTGCTGAAACAATTTTCCCTGTCGCACCATATTGTTTGAAACGGGTATAAATGCAGGCTGTGTCTCCTGCATACTGCTTTGTAAAAGTTGCAGCTACTGAAATTTAACTCAGAATATTAGAACTCACTTACTTTTGTTTTAACGCTTTTATGATTTTGTATATTTTATACATGTGTATATATATATATTTTATGCCTGTGTACATAGACGAGGTAAATCAGTGATTGTTTAGTAGATGAAAAGCTTTTGGGTATTTGTAATAAAATGAATTTACATTTACATTTGAACCGTGTTGTTATTTGAGGTCAATAAGTGGTGAATCTCTAGGGGGCGCTAAACACCAAAACACACACACACACACACACACACACACACACACACACACAGATATCAGGCAGAAATGCTGTATTTATACACCTCAGAGACTATCAGAGCCTACAGAAGAGACACCAGCTCCTACATAGGCAGATTCTTAAATTAAATGGAATCCCATTAGTGAAATTATACATTTATATTATTTTATTATTACATTAATGTTATCATCATATTATTTTACTGGTATTATAGACAATATAATAATAATAATAATGTAGGTTTTGTTTTTTTAATTTGTTTGTTTTATAACACTTAATTGAAAGGTAATATAAACAAATAGTAATTCATATTATTTATTATAGATTTATTATGGGGGGGTATAAGAAATAATATTAATATTGTTATTAATTTCCTTTTAATTGATCTTTTTATATGTTACATATTCACACACACACAGTATAGTATAAGAAATAATTAATATTAATTAATATCATTAATGTTGACTTTCAATGAAACCCATATATAGATAGATTTGTTTAATTATATTTTTTAAAATGACATTTAATTACACACACGTAATTAATAGATTTAATATACACTTTGGATTTTTAGATGTTTTATCTTTAAATTTCTATTTAATTAAACAATATTTTATATCATTTATATTTTATTACATTGATTGTTATTAATTATTAATTATTAAATATATATTTTTTAGCACTAATTATTTTAAATTATAATTTTAAATAATTTTAATATTTTTATAATTTTAAATGATTAAATTAGTTAGATTTGTAACACTTAATTAAAAGGTAATATTATATTATAATTTGATAATTTGTTATATTATAATATAATATTATATAATATATACATTTAATTTTTTAATTTTTAAAACACTTTAAGTATAAGAAATAATATTAATTAATTTTATAATTTTGCCTCAGTGAAACACTTTATTTTATATATTTATACACACGCACATATATAAAATTAGGTGAGATATGAAATTAATTGAATTTTTGTAGATTTTTAGAATGATCCACATGTAGAAAATATAAAGTGATTGATTTAAATAAATGTAAAAATTGATCATAATAATAATAATAAAATAAATAAGTAAATAATAAGATAAAAATAATAATAAAAAGAATTAAAAAGAATTAATGATAAAAATAATACTAAATAATTAATAATAAATAATTTATATTAAATTATAAATGATATAAAATAGAAAGTGTTTAATTAAATATAAAACCAAAATTAATATTAATTAAATTTATTAATTATATATGTGTACATTTAAATTACATTAAAAAAATAAAAATATATAATTAAAAATAAAATAATATAAAATAATTCATAATAACACACACACACACACACACACACACACAAGAGTGTTTAATCAAATTAAAATAATTAAAATTTATTTAAAATTTATTTAGACTAAACTACTTTTCATCAGTATGTTTGACATTTAGTGACATTTATTGCTTCTCTCGCTTCATTTGAGCTTATTGCAGTTTTTTGTAATATACGTGTGGTGTGGTGCTGCCCAATTTTTTAGCCAGCCTTTGCATCACAAGGACCTTAAAATAGTCCCTACATAGATGTCTGTCTAAACAATATGTGGATACAGGCACATAAAGCCGCTGTAAAGTGGCCTCTCAAATTTCAACAGCTTTTTCATCATACATTGTATATAATTCATACTGAACTCGTGTCAGTGGTGTTATTCAATATGCTTGAGATTCCTAAGCAGAATAAATGAAGACTTTAATCAAGGCAAACCACCAACGCAAACAAGCCGCCTGGCTCTTCGTTATGTCGATTGCAGGCAGCACCTGGAGTCGTTAGTTTTAATTAGTACAAAGGAATGTTGGCAGTCTCTCTCTTTCCTTCTCTGTGTCCGACTGATGAGGACCTTGTGGCGACTACGCTTTGAAAAGATTTATTTGAAATGGGAAGTATATTCATACACATGCATATATACCTATATTTATATTTATATGCGGTTCTTTATGGTCCTTGAATCTGATTGGCTGAGAGGAGTGCGATATTCTAGTGATATCAGAACTGTAACCGTTTTACTGTTTGTATCCCTCTGCTTGTAGTATTTCACACAGTGATGCCCAAATCCACTACAACTTTATATGTGTAAATAACACCGTTTTGTGACACAGAATGCATAAGAGTTTTTCAGTCAAAAAAATCCTTTTTGGACTTTGTTAGGCATGGTCAGTATGACCTTTTATTATTGTATGAATTATATGAATTTTGGAATTACTCACATGTAGAATATATAGTGTTTGATTAAATAAAAATGTAAAATTAAATAACAATTAAAAAAATAATAATGATAAAAATAATATAAAATAATCAATAATAATAATAATAATAATAATAATAAAAATAATATAAAATAATCAATAATAATAATAATAATAATAATAAATAAAAAGTGTTTAATTAAATATAAATTTCAAGACAAAAATTTGTCCAAGATTAATGTTATAATATAAAATAATATAAAATAATAAAAGTAATAAAATAATATAAAATAATAAAAAATAAAAAACAGAATAATATATATATATATATATATATATATATATTAATTAAACCTATTATTTATATGCGTGTGTAATTAAATTACATTTTAAAAATAAAACATCATTAAAAATAATGAATAATAAAATTATACAAATAATAATAAATAAAAACATATAAATTATTAATAATTGTGTCTTAAAAACAAACAAACATATAAGTAATATAAATTAAAAAGTGTTTAATTAAATATAAATTCAAAGAAAATAATGAATCCAAAATTAATATTAATGAAATCTATTAATTATGTGTGTAATTAAATTATATTTTAAAAATAAACATGTATAATAAATATAATTAATATTAAAACAATATAAGATAATTACAAATAAAAAACATATATAAATTATTAATAATTGTGTATATAAAAAAGTGAATAATAATAATTAAATAAAAATATAAAGAATGTAAAATAAGTGTTTAATTAAATGTAAATTTAAAGATGAAATGTAAGCCAATTAAATATTAATTTAATCTATTAAATTAATTACTTAATAAATTAATTAAAAATAATTCTTCATAAATAATATAAAATAATATAAAATAAAAAAGCATATATAAATGATTAATAATTGTTTATTTAAAAATTAATAATAATAATTTAATAATAAAATAAATAATAAAATAAAGTGTTTAATTAAATATAAATTTTACAAATAAAAAAAAAATAAAAAAAATAATACTATTAAATCTATTAATTATATGTGTGTGTGTGTGTGTAATTAAATTACATTTTTAA
This sequence comes from Labeo catla, assembly GCA_012976165.1. Classification (NCBI taxonomy): domain Eukaryota; kingdom Metazoa; phylum Chordata; class Actinopteri; order Cypriniformes; family Cyprinidae; genus Labeo; species Labeo catla. Next base: position 134,176 of record VONZ01000322.1, read on the forward strand.
AATAAAAAATATAATTTAAAATAATTAGAGCGAAGTGTGATATACGTTTTTGTCTGATGGAATGTATTTTGAAGAGTTTTTAGGCGAGAAAGTCCTTTTTGGACTTTGTTAGGAATTAACAATCTTATTATTGCATGCAAATGAGCTTAATATTCACTGTGTTCCACAGAAAATGAACAGCATACAGTTTCAGAACGACATGAAGGTGAACAAATGACAGAATTTTCATTTTTGGGTGCACTGTCCCTTTAAGAGCCGTGACACTCCAGTAGTTTCATTGGTATGTAAAGTCTTATCTTGGCTCCAACAACTGGAACTTCACAGCAGCTCATGGATTCTGCCTCGTTCCAGAACAAACGCGTGATATCGGCTGTGTGATTTGGGTTCTGTCTGCTCTCTTCGTACAGGATACTGTATCAAGTCCCTGAATTTCACCATCTGCTCCTAATGCATCTGCATATGCTCAGAGATTTTAACACTGGCCAAACCGCACAACCACATAACAGTGTAGAGATTAATATATTAAGGCCGGTCTCTCATGCATAATTTAGCATACTCGTGTGTCTCATAGCCGTAAATTGAGGGCAGTGCTAAAAAACGTTTTTTATTTGACTGTGATATTACACCAAGGCCCTCCTCGAGTGAACCACATGCGCTAATTCCCGCTGTTTTAATGCTGCTTGAATGAGTAGAACAACTTGAACGGGTTTATGATGCAAGCATTGCAAGGAGACGTAGTTACAGAAAACGCCCGGTGGGTTTTAGCTTAGTTTTCGTACTTTCTGAAGCTAATGACTGAAAAGTAGTTTGACCAATAGCGTGCAGGCGTTGTACGGAATCGACCAATCGTGGCGTGCGAGAAGGCGGGATTTACAGTGTACGTTAAATCAATTTGAATACAGTAGGAAAATAAACCAAAATCCTTGACATTTTAAGCAATATGGTTATCCTATATTCAGACATTTGTGCGTTCACTTAGCTATTTACTTTTTTAAACGAACCGAAGATTATTATTAATGGCTCTTAGGTCATTTTGCCGGAAGTTCTTCAGTTACGTTCGTGTGTATTATTCGGCTGGAGCTTACACTGGAGATCAATGCGAAAATGTTAATGTAAGTACTGCCGTTTTCAGTTATATTATTGGTCACGCAAAAATTTTTTTTTTTTTAGATGTATGTGTGCTTTCAAGTCCACCTTCTCAATCAAAGCAAATTGGACATTTGAAATCAAGGTTCATTGTTGTGTGTCGTGTATGAATGAACTTCACTGACACGGAATAATTTACTCAATAAGGAAAATTCTGCCATAAATTACTTACTACAAACCTATTCTTTCTTTTGCTCATCGTGGAGCACAAAAGGAGATGGTTTGCAGAAACACAGCACAGTTTTGCTACACTACAAAGGAGACAAACACAATAAAATTACCACCCCCCCCCCAAAAAAAATCCAAATAATAATAATAAAAAAAAATCAAAGGCAAATATCAAAAATCAAAATATTTTTTATTTATTTATTTTAAAAAGGGACACATTTTCAGATATGCTGTACATGCATTTTTCTATTTTAGTATTTTACCTAAATAAGCATTATTTGACTTTGATTATTAATTATTTTTCTTTAAATATAATTTTTAAGTTTTTGTAAATTTTATGTTTGTTTTTGTCATTTTTATTAGTTTTTTTTAAATAGCTTTTATTAATTTAATTTAATTTTTTGTTATTTTACTACATCAAATTAAACGAAATTAAACGTTTCCTTGATAATTAGCTGAAATAAAATAATTTTCAGTATTTCAGTTAACACTTATTTTTAAATATTTAAAAAAAAGTGTTTTTATGGTGTATTTATATATCTTATATATATATATATATATATATATATATATATATATATATATATATTTTTTTTTTAAAAGAAGTCTCTTCTGCTCACCAAGCCTGCATTTATTTGATCCAAAGTACAGCAAAGTACAATTTTTAAATATTTTTTACTATTTAAAATAACTGTTTTCTATTTGAATATATTTTAAATTGTATTTTACTCCTGTGATTTCAAAGCTGAATTTTTAGAATCATTACTCCAGTCACATGATCCTGCAGAAATCATGCTAAAATTCTGATGAGCTTCTCAAAAAACATTTATTGTTATTATTATGTTGAAAAGGGCTGAATAGAATTTTTTCAGATTTCTTTGAGGAATAGAAAGTTCAGAAGAACAGCATTTATCTGAAATCTTTTGTAACATTATAAATGTCTATCATCATTTTTGATCAATTTCAAGCATCTTATTAAAAGTATTAATTTATGTCATTTCTCTATATATATGCACAGGAAGAGAAAACTGCTTGTCAAGACATTTCATGTGCTTTTTAATTGTTCACTAACAGGCTTCATTACATGGAAAAGAGCAACTGGGACATTCTGTTGCTTGTGTGTTGCACTGAAGAAAGAAGATCCTCCAGATTCAGAGCAACATTAGGGTGAGTAGATAATTTTCTCTTTTTCAGTGAGCTATTCCTTTAAGACGTTCCATATGCTCGCACTGGGATGCAGTGCAGGTGATTGTGAAGTAACAGAGGGGCAGAATGCTCTAATATTAGTGAGTCACAGTGCTGCTTTGTTCTTGCTGACTACATCACTTCAGTAGGCAAATGCGTGCAGCACAGCTCCTGCACAAATAACTCAAAGGAAAGCAAAAAAACAAAATAAAAACACAGTTCATATATTCCTCCTCTCTCTCCTCCTCTCTCTCCGTCTCGTCCAGCTGTCTATCAGTGTACAGCCTCTTTCATTCCGGTACAAGAGAGCAAAAAAAAAAACTGTCTATTCATTTGTCTCGACCAAGATGCATTATAGTAGCTGTTCAGAATGTGCAGAAGATAAGAAAAACAACACTAGATGTTTGTAGATGCGCACCGGTGGGACAGGAGAGATTGAATTTGCAAGTATAGGGTGAGTTGTGTTATATATCTAAACCGAAGTGAAAGCGGTGGCTGCTGGATTCTTTAATTACTGCTGCTTTTTTATCCCTGGGAAAACTATGGAAATAGTCTGTAATTTTAAATGAAGTAATAGCTTTAAACTTTTAATTACATTTTTCTCATTTCTAAGAGCGTTGAACTTTTGGGTTTGTGCCCTGATCAGACTTTCTAACTTTATCCTATCAATAGTGAGTTTATTAAATGTGTTTAAGTCGTTGATATTGAACTTTGCAGTTCTTTGTGAGTAGCTTATCGTTGTTTGTTAACAATTTGTATTTTTATTTTTATAACGAAATAATTACTATCCCCAATACTGCTACTGTTACATCACAGCATTTGAAACATAAAAAAAAATTAAAAATTAATTAATTAATTAATTAATTTACAGTGGGAAGCTGGAAGATATTAGATTACATATATAATTAAATTTGTTTACATTTGTACATAATATAAAATAAATGATTTTTTTTTAATCGTATAATTATAATATAAAATTATTTTTATTAAATAAATTATTTATTTTTTTAAAAAAGGCCCACACATATTAAATTGCAAGTATGATTAAATTATGTACATTTTTATCTGAAATATTCATATCATAATCTGAGAGTAAGTCCATTTCATAAGAAAAATATTTAAATAAATAAATAAGTAATTTGTTGAAAATGAGAGGTTGGCACAAATTAGATTCCAAATATAATTACAATTATCATTATAAATATAATTATTATAATAATTGTAATTAAAAAATTAAAATAATTAAAAAATAATATAATATAAAAATATTTAAAACAATCTTTTTTTATTAATTACAAATATAACTAATATAATTAATATAATTTTATAAATAAAATAAAAAAAAAATAATGATTTTTTGTAATTACAAATTTAACTAATATAATTAGTATAATTTTATAACTAACATAACTAATAAAATTAATTCATATAATTTCATAAAATATAATTTTAAAAATAATGATTTTGTAATTATAAATATAATGAAATTATTTACATTTTTATACAAATTTATCAAATATTTATTTAAAAATCTATTTCTTAAAATTATTTAGTTATTTCAGGTGAGAGGCTTGCACGTATTAGATTATCAACAACAACAACAATAATAATAGTAATAAATGTATGTACAATTAATTAATTATAATATTTTAATACATAGAGTTAAAATAATAAAACATTTTTATATCATGATCTGAGAGAAAGTCCATCTTCAGTTTATTTAAATACATAAAAATATGTATTTAAATAAATAATTTATTAAATTTTGTGAGAGTTTGGCACATGTTAGATTACAAATATAATTACATAATTTGTTTTGTAAAAATTAAAGTTTTAATAAAAAATGAAAAATTCTAAATTGCTAAAAATTTAGAAGTTCTAAATGATAAAACTTTGGAACTTCTAAAAAAAACTAAAATGTATAATAGAGAATAATTTTAAAATAATGATTTTGTAATTACAGATACAATAACTTATTTGAATAATTTATAGCATAATCTGAGAGTAAATCAATTTCTTAAAATGATTTAGTTGTTTGAAGTGAGAGGCTGGCACATATTGGATTACAAATACTACTACTACTAAATGTATAATATTAACTTATATAATATTTTAATAAATACAATTAAAATAATAAAATATTTGTTATATTATAATCTTAGAGTAAGTCCATTTCATCAAAAAGGGCACTGGTAAAACATCTATTTTAATATAACAAATTGTTTGCATTTTTTAAAATTATTTTTACGTTGCTGGTCAGATCATAATCCAAATAACCACAAACCCAATGTCCATAAATTGACAAACAGGCACTTTGACTGCAAAATAGTGCGTTTTCAGCGTTTGCCAGCACGTCAGCCAAGTAACCAGTCAAACCTTGACCTCTTTGTTTAGAATTTATATAAATGGTGCATTTAGTATGTGCAGACTCAGTTAATTTAATGCAAATAAACCAAAATCTGTTCATGTAGGCACAGTGCATGTGATTTCGACAAGTGCAGTGCAAAATGAAATGAAGGAGTAACACACATGCACCTCTATACCACCAGGGGAGCTGTCCTAATTACAGTCTCTGTCTGCGCTTTTGTATTCGCTCCTTCCTGCGTGATCATTTGTAAACTGCTCCCCGTGCTGGCTTACGCAATCCTCATCTGATTACTCAGAGGTTTAGAGAGCATCTGCATGCATCTTCAAAGCAGCAGCTTAATGGCAGCAGCACAGCACATTAAGCAATCAGCTCCTGCGCTCGAGCCCAGTGCCTCCGAGGGACTCGTGCAAGGTGATCGGAGCCGTCTTCTGATCGCTCCTTCACTGTGACAAACATGATGAGTCAGCGCGCCAATGGCCATTCCAGGATTTGCATTAATGCCCAGATGTGTGTGTGTGTGTGTTCGCTGCAGGGTTGAGCCAGATTCGCAATTTAAAAATTGATTACCTTTTGATTCGTGAGTCACGAATTGAATCGAATCGGTCACGTCCCACAGGATGTCAAATTGGAATATGAATGGAAATGGCAGGAAGAGGAATTTATTAAATTGCATTGCAATGAAATTCAAGTCACGCAACGGTGGAATTTCATTTGTCCATTGCAAAGAATGAATAATATTTGCTTTACTCTTTACTCTTTTTAAGATTGTGCAGTAAATTAGAGCATTGTTGTTTCACAATGGTCCATAAAATGGGCTTTCAGTTGTTAAGAATAATGAAATAAAAAAAAAAAGAAAAAATGCTGAATAATACAATTTATGCAGTTATAAAATTTATATACACTACTGGAGTAACTAAGATTTTAAAAATAATACGCTTATGAAAATAATACAACTTTTGTATAAAGTAATTTTAACATTATCATTTTTTATCAGTAAATAATTGTTAGTACATATATATATATATAATATGTATATGTATATATGTGTGTGTGTGTACATATAACAAAAATTAATAAATAAAGTTAATTTAAAGCAAGAGGTCGGCACACAATAAATTACTAATATTAAAAAAGTTAACATTTCTATAATAAAATTATTGTAAAAATAATAATAGAAAATAATGGACAATAATTGCAAAACCAATATTTTTTTATAATATCTGAGAGTACGTCCATTTCATCAAATTTATGTGTTTATTAATTTAAAAAAAAGTCTTTTAATTTATTTAAAGTGAGGGGCTTCATATATTATATTATGAATATAATGCAATTATTATATAAAATATTTTTAACATTATAATTTTTTAATCATTATCTGAGAGTCCATTTTATAAAAGAAATTCAGTTATTTATATGTATAAATACATGTTTAAAACAGCACTTCAGGCAGTGTGAATGAATTGCTAAATAAATAAATGGTTTCTTTAAAGCAAGAGGTCAGCGCACATTAGATTACAAATATAACACGTTTAAAATTTTTGATGATATATGAAATTATTTTTAAGTAATAATATGAAATAATAAATATTTATTCATTTATTTAAAGTGAGAGGCTGCACATATTAGAAATTACAAATATAATGCAGTTTTTTTTTTTTTTTTATATAAAATAATTTTAACGTTATAGTTTTTTTATCATATGAGATTAAGAATTTGTTTCTATATTTAAAAACAGCACTTCAGGCAGTGTGAATAAATTGCAATTCATTTCACTTTTAGATGCATACATTTGGAATCCAATTCTGCATCCCGTTGGCGACCGCAAATCAAATTCAAGAGCCGAATTGAATGTTCTAGGCATTCTCAGTCCGGGTTTAGATGCCTCACAACGCTAGTTTGCTGAGTGGGCCTCAGATGAGCTCAAGCCGTCCGTTCCAGTGTCTTTTTTTGCACATCCATGCCCCACTGGAGCTTCTTTGAGTTATTTCCATGCAGGGGCGCAGAGACACCTAAACAAATGGGTCTTTGGTGGAATTACGCATGCGGCTCTGCTGAACGCCATACCGCGCGCTGACTCAGCTCCCGCGAGGACTGCGGTTTTTATAGGTGAGCAAGCAACCCCCTCCACCTGCCCTGCCCACTTCATCATCCCGGCGCTGCTCATCGACTGCAGCTGCCATCTCCAAGTCTTCCACCATCTGCATTCGCACACGCGCCACGCATACGGACACGTGGACGCTGTCACAGATGCGGGGTCTCTCCGGTCTCTCGGAAAGAGTTTCCCCTCAAAAGAGCTCTAGCCGTCTGTGCTCAGTGCAGCGTACGGCGCCAAATGGAGATGGGCCGCAGTCTGGATCAGACACACAGTCTGCATCCAGACCATGTAATCTTCAAGACCACTAGAGTAGTTAACATTTTTGGCCTTGATTTTGGAGGCATTTGGAAAATGTGAGACATTACTTAAAGGAATACTTCAGCAAAAGTGAAAATTCTATCATTATTTACTCACACTCATGTTATTCCAAAACCATTTGTCTGTGGAACAAACAAATAGGACAAAACGTACATTAAAAAAATGACTTGTGCGTGCATTGACTTACATTATATTAGTTACATTATATTCCATATTTTATTATCTCTATATTTGTATGACTAAAATTAGTCATTCACTAAAAATATTGTTTATTCACTTCAGATTGAAACTTTGTGGCAATCAGTTTGATCATGCAGAAATTTTCATTTCAAAATATCTTTGGGATTATAACAGCTTTTGACTGATTTTTATCAAGGCATATTCAGTATGATAAAAATATTCAGTATTCAGTAAAATAAAAATTTTTTTGTTCACATCAGATTAAAAAATATGAAAATAAAAAAAGACAAAAAGTATTATAAAATAGTCCAAAAAAGAAAAAAAACCCAATAACAAACAAACAGAAAACCCCAATATTTAACATACTACGTTTAATTTTATTTTATTTTATTAAGACTTTTTAAGTTATATGACCAAAATGTAAGTCATATTGAGTAGAAAATACTCAAAAAAATTATTTGTTTACATAAGATAAAAAAGTACTATAAAATAGTCTAAAAAAGGTATTAATATTTTACTATTTTATATTATATTATATTATATTATATTATATTAAGGCTTTTAAAGTTATATGATAGATTTTTATGACCAAAATGTAAGTCATATTCAGTAAAAAATACTCTAAAATATTATTTGTTCACATCGGATATAAAAAAAATGGAAAAAAGTATAATAAAATAGTCCAAAAAATGTTTAAAATAGTCCCCATATTTTACATAGCTTTTTATGACCAAAACGTAAGTCATATTCAGTAGAAAATACTCAAATATATTATTTGTTTACATAAGATGAAAAAGGACAAAAAGTACTATAAATTAGTCTAAAGAATGTGAGAAAAAAAGAGTCCCAATGTATTATATTATATTATATTATATTATGGCTTTTAAAGTTATATGATAGATTTTTATGACCAAAATGTAAGTCATGTTCATTATTTAAACATTATTTGTTCAATTTAAATAATAATAATAATAATAATAATAATTAGAAAAAAGGTAAAAAAGTATCATCATACAATATTTTAAAAAAAGATTAAAAATAGTCCCAGTATTTTACATACTACATCATATTATATTATATTATGCACATCAGATAAAAAAATTGAAAAAAGTATCATAAAATCTTAAAAAATTTTAATGATCAAAATAAAATTATGATCAAAATGTGAGATGTTTATGATCAAAAATATTCTGTAAAATCTTTAAAATATTATTTGTTCACATCAGATTAAAAAAAAGGACAAGAAGTATCATAAAATAGTCTAAAAATGTAAAAAAATAGTCCCAATATTTTGCATACTACATTTTATTAATATGTTATATTATATTATAAGGACTTTTAAAGTCATACGATTTTTATGATTAAAATGGGAGATATTTATAATCAAAAATATTCAGTAAAATCTCTAAAATATTATTTGTTCATATCAGATTTAAAAATGTGACAATCATGCAGAATTTTAATTTTCAATTCCAAAATATCTTTCAAGATTTATTTTTTTTCTCACTTTAAGTGGATGTTGACAGCTACCACTTATAATTTTTGTCTGTTATTAATTTATTTAATTTACTTAATGTAGGAAACCGTACAAATTCTTATCAATACAATTTTTTTTTTGAGAGTGATTAGCAAGATGTGTGGAAAGAACAAAAGGTATAATAACAGTAAAGCCATGATATACTCATTTTGTCTTTATTTATCTACTGACTTCATTTGACACATAACATCTTCAAACATCTGCTGCTTTTCAAACAGAAAACAGTGTATTACCTAAAGCCAAGAATTGTCCGGAAACCTGTTTTCCTGCCTCCAGTTGCGTTCAAGAAGCAGTTCGGCGTGTACGTGCTGCTCTTCCGCTCGGTGATCCTCTGTAATGTCAATCACACGCGTACACGAGTCTCTTCTTCAACACAATGCAGGCCGCACCACTGTAGTCGCCATAAAGGCCAGCTTTGCCGGGAGTGTTTTGTATTCTGTCATCATTCAGGCTCAGGAAGGTTTTATGAGGTGCTTCATTTTCAAAGAAATATGTCTCTCTCTCTCTATGGCTTTTAGAGCACCCCAAATCCACTCCTAACGGCACGCTCCGCGGCCCAGACGTCTCTTAGATTAAAGCAGAGTGATCCAAATAGCTCGCTAGCACTTTCCTCTCACACTGCAATGATTTGCAAACTGATTACCACATTGGACCAAACAACCTCAGAGTGCGACGTCGTATCATTTTATTTTTTCCCTGAGAGAGGTGTATAACGAAGATGGAGGAAGAGACAAGTACCGGGGAATAAAAAAGATGAGGAAATTAGGGGAACGCGCAGAACGACACATTCAATAGGCCACAGATGAGGGCTTCAAACAGGAAGGAGGCTGGAGAAAGAAATGGATCTTATCCAGAAATTGATAACGGCGTGCCGAGTGCTTAACTGGAGTAACAGGCGAATGGATAAAAAGGATTGAAGGAATGAAGTAAATAAAACCAGTGAGGTCTCGTAATGCGAGCGTTTTGGATAATGTGTAAATGCATGAGGCGAACGGAATCTAAGACTGGTTTCATGTATAGAAATGCTGGAGTGATTTGCATGATGGACAGTTCTGTTAACAGGTTTGGAATATCTGCATTTTTTCACAGAACTCTGCAGTGAAATTCAAAATCGTCTGTTGTCATGACGATTAGAACATGGCTTGTTTTCTGTTAACAAGTATCTTTCTGTAATTCAAAAATGTTTTGTTACAATTTAAATTCAAACTTCCGCCTAAAGTTCCATTTAGATTTATTGGACTTTATTAGGGATTCTCTATAAATAAATGGAAAATAGATTTTTAAAATGTTTTTCAAACTCTCAACAAGCCTGCATTTATTTGATCTAAAATGCAGTCAAAACTGTAATATTGTGAAATATTTTTACAATATAAAATAAGTTTTTTTTTTTATTGTAATATATCTTAAAATGTAATTTATTCCTGTGATCAAAGCTGAATTTTCAGCATTATTACTCCAGTCTTCAATGTCACATGATCCTTCAGAAATCATTCTAATATGCTGATTCGCTGCTTAATAAACATTCCTGATTATTATCAATGTTCAAATTTGATGAACAGAAAGTTCAAAAGTCTTTGCTGTCACTTTTAATCAATTTAATGTGTCATTACTGAAGAAAGTATTATATATATTCTTTTTAACTGTAGTTTTGAATTGTAGTGTACAGTATATTTATATAGGCTATCTCAGTTTAATAAAAAAATGTTTTTAAAGACCACATTTTTAGGACCAAATCATATTTTTAAGAACTACCATTTCAATGTAAAATGTGCCAGATTTAATAAAATAAAATAAAATATTAACCCTACAAGTTCTATAAATATTCCCAATTCGGATTTTACATTTTATTTAAAATGTTATATTTTTTTAAGAAACCACAATGACTTATTACTATACCTTTTAAATCTTTTGTGAGTCTATTCCAGTCATGGGTTCCTCTAGTCACATGATCCTTCAGAAATCATTCTAATATTCTGGTTTGCTGCTCAAAAAAACAAACAAACAAAACAAACAAACAAACAAACAAAAAAACATTTATTATTATAATGTTGAAAACAGCGGAGTAGATTTTTTTTTTTCAGGTTTCTTTGATGAATAGAAAGTTCAAAAGAATAACTTTTATCTGAAATATTTTTTTTTTTGTAACATTACAAATGTCTTTATCATCACTTTTGATCAATGTAAAGCATTCTTGCTTAATAAAAGTATTAATTTCTATAATTTCTTTCATTAAATAAATAAATACTGACTCTAATAAATGCAGGCTTGGTGAGCAGAAGAGACTTCTTTGAAAAAAAAAAAAAAATTCTTACTGTTCAAAAGCTTTTGACTGGCAGTGTATATATAGTACAATTTGTATAAATGTTCCCAATTTGGATTTGATAAACCAAATTCTGACTCCTTTTTATGCCTTTTAAATCTTTTGGGAGTTTATTCCAGTCATGGGTTTCTCTAAAAACCAATTATAACTGACTAAAAGCACTTTTTCTCAGTGCTATATTACCAATTTCAGGTTTGAACAAAAAGTTATAACATCAGAAATATTCTTATAATTTAACATCAGCCTTCTGTGAAAGCAGTTTAGCATCCAAACATTCTTTTTCAAATCGACTAAAAGCACCGAATAATTCAGTGAAATTAGAATCAGAGCCATTAAACTCCTTTAGTTTCCTATCCGTATATGCAGGCAGTGCATTTACCCTCAATATAAGGTCCAGCCATGGTCCAGGGATCTCAGGTAATTTGAGCGATTACGCCACGTGGGCCGGGCACTCTGGGAAGGCTCCCTGGTGAGGGATCGTTTCCCCGGCCTGTTTAGAGAAGCTGGCAGCTGCTTGAAAGATGGATGGAGCCTCTACACCTAGCTGTCTGTCTCTGATCCGCTGCCACCCAAGGTCAGCCAGCCGAGAGGCCCGAGCGCAGGAGGAGGGAGAAAGACGAGGCGGCGTGAACCAGAATCCTGAGGAAATGTTGGACAGTTCTGTGCAAAGAAGACACTTCATTTAATCTTGGATGGCTAATTTTGCCAGGCTTTGTCCTGATTGTCCTTGATGCTGCAGAAACAGTCTGCAAAAAGTCACCAGTACAACCGCTGAAATATTTTTAAGACAAAAACTGGAAGTGATGGACACTGGACTAAAATACTGGGACTGTAATGACAGTGTTTTCTGCAGCACTGAATCTAGCGAATCTACAGCACAAGGGCAAAATAAATGGTTTTATCTGAGCTGTGAGCGTGCTGTCTGAATTGAACGTGATGGGAGAGAAAGAATGGGCACCTCAAAACAATTTACAGTTAATAAATAGACAACACTTATTGCTGCTGTATCATCCTTGCTGGTTAAATGCAGCAACAAACGGCGCAACCGGTCTAGTCTGATTCATAAATCGTATGATTTAATGATCGTTTTTCAACATTCAGAAAAATAAATAAATACATTTTTTAAGTCTCAAACTCATAAGTAAACTCATAAGCCTATCTAGGACAATTAATGAAGTAAATGCACAATATTACAGTTAATTTAATTAAAAAAAAAATAATACATGCCACCATTTGCTGAAAACAACTCCAAAAAGAAGAGTTCAAGGACATTACATTGCAAATAAAAAAAATGTTGATATTGAAATCATTGATATACTATTATAGTTTTTCGTAATATTTTTTGAATAATTTAAAGTTTTTGTTGTGTTTTTGTAATTTTTATTTATTTATTATTATTTATGCTATTTATAATAATTTATTTATTTTTATTGTATTATTTATGATTTATTATATTTGTAATAATTTACATTTTTTTTCATATTTTTTTTATTTTTTTGAAATGTCTAGTTATATATATCTATCTATCTATCTATCTATCTATATATATATATATATATATATAATTTTTTAAATATTTATTATTATTTATAATAATTAAAAAAAGGTTGTGTTTTTGGTTTTTGTGTTTATTTGTGTTTTTTAAAAAATGTCTAGTTTTTATGTTTTTATTTATTTGTTTTAGTTTTAATTATCTTAGGACTCAAAGTTAAGCAAGAGAAAAACAAGAAATGTTAAAATAAATAAATTTGTCATTTTTATTTTATTAATTATTATTTATTATATGTATGATAATTTAAAGTTTTTGTAAAATATGTCTAAAAAACAACAAGAAATGTTGCAAAATTTACCCTAACGAGTTTACACTAATTTATATATAATAATAATAATAATAATAATTATTATTATTATTATTATTAATAATATTGTTATTAATAATATTATTTTATTTTTAATTTATTTATTATTATTATTTATTGTATTTATAATGATTTAAACTTTTTGTTGTGTTTTTGTTTTATTTATTTATTTATAATAATTTAAATATAATCTATAATCTGTAGTATTCCATATAATTTTATGTATAAGTTTCATTTGGCATGTCAGGAAAAAAAATATTTTCCATGAAACATTCCTTATATATTTTAGCTTTTATATAGATAGATTAATAGACCTTTAAGAGACAGTTTTTGTTTTTTATTTTATTATTATTATTATTATTATTATTTTTCTGAGCGATTATTTAAATTTTAAATAGCAAAACAATTAGTCTCTGTTGCTGTAGATTTACAAGTTTCAGCACTGCAGCAAACATTGCCATTTTAATCCCAGTATTTTATCTTTTAGATAGATAGATAGATAGATAGATAGATAGATAGATTTATTATGATATTAATTTAACATGCAGCTACTTTTCAATGTGTGTCATAGAGTAGGAGAATGTGTACTCTAAGCTGCCAGACTGTGTATTTACAGCATCTACCAGCAGGGTCTAATTGGGTCATGCTAACCTGCCAATCCTTGACCTTTGACCCCATCCCTCTCCTGCCCTCTTTCCCTATCTTCAATCTCGCTCTTGTCAGAATGCGGCCAGTTCTCACCGCTCAGTCATTGATCACACCTGCAGCGCTGCGATGCGTTGTGATACGCGCCTCTGCAGGAGGGAGGCAGATCAAACGTTTTAATTACTGAGGGCGTGTAAACGCCACTACACAGAGCAGGTGAGATGCGGATGAAGGTGTCGCTGCCTTTACAAGACAGATACACTCACGAGCCAGTGCTACTGATGAGACGGTAACATTTGCATGAAGATGTAATCATATGCACACTACAAACATTAGCTAAACACCAGCGTTCACAAATGAGCAACCGACATACTGCTACACGCTCGTGCTGCTACGCCGATGTAAATGAGCTCTTTCGTGCGCACACGCACGTACACAAACATCCATTTTCCACCAAGTGTTTCGCCCTCATAAATTGCAGGCCTGTCGCATCGAAACATTTAAAGTTCTGTCTTAAAGGGGGGAAAAGATTATTTACTTCCAGAAATTACGCAAGTGCCTGGTGGTCCGTGCCACTATTTACATAATCAGCATTATGTCACGTTGTGCGTGGAAAACATCAGGCGCAGGGAGGGTTGGCGTGCTCACCGTTGGTGTATGTACGCTGATTTGTATTTTGCATAGAGTCTGGAGGCTGCGCTGAGCTCCTTTGGGAAGCGCTGCGATGAGGGAAATGTTCCTATCAAACAGCGCCGTAGACTGTAATTTGGTATAGTTTGGAGGTCTGATCATATTTCAAACGGCTGAACTTTTTGCACCTGCACGGAGAAGGAATAAAACGTATGATCTGTGCATGACCTACAAAACTCCTGCACTGGAAAAAATGAACAGAAGTGAGAGGAAAACTGGCAGTGTTTAGTAGATCAGATCATATGAATCAGAAAGCGTGCAATTGTAAATATGCATACATCTTTACTACTTTAAGTGTTTGGTAAGTTACTCTTAAAAAGTGATTAATTATAGCTGCTAATTACATCTTCAACATTGCAATTACCGTACTAATTATTCTCTCTAAAAAGTATTGCATTACATATTACTAATTACTTTCTAAATCCCATATCAACCCTGACCAGCTGAACAATATAAGGATAGACTTGAAAGTAATTTTTCAGATTAATTTTCAAATTAATTCTGCTTGAATTCTTTCAAATAAATAATATAAAATTGCATAAACTATTTTGGAACTGACCAAAGTATTTAAATGTACATTTTAATATTAGATATTGAAGGAGAAGTCTACTTCCAGAACAAAGATTTACAGATAATATACTCACCTCCTGTCATCCAAGATGTTCATGTCTTTCTTTCTTCAGTCGTAAAGAAATTGTTTTTTTGAGGAAAACATTTCAGCATTTTTTCCATATAGTGGACTATTATATACTTTTTAATGTCAAACGCTTGTCTTATCTCGCTCTGCCTGAACTCTGTTTTTTTCCGGTTCATGACAGTTAGGGTGTGTCAAAAAAAACTCCCACATCAGAAGTAATTGTAATTATGTTACAGAAAAATTAAGAGTAATCACTTACCTTTTCAAGGGGGAAGTAATTTAATTAATCACTTTGCATTTTAAAATTTCATTGGTTTTACAAAAAACATAAATGAAAGATAAAAAAATAAATAAATAAAAACTCTTCTAAATAAAAAACTCTTCTAAAACTCTTTTAAATAAAAATTCTGGGCACAACTCCTGGAATTCGCTGTTCTTCTGTTGGCGGTTATCAAACAGAGTTGCATTAATACGGGCGCCCCCTTCTGGATTGAGGGTGAATTGCCTGTATTTGTTGTAAGGCCTCATGCACCGAACTGAGATGCCCGTGACAGTTTCGTACGAATACATGTATTGTTACACCCCTACCATTAACCATTTAAGTTTTTTTTTTTTTACTGTAGCATTTTTACAGTCTTTTACCGTTAAATTCAGTCATTTTTTTTTACAGTGTACAAAAATGATAGCAATAAATATTGAAAAACATATGTATTTTAATAAAATACCATCAAATGTAAAATGTCATTTTGAGTTGTGATCGATCTGAAGATCTCCACGATCTACATTTCAAACGAGTCATAGAGAACGTGACCAAATGTGACTTATTTATATCCGTATATGTTCACGCATCTTTCAGTTGGCAGGACTCTTTAAAGGAGAAGTCCACTTCCAAAACAAAGATTCACATTCAGTGTACTCACCCCATTGTCATCCAAGATGTTCATGTCTTTCTTTCTTCAGTCGTAAAGAAAATGTTTTTTGAGGAAAACATTTCAGCATTTTTCTCCATATAATTGACTGATATGGTGCCCCGATTTGAACTTCCAAAATGCAGTTTAAATGCGGCTTCAAACGATCCCAAATGCAGTTGTAAACGATCCCAGCCGAGGAAGAAGGGTCTTATCTAGCGAAACGATCGGTTATTTTCATAAACAAAATGCAATTTAAATACTTTTTAATACTTGCTCTCGTTGAACTGTGTATTCTGTCTCAAGACAGTTAGGGTATGTTGAAAAACTCCAATTGTATTTTCTCCCTCAACTTCAAAAATCATTTCAAAATCATCCTACATCGCTGCAGAAGCACCGACCCAGTTTTTGCAAAGTGAACACGCAAAGAAGATCAAACACCCTTAACAAAAAAGGTAAAACAGCGATATAGGATGATTTTGAAGGTGAGGGAGAACAAAAAAAGATGGGAGTTTTTTTGACATACCCTAACTGTCATGAACTGGAAAAAACAGAGTCCAGGCTGAGTAAAACAAGACAAGCATTTGACATTAAAAAGTATATAAATTGTACTATTTTTATGAAAATAACTGATCGTTTCACTAAAAAAGACCCTTCTTCCTCGGCTGGGATCGTTTACAATCGCATTTGGGATCGTTTGAAGCCGCATTTAAACTGCATTTTGGAAGTTCAAACTCGGGGCACCATATCAGTCCATTATATGGAGAAAAATCCTGTAATGTTTTCCTCAAAAACATAATCTGTTTACGACTGAAGAAAGAAAGACATGAACATCTTGGATGACAAAGGGGTGAGTACATTATATGTGAATCTTTTTGGACGTGGACTTCTCCTTTAATAAAAGCGCAATAAGCCACGAAAGAGACACAAATTTGGTAATGTCATACTGACAGGTGTATTTCTGAAACGGAGCGGAACGCGCACACACAAAGTGTGTTTTGAGTTTCAGGGGCACACCTAAACGGTCAAATACTCACAAAAATATGCCATTCAATACTTCATTCAATATCTGTAGTATTTCTTACTTAAATAATTCAAAGCGCTGTGTGCATTTGCATCTTTGTTCTCTTGTATCTATTTGTTCTATTGTTTCTCATTTGTTTCTTTGCTCTGACTGTTTACGTGTCCTCAGTAAGCATGAGCAGTTTTTCCCAATATTAGTTGTAGGGCCTACTAGGTTTTACAGCTCAGTAACTTGCAAAATAATCTTAAAAACCAACATGAAAAAGAACTGCAGTAAGGCTGTGGATCACAATCCTTCCTGAAAAATCATAATTTGATATTTTTGTCATATCGCCTACGCCTACTAGGAAGTGTAGTGTAATATAAAATCTGTAAAACATTACATGCTTGAGTGAAAAGAATGATTGTTTACATGAATTGTTGACGTTTGACTTCTCGGAAATGAACAATACAGACTCTCCGGATCAATATGTCTTAGAAATGCAAACAGGATATTTGTATGGATAAAGTCATGCACAAACAAAAGGGTTTTGCCAAAAATACATTTGATTATTCATAAAGCTTGCTTGATATTGCATCTCACTGCCAAATTGGCTTGTAAGCTCATTTAACTCAAGAATAAATTTATAAGAATGACTCAGTGACCTGGAGCCAGTGTAAACATCAGCTGTTTATTGCAAATGTAAATCTATTGAAAGGTAAATCAAAAAGACAAAACATCTGTTTTAATATGGTAATCTCATTTAAACATATTTTTGCTGTAAAATAATATAATGAAAATTGTGAGTAAAAATGTCAAATACATTATATACATACATTGTATAGTGTTATAGCTGATCTTTCATAATACATATAACTTGCATTATTTTTTTAAAATATTTTTTATGATTTTTATAAGTAAATGGTAAAATGATTCTATATACACGCATACATAGTCTAGTAAAAATCTACATAAAAATATTAAACAAAAATAAATAATATTGAAATAATATATAGCATAAGATTTATTTAAATATTTATTTATTTTACATATACTTAATGTGTATGTAAACCCCCCGCAAACAAACAAAAATAGTATATATATGTATGTATATATGTGTGTATATGTCATCTAATCTAACATCTAATATAACAAGTTTCCTGCTTTCTTTGTTTTGTAATGTTATATTATATATTAGAAATGTAAAAAATTACACATATGCAAATGTATATACCATGCTGTAAATAATATAATGAAAATATAATATTAAATATAAATATTATGTTTTTTTATAACAGAAATCTTTTTCTGACTTGAAAAATTATAGAAAAATATATTAATATATTATATATTATTTTTTATATTTATCTGATAAAATAATATAGTATGTATTTTTATTATATATTATACAATAATATTAAAACTATATTGCACATGTTGACAAAGCAAGTAAAAACCTAAAATGCTATACCATTTGAAATATAAAAAAATACAAAAATCCTGATTTACAAATCTAACTATGACAACAGCGTGGCTTATGAATATTAATTACGTTACATGAATGGATGGTCCATCAAGGTTATCTAGCAAAGTTAATATTCATGAGCTAAACCATCAGCGCTGAAACCCATCTATGGTTTCCAAAGTTTGTTGTTTGTTTTTTCTGTTTATTTACTCTTCATGCTGCACGTCATGTCCGCTGATATTGCGACGGCTGCAGATGAAAATGCAGTAAATGTTTCCCAGAGAGCAAATAATGAAACACCATCCCGCAAGTAGAGAATTAGGCATAAAAGAACCGAAGAAGAAAGAAAGTGTGACAAATCCTGTGAAAACAAATAAACCCAGGCAGGTTTTTTGTTTGCTGCATGTGTTTTATCTCTCTCTTTATTCTGCTGCCTTTACTCTAAATATGCCGTCCATAGCAGCTAAAAAGCTGCTGCTCTTTGCCTGTTGTTGTCCAGCATGCTGTAAAGTGAATTCTTTTTTCATTGGAGGTGATTTTGCTCTTTGATTTTCACGGATCAATCGCTCAGAAGTGCTTTTTCTGTCCTTTTCTCCCTTGGCAACTCAGCCCAGATGGGTGGGTGAGATAGATAGCCAGAGATGATGTAAAATATGAGTTTGGAAAAATAAAAGCAAACATAATAAAGCGAGCCAGAGGATCTGGGTGGAATAAGAAAGTGTGTGGAACAGATGGAGTTTGAGGCAGCAGTGATGTGGGGCAGAAGAATAAATATTTATGTTCTGTAATGTTTCTGCATGACAGATTCTATGCAGTGCCACGTCTGAACCATGAGAAATGTGTTGGCAATACAACGAACGCTGCACCAATAAAGCACATTTGGGATTTGAGCGAAAGTGAGGGAGAAATGGAGAGAAATGCAGAGACGGAAGGAAATAAAGAAGGGATGATGGTAATGGGATGTGGAATATGGGCGAGAGAGGATAAAATGTGCAAATGTTTGTGATTTTAAAAACATATATATACGTAGCAGGATGGTAATGTGATAATACTGATTTGATTTTTTTTTTCTATATACATGAAAATGAACACAGAAATAAGGAATAAGCAGAAAACTGAAAAAAATTGTGTGTATATATATATATATATATATATGTATATGTACATGTGTATATATATATACACACACACACTCACACACACAATTTTTTTTTAATATTTTTTTTCTGTTTTCTGCATAATATTATCATAATATTATTATATTTATGTAAATTACTACATTATTAATTATACATTATTTTATTTATGTATTATGTGAAATACATGTAAAATACATCTACATAATACATACGTAATATATATATATATACATACTAGTTATAGCTGATCTTTCATAATACATTCATTTTTTTTTTATAAGTATATATGGTAAATTTATTCTGTATACACACATACATAGTCCAGTAAAATCTACATAAAAATAAAAATATTGAACAAAAATAAATAATATTTAAATAATATATGGTATAAGATTTATGTAAATAATAGAAATATATATTTTTACATTTTTATATATTCTTTGTGTACTCACAAACACAATATTGCTTGGAAATAAACACACACACACACATATCTATCTATCTATCTGTCTATCTATCTATCTATCTATCTATCTGTGTGTGTGTGTGTGTGTGTGTGTATAAATGTGTGTATGTGTGTGTGTATATATATATATATATATATATAGTTTAAATAATGTAAATATTTATTTTTTTATATGTATAGAAACTTTATATGTATAGAAAACTTTTTATAGATTCTTGTGTATTTAAATAACCCAAAACACAATATTTCTTGGAAATAAAAAATACATGTAAAAAAAAAAAAATATATATATATATATATATATATATAAAATGTTGTTGACATAAAATTTTCACCAGATGTCGATAACAACCCAAGCAAACCATACATACAAATAAAACAAAACTTCATAAATTATGTGTAATAAAATGGAATGACATGGGGAAAAAGTATTGAACTGAAAATTGATTTAATACTTTGTACAAAAGCCTATGTTTGTAACGACAGCTTCAAGACGCCTCCTGTATGAAGAAACTAGTCGCATGCATTGCTCAAGTGTGATTTTGGAGTCTTCAAATCTTGAAGGTTCTGTGTCAGGTGAAAGTCAGGTGACTGGTGGGGTCATTCTAGCAGCTTTTTTTGTACATTGTGTGTAGGATTTTTATTTTATTTGATCGTGTGTGCATATGGCAAAAATAGATGCCATTTAATGCATTGAAATATCAGTACTTCTCGAATTTAATTTAAAAAAAAGTTCTATCTAAAATAAATTAAAAAAAAATATTCATTTATGTATGCTATGTGTTCCCCTTCAGTCGTTTCACTACGACGTTACATATGGGAACTCGCCTGAGTGACCAATCACCTCTGAGCTTTACAGAAAAGGCCAATGAAATTGGCGAGTGGAGTTTGCGTGCAACGCCACTCCCCCGTACATACGGGTATATAAGATGGCGGCGCGCATCCACTCATTCAGATTTTCGCTTCAGAGCCTCACCGCCTGCGAGCAATTGAAGAAAACAGAAAGGGAAGAAAACCTCTCCGACACCTGCAGTGTCAGATCCTGCGAGCCGGCCGCCGACAGAGAAACGGAACGAGCCGGCTTCTCGCATTCCAGCGAGTTTGAGAGCACGGTTGTGCCGCGTCCTCCCTGGGCGAACCGGGATCTAAAAGAGCAATTTCCTTACGGTCGTCGAGAGCCATTGTCCCGGTATGGCTTTCCGACCGTGCGTTTCTGGGTGCGGTAGTTTCCTCACCTCCGTTGACGGTCATGATCGCTGTCTCACGTGCCTGGGCCGAGAGCACGTAGAGGCAGCGTTTGTGGATGGTTCGTGCGTTCATTGCGAACGCATGTCCATGGCCACGTTGAGGTCCCGCCTCTCGTTCGCGAGACGGCTCCCCTCGTCGTCTTCCCGAGGTAGTTCGGCGAGCCGTAAAGGCTTTACGGCTGCTTCGGCGAGGCGCTTGGGGGACCTCCAGGTGACGGTGCAGAATGTCCCGCCGGCTGATACCCCGCGGGCTTCCGCTCCACCGCGTGGTCCCGTGGTGATGCCCAAACAGACCGCTCCCCCGTCTAAAAGCGGGCCCAGCGTCTCTTTTGGTGCTCCCCCGGAGGAAGAGATGTCTATCTCAGCATCAGAGGGTGAACGGTCGGCAGATGAGGCGGGCACTTCGGCGGAGCAGCGCCCCTCTGCGGTCGCTGCTCCGTCTGAGGCGGACGCCGAACTGTCGGCCATGCTCCTCCGGGCCGCCAAGGGGATCGGGCTGGAGGTCCCGAAGGTGCCTCCTCCCGATCCTTCGAGGCTGGATGATTGGTTTCTGGGGACGAGGTCTGCGGCGCCGCCGCGCTCGCCCCCAGTCCCTTTCTTCCCGGAGGTGCACGATGAGCTGGTTAAGGCGTGGCGGGCCCCTCATTCGGCTCGTTCACGCCTTACCTCCTCAGCCCTCGCTACCCTTGATGGCGGGGCGGCCAGGGGGTACGAGGGGGTCCCTCAGGTTGAGCGTGCGGTTGCAGTGCATTTATGCCCGCAAGACGCCGCCACCTGGCGGGGCTCTCCGCGCCTCCCGTCCAAAGCCTGTAGGCTTTCGTCGGCTTTGACCGGCAAAGCCTACAGTGCTGCGGCCCAGGCCGCCACCGCCCTGCACGCCATGGCCACCCTGCAGGTCTATCAGGCCAAGGCGTTAAAAGAACTGCACAAGGGTAGTCCTGACCAAGCGGTTTTGCAGGAGCTGCGTGCGGCGACCGACTTCGCCCTCCGGGCGACTAAAGTCACGGCGCGGTCCCTTGGTCAGGTGATGTCCACACTCGTGGTCCAGGAGCGCCACCTCTGGCTGAACCTGGCGCAGATGGCAGATGTCGACAAAGCACGCTTTCTCGACGCTCCCGTCTCCCAGGCCGGCCTCTTCGGCGACACTGTCGAGGACTTTGCCCAGCAGTTCTCGGCAGTCCAGAAGCAGACTGAGGCGATCAGTCACATCTTGCCCCGGCGTGCGACTCCCACGAAGTCCCCGGGTGCCCAGCCTCAGCCTGCTCGTCGCCGAGGGCGCCCCCCTGCGGCCCCCAAGAAGCAAGAAATACCTGCTCCGTCTCCGGCTGAGGCCCACGATGCGCGCCTCGCCGCCAGACGTCGTGGCCGCCGCAGGGGAGCGGCGCCGCCCGCTGCTCAGGAGCCCCCTCATACACCTAAGACCCGCAGGTCTGCGCGGCGCTCCTGACACGGGCAGCCTGGAGATGATGGAAGCTGCTCTTCGGGGGACGACAACATCTGCCCCCCCGCCCCCGGTGGAGGGCCGGGGCCGTCTGTGCGAGGCGTATCCTTTCGTGCGTTCGACACCAGGATTGGTTTGCGGCCATAGACCTGAAGGACGCATACTTTCACGTCTCGATTTTGCCTCGACACAGACCCTTTCTACGGTTTGCTTTCGAGGGTCGAGCGTATCAGTACAAGGTGCTCCCATTTGGCCTGTCCCTGTCCCCCCGCGTCTTTACGAAGGTCGCCGAGGGTGCCCTGACTCCGCTATGGCGGAAGGGCGTTCGCATCCTCAACTATCTCGACGACTGGCTCATCATGGCTCACTCGCGAGATCTGTTGTGCGAACACAGGGACCTGGTGCTTCAGCACCTCAGCCATCTGGGCCTTCGGGTCAACCGAGAGAAGAGCAAACTCTCCCCAGTGCAGAGGATCTCTTTTCTCGGTATGGAGCTGGACTCGGTCAATATGACAGCCTGCCTCACCAACGAGCGCACGCAGTCAGTGCTGAACTGCCTGAAATCATTCAGGCACAAAACAGCGGTCCCTCTCAAAACATTTCAGAGGCTCCTGGGGCATATGGCAGCTGCAGCCGCGGTAACGCCGCTGGGCTTGCTTCATATGAGACCGCTTCAGCGCTGGCTACACGATCGAGTCCCGAGATGGGCATGGCACCGTGGCACACTCCGGATTGGCGTTTCCCCGCAGTGTCGCCGCCTATTCAGCCCGTGGTCAGACCCTGCCTTCCTACGGGCCGGAGTCCCCTTAGGACAGGTCTCCAGGCATGTTGTGGTTTACACAGATGCCTCCACCACGGGTTGGGGTGCTGTATGCAACGGGCAAGCAGCCTCGGGCTCCTGGACAGGACCTCGACTGCTTTGGCACATCAACTGCCTGGAGTTGCTAGCAGTGCTTCTCGCGCTGCGTCGGTTTCTTCCGATGCTCCGCCACAAGCACGTGCTTGTCCGCACGGACAACACTGCGACCGTAGCGTACATCAACCGCCAGGGTGGTCTACGCTCCCGTCGTATGTCGCAACTCGCCCGCCATCTGCTCCTGTGGAGTCAGACGCGGCTGAAATCGCTGCGCGCCGTTCATATACCAGGGGAGCTCAACCGTGCAGCCGACCAGCTCTCACGGCAGCCCACCCACCCTGGAGAATGGCGACTCCACCCCCAGACAGTCCAGCTGATTTGGAGTCGATTCGGCAAGGCCCAGATAGATCTGTTTGCCTCCCCGGAATCCTCCCACTGCCAGCTCTACTACTCCCTCAACGACGCTCCCAACAGCCTCGGCAGGGACGCACTGGCACACAGCTGGCCTCCGGGGCCCAAGTACGCCTTTCCCCCAGTGAGCCTCCTTGCACAGACCCTGTGCAAGATCAGGGAGGACGGGGAGCAGGTTCTGCTGGTTGCGCCATACTGGCCCACCCGGACCTGGTTCGTCGACCTCACGCTCCTCGCGACAGCCCCTCCCTGGAAGATTCCCCTGAGGAAGGACCTTTTTTCTCAGGGGATGGGCACGATTTGGCACCCGCGTCCCGATCTATGGAACCTGCACGTGTGGCTTCTGGACGGGA
Source organism: Labeo catla (assembly GCA_012976165.1). Taxonomy (NCBI): domain Eukaryota; kingdom Metazoa; phylum Chordata; class Actinopteri; order Cypriniformes; family Cyprinidae; genus Labeo; species Labeo catla. The sequence continues at coordinate 158,613 of VONZ01000322.1, forward strand.
CACGGTAGACCTCGCCGGCCTTCCACAGGCCGTGATAGAAACTATCACTCAGTCTAGAGCCCCCTCCACGAGGCAGGCCTACGCACTGAGGTGGGGTCTCTTTGTTGACTGGTGTGCCTCCCGTGGGGAGGACCCACAGAGATGTCCGATCGCAGTAGTGCTTTCCTTCCTGCAAGAGAAGTTGGAGCGTAGGCTGTCTCCTTCAACTCTCAAAGTGTATGTCGCGGCCATCGCGGCATATCACGATGCAGTCGATGGAACATCCATCGGGAAGCATCAACTGGTCGTGAGGTTCCTCAGAGGTGCGAGAAGGGTTAATCCCCCTAGACCGCACCTTGTACCCTCTTGGGATCTCTCCGTCGCCCTTCGGGGCCTGCGGGGACCTCCCTTCGAGCCGCTGGTTTCAGTCGAGCTTAAATTCCTGTCGCTTAAGACAGCGCTCCTGACCGCGCTCGCCTCCATCAAGAGGGTCGGGGACCTACAAGCCTTCTCTGTCAACGAAGCGTGCCTGGAGTTCGGGCCGGCTGATTCTCACGTTATCCTGAGACCCCGGCCCGGTTACGTGCCCAAGGTTCCCACCACACCCTTCCGGGATCAGGTGGTGAACCTGCAAGCTCTGCCCCCGGAGGAGGCAGACCCGGCCTTAGCGTTGCTGTGTCCCGTTCGTGCCTTACGGGTTTACGTGGACCGCACCCGGAGCTTCAGACGCTCCGAGCAGCTCTTTGTTTGCTTCGGAGGACAGCAGAAGGGAAATGCTGTCTCCAAGCAGAGGTTGGCCCATTGGGTGGTAGATGCCATCTCCCTGGCCTACGAAAGCCAGGGGGAGCCGTGCCCCCTAGGAGTTCGAGCTCACTCCACTCGTAGTGTTGCCTCCTCCTATGCGCTGGCGCACGGCGCCTCGCTAGCAGACATCTGCAGAGCTGCGGGCTGGGCGACACCTAACACCTTCGCGAGATTCTATAATCTCCGCGTCGAGCCCGTGTCCTCCCGTGTGTTAAGGTAACATCAGGTAATTTGCGGGAGGCCGGCAGGTGTCGGCTTGCTGCGCCATTCCCACGGGATCCGTGCGCTATCTCCCAGTATGTTCCCTCCGGCGAACCTGGGTCCTCCATGCCCCGCAGTCAGGACTAGATGCGGAGTAGTCCGCGACTGTGCTCCGACTGGGTCTCCTTCGCCCAGAAGGTTGTGGCAACATGTCTCAGTATTTCTCCACAGTCAGCCAGAAGGCTGTGTTTTCCCTCATACATCTATAACAGATTAGATGTATTCAATTTCTTTATTCCACATGCCTAAACCACATGTGCTCCGCCCCCCCAACCCATGCTTCAGTACATCTGGCACCCCTATGGGGCCCCTCTACTGGTCCCTAGGGCGTTGGGAAGGTTACGTAGTGACTCCACTTTCCGACACGTCCGCCTGTCGGCACTTGGTGTCTTGCGTAACGCAGCCTCAGGGTTGTGGCCTTTTCCATGGGTCTGTTCCCATATGTAACGTCGTAGTGAAACGACTGAAGGGGAACGTCTAGGTTACGTACGTAACCCTCGTTCCCTGAAGGAGGGAACGGAGACGTTACATCCCCTGCCACAACCCTAGGCTGCGCTGACGCCGGGCTGCGGCTCGGCTCCTCAGCAAAAACCTGAATGAGTGGATGCGCGCCGCCATCTTATATACCCGTATGTACGGGGGAGTGGCGTTGCACGCAAACTCCACTCGCCAATTTCATTGGCCTTTTCTGTAAAGCTCAGAGGTGATTGGTCACTCAGGCGAGTTCCCATATGTAACGTCTCCGTTCCCTCCTTCAGGGAACGAGGGTTACGTACGTAACCTAGACGTTTTCATGCTAACACTGAATTCAACTGTTAAATGTTCAGAATCAGCGATGATGCATTTCACTTAAAAGGCAGTTGTCTATGTAGGCAGTACATCTCAGTAGGCTTTGGAACAGAAATCAATGTAAAACCTTTCCATCTTGCCAATAAAGCTTTTTCAGTCACAGTCTGGAGGCGAGAGACAGATACGTCCAGTAGGATGATCGCATTTGTGAGAGGCAGGAGTCGGGCCAGTGTGTCAGAGGTCATGTGATCGGAGCAGCGCCGCAGGAGGGAGGGATGCTGGGAGGAATCGAGACAAGGACCATTAACCCCTGGAACATACCTGAGCACTGGAGCTTGAGAGCGTGACCGCGTACATCTCAACTGTGAGAGGCGGCAGATACTGATCATCCTGCAGTATGAACGGCAATGGATTTATAAAGGGCAGCCGCATTTAAAACACAGATCCGAGGTTTATTTCTCTCTGCTGGAAAATTCAGGATTACCATCCAGGAACAGGATGGATTTTGCTGGTTGAGCTGGTTGACGAGTATCACTGAGCTGTTGGTAAAACTAGCATGGTTCTCCTGGTTGACAAGGCGGTTTTCTTTAGCAAAGAATTCCAAATGAGATCTCATTAATCTTAATTGTTTCTCCAAGACAGCAATGTGATTAAATAGATTTTACTTCTGAGTGAGAGGGGACAAAACTCACTCAGAAATTGCAAGTAAATTTCGCAGTTACAAAGAAATGGCAAGTAACAAATTGAATTAACTTAAATAGTAATGTCCTGTAAATTGTCTACTAAAAAAAAAAAAAATCTACTAAAAAAAAAGTTTTAAATGTAAATTGTTATAAATTGTGTACATTTTTTGTGTACACTGTAAAAAAGTAATTTCTTTTTCTTTTTTTTTTTTTTTTACAGTTGTAAACGTACATTTGCTACAATTTTTGTAAATATTTAAAAATTGACACTGTAAAAAGGATTTGTTTTTTTAAATTGTAAATGTTTGTTACAAATTGTGGAAATATTTATTGTGAACACTGTAAAAAAATGTTTTTTGAAGTTGTAAATGTAAATTAGTTACAATTTTGTACATTTTAGTGGACACTGTTAAAGTATTGTTTCATCCTCATGAACATACATTTGTTACAAATTTTGTAAATATTTATTGTATACACTAAAAAATTTTCTTAAAGTTGTAAACACAATTTTGTGTATTTTTACAGTGTACACTGTAAAAAAAAAAGATATTTTGAAGTTGTAAATGTCAGTTTCTTATGAATTGTGGAAATTTTTTTTATAAACATAAATATTTAAGGTGTACACTGTAAAAAGTCTTGTTTTTTTAATTGTAAATGTCAGTTTGTTACAAATTGTCGAAATATTTATTGTAAACACTGTAAAAAAATAATTTTTGAAGTTGTAAATATAAATTAGTTAATGTTGTACATTTTAGTGGACACTGTTAAAGTTTTTTTTCACACTTGTAAATATTTTACAAATTTTGTTAATATTTATACTGTATACTGTTTTTTTTTTGAAGTTGTAAATGTAATTTTGTACATTTTTTACAGTGTACACTGTAAAAAGAGTTTTTTTTTTTAAGTTTTGCTAATATTTATTGTGAACACTGTAAAACTTTTTGATGTTGTAAATGAAAATTTGCTACATAAAATGTGTTACAAATTTTGTTTGACTTTGAAATTGTTTTTTGGATGTTAAAAATGTACAAAATTTGTAACAAATTTACATTTACAGCTTTGAAAAATCTTTTATACAGTGTGCTCTGTACAAATGGACAAAATTATGTTTACAACTTCAAAAAAATATTTTTACAGTGTACACTGTACATATTTACAAAACAAATGTACAATTACAAGTGTTAAAAAACACTTTTTTAAACAGTGTACACTAAAAGTGTACACTGCAACTTTTGTAAATTTTTATTGTGAACACTGTAAAACCATTTTTTGATGTTGTAAATGTAAAGTTGCTACCAATTTTGTAAGTACTTATGGTGTACACTGTAAAAAAGTATTTTTTTGAATTTGCAAATGTAAAATGATTACACATTTTGTAACTTTTTATAGTGTACACAATTTTTTGAAGTTGTAAATGTAAATGAGTTAGAATTTTTGTACGTTTTTACAGTGTGCACAGAATTTTTTAAAGCTGTAAATGTAAATTAGTTACAAATTTTATTCATTTTTGCAGTGTGCATTGTAAAAAAAAAAATATATATATATACATATTTTACACTGTACAGTGTAAAAAAAATAACAGATTTTCCAAATGTGTAAAAGATTACTGGAATAGGTTTTCATTAAAAAACAATTTACAATTTCACATTTATGTCTGATTGATCTCAATCTCAACTCGACGTTTACATTTACGTATTATTGCAATTGCATATATGCATTTTAACATTTTATCAAGTAATGCTTTTATATGTCACATTTTCCTAGCTATATCTCAGCTGCATTCCCAGTTGTGTTTCTAGTTTTATTTTTCAAAGGGTTTTTAAAAGAAACATCTGAGACATCAAGTTCCAAGAAAAAATCATTTTATAGTTGAAGAGATTCAGTCTGTTCCTCTTATAATGCCTTCGTAAAGCTTCTGTGGACTATGTTTGTGGTTCTTTTGGTCTCTTATGGAGCTTGATGATGCAAATAACCATCCATTTCCATTGCATAGAAAATAATGTGCTTGGATGTTCATTTGCTGCATTTCATGGAAACAACCAAATAAGATGAGATCGGAATTGCATGATTGTATGACAAATACTCATTTTCTCAGAGTCTTTTAAGTGTGCACATCCCCATAGTATTCAAAGCCTGAAGCAGGGCAGAAGCCACAAGATGAGTGTGAGTGTTGGTCAGACGGATGCAGTGGTCTGTATGTATTCATTGGCAGCGCTTGATGCTATAGGGGCGATCAGTGATCCGTGGACGCCTGTCCTTGCTGCTCGACTCTATGGAATCACTATAAGTCACTGGCACACGTCTCCTAAATGAAGGAGGAGAGAGGAGGCGAGAAAGGCTGAATTGAGGAAAAGATTGAGACTCTGTTCCAAAACCCAGAGCAGAAGATCCAAAAAAAGACTTTTATTCAAGCAAGGATGCATTAAATTAATCAAAAGTGACAGTGGAGATATTTAGAATGTTACAAATGCTGCTCCTTGGAACTTTCTATTCATCAAAGAATTCTGAAAAATACAATGTATCACTGTTTCCATAAACATTAAGCAGCACAAATGTTTTTGTCATTATAATGTTGTAATTATAAATGTTAATATAATTGTAAATGTTTTTAATTATAATTCTAATGTTGTTAACTAAAGCTACTTCGATAATTGAAATAAAGCTGAAATAAAACAAGATAAATGTTACATTTCAAAAAACTGCAATCAGAAATTTTGCCTTAGCAACCAACTGAAATAAATTTTAATTTAATATATATAAAATATACATAAAATATTAAAATTACTAAAACAAAATAAAGCTAAATGAAAATATAAAAAAATACTAATATCGAATGACAAAAGCACAAAACAAAATTACTAAAATATAAAATAAAGATAAAAATAAAGCTATAGATAAATATTAGATTAAAATTAATTTCTAAATTAGAAATGTTACTTTAGCAACCAAGTTTGTTATACTATATATATATATATATATATATATATATAGTGTAAACTGTATATATAAAATATTAAAATTACTCATACTGAAATACAAACATTAAAAAATGAAACCAATAACAATGACAAAATCACAAAACAAAATGACTAAAACCTAAACTAGAATAAAATTAAAAGTAAAAAACTAGAGATAAAAAAATTAAGCTGAAATAAAATAAATAAATATTAGATTAAACTTAATCTAATTAAACTTAGATTAAACTTAGAAATGTTGCCTTAGCAACCAAATTAAATAAAGGTTAAGTTTATATATATAAAATTTATATATGAAATTTTAAAATTACTAATACTAAAATACAAATATTAAAAAAACATAATCATAAAGTGACTAAAACCAAAACTAAAATAAAACTGAAAGTATAAAAATAAAGATAAAATAAAAAATTAAGCTGATCAAAAAAAAAATTAGATTTAGCTTATGAATTTTAAATTAGAAATGTTGCCTTAAAAACAATTAAATAAAGTTTAAGTTTATATATATATATATATATATATATATATATGTATATATGTGTATATATATATATATATATATATATAATTTATATATGAAATATTAAAATTACTAATACTAAAGTCACAAAAAAAATCTAAAGCCTTAACTAAAACGAAACTGAAAATATAAATACAGATAAAAAAGCTGAAATAAAATAAAAAAAACATACAAATAACTAAACATACAAATATTTAAAATATATAAAAAATAAAAATATGAATTTTTAAAATTACTAACACTAAATTACAAATGTTAAAAAAATGCACATAATAAAAAACGCTAAAATCACACAACAAACTTGCTAAAACTAAAACAGAAAATTTTAACTTTAAACTAAAAATATAAAAATAAAATCAGACTAATATTGAACTTAGCTTAAGTTAGAAATGATGCCTTAGCAGCCAGCTGAAATAACCAAACTGAAAATTAATACATAAAATATATATGACAAATTAAAATGACCTAAACTAAAAAAAAAAGCTAAATAAAAATATTTAAAAAAGAAAAAAATCTTAAAAATTGCAAAATGACTAAAGCTTAAACTAAAATAAAAGTGAAAGAGTATAGAAATAAATAATTAAATAAATACAGATATTGAATGAGCGCTATTTAATGAGCTTTCAAGTGAGGTTCTATTTCAGTTAGTGTACCTATTGCCTATAGAGCGAAAGACAAGGCAACTCGGTCGGTTTTGGAACGGAGCCTGAAAGCGAGAGGGTTTTAGTCTTAGGATTTAGGGGATTTATAAAGCAAGTGGAGTGTGTTGCTATAGAGGTGTGGAAATGGACATATGCCGAGCTGAAGGGGGTGAGGCTGAAATGCAGGACCCCCTGCTTTACGTGTCATCTGTCGGCAGAAGGATGACGGGTAAAAAATCAAGGAGGTGCAGCGGAAGAGAGACGAGACGCGAGCGAACCGCAAGATTTTTTTTTTTTTAATTTACCAGCGAAGATCCGTGTCAAATGCAGAACAAGCACATCACACTCCCTCCCAGGCAATAAGTTGGTTTGATGGATCGGACAGGCCCGTCAGCGCGCTTGGCAGGCTTTACATGCATATGGGAGAATACCTGATACCATCTGATGTCAGACAAGGAAAATGAAGCAGGAATCCAAAATTCATCCAGAAGGAATGTTCAAAGCAACTTAACGTTAACAAAGCACCATTTGCATCCCATTTTAATTGAGAAATAAGACAAATATCCAAATAAACAGGATTTTCAATTAGAAAAAAGACAGGGCTCTCTTGATTGCACCCATCAGGAACTGATTTTATTGTGAAAAGTGCATGTTTTTATGTTGCATGTTACATTTGTTGCTTTGTGTCTGTGTGAGGTTTGTGTTTGTCGCGTCACACATCATTCTAAATGTGTCTCTCAGACCTCTAAGCACAATCAGAGACTGTCAAGTTAATAGTCTCTTCATGGACTCATCCGCAACCTTAATAAGCTCGAGTCCATTAAGATCAACCAAAGATTAGATAAACGAATTACCAACATCCTTCCAACAACATCCTTAAGAGGATTGCATGAGAGCCCAGCATCTTACAGGCAAATCCTGGGTTTTGGACAGACTGTTCGTCACAGCAACATCATCGTACGGCTCTCGTTAGACGATCAAAATCTACGCGTCATTCATCATTACTGGATATCAAAATGTTAACGTTACACAAAATAAAGCTAAAAAAAACTATTAGAAATAAAAACAAGTAAGTTTAAGTACTAAAACTGATAAATCTAAAACTCAAATAAAATAAAGCTAAATAGAAATAATAAAAATACAAGTTTTGGTTGAAATACTAAGAAAAATTTAAAGTTGAATACAATTATTTTAAAAAGAATAAAAATGACAAGAACACATAAAATTAATTCAGATTTCATTTGTCATTACTGGATATATATGAAATAGGCAACAAAAATAAAGTTAATAGAAATGTAAAGCAAACAAATAAGCTTAAGCAGAAAGTACTAAAATTTCTAAACTACAACTATAAATAAATAAATAAATAAATAAATAAATAAAAGCTAAAAAAAAAAGTAATTCAGTTTTCCAGTCGTTCACCATTACTTGATATGTGTGAAATATTAAAGTTACTAATACAAAAATAAAGCTAAAAATACTAAAAATAATAATAAAAAACAAATAAGTTTAACTACTAAAAATGCTAAAACTGAAAAAATCAGTTAAAGGTAAATAGAATTATGTAAAAAATAATAAAATATGACAAGAGCACATAATAAAATTAATTTTGTTTTTAAGTTATTCATTATTACTGGATATATATGAAATATTAAAGTTAACAAATAAAGCTAAATAGAAATATATAAAAACAAATAAAGGTAAATAAAATTATTTTAAAAAAGACAAAATGTCATTAATTACTGGATATATATCAAAATGTTAACATTACACTAAAGGGTAAAGCTAAAAAGAACTATTAAAAACAAAAACAAGTAAGTTTAAAAAAAAAAAAAAAAATGTATTCCGTTTTTCAGTCGTTTACCATTACTTGATATGTATGAAATATTAAAGTTACTAATACAAAAATAAAGCTAAAAAATAATAATGAAAAACAAAAAAACAAACAGTCAAATAAGTTTAACTAAAATTGCTAAAACTGGAAAATTCAATTAAAGGTAAATAGAATTATGTAAAACATACTAAAAAATGACAAGAGCACATAATAAAATGAATTTTGTTTTTAAGTTCTTCATAAAATTAAAAGCTGAAGTTAACAAAAATAGAGCTAAATAGAAATAATAAAAAAACTAAATAAATAAATAAAAAAAATAAAAATGATAAGATCACATAATAACATCTAGGTTACGTACGTAACCCTCGTTCCCTGAAGGAGGGAACGGAGACGTTACATATGGGAACTCGCTTGAGAGTCCAATCATCTCCAAGTCTTATTCAAAAGGCCAGTGAACATTGGCGAGTGGTATTTGCATGCCGAACCACTCCTCCGTACACACGGATATATAAGAGGGCAGCGTGCAACCACTCATTCAGGTTTTTGCTGAGGAGCCGAGCCGCAGCCCGGCGTCAGCGCGACGTCAGGTTGTGGCAGGGGATGTAACGTCTCCGTTCCCTCCTTCAGGGAACGAGGGTTACGTACGTAACCTAGACGTTCCCCTTCAGTCGTTTCACTATGACGTTACATATGGGAACAGACCCATGGAACAGGCCACGACCCTGACGCCGCGTTACGCACAGACCCACGTGCTGACAGGCGGACGTGTCAGCAGATGGATATGAACGTAACCTTCCCAACGCCCTGAGGGCCAATAGGGGACCCCACAGGGATGCCAGTTGTTACTGAAGCAGAAGTTGGGGGGGCGGAGCACATGAGATGTCTACATGTGGAATAAAAATAATTCAATATATCTATAACTTGTAGAGATATATGAGGGAAACAGCGGCCTTCTAGCTGACCTTGGAAAAATACTGAGACATGTTGCCACAACCTGCTGGGCGAAGGAGACCCAGCCGGAGCACAGTCAGGCACTACTCCGCAGCTAGGCCTGACTGCGGGGCATGGAGGACCCAAGGTTCACCGGAGGGAACAACTGAGGGATATAGCGCACGGATCCATTAGGAGTGGTGCAGCAAGCCGACACCAGCAGGTCTCCCGTTTACCTGATGTCTATGTTAAGACACGGGAGGACACGGCCTCAACGCGAAGGTTGTAGAACCTAGCGAAGGTATTAGGTGTCGCCCAGCCCGCAGCTCTACAGATATCTGCTAGTGAGGCGCCATGAGCCAACGCATAGGATGAGGCAACACTCCTTGTGGAGTGGGCACGAACACCTAAGGGGCATGGCTCTCCCTGGTTTTGATATGCCAGGGAGATGGCATCTACCACCCAATGGGCCAACCTCTGTTTGGAGACAGCATTCCCTTTCTGCTGACCTCCAAAGCAAACAAAGAGCTGCTCGGTGCGTCTGAAGTGCCGAGTGCGGTCCACATATATACGGAGGGCGCGGACTGGACACAGCAGCGCAGAGGCCGGGTCTGCCTCCTCCAGGGGCAGAGCTTGCAGGTTCACCACCTGATCGCGGAAAGGCGTGGTGGGAACCTTGGGCACATAACCGGGCCGGGGTCTCAGGATGACGTGAGAATCGCCGGGCCCGAATTCCAGGCACGCTTCGTCGACAGAGAAGGCTTGTAGGTCCCCTACCCTCTTGATGGAGGCCAGCGCGGTCAGGAGCACTGTCTTAAGAGACAGATATTTCAGCTCTACTGACGCGAGTGGCTCAAATGGGGCCTGCCGTAGACCCTGGAGGGTGACGGCGAGATCCCAAGAGGGTACGAGGTGCGGTCTAGGGGGATTAACCCTTCTCGCACCTCTAAGGAACCTCACAACCAGTTGGTGCTTACCAAGGGATGCTCCATCGACTGCATCGTGATACGCTGCGATGGCAGCAACGTACACTTTGAGAGTCGAAGGGAACAGCCTGCGCTCCAACTTCTCCTGCAGGAAGGAAAGCACTACTGCAATCGGACATCTCTGTGGGTCCTCTCCACGAGAGGAGCATCAGTCAACGAACAGACCCCATCTCAGTGCATAGGCCTGCCTTGTAGAGGGAGCTCTAGACTGAGTGATAGTATCTATCACGGCCTGTGAAAGGCCGGAGAGGTCTGACGCGTCCCGTCCAGGAGCCAGACGTGCAGGTTCCATAGGTCGGGACGCGGGTGCCAAATTGTGCCCATCCCCTGAGAAAGAAGGTCTCTCCTCAAGGGGATCTTCCAGGGAGGGGCTGCCGCAAGGGAAATGAGGTCTGGAAACCAGGTCCGGGTGGGCCAGTATGGCGCAACCAGCAGAACCTGCTCCTCGTCCTCCCTGATCTTGCACAGTGTCTGTGCAAGGAGGCTCACTGGGGGAAAGGCGTACTTGGGCCCCGGAGGCCAGCTGTGTGCCAGCGCGTCCCTGCCGAGGGGAGCCTCGCTGAGGGAGTAAAACAGCTGGCAGTGGGAGGATTCGGGAGAAGCGAACAGATCTATCTGGGCTTTGCCGAAATTGCTCCAAATCAGCTAGACTACCTGGGGGTGGAGTCGCCATTCTCCAGGATGGGTGGACTGCCATGAGAGCTGGTCGGCTGCACGGTTGAGTTCTCCTGGAATGTGAACGGCACGTAGCGATTTCAGCCACGTCTGACTCCACAGGAGCAGATGGCGGGCGAGTTGTGACATGCGACGGGAGCGAAGACCACCTTGGTTGTTGATATAGGCTACGGTCGCAGTGCTGTCGGTGCGAACAAGCACGTGCTTGTGGCGCAACATCGGTCGGAAGCGACGAAGCGCAAGAAGCACAGCCAACAACTCTAGGCATTTGATATGCCATTGCAGTCGGGGTCCTGTCCAGGAGCCCGAGGCTGCTTGCCCGTTGCATACAGCACCCCAACCCGTGGAAGAGGCATCCGTGTATACCACAAGATGCCTGGACCACAGGCTGAACAGGCGGCGACACTGCGGGGAAGCGCCAATCCGGAGTGCGCCACGGTGCTATGCCCATCTTGGGACTCGATCGTGTAACCAGCGCTAAAGCGGTCTCATATGAAGCAAGCCGAGCGGCGTTACTGCGGCTGCGGCTGCCATATGCCCCATGAGCCTCTGAAATGTTTTGAGAGGGACCGCTGTCTTGTGTCTGAATGATTCCAGACACTTCAGCACTGACTGCGCGCGCTCGTTGGTGAGGCGGGCTGTCATATCGACCGAGTCCAGCTCCACACCGAGAAAAAAGATCCTCTACACTGGGGAGAGTTTGCTCTTCTCTCGGTTGACCTGAAGGCCCAGATGGCTGAGGTGCCGGAGCACCACGTCCCTCTGTTCGCACAACAGATCTCGCGAGTGAGCTATGAGAAGCCAGTCGTCAAGATAGTTGAGAATGCGAATGCCCGTCAGCCAGCTTTTAGGGGGGACAGGGCAGCCTCCGTGACTTTCGTAAAGACACGGGGAAAGAGGAACAGGCCAAATGGAAGCACTTTGTACGGACACGCTCGACCCTCGACAGCAAACCGTCGGAAGGGTCTGAGGCGAGGTAAAATCGAGACGTGAAAGTACGCGTCCTTCAGGTCGATGGCTGCAACCCAATCCTGCGGACGAGTGCATGTAAGCATGCGCTTCGTCGTGAGCATCTTGAACGGCAGCCTGAGAAGGGACCGATTCAGGGCTCAAAGATCCAGGATAGGTCTTAACCCACCGCTCTTTTTTGGGCACGATGAAGTAAGGGCTGTAAAACCCTGACTTCATCTCGGCTGGAGGGACAGGCTGGATTGCGTCCTTCGCCAGTAGGACAGCAATCTCCGCACGAAGCACAGCGGCATGTGTGTCCGAGTGGACAAAAGTGGAAAGGACGCCTCTGTACCTGGGCGGACGCCTGGCGAACTGAATCGCATAGCCGAGACGTACCGTCCGAATCAACCACCGCGAGGGGCTGGGGAGCTGAAGCCAGACTCCCAGCCTGGTCGCCAGGTGGAATGAAAGGAACGTTCACCGACGTGACCACGGGAGGGCAGCCTGGGGGGGGGGAGGGGAAGGGACTGATCCCAGAAGGATCGTGCCGCGGAGGCCCTCCCCAGAAACCAATCGTCCAGCCTTGAAGGATCAGCCGGAGGTGTTTTTAGGCACCTCCAGACCGATCTCCTTGGCGGTTCGGAGGAACATAGCCGATAGTTCAGCGTCCAGCTCAGACGGGCGGCGACCGCAGAGGGGCGCCGAGCCGCCGAGCTGTCCACCTCACCTTCCGACTCTCCCTCTGACGCAGCAGCAGACATCTCTACCTCCTGAGGAGCGCCAAAGGAGACACTCAGCCCGGCGTGCGGGGAAGCGAACTGCTTTGGCAACTCAACGGGACCACGCGGTGGTGCAGAAGTCCGCGGGGCTTTGCTGGCCGGTGGAGCATTCTGCATAATCACCTGGATGTCCCCCTTGTGCGTCGCCGCGGCAGCCGAAAAAAACCTTGACGGCTCCTTTAAGACTTGCCGCGGCGGGAAGACGACGAGGGGAGCCAACTCACGAAGGAGCGGCGGGACTTTAACGTGGCCATGGTCATGCGTTCGCAATGAACGCATGAACCATCCATAAACGCTGTCTCAGCGTGCTCTCGACCCAGGCACGTGAGGCAGTGATCATGTCCGTCCAGCGAGGCGAGGAAACTACCACATCCGGAAGCGCACGGCCGGAGAGACACACCGGGAAGATGCCCTCGACAGCCGTGAGAAATTCACTCTTTTTAATCCCGGTCCGCCCAGGGAGGAACCGCGGCACAACTGTGCGCTCAAACGGACGGCTCGCTGGAATGCGGGAGGCTCTCATGTGCCGTGAAAACGGCAGCCCGCAGGATTACGCTGGCGGCTGTCAAACGCTCTTTTAGAAATGCTCTTTAGGTTGTCTGACAGCACGCCAGCGGAGAGAGTGATGAACTCGCAGGAACTCTTTTTTACTATCAGGCTCGGTTGACAGGCTCCGAAGCAAAAAATCTGAATGAGTGGTTGCACGCCGCCCTCTTATATATCCGTGTGTACGGAGGAGTGGTTCGGCATGCAAATACCACTCGCCAGTGTTCATTGGCCTTTTGAATAAGGCTTGGAGATGATTGGACTCTCAAGCGAGTTCCCATATGTAACGTCGTAGTGAAACGACTGAAGGGGAACTCACTTTTTCAGTCATTTAGCATTACTGGATATACATAAAATATTAAAAGTTAACAAAAGTAAAGCTAATTAGAAATATACATACATATATATATATATATATATTTCTTTTTATATTTTTAGCTATAATGGCTAAAACTAAAACAAAATAAATCGAATCGAATAAATTGATTATTATTTTAAAAATAATAAAAATGACAAAACAAAATTAATACAGTTTTTCATTCATCAATATTTGATATATTAAATATTAAAGTTGCTAAAAAATAAAGTTAAAAGAATTATTTAAAAAAAGTTTAAGTTCTAAAATTGCTAAAACTAAAACTGAAATAAAATAAATTAAAGCTAAATAGAATAATTCATATGAAATATTAACATTACTAATAAACAAAGCTAAATAGAAATATTAAAAAACAATTTTAGGTTAAAGTTCTATACTTGCTTAAGCTAAACATTCATCATTAAAGTTAAACATAAAGCTAAATAGAAATATTAAGAAAACAAGTTATACAACAAATAAGTTTAATTTGAAGTAGTAATATTGCTGAAATTAAAACGGAAATAAAAGTAAAGCTAAATAAAATTATAAAACAAAAAATAATGAAAATGACGAAAGTGCTAACAAAATGAATTAAGTTTTCCAGTCATTAATCATTAAAAATACTTTTAATTACTAGTATATATTTCTAATGAGGATTTCCATTTTAGGACTCCATAAAATGAAGAAAAATAAAAATAAAAAATTAATTAATTCTACTTCAAAGTGTATAAATCCAGTAAGTAAGTAAATAAATGAAAGAATGTATATATGCCTCATTTGTACATTTGCAAATCAAAACTATATTGTGGCAATACTAATATATTGATGCATTATTAAGGTCTCTGAAACTCCAGAGGAGACACATGAGAGATCACTGAGTCATTTTATTAGAAACATTTGAGAAGCAAGGAGACTATATCATAAGCCGTCTGTAAAGAGATTTGCGACGTGTCTTTCCTATGGGAAAGCACATTAAACGTGGTTTATGTTTCTCTAATAGCACCTAATATGATGACTATAAATCCAGCAATTTGAATAATGGCCAGCCCTGAAGCAATTTTAATGCATTAAATGCATGAAGAGAAACACAAAAAAGCACTGAATCAGATTAGAGCTCATTATGCCGAGATCTCTAAAGGCCTATTGAAGCTGAGCGAACACGCCGCTGTCGCAGGAACGCAACCTTTGCCCAGATGAAGGTAAGACATGAGTCTCTAAACACCTAAACGTGAAGATTATATCAAAGCAACAACAAACAGCTGCTGTGGTAGCGACTGCAAGATATTCTCAGCTTTTAGAGGAACAGTTCAACAAAAAAATGAATTTGAAAATGAACGCTAATGAATCTGTTGTTTTTTACTCACTGTAATCACATATCAATATATTAAAAAGGGGAAATAAAGGCATAAAAGAGTCCACTGATACCAAACGGTAACTTTGAAAAAGTCATTATTCACTGAAATTCATCTGTCAAATTAAATATACCACTTTCATACATGCACATAGATGCATTGGCTTTTATGCGAAATTGGCTTTTATAGTCAATTTCAGTGTCATTATTAACTAAATGTAAAAAAATGTTTTTTGTTAATTGAGATCCAATAAAATATAAATATTAGACAAAAACCCTACACTTAAAAAATGAGGTTAATATATAAATAAAATATATACATTAAAATATATATGAAATATTTAAATTACTACAACTAAAATAAAGTGAAATAAAAATACTAAAAATGAACTAATAATTACTAATAAATTACTTAAAGTAAAACTGAATTAAAATAAATGATTACATTTATTAAAATAAATTCAAATAAAGCTAATGAAAAATACGTTTATATACAAGTACTAAAATACTGAAACTGAAAGAAATTTAAGTGAATTAGAATTATTAAAATGACTAAACTACACTAAAATACATCTAAACAGAAATATTAAGTAACAAATAATTTTATATTAAAGTACTAAAACTGCTACAACTAAAACTGAAAAATAAATGAAAGCTAAATAGAATTATTAAAATAATGAAACTAAAAGAAAATGCTAAATAGAAATACTGAAAAAAAACAAGATGAAGTACTAAAATTGGTCAAACTAAAACTGAAAAATAGATTATTAGTAATTCATTTAATAATTCTATTTAGCTTTCATTCATTTTTACACTATAATAAATTACAACTTAACAAAAATTAGAATTAGAATTAAATAAGTTTATATTAAAGTACTAAAATTGGTTAAACTAAAACTGAAAAGTCTAAATAAATTAAAGATAAATAGAATTATTAAAATGACTAAAACTAAAATAAAAACGCTAAGTAGAAATATTGAAAAAACAAATTGAAGTACAAAAATTGGTAAAACTAAAACTGAAAAATAAAAATAAATTAAAGCTAAATAGAATTGTTGCAATTACTAAAATTGTAATAAAGTACGTCTAACAGAAAAATTAAAAGCACTAAAATTGCTCAAACTAAAAAATAAAAATAAATTAAAGCAAAATAGAATTAATTAAAAAAAAATAAAATTATAATAAAACAGATCTTAACAGAAAAACTAAAAGAAGTAAAATTGCTAAAACAAAAATAAATGAAAGCTAAATATATAATTATTACAATTACTAAAACTATAATAAAATGTCTTAACAGAAATATTAAAAACACTAAAATTGCTTTAACTAAAAATTAAAAATAAAGCTAAATAACTATTAAAGAGACTAAAATTATAATAAAATACATCTTAACAGAAATACTAAAAGCAGGAAAATTACTAAAACTAAAATAAAAGCGCAAAATAGAAATATAGAAAAAAAAAACAGAAGCTGAAGTACTAAAATTGGTCAAACTAAAACTGAAAAATTAATTTGTAATTTAATAATTCTATTTATCTTTAATTCATTGTTATACTACAATAAATTACAACTTAACAGAAATTAGAATTAATAAAATTACAGAACTAAACTAATATAGATATAATATAGATTATTAAATAACGAATAAGTTTATATTAAAGTACTAAAATTGGTAAAACTAAAACTGAAAAATCTAAATAAATGAAAGAAAAATAGAATTATTAAAATGACTAAAACTAAAATAAAAACGTTAAATAGAAATATTGAAAAAACAAGTTGAAGTACAAAAATTGGTAAAATTAAAACTGAAAAATAAATGAAAGCTAAATAGAATTGTAGCAATTACTGAAACTATAATAAAGTATGTATTAACAGAAATATTAAAAACACTAAAATTGAATAAATTAAAGCAAAATAGAATTAATTAAAAAAACTAAATTATAATAAAATAGATCTTAACAGAAAAACTAAAAGCAGTAAAATTGCTAAAACAAAAATAAATTAAAGCTTAATATATAATTATTCCAATTACTAAAACTAATAAAATGTTTTAACAGAAATATTAAAAGCACTAAAATTGCTTAAACTAAAAAATAAAGCTAAATAATTACTAAAAAGACTAAAATTATAATAAAATACATCTTAACAGAAATACTAAAAACAGTAAAATTGCTAAAACAAATAAAAATAAATTAAAGCTAAATAACTTATATAATAAACAACTAATAAAAATAACTAAAACATAAAAAAACCAGTAGCAAGATTTATAACTGAAAACAACAATTAAAAGGTAAATAAAATAATGTAATAATAAGTGAATAATAACACTGGTCTATTTTAGAGTATTCGCTGAAACAGGATTACATTTGGTCTGTTCCTCATAAAAAGCTATCATGTGACCTCAGAAGACTTTCACAATATGTATTTTTTGGGTAGTTTGTTAATTGGTCCGTTTGACGTCATTACAAACTTTTGTTGCATGAAGGCTTTTAGTGTTCATTCTGGGCTGAATGTTTTTCAACATAAATTATTTTTTAAAAGCAGTGATATTTGCTATTTGCTGGCTGAGGGGGTGGGGCACTCTCATTCTGCAAAGCATGTGATTGGACAAAAATCTGTGTAGTGCAGGATGATGTCATCAGCATATTCAGTCCACTTTCCCGTAAGAGAACGACTGTTAATTATGCATGTATCTGATAAAAGGACACATAGATGACCTCAAGGCAGGACTAAAAGCCCCGAAACACCCACACACAAGGCTACATGCTGATCAGCCGCACGACAATACATGCGCCGGGAACGTATCTGACCTTCTGAGAGAGATTGCGACCCCGGCTCACCCCTGAGCTTCGTTCACACTCATCCGCTTCATTTTCTCTCTCTTTTTCTTGTGGCAGAGGGCAGAGCGTGTGCCGGAGCTTTTGAAGGGAATACTGTCTCTCTCTTCATTACCCGCTCCAGATCATGAATAGATAGGTGTCAAGGTGCGTGTCATTTGCACGGTGTGCTATCGCACCGGCAAAGCAAGAAATCCTTGAGGAAGGTAAAATAGAATCGAAAAAGGTTTCTGCTTTGACACATTTACTTGCTGCCGTTCTGTGATGTGATGAACTAGGGGTGTGCACGAATTGGTGAATATTTGATCTGCAATATTTATTTAATATGCAATATATAGCTAAAATACGCATGCAAACTAAAGCTCACAGTTAAAACCAAATGCATTGTGTGTGCAACATGTAAACAAGTTAATTGTGTTTGATGACAGAATGGCGTCTGCCTGCAAAGTTTGTAATTACTTTAATCAACATGTCATGTGCAAACTTTCACCACACTGAGGAATCATATGAAATCCAAACACCAAAACATCATTATTGAGCAGTCGAATGAAGAAAGACGGCCGTCCATCACTGCATTCACTCGCTGCTGCAGGTAAGCGCTGATGTAACACGAGCGAGCCAAGGAGACTACTTGTTTTCTCTGCAGCTAGCTTTGTTATTAAAGAGCAGTTCATATGGTTTTTTTCTGAAGGTTTGTTGTCGTAATATTGTGTTGGAGTTCCCTACAACAGGGTTAAAAGTTATTTGTCATTGATTTCGAAACGGTTTGTTCAAGGTCACGTTCAGTTCTGAGCAGGGTTGCCAGGTTTTCACAACAAAACCCACCCAATTGTATTCCAGGGGCTAAATATCACATTAGTGGGGTCGTTTCAACTCGCAGACATGAAAAACAACCCGCAGCAGCAGTGTCTAAGTAGCCCAATTCCGTGGGAAAACCGCACACTTGGCAACACTGGTTCAACACTTTGCAACACAATTTATAATAAAATAATTATAATAAAAATAGTCATTTATAATAAAAATGCTAAATTATAGCAGTGGATATTTATTGCTAAAATAATAAAATAGTTTATAATATAACAATGATTTATAATAACAATTTATAATAAAAAATTACATTAAAACAAATTATTTATAATAAAAATGCTAAATTAGAGCACTGGAGATTTATTTCTAAAATAATAAAATAATGTATAATATAACAATGATTTAGAATAACAATTTATAATAAAATAATTATAAAAAAATAATATTTTGTATTTAAAATACTTATATACAATTATATAATTGGATATTTATAGCTAAAATAATAAAATAATTTATAGTAATATAACAATGATTTATAATAACAATTTATAATAAAATAATTAAAATACATAAATTATATCATTGGATATTTATTGCTAAAATAATAGAAGAATTTATAATATAACAATGATTTATAACAATAATTTATTATAAAATAATTACAGTAAAAATAGTAATTTATAATAAAAATACTAAATTATAGCGCTTGATATTTATTGCTAAAATAATAAATTTTTTATAATGTAACAATGATTTATAATAACAATTAATAATAAACTAATTACAAAAAATAATATTTTGTAATTAAAATACTTATAAAAAATTATATCATTGGATATTTATTGCTAAAATAATAAAAGATCACTTGAAAATGTACACAACGTACTGTATCAGTCGTACTTACAGGTTGTGGTTCGGAAATGCTTGGTGGTCCAAATAAAGAAGTTTAGAAGCCAAAGATGATAACAGCCAAGATTAGAGAAGCAATGCTTGGTAAAATGATGAGCACACAACAAAAGTTTCGAATTGTATTGCTGTGGTATTGTGGAAAAAACAACAACACTGATTCTTCACATCATTATCTTTTGGCAATGAAAACAAAACAGCAGCTATATTTTTGTATGTATTTGTCTG
This sequence comes from Labeo catla, assembly GCA_012976165.1. Classification (NCBI taxonomy): domain Eukaryota; kingdom Metazoa; phylum Chordata; class Actinopteri; order Cypriniformes; family Cyprinidae; genus Labeo; species Labeo catla. The sequence goes on from VONZ01000322.1 coordinate 178,450, forward strand.
TTCTAGTGCAAGAAGACAAAATTCAATTCGGTGTTCACTCTTTGCGGGTGCTGAATTAAGCTCTTTCGCATCTTTTTGTGCTTGAATGTTTAAATCGGCAAGGTGTATTTGTTCGTTCAAGCGCAAGAAGACGTGAAAGAGAACAATTCAGTGTTTGCACGCTCTCTGTTTAAGCATCAAACATAATGCACAATGACTCAGTTGGGTTCTTTCGCGTCTTCTTGTGCTTGAATGTTTTAAAATCTCTTGAATATTTACATTGCCAAGTTAAAAAACATGTGGAGCTTGCAACCATAGTTTCTTTTGGGAAACGCACCCCTGAGCGTCTTTCATGTTTTTGAAATTGCAGCCTGATAAATAATAGCCCTGGATATTTAAGAACATATTGCTATAGGTTTGAAATAGCTTAAATGTGTTTTTGTTTGTAAGTATCTTTCTGTTTAACTGCTTCAAATTATGAGTAGCTTGTAGTTTAGTAGGTTTCTCATCACTGATATCCTCATTTCATTCTGTAGCAGTGACACAAATGTGAATGTACATGTAGAAGCAATGACAGCCAGAGAGTAACAGGAACGTCTTAGGGCAAAACAGGTCTGAGGCGAAGCTAAGCTAAGCTACTGAGACGCAGGTTGGCATGTTCGCCTTAGCCCGACTCCAGCTGGCGGCCGCTGTTCTCCTCGGAAGAGGCTTACAATGTGCTGTACACAATGCGGTGCCTTAATTGGGTGTAACAGGACAGATTGGGCATTGCCGAGGTTTGTCCTGAGCGGAGCCAGCTGTATGCCGGCTACAGGTGCAGACGATGCCTGCAGGCCGCTGCTTAGATGTTCAGGTCATTTTCGACATGTCAGGTTTTGGCGGTACAAGTTTTCAAGGTAGCGGTCTTCAGTTAAGTAGCCCGGAGGGATGTTGTTATGGCTCACTTTCTGAAAATATGAAATGAGCAAAGCGAGGGAGAAAGAGAAATGGGCTCAGGCAGCTTTCACACTGAATCTGTTGGTGAGGACCGAATCTGTTTGACAGCAGATGTTTCCATTTGTCTTTTCCCTACTTCAGATTACAGTTGGTTTATCTCCAGTGTAAATAAAAAAATTCATAATAAAAAATGATGAATTATAGCATTGGATATTTGTTGGTTTTTGGTATTTATAGTAATATAACAATGATTTATAATAATAATTACATGAAAAAAATAATTTATAATAAAAATGCTAAATTATAGCACTAGATATTTATTGCTAAAATAAAATACTTTATAATAATATAAAAATGATAAATGATAGCACTGGATTTTTTTGCTAAAATAATACAATAATTTAAAATAATTTATAATAATATAAAAATATTTTTTAATAACACAATTTATAATAAAACAATTATGATAAAAATAATAATTTGTAATACAAATGCTAAATTATAGCACTGGATATTTATTGCTAAAATAATAAAATAATCTATAGTAATATAACAATGTCTTATAATAATTTATTATAAAATATTGCAAAATTCTAAAATAAATATAATAATAAATCAATGATTCATAGATAATTATAAAATAATTAATTAATTAATTATTATATAAATTAGAAACAATAATTAATAATAATAAAAATGCTAAATTATACCACAGGATATTTATTTTTTAAATAATAAAATAGTTTATAATATAACACTGATTTATGATTACAATTTATTAAAAAATCATTACAATAAAAATTATTTATAAAAAAAATGGTAAATTATAGCACAGGATATTTATTGCTAAAATAATACAATAGTTTATAGTAATATAACAATGATTTATAATAACAATTTACTATAAAATAATTACAATGAAAATTATAATTTGTAATAAAAATACTAAAATATAGCACTGAATATTTATTTGTAAAATAACAAAAATAGTTTATAATATAACACTGATTTATGACAACAATTTATTATTAAATCATTATAATAAACATAATTTGTAATAAAATGGTAAATTATAGAACTGGATATTTACTGCAAAAATAATAATTTATAATAATATAACATGGATTTATAATGACACAATTTATAATAAAAAATACATTAAAAAGAATTATGTTTTATAAATGCTAAATTATAACACCAGATATTTATAGCTAAAATAATAAAATAGTTTTTAAAAATGTAACAATGATTTATAATTACAATTTATAATAAAATATTTACATAAAAAATAATTATTTATAATAATGCTAAATGTAATTTACAATACTATAAAATAATTATAATAAAAATCATTAAATGACAGGATTCATTAAAGGACTGTTTTAAACTAATTAATTAATCAGTCTTTGCCACTATTCTTCAAACCACTAGGTTTTACCCATTTATCAGTAAAGAGTTTTTAATCGTTTAAAATATAAAATTTAGTTTAATCACTTTTTCGTTTCGACATATTTTAATAAGTACAGGTCAAGTAAGATGTTTCATTTTTACATAAATATATTTGCTATGCTGAATGATGACTGTTCAATATTCCCCCCATGATTTATCATTTTATTTTCACAAGAGGATTATTCAGTGAATTCTTGAAACAGAATAAATGTCATTTTTTTAACAATTTACCGGTCCTTGCTTTGTCACTTTGAAATAAGATTTATTCAATCACTAATAATATAAACACAAACAATCACGTAGACTAAACATTTCCATTTTTCACATTAAATGATCAAAAGAATGCATTTGATTGCACATTATTGATGAATCATGATTTATGCATGGAAACATCTGCATCATTTGTCGCTCCGACAGTATGTAGAGCAGCTCTGCAATGGCATTTCAGTGGACGTGCATTTACAGTTTTCATTAGTCGGCCAGGAAACTGCATTCATTGGGTTTCATCTGCTGATGCTTGTAGCCTTCAGTCTTCAAAAGCCAAACAAATAGACCGGCCTGTTTGATACAGTCTTATTGTTGATGCTTCCTCTGGCTCGTGAATCCCGCAGACAGCTTTCTAATTAGATTTGCTCGTCGGGTAACGCCGATGCATTTGATGATGGCGTCCTTGAATTGTGTGAAAGATCAGTTCACAGGGCATATAGGAAGCGTTACATCACGTGACACAAAATCAAGCTTTTCAATTTCCCTTTCAAGCAGTAGTTCACCCACTAAGAAAATATATTTTATACAGTAAGTAGATTTTTTTTCTTTCTAATGACAGTTCAACATCAGTCAAGGTCCAGTGGGACAAATCATAATAACACCCTAAACATAATCCATATGACCATTGTTATGAGTTATGAGTATGAGTTATTGCATTTTATTAAAACTACAGCTTTTGGCTTCACAAGATGTTAACTGATGGACTGGAGTGGTGTGAATTACTTGTGGATTATTGTGATGTTTTTATCAGCTGTTTGGACTCTCATTCTGATGGCGCCCATTCACATCCACTGGTGAGCAAGTGATGCAATGCTACATTTCTCTAAATCTGATGACGAAACAAGCTCATCTACATCTTTGATGGCCTGAGGGTGAGTACATTTTGCAAATTTTAGTTTAGGAAAAGTCACTTTGGATAAAAGTCTGCCTAATGCATACAAAACGTAAATGTTCTTTTTGTGTTACATTATAAACAATTTTATTTTAGCAATTATAAAATATTCTAAAATTTTTTTAGCAATAAATATCCAATGCTATATTTTACCTTTTTGATTATAAATAATTATTTTGATTGTAATTATTTTGTTATAAATTGTGTTATTATAAATCAGTTTTTTAAATTATTTCAGCAATAAATATCCAGTGCTATAATTAAGCATTTTTTAAAAATAAATTATTATTTTTATTTTTTTTAATAATAACCTGTTATTATATTTCAGTGTTACATTATAAACTATTTTATTTTTTTAGCAATACATTTCCAGGGCTATAATTTAGCATTTTTATTATGAATTATTTTTATTGTAATATTTTTATTATAAATTCTTATTCAATTTCACTTTAAACCAGTAATTCACCCACAATATACAGTACTGTGCAAAAGTCTTAGGCCACTAGTATTTTAATCAGCTAAAAAATGGTTTAAAGTCAGTTAAAGTCTGTCTTTTGCTGTAGTGTATCAGTAGGAAATATCAGTTTACATTTCTAAACATTCATTTTGCCATTAATTATAATAATCCAGTGAGATTTTTGCATGGAGCACAGGCTGTTGTCAGACTCCTTGTGCAAACAGAGATCTGATCTCTCCATCATTCAATCCAGTCTGTTTTAAGAAACAGAAAAAATAGAGACAGACTAAATCTAGAAGAACTGTGGCAACATCTCCAAGATGCTTTAAGAGACCTACACCTACAAAGCTACAGTACTGTTACAATTTTTAGGCATGAGGATGAGGATGCTGTCAAAAACAATGTCATAAATAGATTTTCGTTATCAATGAACTTCTATTAACTAAAATAAATAAGCATTTGATGTGACCATCCTTTGCGTTTAAAGCAGCTTTTGCCCTATGTGCACTTGTGCGGAGTTTTTCAGGTAGGTTATTTGAAACATCTTGGAGACGTTGCCACAGTTCTTCTGGATTTAGTCTCTCTCAGTTTTTCTGTTTCTTCATGTCATTCCAGAGACAGACTGGATGATGGTGAGATCAGATCTCAGTGTGGAGCACTGGCTGTTGTCAGACTCCTTGTGCAAACAAAAATCTCACTAGATTATTACAATTAATGGCAAACAGAATGTTTGGAAATGTAAACCGATATTTTTATACTGACACACTACAGCAAAAGATAGAAATAACTTACTTTAAACCATTTTTTAGCTGGTGAAAATACTAGTGGCCTAAAACTTTTGCACAGTACTGTATATTATAATAGAACTTTTTTCACATTAAAAATTGTTTTTTCTTTCTTATGACATAAGTTCAGAATTGGTCAAGGTCAAATAGGATTTACTAAACTTTATTAAAACCATTAAAACATTTTAAATAAACATGCAACTTTTTGCTTCACGAGATGTTAATTGCTGGACTGAAGTGCTGTGGATTACTTGTGGATTATTGTGATGTTTTTATCAGCTGTTTGGACTCTTATTCTGACGGCACCCATTCACTGCAGATGATCCATTGGTGAGCAAGTGATGCAATGCTTCATTTCTCCAAATCTGATGAAGGGACAAACTCATCTACATCTTTAATGGCCTGAGGGTGAGTACATTTTGCAACTTTTAATTTTGGAGAAGTCACTCTGCACTAATGCATACAAAATGTAAATGTAAAAGCGTCTCCTTTTGTGTTCCATAGGGAACCCAACATGACAGTGAGTAAATAATGACAGAATTTTATTTGCCTAGACTATTTGCTGTCCCTTTTTTTCAATGCACACAAGCTTTCTCACAGCACTTCTCCAACCGTAACGGCTGGGTCTTGACCTTGTCATTCACCCAGCGGTTGTCTCAGCTCTGGCCCCCGAAACGGGCTCATGCAATCTCTGCTCGCCTCAAAACTGCACTGCAACTGTTTGAGCCAACGACGGGCCCGGGGCACGACACTTTTGGTGTTTCCATGCGCTGCGAGTAGAAGAGAGGCCAAGTTTTGTGATGGTGGGGATTTGTGTGAAAAATCCACCAACAGCAGGCCTAAGCCCTCCTCTCTCTCCTCAAGGACACGCGGAGGTCACCGGCACCGTTTGCAGACCAATTTACATTGATCAGCTCACCCCAGTGTTGTTTATGGTGTTTATCTGCAGAGGTTTTCCACTGCAAACCAACTATAAATCACCTAAAGATTCAATCTAACTGCGGAAAAAATGCAACAGGATGAATAGGAGAGGGTAAAAGAATCTTCTTGAATCTTTTTAAGGGAAATTGTTTTATTTTATTTACTCACCCGTGTACCTTGTGACTCTCTGTGGCACACGAAAGGAGAAATTTATAAGTGTCTTTTAGGTGATTTTTCCCCATGCAGTGAAACTGAATGGGAACAGAGCTTCAAAAATGACAAAGCGCATTGTAAAAGTATGTTGTGTAACACTATATTTTAAGTCTTAAAAGCCGTACGACAGGTTTGTGTGAGAAACAGATCCAAATATAATCTTCCACTCCAGTGCAGCTTTCAAATGTCATTCACATTCAGATTAAAAAAATGACGCATTGTGCCAGGATTGACATGCATGATGCCAAACGCATTGGCACGCAGCAAAAAATGGCTTCTTAGTATGATTTTAATGAGTATTTTGTTATTTTGGTTTAAATTAAAATATCTAAAAATCCTTACAACTAGATAAATATTTCTAAATATATTTATTTAAATTTATTAATCTAATATGCACACACACACAAATTATAAAAACAAGTGAAAAAACACTTTTCTCTTGGAAAACAACTCTTACTATCTTTATGCAGCTTCTCAAGTGCATTTATATCATTTTACAGATTTTTTAAGACATTTAAATGGAAAATAGGATAAATATCAAACATCAAATAAATTATTATTTTTTTGATATTATTATTTTTGATATTATTATATTTGATATATTATTTTTCAATGTATTAAATAATAATTTTCCATTAATTTTTTTTTTTTAATATACTGTAATGCATAAACCATGTATGGCTATTTATTGAAACCTTTATACAGTAGAGGTCAAAAGTTTACATACACCTTGCAGAATCTGCAAATCAGCTGTTTTTTTTGTTTAGTGATAGTTGTTCATGAGTCCTTTGTTTGTCCTGAACAGTTAAACTACCTGCTGCTGTTTATCAGAAAAATCCTTTTTCAGCATTTTTGTGTGAGGGACTCATATGCAGCTATTACAGAAGGTTCAAACGCTCACTGATGCTCCAGAAGGAAAAACGATGCATTAAGATCCGGGGGGTGAAAACTTATGGAATTTAAAGATCAGGATAAATGTAGCTTATTTTGTCTTCTGGGAAACATGTAAGTATCTTCTGTAGCTTCTGAAGGGCAGTACTAAATGATGAAAAAAATGATATTTAGGCAAAATACGAAAGATGTACACATCTTCATTCTGTTCAAAATTTTTCACCCCCTGGCTCTTAATGCATGATTTTTCCTTCTGAAGCATCAGTGAGTGTTTGAACCTTCTGTAATAGTTGCATAAGAGTCCCTCAGTTGTCCTCAGTGTGAAAAGATGGATCTCAAATCATACAGTCATTGTTGGAAAGGGTTCAAATACACAAAAATGCTGAAAAACCAAAGAATTTGTGGGACCTGAAAGATTTTTTCTGAAGAACAGTGAGCAGTTTAATTGTTCAGGACAAACAAGGGACTCATGAACAACTATCACTGAACAAAAAAACACAGCTGTGGATCATTGAGGTAACAACACCGTATTAAGAAACAAGCGTATGTAAACTTTTAAACAGGGTCATAAATTCAACTGTTATTTTCTCTTGTGGACTATATGTAAACCTTTTATGTGCAATATCTTCTGACTGTCTCTACTGACTATTCAAGTCAGTACTAAATAAAAAATAACATGCATTTTGTATGATTCCTCTTGGTCAAATAAGTAACATTTTGTAGATTCTGCAAGGTGTATGTAAACGTTTGACCTCAACTGTATATAAAATATTTAGAAATGAAGAAAAAAGCTACACTAAATTTTTACATATATAGTACATATTTGTTCTGTAAATGTTATATACGAACACAGTACCATATTTTATCCCATGTACATGTTAGAAGTATATTATTAAATATAAAGTTAAATACATATATATATAGTAACAGTGTATTATTAAGTATATTTTCAATACATATTAAATACATTATTAAGTCGATTAATAATATAAAAGGAATTTTTTTGCATACACGAAAGCTATTTTATGAAAATAGTGCATATGAACAAAGTCATATGCACTATTGTTTTGATAGTTTTATGATTTTTGGAGCACAAACGTGCTCGTCCTCTTATATTGTACAGAAAAAAAGAACATCACATGGGTTCGGAACGACGTGAGGTTGAATAAATAATGTCAGAATTTGTATTTTTCAAGTAATCTATCTATTTAATAGCCCTTTTTTTTATTAAAAAACAGCTGTAACCAAAACAATCTGCTTGCGACTCCGCTGTGTCCATTTGAAAATGATTGGAAACAAATAATGTATGAACATTTTGAAAAAGAAAATCCCCCCTGACACGTGTTTTTGATGTTGTTTGCCGCCAAGCTGTTTGCTTTGCTCAATTAATAGTCATATGCTGCATGTTTCAATGGAAATCTGGATAATTACCAACCCAATTAGGTTTCACCTTCACTTGTGGTGGAGATGGTATGGCTGGCTGAACAACAACACCTGTCGCGTTAACATGTTTGCATGCTGCTGAAGCGATCGACATGCTGAATTCATCCGGCATTGTGCGCACGCGGCATGTGATTTGAGTCCACGCTCGGGTCGCTGCTCTGACGAGTCGACATATCTGCTTCAGACACAGGTGACATATGCATTGTGAGATAATAAGTAAGGTCAGATGTGCTCAGGGAACGCATGCTTACAGATATGTGATAATGAGTGTCATGCTGTGAAAACGGCCCTCGAAACTACGAATTAACATGCTCGCCTGTAGAAGTTACTAATGAACTTGCTCTCGCGTGATTTGCGTCGGTGTTGACCAGTGTACTGTACGATCGAGCGTTGTTCAGGTTCAAACAGTTGCAACTTTGACTATGTTTGCCGCTGACCTTTCAAAGCACAGCTAGTGATTTCTGAACACTCGAAATTGTACATATGCATCGTCCAATTTTGTATTCTTGTTTTCCAGTAAAATGGTTTCAACATCCTTAGAACAAGTTGAATTCAGAAGCAAAACTGCGTAAGGTATTAAAGGGTAAGGCCACTTATTCAACCAGGCACAAAATGTGCTAAAAAAGCAATTTAGATGAAGCTATTGTCATTTTCTGCATTGCAAGCATGCTTGAAACCTTTCTTGCCCTGTTGTAAAATAGTTTATTCTTTTGTTTTAAGCATAAATCTGACTCAGTATAGTTATATTTATATGTGAAGCAAGAATAAAACATTTTGTCAAAAGATATATTGTACAGGTTTGCATATCAGTTTCATTTTTTGCATTCAAAACAAGCTTTACTTCTAATGCTCTGTTGCAAAATAGTTTATCTGTTTAAAGTATACTGTAAACCTCACTCGTTATTGTTAGATTTATATTTAAAGTAAAAAAAAAAACAAAAAAGAAAGAAAGAGCAAAACCTATGGAAGCCTATTTCTGCCATTAATAAAAAATAAAACAGGTACAGTAATTACACACTCAATATAGTTACATTATTTAATTTAATTTTTTTGTATGCATTAACCACACTAAATATAGTTACATTTATACTAAAAGCAAGACTTAAGTTTTTGCCAGTAGGGTTAAAAAAATATTCAAGATATTTTCTTGATAAATGTTTCATCTCAAAAAAAAAAAAAAAAGATTTTGCCAGCAGGGTATAATAAACTTAGATATATTCTTGAACAATTTTGCTTCTCAATTCCAGTTTTTGCATTGAAAAGAAGCCTTAAACTTTTAATGCCCTGTTGCAAAATAGTTTTTCATCTGTTTAAAATATAATCCTCACTCATTATTGTTAAATTTATATTTAAAGTAGTAAAAAAAAGAATAAAAACTGTGGAAGCCTGTTTCTGCCATAAATAAAAAATAAAACAGGCAATTCTGACTTTATAACTCACAATTTCTGACTTTATTTCTCAGAATTGCGACTTTATTTCTGAGAATTGGGAATTGTGTTTATAACACACAATTGCGAGTTTATGTCTCACAATTTGGAGGAAAAAAGTCAGTATTGCGATATAAAAAGTTGCAGTTTTGTGCACAAATACCAAAATGTTGTTGCCAAAACGGTCAGAAAAAATACTACTAATTCAAGATTTTGTTTCTCAATTAAATTTTTTTACATTGAAAACACACCTGAAAATTTTCTTGCCCAGTCGTATTTATTTATTTACTTATGTTTTTTAAATTAATTATTTTATTTATTTTTCTTTATTTATGCATTAACCACACTCAATTATATATATTAATTGATACTCAATTATATATTATATATTAAAAATAATATTCTTGAGCAATGTTGCTTCTTAGTTCCAGTTTTTGCAGTTTTTTGCAAAATATTTTATCTGTTTAAAGTATAAAGCTCACTCATTATTGTTATTGACTTTATAACACGCAATTGCGAGTTTATATCTCACAATTCTGAGAAAAAAACTGTCAGTCAGAACTGTGAGCTGAAAAAGTCCCAATTGCCTTTTTTTATTTTTTATTCAGTGGCAGAAACGAGCTTCCATAAAAACCACACTCACATGCACAAATACCAAAATATTTTTGCCAATAGAGTAAGAAAAATACAAATAATACAAGATGTATTTTTGCACAATTTTGCTTTTCAGTTTATTTTTTATTTTTTTGCATTGAAAACACACCTGAAGCTTTTCTTGACCTGTTGTATTTATTTATTTACTGATGTTTTTCAATAATTAATTAATTTTTCTGTATTTATGCATTACCACACTTAATATAGTTACATTTTTTTCTAACAGCAAGACAGCATTTTTACCAACAGCGTTTAAAAAATAATAATTCAAGACATATTCTTGATCATTTCTTTTTTGAAAAATTGAGTTTAATTTTTTTATTTATTTATTGCACTTTTTTTTTAAGCACTCAACCTCACTTAATATTGTTAGATTTATTTTTTAAAAATTATAAAAATGCTAATAGAGTAAGAAAAATAAACTTAATTCAGTATATATTCTTACACACTTTTGCCTCTTAATTAAATTTATCTTGCCAAGGATAATTAGATATTTGTTCTGGAAAACGAGACCCAAACTGATTTTTTGCAGAGTGGTATGTGCTGTCTGCTGCAGATTAACAAATGAACTATTATTGAGAGGAGAGAGCGGTAAAGAGAGATAAAGTGAGATTGAAACTTCAAAAGAACAGTGAGAGAAGATGGCACATCATTGATTGGCACTCCAGATGCTGTAGGCCAGACCTGCATCAGCACTAAAGAGTTCGATTAGGAGAGCATTGACCAGCAGCCCTTGATGGAACTGTGAAGCTGCTGGGACGTGTTTAATTAATGGCCAGCCGAACATGTCTGTTAGGAGATTAACAGGGACGAGATGAGCAAATGGAGGGGTGAATGGGAAAGACGACAAATCAATAGATAAATTGAACCTGTTTCGCACCTCCTGCGTCTGCGGTGCGTAAACGACACGCAGCGTAACTGCACGAGTAGCCATGCGTTGGCCTTTCATACTTAATGGGTTTTCATTCTTAAAAGGACCATTTACCTTCCAAAAACGCTAACAGCTTCTCGGTAAATGCCTGCTTGGTAGGATATTTGTCTTCATTTTTGTGAAAAGTGTGCACTGGAGACTCCCTTTCTCCTTCATCAGCACAGATTTGGAAAAATATAGCATTACATCACTTGCTCACCAGTGGATCCTCTGCAGTGAATGGGTGCCGTCAGAAGAGTCCAAACAGTTGATAAAAACATCACAAGAATCCACAAGTAATCCACACCATCATTTGACATCTTGTGAAATGAAAAGCTGTGCATTCGTGAGAAACGAATCTACCATTCAGACATTTTTACTGTAAGTTTAAACCATTGGTTTTGGCTAAAATCGAGTCCTTTATCCATATATAGCTTTCTCCAGTGAAAAAGTCATCTGGTCTGAATCAGGAGAGAAATGTGCACAAATCAAGCACCATTTATAAGCAAAAACAGCTCTAAACAAATATTTGGGTGAATTTTGACATGGGAGGACAACAGTGGAGGAAGTGGTATTATGGATTATAGACTCATATTTTAGCCAGAAGTGATGGTTTAAAGTTAAAAACGTCTTAATGATGGATTCATTAAGGCTCCTCAAGATGTTAACTGATGGACTGGTGTAGATTATTGTGATGTTTTTATGAGCTGTTTAGACTCTCATTTTGACGGCACCCATTCACTGCAGAGGATCCTTTGATGAGCAAGTGATGTAATGCTACATTTCTCTGCATGAAAAAACAAACTTGGGTAAACTGTTCATTTAATAGCATCTCTGATTTAAACTTCAGTAGCAAAAACAGCATTTGATTCATTTCAGTGAATCAGTTCAAACTGCTCGTTTGAATGAATCAGTTCAAGCTCATTTAACAATTTGCATGCAGCATGAGTGATGTAAAAAATGTTAATGAAAAAAAAAAGTCAGAATTGCGAGATAAGTTGCAATTACCTTTTTTTATTTTTTCACCAGTTGCAGAAATGGGCTTCCATAAAAAAAAAAAATTAATTAAAAAAAATCAAAAAACACACACGTACATGCACAAATACCAAAATATTTTTTGAGTAAGAAAAATACAAATAATTTAAGATATATTTTATTTTTTTTGCATTAAAACACACCTGAAACTCTTTTTTCCTTGTTGTATTTATTTATTTGTTTACGTATGTTTTTTCATTAATTAATTAATTTATTTTTCTGTATTTATGCATTAACCACACTCAATATAGTTACATTTATATATATATATATGTATATATGAGCAAAAACAACTCTAAACAAATATTTGGGTCAATTTTGACATGATAGGACAACAGAAGATGGACTTTTTCAGTGGAGGAAGTGTTATTATGAATTATAGACTCATATTTTAGCCAGAAATTTTTTGCCTTAAAGCTGGATTTGTTTCTTACAAACATGCAGCTTTTGGCTTCTCAAGATGTTAACTGATGGACTGGAGTGGTGTGGATTACTTGTGGATTCTTGTGAAGTTTTTATCAGCTGTTTGTACTCTCGTTCTGACGACACCCATTCACTGCAGATGATCCATTGGTGAGCAAGTGATGCAATGCTACATTTCTCCAAGGATGGAGAAACAAATTCATCTACATCATTAATGGCCTGAGGGTGAGTACATTTTGCAACTTTTAATTTTGGAGAAGTCACTTTGCACTAATGCATACAAAATGTAAATGTAAAAACGTCTCCTTTTGTCTTCCATAGGGAACCCAACATGACAGTGAGTAAATAATGATAAAGAGGATCCTTTGGTGAGCAAGTGATATAATGCTACATTTCTCTGCATAAAGAAACAAACTCATCTACATCTTGGGTGGCCTGAGGATGAGTACACTGTCAGCAAATTTTCATTTTTGGTGAGCTTTTCCTTTAGTAGCATCTCTGATTTAAACCTCAAAAGCAAAAACAGCATTTGATTCATTTTAAGTGAATCAGTTCAAACTGCTCGTTTGAATGAATCAATTCAAACTCATTTAACAATTTGCATGCAGCACGAGCGATGTAAAAAATGTTTATGGAAGTTCTTGTAATGACATATTTAAATATTTTAGTAAAAATACACAAAATCTAATGCACTATATTTATTCATTCAAATGAAGAGAGAACAGGCCTCCATTATTTTTGAACTTATTGGTTTTTAGCTTTTGCATTAAACATTCAGAAGCTGCTTGGCTGCAGTGACTCAAAATGATGGTTCATTTAGCTGAACAAACAGCTTTTTTAAGCTGTTGCAGTGCAAATACTGTACATAAACAAGGAGATTTGTATCGAATATCAATGAAAGTCTCAGAAACATCAAGATTAAAAGCATTTTTTGCTTTTCATTGCCCAGTCTTTGGAATGAAGCACAGTTATGATAAACCTCGTTGACAGGGACTGTTTTGTTTAGATTAAAACTCAAAGGGGAAAAGCCAGAAAAATTCTATTAAACTGGAAATAATATGTAGATTAAACAGAAAAGCTCACTCTCAAACCAGCACATCAGCTGTTCTCCTGAATAATGAACGGGGTTTGGATGAGAGAGGCGCCCGAGCCCCAGACAAACACAGATTCTTTGAGTATCCCTGCTGAATGCACTCGTCCATCACTTTCAGCGCATAGCATTTTTCCAGAGATGCGCTGTGCTGTTTGGGTGGCCTTGGTGAGGGAAAAAAAAAACAGAGAAAAATATTTTCTAGGCCTCTGAATGCAGCATTAATAATCGAGGAAAGCAAACCTTCCCGGTGAATGTCAGAGTACATACATTTTTCTGACAGACAGCGATTTCATGTTTACTTCATCATCTGACCATTGATTTTAGTCCGCTTCTAAAAAATTAATTCGCCTGATTACGTGTTCGATTTCGGGGCTCGTTCTTGTGTTTGCATTACATTGTCGTTGCTGTCATTGTTCTGTCATTATTTAAAAGTAAAGACCTCAGTTTTACACACGACAGGGGAAATTCAATAACCTCATAAAGTGTAACGTCAAGAAGGAAAGTGACTGCGCTCGCTTCTCAGCTTTAGAAGCATTTGGCAAAGTGATTGACAAACTGATAGGAACGTAGCTACTGTATAACTGTGCGGTTGCCAAGGGTGTTGCTATGTAGTAGCTAGGGTGTTTTGGTTTGTTGCCAGGACATTGCTATGTAGTTTTTAGGGTGTTGTGGGCGGTCACCAGGGCGTTGGTTGATGGTGTGTTGTGGGTGTTTTGGTTGGTTGCCAGGGCATTGCTATGCAGTTTCTGGAGTGTTGTGGGTGGTTACAGAGGCTTTGGTTGATGGTGTGTTGCTATGGTGTTGTGGGTGGCTGCTGTTGTGTTGCTATGCAGTTGCCAGTGTGTTGCTAGGTAGTTTTGGTTGGTTGCTAGGGCATTGCTATGCAGTTTCTAGGGTGTTGTGGGTGGTTACAGGGGCACTGGTTAATGGTGTGTTGCTATGCATTTGCTAGGGTGTTGTGGTTGGTTGCTGTTGTGTTGCTGTGTGGTTTCTATGTTGCTGTGGAATGGTTATGCAGTTTCTAGGGTGCTGTTGCTGTTGTGTTGCAATGTGGTTGCTAGGGTATTGCTATGTAATTGCTAGGGTATTTTGGTTGGTTGCCAGGGTTTTGCTTTGCAGTTGCTAGTGTGTTGTAGGTGGTTGTCAGGCCATTGCTGTGTCACGGATAGTTGCAACGACATTGCTATGCCGTTAATACAGTATTGTGAGTGGTTGCTGCTGTGTTACTGTGTGGCTGGCTGGGTATTGCTATGTAGTTTCTATGGTGTTGTGGGTGGTTACCAAGGCATAGTTGATGGTATGTTGCTATGCAGTTGCTAGGGTGTTGTAGTTGGTTTGCTGTGTTGCTATGTAACTGCCAGGGTGTTGATATGCAGTTGCTAGGGTGTTGTGGGTGGTTGCCAGGGTGTTGCTGTGTAGTTTCTATGGTGTTGTGGGTGGTTACCAGAGTGTTAGTTGATGGTATGTTGCTATGCAATTGCTAGGGTGTTGTGGTTGGTTGCTGCTGTGTTGCTATGTAGTTACTAGGGTGTTGTGGGTGGTTGTTAGAGCATGTGGTTGCTATGTGATTTCTGGAGTGTCAGGGATGGTTGCTACAGCATTGCTATGGTTACTAGGGCATTGGTTGTGTTGCTATGTAGTTGCTATGGTGTTTTGGTTGGTTGCCAGGGCATTGCTGTGTGGCTTCTAGGGTGTCATGGACAGTTGCTACAGCGTTGCTATGCCGTTAATACAATATTGTGAGTGGTTGCTGCTGTGTCACTATGTGGTTGCCAGGGTGTTTCTATGTAGTTTTTCAGGTGTTGTAAATAGTTACCAGGACATTGCTAAGCAGTTTTTAGGGTGTTGTGGGTGGTTATCAGGGTGTTGGTTAACGGTGGGTTGCGAGGGTGTTGTGGTTGGTTGCTGTTCTGTTACTATGTGGTTGCTAGGGTGTTGTTATTAGTACCAGGGGGTTGCTAGGGTGTTATAGTTGTTGACTGTGTGCTGCTATGCAGTTTCAAGGGTGTTATGGGTGGTTACCAGGTTGGTTGACCAGGTGGGTTGCTAGGGTGTTATAGGGTTGTTGTTGACAGTTTGCTACTATGCAGTTCCAAGGGTGTTGTGGGTGCTTACTATGGGGTTGCTAGGGTGTTGTGGTTGGTTGCTGCGGTGTTGCTATGTGATTGCTGGGGTTTTTGATATGTGGTTGCTAGAGTGTTGTGGTTGTTTACCAGTGCATTGCTATTGCTGTGGTTGTCAGGGCATTGCTATGTGGTCTCTAGGGTATCATGGCTGGTTGGTACAGCATTGCTATGCCACTAATACAGTATTGTGAGTGGTTGCTGCTGTGTTACTGTGTGGTTGCCAATGTGTTGCTGTGTAGTTTTCTATGGTTTTGTGGTATGTTGCCATGCAGTTGCTAGGGTGTTGTGGTTGGTTGCTGGGGTGTTGATATGTGGTTGCTCGAGTGTTTTGGTTGTTTACCAGTGCATTGCTAGGGTGCTTAAAAACTAAATAAGAAAAACTATTTATATGTTTTTCTAACCTTTTGATTGTTATTAAACGCCAAATAACTTTTAAAGAACGTTAAGAACATTGTCAAACATTACTGGAAGAATGTTGGAGAAAATCCAGTGGCCACTTACTAAACAGAATATTTGATCTGTTGAGCAAAAAACACACACACTGCATTTTTACACAAGGAAATATGACTTCCATTGTGATGTTACGATGATCTTTGGTTTCCTATGACAGACTGCTGCACCCTTGTTCAGCGATCTCAATTGTTCATGTTCAATGCGTATCCGGACAGGAGCTGACAGTCTCCTGCAGCACGGCGGACGGCGAGTACACGCTTCAGACGTGTGAAAGTCCTTTCTGCAGATGCAACAATGACAGGTGCTGTTAACATGACTCGCAGTGCAGCGCTCAAGAACCTGTCAGTGTCAGTTTACTTCACACACAAACTTGTGTTCGTGAGCGGAGATGGACACGGAGATAGAATGTGAGGTGTGGATGTAAAATTGACAGCAAATGACACACAGAAGAAAAGAATATTGTCCTCTAAATATAACCTCACATTAATAAATGTACCCTGATCATCCCGGGCAAAAGTATACATCTCCAACATTTTTTGTTGTTGTTTTTTGGCTGTCATTCACAGTGCTTTGTAGGTTGTGAGAAATCAAAGTTTGTAATGTTGTGATTCATCTCGGAGCTCGTTTGTTAGGTTGGTTAAAGGCTTAGAACTCTATTGAAGGTTTTTTGTGAAATCCCTACGGAGAAAATCAATGAGAAAAATACGCGCAGAACCAAGGCCGCTGGAAAAGTGGGCCGTCACTGTTGTGCTCTATTACACTGCAGCATTCTGAGGTGTGACTGGTTGAAATTTCATCTTTGCTCATATAGTGCCCTGGCTGGTTTATCAGATCTGTCTCAGGAAGCCATCAATCAGATGGCAAACCCGCCAGAACCTCCTTAAGCTAAGAGATATTTCCTCACCTCAACCTGTGAGAATCCAGTGGCCACTTACTAAACAGCTCTAGGACAGTCATAGAGTCGTAAAGTTTGAGAGTAATGGAGCACATTTACAGATGAATCCAAGCCAGCCGTCGCAAGTGCTTCTTCAGGCAGAAATGTGGCGTGTGCTTGGACAGGAACACATTGAGATGGTATCAGTGGTGTCCTGTGATGGTTTTTTAAATGCATATCACTCTGTGCAGTTCTCTTCTCTATGATAAAATGTGCCTTGCTGTGGCTTTCCATCTTATGGAAGTCTGTTACCGCCACTGAATAAAAAATAAAAAAGGTAATTGCGGCTTTCTATCTCACAGTTCTGACTTTTTTTCTTGCAGTTGCAATTTACACCTTGCAATTCTGACTTTTTTCTCACAATTGTTAGTTTATATCTCACAAGTTTGACTTTTTTTTTCTCGCACTTCTGACTCTCTGAAACTCTGAACTGAACTTTCCTTGAATTTTTTCCCTCACAATTGTGAGTTTATATCTTGCAATTCTGACTTCTTTTCTCACAATTGGTATAAACTCACAGTTGCAATTTATAAAGTCCAGTTCTGAACAATTTTTTTTTAGAATTGGTTATATCTTGCAATTCTGACTTATTTTTGCAATTTTGACTGACTTTTTTCTCACAATTGTTAGTTTGTATCTGACAGTCTTGAATTTTTCTTACAATTGTGACCCTGGACCACAAAACTAGTCGTAAGTAGCACGGGTATATTTGTAGCAATAGCCAAAAAATACATTGTATGGGTCAAAATGATCAATTTTTCTTTTAAGCCAAAAATCATTAGGATATTAACTAAAAATCATGTTCCATGAATATTTTTTGTAAATTTTCTACCATAAATATATATTAAAACTTCTGATTATATGCATTGCTAAGAACTTAATTTGGGCAAATTTAATAGCGATTTTCTTAATATTTTGATTTTTTTTTTTTGCACCCTCAGATTCCAGATTTTCAAATAGTTGTATCTCAGCCAAATATTGTGCTATCCTAACAAATATACATCAATGAAAAGCTTATTTATTAAGCTTTCAGATGATGTATAAATATCAAATTTAAAAAAATTGACCCTTATTTTTTATCTCACAATTCTGACTAGTTTTCTTGCAATTCTGACTTTTGTCTGCAATTGTGAGTTTATATCTCGCAATTCTGACTTTTTTCGCAATTGCAAGGTTTTTTTGTTGCTATTTTGACTGACTTTTTTCTCACAATTGTTTTATATCTCACAGTTTTTACTTTTTTCCCTCAATTCTTACTTCTTTTCTCACAAATATGAGATATAAACTCACAATTCTGACAATTTTCTTACAATTGTGAGTTTATATCTTGCAATTCTGACTTTTTTTCCTCAAAATTGCTATAAACTCACAGTTGCAATTTATACAGTCCAGTTCTGGACTAATTTTTTTCTTAAAATTGTGAGTTTATATCTTGCAATTCTGACTTATTCTTGCAATTTTGCTGACCTTTTTCTTACAATTGTTAGTTTGTATCTGACAATTTTTTTTTTTTTTTTTTTAATTGCAGTTCTGGCTTCTTTTCTCACAATTGTGACCCTGGACCGTAAAACCAGTTGTTGGTACCACGGGTATATTTGTATACAATAGCCAACAATACATTGTATGGGTCAAAATTATCGATTTTTCTTTTATGCCAAAAATCATTAGGATATTAAGTAAAGATAAATTTCCTACAGTAAATATATCAAAACTTCTGATTAGTAATATGCATTGCTAAGAACTTCATTTGGACAAATTTAAAGGCAATATTTTGATCAATATTTTGATCAATTTTTACACCCTCTGATTCCAGATTTTCAAATAGTTGTATCTCAGCCAAATATTGTCATATCCTAACAAATATACACTACCGTTCAAAAGTTTGGGGTCAGTAAGACTTGTAATAGTCTTTAAAGAAGTCTCTTATGCTCATCAAGGCTGCATTTATTTGATTAAAAATATAGAAAAAAAACAGTAATATTGCAAAATGTTTTTACAATATAAAATAATGTTTTTTATTTTAACATACTTTAAAATAGAATTTATTCCTGTGATGAAAAGCTGAATTTTTATCAGCTGTTACTCCAGTCTTAAGTGTCACATGATCCTTCAGAAATCATTCTAATATGCGGATTTATTATTAGAATGATCAGTGTTGGATAATATCAACAGTTGTGCTGCCAAATATTTTTTGGAACCTGTGATTTTTTTTTTCAGGATTCTTATATGAATAACAAGTTTAAAAAGTATAGTGTTTATTCAAAATATAAATATTTTATAACAATGCAAATTACTTATTATTAACTTTTAATAAACTTTTAATTATTAACTTAATACATCCTTGGTGAATAAAAGTATTAATTTCTTAAAAAAAAAAAAAAAGAAGCAATAAAAATGTACTGACCCCAAACTTTTGAACGGTAGTGTACATCAATGGAAAGCTTATTTATTCAACTTTCAGATGATGTATAAAGATCAAATTTAAAAAAAATTACACTTATGACTAGTTTTGTGGTCCATGGTCACAGCTGAGATATGAACTCACAGTTGCAATTTAAAAAGTCCAGTTTTGGACTATTTTTTCCCCTCGCAATTCTGACTTCTTTTCTCACAATTGTGAGATATAAACTCAGAGTGATATGCATTTAAAAGCCATCACAGGACACCACTGGTACCATCTCAATGTGTTTCTGTCCAAGCACAAACCACATTTCTGCCTGAAGAAGCACTTGTGACGCCTGGCTTGGATTCATCTGTAAATGTGCTCCATTACTCACAAACTTTATGACTCTATGACTGTCCTAGAGCTGTTTAGTAAGTGGCCACTGGATTCTCACAGGTTGAGATAAGAAAATATCTCTTAGCTTAAGGAGTTTCATCTGATTGATAGCTTCATGAGACAGATCTGATAAACCAACCTCTATGACTTTTTTCTTGCAATTTTAACTTCTTTTTTCACAATTTTGACTGACTTTTTTCGCAGTTTTGACTGACATTTTTTTCTTGCAATTGCGAGTTTGTCGCAGTTTTGACTTTTTTCACAATTGTAAATTTATTTCACAATTCTCACTAGTTTTCTTGCAATTCTGACTTTTCTCACAATTCTGACAATTTCTCGCTATTTTGACTTTTGACATTTTTTCTTGCAATTTTGACGACTTTTCTCACAATTGTGAGGTAAAACTCATAATTCTGACTTTTTCAGACTCTTTTGCAATTGTGAGTTTGTATCTTGCAATCCTGACTTTTCTCGCAATGTTGACATTTTTCTTGCAATTGCGAGTTTTTGTAATTTTGACTGCATTTTTTTCTTGCAATTTTGAGTTTGCCTCGCAATTCTGAGTTTTTCACAATTGTACATTTATCTCGCAATTCTGACTAGTTTTCTTGCAATTCTGACTTTTCTCAAAATTGCGAGTTTGTATCTCACAATTTTGACTAACTTTTTTTTTTGCAATTGTGAGTTTATTTCTCACAATTCAAACTTTTTCATAATTTTGACAGACATTTCTTTCTTGCAACTGAGAGTTTGTCGCAATTCTGACTTTTTTGGCATTGTACGTTTATCTCACAATTCTGACTAGTTTTCTTGTAATTCTGACTTCTTTTCTCACAATTTTAAGATAAAACTATCGCAATTTTGACTGACTTCTTTTGCAATTGTGAGTTTATATCTCGCAATGTTGACTTTTTCTTGCAATGATGAGTCTGACTGAATTTTTTCAATTTTGAGTTTGTCTCGCAGTTTTTTCGCAGTTGTACATTTATCTCACTATTCTGACTAGTTTCTTGCAATTCTGACTTTTCTCAAAATTGTGAGATATAAACAATTTTGACTTTTCTTGTAATCTTGAGTATTTTTTGCAATTGCGAGTTTACGTCTCACAACTTCTGACTTTTTTCTCACAATCTTCACTGACTTTTTCTTAAAATTGTGAGTTTACATCTAGCAATTCTAACTTTTTTTTGCAACTGTGAATTTGTGTCTTGCAATTTTGACTTTTTTTCTTGCAGTTCTGAGTTTATATTTTTCAATTCTGATTTGTTTTCTTGCGATTCTGGCCCTGTCCCAAATGGCACACTTCATGTACACTTGCAGTCTTGTGTGTCCATTAAGTCCACAAGACCGTAGGATGTCTCATTTCTCATTTTAGCTTTCAGAAGGGAGCTCGCGAGCGCCCCCTTTGCAGCCGCTATGTGCCCCTAATGCGGACTTCTGCTGACCATTCAAGCCTGCGAGCTATCCAGCCAACTTCTACCCGCAATCAAAGTGGCATTACGTCATAAAAGTGCGGAGCGTGAGGGTTTAGGGTGCCATTTGGGACAGAACCTCTGACTTCTTTTCTCAATCATCAGTTATACTTTCCAGTTCTGAGAGGAAAAAAGTCATGCTTGCAAGACATAAAAAGTAGCAATTACCTTTTTCATTTTTCATTCAGAGGCAGAAACAGGCTTCCATACTATCATCGCTTGAACTAGGGGTTGTGCCGACAAATCCAAATAGTCAGTAAATGAGTGAAAACACATAAATATCTCTTTCACCGACAGTTTTCAGTTACTGATAAACAAAAGTGTTTTTCCGTCAGACTGTGTCTCAGTGACCTCAAAAGTTTCTGTCGATTCCAGTTTCAAAGACGCTGAAATGCTAAAACGGCGTAAGAGAATTGAGGTCTCTTTGTTTTTGCACTTGTGTGGCAGAGCGGTCTAAATGAGTTAGAGGAGGGAAGAGGAAGTGACAGATGAAAGGGATAGAGATAAATGTAGGCGTGGTGAAGACGGCAGCGTTTACAATACGAAATGGCACAATCAATTCAGGCCAAAATAAGCACGATTGATTCGGGACCGTAACAAAGGAAAGCAATATCTGGAGGGCTGCATGAGAGAGAACGAGCATGCAGAAGTACACGTTGAGTAGGAAGCAAGAAAATTGTGAAGACTTTGAGTTCTACGGTAAATGACAGACGAAATCAATAACATGGTGTGCCTGAGAGTAAGACAGCGAGATAGAAAGAGAGAGAGCAAGACACAAACACGAGCGGCTGCAAAGCCATTAAACAAACAGGACTTTTTTAAACAATTTGCTGTTCTGCAAAAAAGTAACAGTTTCTGAGTCTTTCCTGTTCAAAAGCTGTTTTTCACCACAGTGAGATCTGCCTGACATTTACAAATGCAGAAATAATGCAGAACAAATTAGATTCTTACATTTTCTGAAGAATTGTGTGAATGCTGCTGCATGTGCAAAACTCATTACCACAGAACTGTGATGCTGTCGGTGGTTGCCAGGTTGTTGCTATGCAGTTAGTAGAGTGTTGTGGGTAGTTGCCAGAGTGTTGCTATGTAGTTGCTGTGTTATTGTAGATGGCTGCTAGGGTGTCACTGTGCAGTTTCTAGGGTAATGTGGGTGGTTGCTAGGGTGTTGCTATGCGTTTGTGCAGTTGTGGGTGGTTCCTAGTGTGTTGCAGTTCAGTTGCTAGGGTTTTGTGGATTATTGCTGGATTGTTACTATGCAGTATCTAGTAGTGTTTTGTGGGTAATTGCCAGGATGGTTTCCAGGGTGTTGTTAGGGTGTTGAGGGTGGTTGCCAGGGTGTTGCTATGGATTTATGCAGGTGTGGGTGGTTTCTAGTATGTTGCAATTCAGTTTCTAGGGTGTTGTGGGTGGTTGCTGGAGTTTTGCGTTGCAGTATCTAGTAGTGCTTTGTGGGTGATTGGCAGAGTGGTTGCCAAGGCATTGCTAGGGTGTTGTCGGTGGTTGCCAGGGTGTTGCTATGCATTCATGCAGTTATGGGTGGTTGCTAGTGTGGTGTTGCAATTCAGTTGCTAGGGTGTTGTGGGTGGTTGCTGGATTGTTGCTTTGCAGTATCTAGTAGTGCTTTGTGGGTGATTGGCAGAGTGGTTGCGGGGTGTTGCTAGGTGTTGTTGGTAGTTGCCAGGGTGTTGCTATGCATTCATTACAGTTGTGGGTGGTTGCTGGATTTTTGCTTTGCAGTATCAAGTAGTGTTTTGTGGTTGATTGCCAGGGTGGTTGCCAAGGCATTGATAGGGTGTTGTCGGTGGTTGCCAGGGTGTTGCTATGCATTCATGCAGTTATTGGTGGTTGCTAGTGTGGTGTTGTAATTCAGTTGCCAGGCGTTGTGGGTGGTTGCTGGATTGTTGCTTTGAGTATCTAGTAGTGCTTTGTGGGTGATTGGCAGGGGTAGTTGCTAGGGTGTTGTGGTGGTTGCCAGGGTGTTGCTATGCATTCATGCAGTTGTGGATGGTTGCTAGTGTGGTGTTGCAATTCAGTTGCCAGAATGTTGTGGAGTTATTGCTGGATTGTTACTATGCAGTATCTAGTAGTGTTTGTGGGTGATTGGGATGGTTTCCAGGGTGTTGTTAGGGTGTTGCTATGCATTAATGCAGTTGTGGGTGGTTGCTAGCGTGCTGCAATGCAGTTACTAGAGTGTTGTGGGTGTTTTCTCAATTGTTTTCTCAATGCAGTATCTGATAGTGTTTTGTGGGTGATTGCCACATGGTTGCCAGGGTGTCGCTAGGGTGTTGTGGGTGGTTGCCAAGGTGTTGCTATCGTTCATGCAGTTGTGGATGGTTGCTAGTGTGTTGCAATGCAGTTGCTAGGGGTTGTAGGTGGTTGCTGGATTTTTGCTATACAGTATCTACTTGTGTTTTGTGGGTGATTGGCAGGGTGGTTGCCAGGGTGTTGCTATGCGTTCATGCAGTTATGGGGGGTTGCTAGTGTGTTTCAATGCAGTTGCTAGGGTGTTGTGGGTGTTTGCTGGATTGTTGCTATGCAGTATCTAGAAGTGTTTTGTGGGTGATTCCCAGAGTGGTTTCTAGGTTGTAATGGGTTGCTTCAAGGGTGTTGCTATGCATTGATGTAGTTGTGGATGGTTGCTAGTGTATTGCAGTGCAATTGCTAGGGTGTTGTGCATGGTTGCTGGATTGTTGGTCTGCAGTATCTAGTAGTGTTTTGTGGGTGATTGGCAGGACGGTTGCCAGGGTGTTGCTATGCGTTCATGTAGTTGTTAAACAAAACAAAAAAAACAATATGTTGTTCAGCAATAAAGCAACAAATTACAGCCTTAAAAGCTGTTTTTCATCTCTAATTTATATTGCTATGTGGTTGCCAGAGCATGACTTTGCAGTTTCTAGGGTGTTGTGGGTGGTTGCCAGGACGTTGCTATGTGGTTGTGAGGTTGTTGAGTTGCTGTGTGGTTGCTAGGGTGTTGTGGGGTACTTCCTGCTGCGTTGCTATGCAGTTGCTAAGGTGTTGTCTGAGTTGATTTAATCACTAACCTTAACACAAGCAGTAGTTACAGTGATGCATGTCTTGGCAAACAGCAATAATAAGTAGAGAATGACTGTTCATGTAGGCAGTAGTTTGAATCTCAGCGGGAGAACTTTCTCTTGCCGGCAAATTCCACATTTCTTCCAGTTCTGTCTCTCTTCAGGCACAAATGAAGGTCGCTTGACTCATTAACTTCCTGGCTGAGTCTAGCTCACCCCCGGCCAGTCTCACTTTCAACATCACTCACCGCAGTCCAATCAACCCACTTCATTGATATATATAGAGAGACTGACACCAGAGAAGACAAGAGAGGACAAAGGAATAAAGAGACATGACAAAAGACAATCAAAGAAACAGCAGAAGTGAGGACAAATTGTAGAACAGGAAATCACAAATTATATCTCGTCAGTTGTTCTTTTCTAGACAAAAACAAGATTTAATGGAGAAAAAGGAAGACTTTTGCTTAAGATCAAGACCACAATAAACTCACTTTTATCTCCTCATGAGCTTCAAAAGAAATCAAATTCAAACTATGCTTAGATGCACCAGAGATGGACTGAAGATTGTAGAACCAATGGACTATGATGTGTTTTGTTTTGTTTTTTTTTTTGTTTTGTTTTTTTTTTACCTTTTTGAAACTTTACAAACGTGGTCACTATGAACTGTACGGACAATTACTGCATAAAGATCTTCTCTCCTTTTGTGTTCCACACATGCATGTCCCACAAAACTGTCCTTTTACAGGCACTTTGCTGACATTCACAGCTCAGCTAACAACAATATGTTAATGTTCCCATTAAGTTGTATATAAAAATATATATATTTCTGAATGTTCTCTGAACACTACTGGTTGCTAGGATGTTGCTAAGTCATTTCTAGGGTATTGTGGATAGTTGTCATGGCTTTTTTATGCAGTTACTGTTGTGGGTGCTTTTTGCAAACATTATGGGAGTGTTATTTTTCAATTTTCTTGGAATATTAAGATATTTTAAAGAAGTTACACATACTAAAACGTCAGCATAGGGTGTTGCTGAGTAGTTTCTAGGGGGTTGTGGGTGGTTGTCAAGGGGTTGCTATGCGTTTTCTAGAGTGTCATGGATGGTTGCTAGGGCATTGCTTTGCTGTTACTACAGTGTTCTGGGTATCTTTTGAAAACATTATAAAATGCTACTTTTGAATTTCCTCTGAAAATTCTAAAAAATCTTTATACAGTATGTAGTTTCAAGGGTGTTGCTATGCATTTTCTAGGATGTTGTGGGTGGTTGTCAGGGCGTTGCTATGCAGTTTCTAAGGTGTCATGGATGCTTTCCAGGGTGTTGCTATGCAGTTACTACTGTGTTGTGGGTGTTTTTTTTTTCCAAGCATGTATATGGGAATGTTACTTTAGAATGTTTTTGAATGTTCTTATCGTTAAGATAAAAAAAGTTTAGACCAGCTAGAACGTTAATATGATATTGTCTGTATGGTTGCCAGGGTGTTGCCAAGTACAGTAGTTTCTAAGGTGTTGCTATGTGTTTTCTAAAGTATCATGAATTTTCTTTGAATGTTCTTTTAATGTTTAGATATTTAGAAAACATTAGATGAACATGCAAATAAGACATTGCTAGGGTGTTGCTATGTAGTTTCCAGAGTTCAGTTGGTGGTTGTCGGGGGTTGCGTTGCGATTTCTAGAGATAGATAGTTAAAGGAACACTTCCACTTTTTTTCCAACTCCCCTAGAGTTAAAGAGGTGGGTTTTACCATTTTTGAATATAGGACGGTAGCACTTTTATCATAGCTTAGCTATACTGAGTCCCTCAGTTGTCCTTAGTGTGAAAAGATGGATCTCAAAATCCTACAGTCATTGTTGGAAAGGGTTCAAATACACGAAAATGCTAAAAAACCAAACAATTTGTGGGACTTATGAACAACTATCACTAAACAAAAAAACACAGCTATGGATCATTCAGGTAACAACACAGTATTAAGAATCAAGTGTATGTAAACTTTTGAACGGGGTTATTTTAAAAATTAAACGATTATATATTTTAAATATCTAAACGTTAAAAGAATGTACTGAGAGTGTTAATTTTTATTAATTCAACTATTTTCTCTCATGGACTATAATGTAAATGTCTGTTATGTGCAATATCTCATTTTGTATAATCCCTCTTATTTTGGTCAAATAATTAACATTTTGCAGATTCTGCAAGGTGAATATAAACTTTTGACCTTTTGACCTCTTTTCATCTAATATGATATGTTCATTATATAAGACAAAGATATGTTTTTCATATCAGATAACATCTGGTTGCAGAATAACTTCCCTGATGCATCCTGTTAATCAAACTGATTATATGCAAAATGGATAAAAACAAGAGGTATAATGATAAAAATAAAAGGTATGAGGGGAGTAGGAAGAGAGGATGAGAGACAATCCAATGTGAGATAATCCAATAATTCTTAAATATCAGGTGTCTTTAAATAAACATCACTGGAAGAATATTCAGTATTTTGAGAGAATGTTGTCAGAACGTTCCCTGTTAGCTGTGATACAAGTGGACATTCCAGTGTCCAGACTCATCTGAATGGCTGCCACGTGGCTTTCTAATGGCAGAGTGAGAATCAATACGACTTCATTGATTAGCCGGCGCAGGGGTTTAAGCACAGTGCAGGGAGAGGCCTGATGTTGCACCGTAGTAGATAACAGGGAGGCATGTCAGCACATTTCATCAGGCTCATTTCATTTTGAAAGGCTTCCAGTTTTTCCTCAAATTATGCAAGTAAGCATGCCATATGCTGAAACAGAGCACCCTCTGAGGTGCATCATCAAAATGACAAATGCAACTTACCTGACGACGTACGCAAGACAGAAAGCCAAAGATGCATCTCTGGTGTCCACTTAAGCGTTTGAAGAGACAGTAGATAAAAAAGAGCGGTAAAGACAACAAAACGAGGCAGAAAGACAGCGAGAGAGAGACAGTTGAAGACATGATTAAATTTCAACGTCTATTACAGCTCAGGCTTTGATCCGTCTTCAAGGCTTCTTACTCTGGGCTGTACGTTTTGAACTTTCCGTCTTAAAAGGTGAATCTCCAACGGCTGTTTCATCACATATTTAATATCAATAATTTACGCTGCCCTTGGGGGAGAAACAAAATTAAGTACACTCTCCTTTGCAGGTTAAGGAATTTAAATGAAGCATTGATAAACAGCAGCAGGAGAAAAAAATCTGAATAAATGCAGTTTATTATTGCTATTTGAAGCTTGAGACCCTCAAACATCCTTCGCGCTCTTTTCACACATTTCAGTTACCTGCCAAAAATAATGTTAAAAATGCTTTGGCAAATGCATTTTAATTGGTTTAGTTAAAGGTTAATAAATAAGGACAATAAATGTAAAATGTAAAATAATTTTCTGAGAATAAAAAGTATACACAGACATACACTTTTAATTATACACTACAAGTCAAAACAGTAAGATTTAAATGTTTTTTTTTTTAAAGAAGTCTCTTCTGCTCACTAAGCTTGCATTTATTTAATCCAAAGTACAGCAAAAGCTACTA
Organism: Labeo catla; assembly: GCA_012976165.1. Lineage (NCBI taxonomy): Eukaryota > Metazoa > Chordata > Actinopteri > Cypriniformes > Cyprinidae > Labeo > Labeo catla. The sequence continues at coordinate 206,566 of VONZ01000322.1, forward strand.
TTTAAAATAACCATATATGTATATGTATATGTGTATATATATATATATATATATGTATATATATATTAAAATGTAATTTATTCCTGTGATCAAAGCTGAATTTTCAGTATCATTACTCCAGTCTTCGATATCACATGATCCTTCAGAAATCATTCTAATATGCTGATTTGCTGCTCAAGAATCATTTATTATATTATTATTATTATTAGTAGTAGTAGTATTATTAATATTTTAAACTAATTTTTGAATTTTTTTAAATTTCAGGATTCTTTGATAAATAAAAAGATGTGAATCAGAATTTATCTGAAATAAAAAGCTTTTGTAACATTATACACTATACCAAAATCAAAAAGCAGTCTGTAATTTTTTTATTTTATTTTTTTTATTTAGCAAGGATGCTTTAAATTGATCAAAAGTGATGATAAAGACAGTTATAATGTTACAGAAGATATACTGTTCTTCTGAACTTTCTATTCATCAAACAAAACTGAAATAATAAAAAATAATAATGTTTTTTTTAATATTTTTATTCTGTAAATCATATATATATATATATGATTTACAGCATAAAAATATATATTAATCTTTGATTAAAAAAATAGTCATATTGTATAGAAAAAATGTATATATATATATATATAAATTCCGCTTGAAATCACAGGAATACATGACATTTTAAAATATATACAAATAGAAAACAGCTATTTTAAATAGTAAAAATATTTCAGAATTTTACTGTTTTTGCTGTATTTTAGATCAAATAAATGCAGGCTTTTATAAAGCATCATAATTAAAAAAAAACATTACAAATGTTACTGTTCAAAAAGTTTTGACTTGTAGTTATTTTAAGATTTAACATTTTCATTGTATTTTAGTCCATTTTTTGTAATTTTGTTGTGTTTTTATTTTTTTTAGTAGTAAACAGTATAGTTTTTATTCATTTTTAATTTAGTACATCAAGTTAAAATTACGTAACTGCCTTGGCAACTAGCTATAAAATATAAATAAATAAATAAATAAATAAATAAATTCAGTTAATATTCATTTTTGTGGTTTTAGTTTGTTTTAGTTAACTATAATAATTTTAGAATTAAAATTGAATTCAAATGAAAAATTAATTAAAATTATTATAACGCAAAATATGATCATTTTTCTATACAAAATGACTATTTTTTAATCAAAGATTAATATATTTTTTTCTCCTTGTATTTTTTTATTTATTTTTTACCAATGACTCATGCTCAGCAACACCAGGGATGCGTATTAAGAAAGTACATAGGGTCAGTTTTGATTTCATGTTGACTTCAAACCAGCAGCCTGTGGGCTTTTTCTTTTTTTCTTGTGGATTCGCTTTTAGTGTTTCAATTTCAAGGTGATTTACAGGCATGAAACGTCGTGTTAGAAACATCAACAAAGGCAGTTGTGATCACAAAGTACGCCGTATTCAATTGCGCCAGCGCTAACGCTACAAATGGTGCAAACCTTGAAAATGAAGCAGATTAACGGTGAATAAATTATTCTTCTGTGTAGCAAACACCCCCTCTGTTCCACTACAGCCGTGGGTTGTTTACTTCACACAGTTCATTTAAAGAAAAATGAAGGCTCCGCATTTCAAAACAGCTCTGCGGTCAGAATTTCTGTCGTTTCGGATAAGCTACCGACTAGATGCTCAGTTTCGTGTTTTCTATTGACTATTATATGGCTGTAATGGGTGATGCAAAGGAAGACTTGAGGTTTTCTTTAACGTCCACTTTTTTGCTGCCTCTTCTATCATCGCCCCCCCCCAACCCCCCACCGGGCCCTTCATTCTCAGGGGTATCTGCCATCCCTCGTTGGGCAATGCCAGACTCTCTTTCGCTCTCTCTCTCTGGCTTTCTTTCTCGACACAGAATGGAGAGTTGTTGTCGATGACCTATTCATGCAGGCTTTCATATAAAGGACCCCTGCCACAACATTTACAGACCTTCAGTGAGGGATTTTACACTGTTGGCCACTCATGTTTCAATGAAGTTTACAAAATGCTGAAATACTTGTGATGCACATTTTCAGTGCACTGTACAGAAAAAAATGTAAAGGGTGAGTTATAAACCATGCAACTTTTAGACGTCTAAATCTCTTTTCGCTCTGTATTTTGTGGCGTCACACGCATCAGTGCGAGAGGAACATTTATATGTCAGTGACAAATAAGAGCTGAAGTTTATTTAGAAGAGTATTTCAGGCTGAGTGGCACATTTTAGTATGAAGCTGTAAAAAGTGATTTTTTTTTTTTTTTAAATAAAACATGATTGGAGGATGTTTTATAACAAAATATAACTAGTCTTTCAGCTTCAAGATTTCATGTTTAGTGTTACTTGCAGTTTCTGTGTAATTATTAGTTGAATTTACTAGCAATTTCTGAGTGAAAATTGTTTCAAAGTAAAGCAAACACCAATTTTTTCATTAAAAAGCTGAAATTCTTAGAACATGTTTTTGTTTCAAACTAAATTCTACATTTGTTTTTTCACTCTCATTAAAGCTAAGATTTTTTGAAAAACGAAGTATTATTAACAAACCAATTTTTTTTTCATGTAAATCCTGTCTGATTGAAAAGCGGGATTTCTTAGAAAAAATATTTATTATTATTGTTTCAAAGTAAATCCTGCACCGTTTTTATTTCGGTTTAATTAAATTAAATTCTTATATAAAAAAAGCCATTATTATTATTATAATTACTATTATTATTATTATTATTACTATTATTATTGTTTATTATTATTATTATTGTTTATATATTATTATTATTATTGTTGTTGTTTATTATTATTATTTGTTCAGTCTCATTAAAAAGCTGAAATTCTTAGAAAATAAGTAGATTTAATAATAATATTTAATAATAATAATTTTTGATTACACCATTTTTATTTTAGCCTCATTAAATTAAATTCTTAGAAAAAAGTTTTAATTATAATTTTAATTATTATTATTATTATTATTAATTGTTATTGTTTTGTTTTGAATTAAACCATTTTTTCCAGTGTCATTAAAAATCTGAAAATCATAGAAAAAATTGATTTAATAATAAGATTTAATAATTATTTATTTTTATTATTGTTTCAAAGTAAATCCTACATAAGTTTTGTCTCAAAAGCCTGATATGTTATAGAAAAAATGTAGTATTAATAATAAATTATGTTAATTTATTTTCATTTATTTCAAAGTAAAACCTGCACCATTTTTATTTCAGCCTCATTAAATTAAATTCTTAGAAAAATGGCATATTATTATTATTATGTTTATTATTTATATTAATAAATTATTTATATTAATTAATATTATTATTATTATTTAAATCAAATCCTAACCATTTTGTTCAGTCTCATTAAAAAGCTGAAATTCTTAGAAAAGAAGTAATTTAATAATAATATTTAATAATAATTTATTATTACACCATTTTTATTTTAGCCTCATTAAATTAAATTCTTATAAAAAGCCATTTTAATAATAATAATAATTATTATTATTAATTGTTATTGTTTTATTTTGAATTAAATCCTAAACCATTTTTTTCAATCTCATTAAAAAGCTGAAAATCTTAGAAAAAAATTATTTAATAATAAGATTTAATAATTATTTTTTATTATTGTTTCAAAGTAAATCCGCGATAAGTTTTGTCTCAAAAGCCTGATATTTTAAAAAAAAATGTAGTATTAATAATAAATTATTTATTTTTTATTATTATTTCATTTATTTTCATTTATTTCAAAGTAAATCCTGCACCATTTGTATTTCAGCCTCATTAAATTAAATTCTTAGAAAAAAAATATTATTATTATTATTATTATTTAGCTTTAAAGTAAATCCTAAACCATTTTTCTTAGAAATCCTTTTTAGAAAAAAGTCATTTTAATAATAATAATAACAATAAAAATTATCATCAATTAATTGGCACTGTTTTGTTTTGAAGTAAATCGTAAACCATTTTTTCAGTCTCATTAAAAAGCTGAAATTAGAAAAAGTGGATTTATTATTAATATTTAATAATTATTGCTGTTTCAAAGTAAATCCTACACTCATTTTCATATCAGTCTCATTAAAATGCAAATAAATAAATAAACAGGTAAATAAAACCCTAAATAAACATAAATGAAAACAAAAGAAAGAAAACGACAAAAGTAAACAAATAAATAAATAATGTAGACTTGTCAGTTACACTAAAAAAAACATACTTAATAATACTTTAATATTATTATTATGTTTTGAAGTAATTCCTACATAATTTTTTATAAGTGCGGACGTTTTAGCTGAAATTTTGAGACGTTGCATGAAAAGTGCCAGATTGTGATTAAATTTTCAAAACGCACATAAAAAACGGCTCCAACTTCCTTTCTCTTAGACTGAATTTTTAAAATGTATTTATTAAATCATCCCACGAATGGACTTTCTTTCTTTTCTTTTTCCATGTCGTCGTCTCTGTTTCTCTCTCTGGGCCTCTCTAAGGGACGGTGATTACAAGTGAATGTGTGCTGCTTGTGTCATGCCAATTAATGAGGAAAGCTTAAGGCCTGTGTGAACGCAGCGAGAGGAGAAAGCAGTTGTGCCATCTCCATACATTTCCATACTAAATAGCCTGGAAAGTCCTCCTCTCTCGGTGGCACTGCCACAAACTCTTATTGGCAGACTCACACACTTCTGAGCAAACTTGGCCCGGAGCGCAACCTTTCCAGCATTCCCGAGGACGCTTGTGCTGAGGAACGTCTCTGGAGCGCAGGATGTGTCGCGCTTTGTTGCCCGGTGATCCTGCGCCGCTGTCAGACTTAATGGTCCTATCACATTCACATTGGCAAAAAATAATTCAGATAATAATTATCTGAAAATTGCATCAGTAATTGAATTCCAGCAGGCATAGCAGAGGTAGGTGGGTCAGTAACGTGATGCACATTTTTGTGCCGGCACCTATTAAGTTATTCAAAAACACAAATGCAATTCGTACGGATGATGACTTGAATACACTTCTGTATCTTAATTAAAATTCATTTAGACATTTTTTTTGTGGGGCTTAAAGTCAAAAATGTCTGGGTGGAGTGACTGTCAAGAGATTGTTCAAGAAAAAAAGTAATTAAAATGCTGAAATTCTTCAAAAAATAGCTTTAATAATAATAGTTTATAATAATGAAATATAAAATAATATAATAAAATGCAACATTGTTAGTTATATTGTTTATTTAAAAAAAGCTTAAATTCATTAACGAGCATTTATTATTAGCAAATTATTTTTTATAACAATATTTAAAACATTTTATTTTTATTTATAATTTATATTACACTTTCATATTTTTTTTAAAGTAGCTTTAATAAAATAAATAATAATACATTTAATAATAATAATTTATCATCATAATATAAAATAATATAAAACATACAGCATTGTTAATTATATTGTGTATGAAATAAAGCTGAAATTCTTTAATCATTCATTATTAGCAATTTTTGATAACATAATATTTAAAACTATATAATAAAACTATTATTATATTAAAATTATATTTCATTCATATTTATTATTGTTTATTTTTAAGAGTTGAAATTCTTAGGAAAAAAATTAGCTTTAATAATAATGATTTATAATAATATAATATAAAATAATATAATATACAACATTGTTAATTAGTTATTGTTTTTAAAGAAAGCTGAAAATCTTTAATAATCATTAACTATTAGCAACATTTTTTTTAATATAATATTTTAATACAACAATATTATATTATATTATATTATCAATGTTTATTATTAAGAGTTGAAATTCTTAGAAAAAATGTACCTTTAATAATAATTTATGATCATTACATTATTTCTATTATTATATAATAGAAAAAAGATAAAATACAATATTTTTAATTTACATTGTTTATTATTAAAAACTATAATTCTTAGAAAAATAGCTGAATAATTATATAATATAATTATATTATATAATATTATATAATATATAAATAAATATATAAAACAGTATTATAATATTAAATAATATTAGATTAATAGTTATTATTGTATATTAAGAGTTGAAATTCTTAGAAAAAAAATGTAGGTTTAATAATTATTTATAATAATATAATATATAACAACATTGTTAATTATATTGCTTTTAATAATCATTTATTATTAGCGAATTATAATTATATTTCATAATGTTTATATGTTTGTTAGATTATATTATATGTTTATTATTAAGAGTTGAAATTCTTAGAAAAAATATAGCTTTAAAAATAAAAATGTATTATTTTTACATTATATTATATAATATAAAACAATAAAATACAATATTTTTAATTATTACATTATTATTTATTATTAAAAAACTAATTCTTTGAAAAAATGGCTAATATTTAGCTTATATTTAATATAATATAATAAACACTGTCAAAAAATAATAGAATATTTTTAATTATTATATTATTGTTTATCATTCTTTAAAAATTAAACGTAATGAAGCCATTTAAAAATATTGTTTTAAACATACTCAACCTCAAGCAGGAAGCAACAGTAAGGTAGGTCAGTAAGTTTCTTAAATATCAACTACCGTATTTAATATTTCATATGACAAGGTTATTTCAGGTTCTCAAATGTAATAAACCCAAGAAAGCTTGAAATAAATAAATCATCCGAGACATTTTTATTTGTCATTGACCCCAATATCTAACAGCTAATTCACTCTTGGCTTTGAGCGAAAACACTGCTTTCAACATGTACTGCCCTTTGTCAACGAAAAAATCCCAGCATACCTACATTACGACACTTTGAGGGTGAACAAGTAATCATTTAAAATGTTTAATAGTGCTTTGACAAGATTTGAGAAAGGCACTGCAGGTCAATTATCATTAAAGTGTTAAAATACTGAACCGCTGAATGTGGCTGGAGCCGAATGCGCTCTAGCGCTGATGAAGTTGACCTCTGCCTAAAAGCCAGGGCTCTCACTCAAGCATCTAGTCACTCATGGCAACTATACGACCACTACAGCTATGCCGTCTAACCAGACACAGTGAGCAATGTTCCCTCCAATTCTACTCTTGCTGAGAAAAACCTATTACTACTGCTCAGACCTTTCAGAGACATGAGCAGAAATGGCCCATGTGCGAACATGTGCAGTGTTAAAGGAACAGTTCACCCAAAAATGAAAATGTGCTGAGAATCTCCTCACCCCAAGGCCATTCAAGATGTAGATGAGTTTGTTTCTTCATCAGATTTGAAGAAATGTAGCATTGCTCACCAATGAATCCTTTGCAGTGAATGGGTGCCGTCAGAATGAGAGTCCAAACAGCTGATAAAAACATCACAATAATCCACAAGTAATCCACACCACTCCAGTCCATCAGTTAACATCTTGTGAAGCCAAAAGCAGTGTTTTTAAAAAACAAATCCATCATTTAGGCATTTTTTGCTTCAAACCATTATTAAATATTCCATCCATAATAATGCTTCTTCCAGTAAAAAAAAGTCATCTACACTTTAAAAAACTTAAAATAATTTGTTACCCTGCTGCCTTTAAATTTTAAGTTCAGTCAACTCAAATAAGTTTAGTCAACTTGAAATGTTAAGTTGTACTAAGTGACAATTTAGATATATGAGTTGACTAAACTTAAAAGTTGTTTGTTACCCGTCTGCCTTAAAATTGTAAGTTGATTCAACTCAAATATCTAAGTTTTCAGTAAAACTTAACATTTTAAGTTAACTAAACTTTTTTGGAGCTGACTGAACTTAAAAATTTTAAGGCAGCGGGGTAACAAATTATTTTAAGTTGACTCAACAAATGTTTTTACAATGTAGTCTGAATCAGGAGAGAAATCTGCACAGATCAAGCACACTTACAGGCCAAAACTGTTCAAAACAAACAAACAACAACAAAAAACCTTACCAGCAAAAATGCTATTCAAATTATTTAAAATAATATTTAATTGCCTTTTTTTTTAAATGTAATACTGATGAAAGCATACATTGTATTGTTATGTTTTTAAATTGTACATTTATTTGATGTTATATTAAATCTATGTTTGATTATTTCTAAGGGATGCAAAAGGCAACAGTTTTGGGGAATGACCCATATGCCATACATACACTGTAAACAATGCTTTTTTGAAGTTTTGAAGAAAAACAATGTTTTTTTTACAAGAAAATACTATTTGAGTTTTTATGTTGAACTTAATGTGTTACCTTCTATTTCTGTCATTATTTGTGAAATTTAACAATTCTTTAGTAAAAATGGTAAATCCTATGCCATTTTTTTTTCAGTGTATTGCAAATATTTAAGAAAATTGTATATTGTATATAGTGCATGGCCTGTGTGGTCTTTAAGATATTTATTCAATCGGATTCATTTTAACCGTACAGTAAAAAAAGTGTTAATGTTTGTTACCTGTCTGCCTTAAGATTGTAAGTTGAATCAACTCAAATATCTAAGTTTTCACTTAGTAAAACTTAACATTTCAAGTTGACTAAACCTTTTTTTTTTGAGTTGACTGAACTTAAAAATTTTAAGGCAGCGGGGTAACAAATTATTTTAAGTTGACTCAATTTTTTTTTAATGTAATACTGATGGAAGCATACATTGTATTGTTTTGTTTTTAAATTGCACATTTATTTGATGTTATATTAAATCTATGTTTGATTATTTCTAAGGGATGCAAAAGGCAATAGTTTCAGGGAATGACCCATATGCCATACACCAGGCCTGGGCAAACTCAGTCCTGGAGGGCGGGTGTCCCGGCAGAGTTTAGCTCCAACCCTGATTAAACACACCTGAACAAGCTAATCAGCGTCTTCAGGTTTACTAGCAAGCTACAAACAGGTGAGTTTTATCAGGGTTGGAGCTAAACTCTGCAGGGACACTGGCCCTCCAGGACCCGAGTTTGCCCAGGTCTGCCATACACCGTAAACAATGCTTTTTTTGAAGTTTTGAAGAAAAACAAGTATGTTTTAGAAGAAATTTAACAATTCTTTAATAAAAATGGTAAATCCTATGCCATTTTTTTAGTGTATTGCAAATATTTAAGAAAATTGTGCCAGGAAGTTATTTATTTATTGTTAGTATGACCTACAAGCCATGCATTAGAGCCATTTTTGCATTAGAGTTATCTTAGGAAAACAAGTTAAAACATATATATATATATATATATATATATAGTGCATGGCCTGTGTGGTCTTTAAGATATTTATTCAGTCAGATTCATTTGAACTGTACAGTTAAAAAAAAACAGAGAGAAAAAAAAGTGCATAATTTCAGGTGTAACTTGATATTTAACTTAGATATTCGAGTTGACTAAACTTAAAAGCTGTGTTTATTACCCATCTGCCTTAAAATTGTAAGTTGAATCAACTCAAATATCTAAGTTTTCACTTGGTAAAACTTAACATTTCAAGTTGACTAAACTTTAAAAAATTTAAGGCAGCAGGGTAACAAATTATGTTAAGTTTACTCAACAGATTGTTTTTACAGTGTAGTCTGAATCAGGAAGGAAGTCTGCACAGATCAAGCACTGTTTACAAGCCAAAACAAACGTGTGGGTGGATTTTGTTGCGAGAGCACAACAGAAGATGGACTTTTTCACTGGAGGAAGAGTTATTATGGATTATGGAGTCATATTTTGTCTAGAAGCGATGGTTTAAATTTAAAACGTTTGAAGGATTTGTTTTGTTTGATGTCAGCCATTCACTACTGCAAAATAGAGCTTGACAGCATGATCAGGGCCCTGAAGGTTTATTTTATGATAATGACTGACCGCTTGTAAATTATCCTACATATTATACAGCTGCTTACCAAATGCATAAATGTAGGAATGTGAAATATTTATTTGCGTTTGAGATGATTTCATTATGTTAGAAGAAACAGACACAGAGTGATATGAAAGACATGAAAGAAGCAGATCTACAAAATCATGGCCTGTGATGAATCAAGAAATCCAGAGAGACATGCAGTAAAACACATATGGGTTGTTTCATGAAATCGGTGCCTTTTCCACTTGGAAAATTTGAAAAATAAAATAAGTTTAATCAATATTTTTTAAATATCAATGAACTGAAGACACCTTAAAATGATAAGAAATTGTATTGTGCCATCTGAGGCTATGTAATTTATTAATTTTTCCACCTCATGTTTTGGTATTTTTGTCAACCCTGTTACCGACATAAGCGTTACTAGATACTATAGTTTAATTAGAACTACTATGCCACTGAATGATATAGGCATTAGCTTAATAATATACCAAGGGTGACCTTTAAAATGTTTACATTTTACACAGACAGTCTTTAAAAAACAGGGTCAAACCTGTTACTCTAAAAAGAAACAGGTTGACAGTAACAGGATTGACAATTTCAAACAAATTTGCTAATTGCTAGCTAATTGTCAAGTTCACAAAAGCACATATTGTACACTTTGAAAGGGTTTTACTTGTATATTATATTAAATATAAGAAATAACAGTTTAAATTTACATTTTAAAAATGGTAACAGGATTAACATTGCATGATGGCCCCCCTCAGTCAAGCCTCATAAATGATCAAAAAAAGAACATTATAGAGGAGTGAGAGAAACATGCTTGTGTTTTAAGTGCTGGAATCCTGGTTGAGAGATGATATAACCTCCAAGTGATGTCACTTGAATGCATATTATTTTACAAGGGTTTTCTGATGAGGGTAACAGGGCTGACATGAAATCAATAATTTATGTTTAATAGAAAAAATGCATACTTATGCAAAAAACATTGCTTAACAATGAGACTATATTTAGAACAATATGGAGATTGGCTTCATTTTGCTAATTAAAAGTCCTGCTGAAAAAGAAAAATCATAATGAGGGACAGGCCAAAAACATTACCACCATAAATGTTATTTAAATTATTTAAAATAATATTTAATTGACTTTTTAATGTAATTTAATGTAATCCTTGCAACATGGGGCCGTGCATTATCATGCTGCAGCATGAAGTGATGGTCGTGGATGAATGGCACAACAGTGGGCCTCAGGATCTCGTCACGGTATCTCTGTGCATTCAAAATGCCATCAATAAAATGCACCTGTGTTCGTTGTCCATAACACCTGCCCATACTATAACCCTACCGCCACAATGGGCCACTCGATCCACAACGTTGACATCAGCAAACCGCTCACCCACACGACGCCATACACGCTGTCTGTCATCTGCCCTGTACAGTGAAAACTGGGATTCATCTGTGAAGAGAACACCTCTCCAAAGTGCCAGATGGCATCGAATGTGAGCATTTGCCCACTCAAGTCGGTTACGACGACGAACTGCTATCAGGTCGAGACCCCGATGAGGATGACGAGCATGCAGATGAGCGTCCCTAAGGTGGTTTCTGACAGTTTGTGCAGAAATTCTTTGGTTATGCAAACCGATTGTTGCAGAAGCTGTCCGGGTGGCTGGTCCCAGACGACCTTGGAGGTGAAGATGCTGGATGTGGAGGTCCTGGGCTGGCGTGGTTACATGTGGTCTGCGGTTGTAAGGCCGGTTGAATGTACTGCCAAATTCTCTGAAACACCTTAGGAGATGGCTTATGGTAGAGAAATGAACATTCAATTCATGGGTAACAGCTCTGGTGGATTAATTTTAAGTGATTTGTAATTGTAATTGATTTGTGAAAATTGTTAATGCAATACATTTTTGTGAAATTACGGGAAAAATGCAATTGGAAATTGTTTTTGGATGCTGTCATTGTCCTTGAAATAGGCCAGAAAACTTCTTTGGTAGATGCAAAGCATTACATGGTTTCATTAACTACCAAAATTCATTATCCAGTAAGGGGGGTGACTTTTTTTTCAAGCATCATCTAATTTGCAAAAACAAAACAATTTAAAAAAAAATCCAGTTTTTGGAAGGCTTTATTAAGTCTTTAATATCAAAGCAAAAACACTGAGCAGCATCCAGGTAACAATATCCCAGAGCTGAATGTGCCAGCCAAGCACTTGCCATTGCTAACGAAAGCCTTCTCCAGATATATGAGCAGTCTGAGCCGGAGCAATATCATGGGTGTGTGGTAGTGTTGTGATGCTGCTGCTCTTGGAGGAGTCGTGTAGGCGTGAACGAATTTGAACAGAAAAATGACAATGATAAACCAAAGCAGGTTGCAGAGACTATAAGAGTAGGGCCACCGAAAAATCTTGAGACTTATCGAAAAACGTGATTGCATTTGAAAAGGTCTCGGGCTGTCATAAAGAACTCTGAATGGATGAGGAACACACCGGTGTTCAGATGGCAATCTTGAAATGGAAATTATACCACATCTGCTCTGGTGAAATCTTTCTCTGAGCGTTCAAAAACAAACAGAAAGTGCAAACAAGTTTAAATACATAGCAAGAAGACGAGATGATTCAAATTAATTAGAAATGAATAAGAGCTTGATTTGCTGCATGAACACAACGTGAAAATCAGTACAACTTTCAATCTCACAACTAGCAAAAATATGTCCTGCTAACGTTCCCATTAAATTATGAGAATGTTATTTCAGAATGTTCTCTGAATGTTCTAAATGTCCAGTTTTTAAAATGTTTTTTCTTGTTGATTCATTAAGGAAACATTCCATTATATCATTTTGCATTAAGGGAATGTAACTTTTGAATGTGCTCTGAACATTCTAAAACAATTTGTTACATTTAAAAAAATGTTTCAGAAAAACTGTTACATGAACATTCTATAAATAACATTTTTGCACTAATGTTTATTAAAGACTGGATAACTTTGAATGAACATTCTAACATCGTTACTCGAAGAATGTTTGTTCATAACATTCAGAGACCATTCCAGAACGTTCTCTGTCATTTAACACTAACGTGCATACTAAATTAAACTCTGAACCATTAATGTGTGATAAATGCAACATATCAGGGCAAAATATTATTCTTAATTACTATCTAAGTCCTGGCAAGGTTTATAACATCTCTGATCCGATTCACAATTGATTTCACTGGCAGATGCCAAATGAGTGTACTTGCAAAACATATTTATGCATAGTAAACCTCAAAGCACTTTACACTGCATTAGAGGTCAAATTAGAGCCCGCACAGACATATCTTTTGAATAGAGTTGAGTTATCTTACATGTGCACGGCCAAGTCATCATCATGATGAAATGACAGTAAATAATGACTTATTTTAAGTGAGCGATCCCTTCAAACGCTCAGTTCCAGACCAGTATCATACAGAGTTCAAATATTGATATTCAAATGCTGTTGCGACGTCCCTTCACTTCAGGCAGGGCAGACATCAATCTACAGATGACAGTCAACACCCTGTTAGAGCACAATTCTCCAGAGCCATTGACCTTGCGAGAGAACGGTGTGGATATTCCCACCAAATTACCATCGACGGCGCGAGTCGGTGTCAAAACCACAACCAAAGTCGTCATTGTTTCCATCTAATATTATAAAACACAATGATGTGAAGTTCAGAACTTGCAATTGGGTGAGTCATTATAATACTCTGTAATTTTTACAAATGAATATGCATAAATAAATAAATAGTTATTCACTGCTCAGTGACAGATTGATTGGACCAGCAAATAAAGTGATACAACAAAACATCACAGAATTATAGAGGGTTTGCTCTTACGTCATGATTTGGTCAGTTACTCGAATGCACGGCCATATTGGTGATACTCTGATGTAAACAACAGCACGAATTGCACAGTTAATGTACTACTGAATACAATGTTATGCTAATTTATGCTGTCTAAACTATGGAAAAAACAAGAGGAAGCTGCTAAATCATATAGAGAAGGACTTAGTTAGCAGGAAATATTGAATGCAATATTTTGATAAACTAAAGGTTTATAGGGGGTAAAGATACATACAAGCAAGATTTAATTAAGATATTAGTCTAATATTTCACCTACCTGACTGGAAATGATAAGAAAAAACACAAGATTTTTTGCAGTGGAAATCCTGGTTCAGTTTAGCCAACAACAACAATTATTTTGTACTCTTGTCCTTGATATGTTATAACTTTTGGCAGTCTATAGTACTCCAAATGTTTTTTTTTTCTGGTTAGAACGATTAGTACAGCCCAGAACATGACAATAATTGCCCATTTTCAGCGGTTTAGTGGCATTGGTTACGTTCAGTGCCGCCAATATGGTCGATTGATGACATGTTGTGAAAACACTCAATGGTGTTTTCCCTCCAAAATGATGTCACTTCTCGAAGGATGATGTCATGAACTGTTTTTTGTTAATTAAAGGAATTGTGCAGAATACTAACAGGGTAGAAGGTGAAATTGATGAAGGTGACCTATGGCATTCAAAACAATGTCTTATTTAAAGCATTTAAAAACTAGGAATATAAAAACTCTTGGAACAAATTACCTTTTTATTTTAGATGTTGAGGACATGGAAAAAACAGTAGCATCCACTCAAACCAAAGCAGTGACATGCATTTGTAACTAATATGGTTTTCGCCTTTTTCGATTTGTGAGTTTAATATTTTACTCAGCCTTCTGAGTCACAAACATGTACCGCACTTTAGGAATGACCCAATAATTCAAGTACGTTATATCTAAACGCTTCTCTGCTAAGTTTCCCCACGCAAATTACCTCTCCCAGTAGAGAACATAAACCACTAATGTGCATGTCCACGCAAACACCTTTCCTCCAGTACTGCAGTGCACTGAGCGTGCTATAAATCACCTTATATTATCATAGCGCTCTTGTAGGCTCCGCCCCTCCGCGCACACAATTGGCCGAATCTCTTCCTTGGTGCCCGGCCCACTTCCTTGCCGCTCGCTGATTGGCGGAGGCGATTCTCCTTGAGCTGTCAATCAGACGCATCTTTCGTGCTCCGCTCTGAAGCGATGCACAGTGATTCTGATTCACTGAACAGATCGTTAGAGCACACAACATCCCACTAAACCATCTCAACTATCGCTTTTCTCTTTTTCTGTGGATGCCCTGGTATTGAAGAAAAAAATCTGAGGAGGTACATATAATATTTTTTTTCGCGCAAGGATTTATTTCTATATTCCCTAGCACTCCAAACGCCAACAGATTGTGTTTGGTCTCCTTGCAAAGGGTCACTTGGGAAAATCGACCCGTCTTGTGGCACTCCTGACACACTTGGAAGATTTGTAGACTGCGGACGTTTCGTGAAATAGGACACACGGACGGACAACTGCGGTTTATGCGTGTTCCCCTTCGTAGAAGATAAAAAACGGACTGTTGCTGCAAGAACTGACACAGAGAAATAACAAACAATCAACTCAAAACATGAGCTGCGCAATGTTGCGACACGCACTCGCTTTGCTCTTGGCGTTGCTGTGGAAAGGTAAGTTGCAATTCTTAAAGCATTCTTCTGTAGAGAACATGTTTCTCACTCGTTCCTTGCTTCATTCTTTGCTGGGACCTGGAGTGGAATACTAATGCGGCTCCGGGGGTCTACCTGCCAATGAATCATGTGTGTGTGTGTATGCGTGTGTGATCAAATCATAGAGACAAGTGCGCTCCACAACACACAAGTTCTGCATATCAACACTTAGGGGGAAAAAAGACGGCTTTCCTCGCTTCTATCGCTGTGTGTAACAAGTCAGTGGATGCCTTTACAGATATTGACACCAGTATTGTTTTTTTCTTATGACCGACATGGATAGGTTTGTTTTTCTTAGGTGTCCGATAATAACCAATATGCGAAACAGATGTTTAACATATTTATATATAAAAAACACCAATTATTTTACACTAATAATTGTGTTAATATATTCATATTAATTCTTTATTTTTTATATGTGTTTTTAATTATGCATGGGCATATTTAATTGTTAAATATATTGTATTAAATTTGTTTTTATATTTATTATATCTTAATTCACTTAATCATAATATTATATGCACACAGTTGTTTTGCATAAGGGTTCGATGCCATTGTTGGGTGTTATACTGTAGAGATCCAGCAGGTGGCGTTTATCTGTAAACCCGATGTTCATAAACCGATAATGGTTATTTTTATTTTTAATTATTTGATATGCAGTATGCATATAATCATAATTAAGCAACAACCATTAGACTGGTGACTCATCATGAATATTTTATAATTGCTGTTGTGGTTCTTGCTGTTGTTGCTATATTATCATCACATTCATGGTCTTTATATTAGCATATATTAATATTAATTGTCTTTTAAGTATAGTTATAGTTTTATAAATTTAATATTGAGCAGACAGTGGTGTAACAGTGTTGATTGCATTTCTTTAGAGAAATGTATTTAATTTATTTATCGGTAGAGTCGATTTTTAGAAACTGATGTTATTTTTATTTTTAAATGTCTGATTTTAATATGCATATATAACTCAATAACCATGAGGCTAGTGACTCATCATGACTTTTTTATTATTGCTGTTGTGATTATTGCTTTTGTTGTTGCTGCATATTATATCGGCATAGTCGTTGTTAATATATTAGCATATTTTACTGTTTAATTGACATTTTAAGTTTATATTTATAGTTTTATCATTTTAATGTTGAACAGACAGTGGTGTGGCATTTATCGGTTCAACCGATATTCACAAACCGATAATAATTATTTTTCACTTTTGAGTGACTGATGTACAATATGCAAATGATAATAATAATTAAATATTAATAATGAGTCATTGTGAATATTTTATTAATGCTGTTGTTGTTATAATTAAATTGCAATAATTGTTAATTTTTAATTGTACACAGTAAAAATAGATGGGTTATTTTTTTAACCCAATAGATGGGTTACACATATTGGGTCACTGTGTTGGGTTATTTTCGAAAACGTTGGGTTATTTTTTAAACATCGTTGGGTTGTTTTTAATAATAACCCAGCGTTGGGTTTAATTGGTTCCCGCGGCTACAGTTCAAATTTTAACGGTCGACAGTGACTGACGACAGAAGAAGCTGCTGCTGCATCAGTGTGAGGTGAGTAACATGGTTTTAATAACTCTTATAACATTATACTTATAAGAAGAACGTGAAATGCACTTCAAAACTGAACTTTTGTTGTTGTATGTTTGTTTTTTAACAAAGTTGTAGTTTCCTTTAGTCAGTGTATTGTAACGTAACTGCGGAGAATGAGCTCGATTGTAAACGAATAACTTTAACGTTAACTTAGCTGTCCCAGTTAGGTCACTAGCAGTAATAAAGTAAATAAAAATTAGCAGAAAGTTGTAAAACTGTTTAGAGATGTATTACAGTAACCTAACGTTAATAATGTATGGTGAAATGTATATAGGAATACTTATGTTACTGAAATCACTGTCTACCATTACTACAGGTTTAATATTATTTTACAGCTGATGAAGGGTTCCAGACGTACGGTTTCTGACTACAGTTTGTTTGGTCCCACTAATGATTATCACATTTAACTTTATATGGGAAATGGCTAATGTTAAATGAGACATTGTTGATTTGAACCGCTCCGCACGGACCTTTCAACTTCGGTCCAGTATGTTCAGCGGCAGCTCAGAGAGATGTGCTCAAATTCAGTTAATTCTCTGTTAGAAAAGTCTAAAAAGAATCAGATTTTCTCAAAAGAAAGACGTGATGGGAGAAACGAAGCTTTTCAAAGTTTCGAATCAATTAAACGAATCGCTTCGCAAAATGATTCACTGCTTCCAATCGTTCGTGACACAACGGCGACGCCTGCTGCTCAAAACAGGGCAAGCGTAAGTTGTTTGGAAAGCGAGCACTAATTGTAATAACACTAAATGTGTTTTTATGGTTTATTTACATTGAATATTGTTATGCATATATTAGAAACCTCTACTTACAGCCATTTCTCTTATAAAGCTATGACAGATTTGCATGTTTTTTTTAAAATGTGTACTAAATGTGTTTATACTTATTTTTAGACATTGGGTTCTTCAGTGAAGGAAAAACTACAACAGTGGAATCTCATACATTAAACATCCACATGCCAATTAACTGAAATATTTCAAGGTAAGTAAACCATTTAAATTAGTGATCCATATACATTACCAGTCAAACGTTTTTGGACAGCAATATTTTTAATGTTTTTAAAGAATTCCCTTCTCTCTAAGCCTACATTTATTTGAGCCAGCATTTCAGGATCCAATACAGCATTTAAAATAACTGCTTTCTATTTGAATATATTTTAAAATGTAATTGTCCAGTCTTTTCAAAGCTTTTAAAATAGAAAGCAGTTATTTAAAATAGTAAAAATATTTCACAATATTACTGCTTTTACTGTATTTTGGATCAAATAAATACAGGCTTAGTGAGTAGAAAAGAATTCTTTAAAAAACTTTAAAAATCTTACTGTTCAAAAACTTCTGATTAGTAGTGTACATTTTCCAACAATTATGAAAAAATGTTTCTAGTTTATCTGTAAAATGTTTCTTCTTCTGCTTCATCTTATCACAGAGGAAGGAGTCAATGAAGGAAGTTTTATGCGACCGGATGACACCAGCATTGCTGCACTAACTCCAACAACTCCTCCCAAGTTTTGAGCATTTTCAACGGTGAAGCAGTGGAACAGCAGACCTTACTACAAGCAGTGGATCTGTGTTTCAAACATTTCTACATGTAGGACATCAACTACCCAAAGCCTCAACTACTCTGCACCCATTTGCAGCACAGTCTTTAATATTCCAGGAGTTCTTTCAACACATTACCTCTTCCTTAGAAACTTTGTATTTATTGATCAGTAAAAACTTTTTATGTTGCTGATTATCAGCAAGTCCAGCAGCCAGCAGATTTACTTTGTTTTATTATTATTCTTGTTATTGTTATTATTATGATTTTTATTATGATTATTACTTGTGTTTATGATTTTTTATTTTTGTTTTATTGATAAAGGTTTGTATGTTATGTTTGTTTTATTTGTGCACATTTGTATATGTGTTGATATAAATAAATATGAATTGATACACATTTATGACCCTGGACAACAAAACCAGTCATAAGTATTATGGGTACATTTGCAGAAATAGCCAAAATTGCATTGCATGGGTCAAAATTATCAAATTTTCTTTCATGCCAAAAATCATTAGAATATTAAGTAAAGATCATGTTCCATGAAGATATCTCCTACCATAAGTATATCGAAACTGAATGTATTGCTAATGTATTGCTATGTATTGCTAATAACTTAATTTGGACAACTTTAAAGGCAATTTTCTCAATATTTAGATTTTTTTGCACCCTCAGATTCCAGATTTTCAAATAGTTGTTCTATCCTATCAAACCACATATTAATAGAAAGCTTATTTATTGAGCTTTCAGATGATGTTTACATTTAAATACAAAAAACTTGACCCTTATGACGATTTTGTGGACCAGAGTCACATTTGTTGGTTTTGAATTCAGTGTACATCTTGAAAATATGTCAGTTGTATGTGCATATTTGTGTGTTTTGAATGTATTATATTTTCACATTCTTGTACACTTATTTTGTAAACATTTGCAGTATGACTGTTTTACATTTAAAAATATATTTGTAAAAAAATTATTTGCATATTTAAATAAACAAAATATTTATTTGAAAACAAAGTAGTGTTATAGTGTATTTTTATAAATAAATAAATAAATAAAAACTGATATAAATGAATCTAAATAATTAACTCAACTGTTGGGTTACTTTTAACCCAACTGGATTTTAACCCAATTCATTGGGTTAAAATAACCCATAGATGGGAAGGTGCTATACCAACCCATAGTTGGGTTACTAGTTGGGTTATTTTTAACCCAACATTTTTTAGTGAGTATATTTATAATTTCATAATTTTAATGCACACGGCCTATTCATTTCAACCTGATTGTTTGTGAATACTGTCACGCTGTTTATCTACATGCAATTACTTGCCTCTGATTTCCTCTGAAATGAATGATGCAAATTGCTTAATATATTTTCAGTAAATGGCAAAATGTGAACCTGATGATAATCTCACAGCAGAAACAAATGCTGTGCTGCAGTTTTGACACTAGCTGTTGAAAAAGTGCTGTGTGATTTGCGTTTGACATCTACTCCAAGCTCTCATCTTTGTGAATGTTCTGAGACAGTCGTACTTGGCGAAATGGTTAATATCAGAAAGATGAAGAAAACCAGATACCACTGGGTGATTCGTATGGGTTTGGAGTACTATTGTTGTATTATTGATCTGTCAGAGAACGCATGGGGCATCAGGGAGGGAATAATAGCTCTCGGTGTGCTGTGAATGGATGAATACTTGCTTTGAAATGATGTTTGATTCCACTTTTTGAGCCCTTTACCATGATGAGCACAAATTTAATCAGTCTTGCCCTGTGGGGGGAGTTTTTTTCCATGCGGGCGCCAAATCTCTGACAGAGAATTCCATGTGTAAAGCGTCTTTTGCAGCTCTTGCATGTACAAAAATACACTTCGGTGTATGCATCCCACCTATTAGAGCTTGCATAAATCGTTTGTTAAACAGAATGGATTCTCATTATTTGACGCCAGTGCTGCTGCTGCACAGATCAATGTGAGATTAAAGTAACAGCCCATGCAAACATGAAAATTCTGTTGTTATTTATTTAGAAGTATCTTCATGCAGCTATTTTTGTGCATGCAAATTTCTCCTTCTGTGTTCCTTAGAAAGAAAATAATAATTAGAGGATTTTCCTTTTTGGTCGAACTGTTCCTTTAATATTGCAAGCTCGCAAAATGGATATGTTGAAGGACATGCGACATTGTGCGAGCGAGGAGCATGTTTTAATTTTCATGTCAGCGTGTGTTTTGGACGGTGGGAGGGGTAAACTAGACACCCTGAGAGTTTGTTCTCCCTCAGACTCAACAGTGCTGATGATGTTTGCTCTGGGGAAAATCTGTCTGAAACTCATTATGGTTTTTTCTCACAATTCAGCAGTTCTGCACAAGGGAAATTGATTCAGGCGTCTGATAATTTGATATGTAGTGACCACATAATTTACACTCGCTCACAGTTGCTGGCCTTTCCAACATTGATTATTTTTTTGCTTCTTCCATCCATCCATCTGAGATTGAAGTGCGGAATCTGATTAAGCACAATATTTTTTACTTGAGTAACTTTGTTAACTGGTAACTCCTCAAAAAACGCATGAATAAAATCCGAATTGTCTGCCAAAAAAGCATCTTGCAATTGCATAAATATATATTTTTATGTCTCCAACCTCATAAAATATTTTTAGATCACTTATAGTGAATTGCCGTCTCTTTAAAAATACTGAAACACTTCTTTTTTTTTTGAGCATCACACATAAGATTTCTCTGACAGATGTCACTGAAATAGGTGTTATGAAACATCACCCCTGTCTTTGTGACAGATTTAGACCTTGGGAAAAAAAGAAGCACGTTTTTATATTTAAAAAATAATGATTTTTCAAAGATGTGAATAAAGATTATTTGAATGCTTTACAAAAAAATACAATTTCAGTATGCGTCTGAAATTCAAAATGCAATATGTTTAATTAATAATTGCTGTTTTTTTTTTATTTACTGGCAAAATATGAGTGTAAACAGTTTGAAAGTAATTCCTATTCCTATTTTCCAATAAATTGCAAATATTTCCATCCACCTGTCAATAAGTTTGTTTTGTAGAGAGCAAAACAACTAAAAGGCCAAGACCTCACTGGTCGAAAAATTACAGTGGCTTAGTTTTTTGGAAATGGTACCAAGATTATGTTTTAGTCATTTTTTTCAAGAAAATATCCTGGTATGCTCTTAAATTAAGGCTCCAACCTTTTGGAACCTTTATCTAAGAGCATACCAGAATATTTACTTGGAAAAAAAAGGGTTTTGCATATAAAATGCTATATAAAATCATTTTTGGTACCCTAAAGAACCTTATTATGTTCTTTAAAGAACCTTTTTTTCTTAGTGTGAAGAATATTCTAATAATCTAAAGAAACTTTTTCCATTATTAAAGAAGACTCCATGGATGTTAAAAGTTCTTTATGGGATCATAGATGCCAAAAATTAATTTTGAGTGTACTCTTTTAAAAATAAAGGTTCTTTATTGCCATTTATTATTATTATTATTATTATTATTATTATTATTATTTTATCTTAAGAACCTTTTTCCACTATTAAAGAACCTTTTGTGAAATGGAAAGATTCCATGGATGTTAAAAGTTCTTCATGGAATCATAGGTGTCAAAAAAGAATTTTGAGTGTACTTTCTTAAAAATAAAGGTTCTTTATTGCCATTGATTTAAAATTTTATTTTATTTTATTTTAAGAACCTTTTTCCACTATTAAAAAACCTTCTGTGAAATGAAAAGATTCCATTGATGTTTAAAGTTTTTTATGGAATCATAGATGCCAAAAAAGAATTTTGAGTGTACTTTCTTAAAAATAAAGGTTATTTATTGCCATTGATGGATTCATTTAACATCCATGGAATCTTTTCATTGGACGAAAGGTCATTTATAGATGTTCCTCTGACTAAGACAAATGATTCTTTTAAGAACTCTTCACTTGAAAGGTTATTTGAGGAACCGAAGTTAGTCTTTCTATGGAGTTTATCAGTTTCAAAAAGTACTGATACCATTCTTGTACCTCGGTGCCAACCACGGTACTTTTATGCAAATGACTCAAGAATGCAAAAGACTCATTAGTCTCCACATCAAAGGCAGAGGGGTTCCTGTTCTCGAAACGTGTTTAGTTCCATTAGCTCATTCTTTCCTCAACATTACCAGGACTTATTTGACAATGCCGCAGTGGGGTTGTGGGCAGCGCACCAGTAGCTGGAAGATTTCTGGTTCTCTGCCCTGGTTTTGTACCCTTGAGCAGGTCACGTGACCCACACTTTAGTGCAACATGCATCACCGTTTCCCCTTGACCCAACACAGATGCCCTGAAACGACAGAGGCTGCTTAGCGGCCTTTATGTAATCGAATTAACACGGTGTGGCCTTGACTGACCTAGGCGAGTCAGAAAGTTAGCAAAATATCAAAGATGAGAGTTCTCCTGCATCTGTTAGTATTCCAAAATGAGTCATGAATCGGTATCTGTTTAATTGTCTTTTCGAGACTAATTGCTTTAAATGGGGAGAGAGGGAGAGATTGCATTTATTCCGTTTGTCTTGCAGGGCATATTTTCCTTCGACATTTTGTTTTCATGGTGAATACTAATCACACTGCAACACAATAAGTCCCTGCAGGGTATCTGAGGGCGCTTTCACACGAGAACTTTTGCTGCAGACTCAAGTCTGTTTGACGTCAGAGCTCGGTTTGTTTGGTTCATATGGTTCATGTGGACTAACTGAAGCGAGGATTGATGATGTAGAATTTGCCTGTCGTGGTATGAAGCATTTCTCATTGTCTCTGCATTTCTTGCAATGCAGATACTGTAGAAACGTCACTGTGTGCATGTTAAATTTAGGGGCGGCACTGGCATCTTCTCTTGAATTGCTAACTGGTTAGAATGGTAAAAATCTGCTGATATTACTGATATTAATGATGCAATCATGAATTTTATCTCATTTGGACACTCTATTGCTAATGCACATTTGCAACCTTAAGTTACAGATATTTTCCTAATAATAAAATTAAATAAAAAAGCATCACCAAAGCATGCAACTTGTTTTTGAAAAACACCAAATTGCTTTAGATAAAAGCATCTGCCAAATGCATAATGGCTTCTCTCTAAAAATGTGCTTTATTTTGGACATCACACGTAAAATTTCACTGCTACTTTTCATACTAATCCACATTTGCAACCTTAAGGTACAGACATTTTCTTGGAGCAAAAGTTGTTTATGCTCTCAAGCATCATTAAAGCATGCAATTTGTCTTTAAAGTATGCTTGTCTTTGAACAAACTTTAAATTGCTTCATATAAAAGCATCTGCCAAATGCATAAATGTATTTTTTTTTAACCACTGACCATATAAAATATTTTTAGATCACCCTTAATGCTTGTTTAAAATAAAATAGATATTTTTTTGATCAAACCTAATTTCTCTACAACTTTTATAACTAATCCACATTTGCAACATTAACTTGTCTTTAAAAACTCTTTACATAAATGCATTTGGCAAATGCATACATTTTATTTATTATATATATATTTGTTTATTTTACCACTAACCTTATAAAATACTTTTAGATCACCTATTATGAATTGGCTTTTTTATTTTATTTTTTTTAAATATTAACTTTTTTTGGACATCACACATAAAATGTCACTTCTGCTTTTGTTCCTAATTCACATTTGCAACATTAATTAAAAGATATTTTCTTGTAATACAATTTATTAAACCTCTGAAGCATAACAAAGCAGGCATCTTGTCTTTGGAAAACTCTTTTACCACCAACCTTATAAAATATAATGAATTGGCTTCTCTTTAAAAAATATTAACTTTATTTGGACAAAACAAGAAATTTCACTACTGCTTTTATTCGTAATCCACATTTGCAACCCTAAATTACAGATTTTTTTCTTCAAATAAAACGTATTTATCCTCTCAAGCATCATGAAACATCTATCTTTTCTTTGGAAAACTCTTTTGAAAAAAGCATTTGGCAAATGCATAAATAAATAAATATTTATTTATTTAGTTTTTACCGCCAACCTAATAAAATATTTTTAGATCACCTATAATTAATTGGCTTCTCTTTAAAAAATATAAACTCGCATGAAATTTTACTACTGCTTTTATTCCTAATTCACAATTGCAACATTAATTAAAAGATGTTTTCTTGGAATAAAACTTATTTAACCTCTGAAGCATCACAAAGCATGCATCTTGTGAAAACTCTTTAAATAAAAGTATCTGACATTCAGAAATGTTATTTATTTATTTATTTATTTATGTATTCTTTTTTTTTTTTTTTTACCACCAACCTTATAAAATACTTTTAAACATCACATAAAATTTCACTACTGCTTTTATTCGTAATCCACATTTGCAACCTGTTTTCTTGGAATAAAACTTATTTGTCCTTTCAAGCATCATGAAGCATGCATCGTGTCTTTTTGGAAAACTCATTCGAAAAAAAAAAGCATTTGGCAAATGCATGAATAAATAAACATATACCACCAAGCTTATAAAATATTTTTAGATCACCTATAATGAATTGGCTTCTGTTTGAAAACATTAACTTTTGGACAACACATAAAATTTCACTACTGCTTTTATTCCTAATTCACATTTGCAACACTTGTATGTATGTATATACTTGTTTATGTATTTGATTATCTGTTTTACTACCAACCTTATAAAATATTTTTAGATCAGCTGTATTTTCTTCTCTTCAAAAATATTATTATTATTTTATTTTTAGTATTTTTTAGACATCACACATAAAATTATACTACTGCTTTTGTTCCTAATCCACATTTGCAACCAACATTAAGTTACTGATATTTTCTTGGAATGAAACTTGTTTACACTTCCAAGTGTCATTAAAGCATGCAACTTGTCCTTAAAGTATGCTTGACTTTGAATAAACTCCAAATTGCTTTGGATTAGAGCATCTGCCAAATGCATAATTGAATTTTTTTTTATTTTTTTTTTTGTGGAACATCCTAAAATAAAAAAACACAAAATTTCCCTACTACTTTATTGCTAATCCACATTTGCAAACTTAAGGTACATATATTTTCTTGTGATAAAAGTTATTAAGCATTACCAAAGCATGCAACTTTCCAAAAACCACCTGTTGAAAACAAACTTCAGCAGAAAAAGCAGAGATCATGTGTTGGCAGGCAGCGGGGAGCAGGTGAACGGCTTGTTCAGTAGATCATAACCAATTTTGCACGTTAATGCGGTACACGGTGGGGCAAGAGGGTCAAAGCGACGGTTTGTGTTCGTTTGTCTCCCCCATTGCAGGACCAAGATGGTTGGCTGGCAGAAAGAGCGCAATGAAATCCATCCTCTGCCAGCCGAAACAGATGCCTCGTCTTTCAAAACTGGCTCCTATCTTTTTCCATGTGCAGCTCTCCAGGCTTGGCCCTGCTCAGATTCTGTGGCTCTGTGTCTTTTCTGGATCTGTTCATGTTTTTTGTTGCCGGCTCATAGTCCATCAGACCTGGCCTGCGCGTTTAGCGGGAAGGAGCCATCGACGTAATCGCATCGGCGGGGTGGGCTGATTCGATCGCGTTGGGCTTCGAGCCCGAGGTTGCTTATTACACCTGTTGGAAACGGCGCTGACAGATGGTGCTTTTTTTGGCGATCTGGACTTTTTAAAATGTGTCGCTAAGGCAATCAAGCCGTAGAGGATTTGTAAACATTTCCCCACAGATACTAAACCATTTAGCATGTTATTTCAGCACGAAACCCTGCATTTTATTCAAAAACTGCCTGCAGTCCAGCTCAACCAGATGCTAAATGTGCTGCAGTAGCGTTTTGCTGAGCATTTGATTTAAGCCATTATACCTTTCAACAATCCTTTTTATGCAAATGAGGCATATAGTATGTGTTTTATTCACTAAAGTGCTATTTACATGCACACTTTGACTGCATTCAAACCCAAGATCATCTTGCATATATCCATTGTTGTCATTTTAATATCTCTCTTCTTGTTTTTTGTCATCTTCTTTTAGTTCTTAAAAGTAACAATGCACCTGTGAGTGCCACCTAGTGTGCACAGTTCAGCTAAATACTAAATGCACCAAAAAAGCATTTTCCGTGAGCATTTAAATTGCACGCAAAGCTTGTTATAATTGCATTTTTTTTGAGCATCCTAAATTAAAAACATTTCGCTACTACTTTATGTGGTTTATAGAATTTATTTCCAAAACTTACATTATTCATCTAACGTTGCAGGTACTTGGAAAAAGCAAATGAAAAACTGTATATTAAATTGCACATGAAGCTTGTTATAATTGTATTTCTTTTGAGCATTCTAAATTAAAAACATCTCCCTACTACTTTATGTGGCTTATAGAATGCACTTTATTTGCAAAAATTTACTTTACTCATCAAAAACAAATGAAAAACGGTATATTTGTGTACCTTTTTTGTAATTTGCACAAAAAGTTGCACCATTTTAGCATGTTAATTCATATTTAAGAATCAGCCACAGTTTAGCTAAATACTAAATGCACCAAAAAAGCATTTTCCATTAGCATTTAAATTGCACATGAACACAAAATATCAATAATAAAAAAAAAAAAAATTGCACATGAAGCTTGTTATAATTGCATTTTTTCTTTTTTTTTGGAACATCCTAAAATAAAAACATAATTTCCCTACTACTTTATTGCTAATCCACATTTGCAATCTTAAGGTACACATATTTTCTTGGAATAAAAGTTATTTAGGTTCCCAAGCATCACCAAAGCATGCAACTTTGCAAAAAAAGTTGCATCATTTTAGCATGTTAATTTGTATTTAAGTTCAGCTAAATACTAAATGCACCAAAAAAGTTTTTTCCGCGAGCATTTAAATTGCACATGAAGCTTGTTATAATTGTATTTCTTTTGAGCATCCTAAATTAAAAACATTTCCCTACTACTTTATGTGGTTTATAGAATGCACTTTATTTGCAAAATGTACTTTATTCATCTAACGTTGAAGTTACATGCACACTTTGCAAATGAAAAACTGTATATTTTTGTACCTTTTTTGTGATTTGCAAAAAAAGTTGCACCATTTCAGCATGTTAATTTGTGTTTAAGAACCAGCCACAGTTTAGCTAAATACTAAATGCACCAAAAAGCATGAGCATTTAAATTGCACATGAAGCTTGTTATAATTTCACTATTGCCTAGTGCAATTGGATTTTATTAAAAAGAGATGTTTGTGCATTTTCTAATGGTTGTGCAAACATTTTCCTAAAAGAAACACAGTGAAGCAAACGTTTGCACCAAACATGCATGTTAATAGTTGTGTGTCGTGAGTATTTAAATGAAGTCATTATTCCTTTCAGAGTGAATATGCCTCCTTTCTATGCAAATGCATCTAATAAAATCTTTTTTTATTTGCAAAATTTACTTGCCTCATTAAACTTTAAGCAATAGTATAAACACAAAACTGTATATTTATGTACATTTTTTTGTGATCATGTAAACATTCTGAGTGAATTTACCAGTTGCACCATGTTATTTCAATGCAAAACCCTGCGTCGTATTTAGGAACCGAATCCAGCAAAAACAAATGCTAAATACGCTGGTTTAGCATTGAGCCGTGAGTATTTAAATTGCACATGAGGCTTGTTATAAATTCAGAAAAACACAATTTGGAGCACTATTTGCCTAGTGCAATTGAATTTCATTAAAAAGAGATGTTTGTGTGCATTTTCTAGTGATCATGACAGCACTAATTCATCAAATGATTGAGAAGAGTGGCGTACATCCAGACGCCTGTCGTTGATGAGCACACTTTTAGCATTTTAAGGAGCTGCTTCAGGTGCCTCGCTGCAAAAAAATATTTTCGAACTCAGTATTTTTGTCTTGTTTTCCAGTAGAAATATGTAAACATTATTAACCCTCGTGTTGTGTTTCGCTCTGGTTGACCTGGTGAAGATTTTCTTTTTCCCAAAAGTGCTAGTTATTGTTATCACATTGGACTATAACTTGCTTTTGTACTTTTTTGAGATTTTTTTTCGGCTTTGTTACACTTCTGGTGTTTCCCGGTCAAACATAACTGGCCTACAAAATGGTTTTAAGTGAACATTGCCAAAATTATCCACAGTTAATGCATGAGCTCAGATCAATGAGGCCTATGATCAATCAGTTCCAGAAAGAAACACAAAACCTGTGCTAATTGAAAGAAAACAAGCTGATAAGAGATTCTGGTGATAATATCACTTAATGAGAGATTTACAAGCAATTTTTGACCAGGTACACCAAATTATGTAAAGGATTTTCAGCACAGAACAAGGGTTAAATCAAGATACATTTACTTCCAAAGCAAAATGACTTGTTTTCCGACAAAATGTATCAAAATTAAGTAAGCTTATGCTTAAAATTAGAAAAAAAATACCTGCCTCATAGGGTAACAAAATAAACTTAATTCAAATGGAAAACAAGATTATTTGGTAACTATTGGTTATTCTTAACCTGCTTTTTTTGGATTCTCCCCCCACTTTCTTACACTTGTGGTGTTCCCGGTCAAAAATATTCAGCTACAAAAACTGCTTAGAAAAATATTCTCAGTTTTTCAGTAAAAATTGCCAAAATTATACCCATATAATGTCTTTTATTCACTCAAAACCTGAGGTGCATGAGCTAAAATCAATGAAGCCTATGATTAGTCAGTTGCACAAAGAAATACAAAACCTCTGCCAACTGAAAGAAAACAAGATCGAATGCATTTGGTGATAATACAGCATAATGAGAGATTTACAAGCAATTTTTACCAGCAATACCAAATTAGGTAAAGGACTTTCAGCACAGAACAAGGGTTAAATTGAAAGATTTTCTTCAAGACAAAATTACTTTTCTGTAAAGGTAAGAAAAACTTAATTCGAATAAAAAAAGATTATTTTTCTTAACCCATTGGTTGTTCTTAACCTATTTTTTGGGATGTTCCTCCCATTTTCATACACTTATGGTGTTCCCGGTCAAAAACGATCGCCTACAAAAAAAAAAAAAAATCTGTTTTTGAGTGGGAATTGCCAAAATTCAAATTCAGGATTTGGTGATGATAGCATAATGAGAGATTTACAAGCAGTTTTTACTGGCAACAAAAGGATTATCAGCACAGAACAAGGGTTAAATCGAAAGATTTTCTTTAAGGCAAAATGAATTTCTGTAAAGGTAAGTAAAAATTAATTCAAATGAAAAACAAGATTATTTTTCTTAACCTATTGGTTGTTTTTAACCCTACTTTTATACTACACTTGTGGTGTTCCCGGTCAAAAATGATCGCCTACAAAAAACTGTTTATAAATTTTCTCAGTTTTTGAGTGGAAATTGTCAAAATGATCCACAAATAATGCTTTTTATTCACTTAAAAACTGAGCTAAGATCAATGAGGCTTATGATTAGTCATTTTTTCAAAAAGAAAACACAAAACATGTGCTAAATGAAAGAAAACAAGATCAAATGCAAAATATAGTGATTATATTTCTTAACCTATTGGCTGTTCTTAACCTATTTTTTGGGATTTCCCCCCACCTTCATACACTTGTGGTGTTCCCAGTCAAAAATGATCGCCTATGAAAAACTGTTTATAAATTGTCTCAGTTTTTGAATGGAAATTGCCAAAGTTATTCACAAATAATGCTTTTTATTCACTCAAAAACTGAGCTTAAATCAATGAGGCTTATGATTAGTCAGTTCCAAAAAGAAACACAAAACATGTGCTAAATGAAAGAAAACAAGATCAAATGCAAGATATGGTGATAATAGGATAATGAATAATTTACAAGCATTTTTTTTTTTACTGGCAACACCGAAGCATTTTCAGCACAGAACAAGTGTTAAATCGAAAGATTTTCTTCCAGGCAAAATTACTTTTCTGCAAAGGTAAGAAAAACTTAATTCAAATGAAAAACACAATTATTTTTCTTAACCTATTAGTTGTTCTTAACCTATTTTTGTGTTTCCCCACTTTCATACACATGGTGTTCCCGGTCAAAAATGATTGCCTACAAAAAACGGTTTATAAATTTTCTCAGTTTTTGAGTGGAAATTGGCAAAATGATCCACAAATTTTTATTCACTCAAAAACTAAGCTTAAATCAATGAGGCTTATGATTAGTCAGTTCCAAAAAGAACACAAAACCTGTGCTAAAAGAAAGAAAACAAGTTGACAAAAAGATCTGGTGATAATACAGCATAATGAGAGATTTACAAGCAATACCAAATTATGTAAAGGATTTTCAGCACAGAACAAGAGTTAAATCAAAATATTTATTTTAAGGCAAAATTACTTTTCTGAAAAGGTAAGAAAAACTTAATTCAAATGAAAAACAAGATTATTTTTCTTAACCTATTGGCTTTCTTTGGGGATTTTTTTTTGACATTTTTTGGGATGTTCCTGGTCAAAAATGATCGCCTACAAAAAACTCTTTATAAATTTTCTCTGTTTTTGAGTGGAAATGGCCAAGATGATCCACTAATATTGGTTTTAATTCACTCAAAAACTAAGATGCATGAGCTCAAATCAGTGAGGCCTATGATTAGTCACTTGCAAAAAAAAAAAAATAAAATAAAATACAAAACCTGTACTAATTGAAAGAATAAAAGATTAAATGCAAGATATGGTGATAATAGCATTTCCAAGCAATTTTTACCGGCAACAAAAGGATTTTCAGCACAGACCAAGGGTTGAATCAAAAATGATCACCTACAAAAAACTGTTTATACATTTTCTCAGTTTTTGAGTGGAAACTGTCAAAATTTTTCACAAATAATGCATTTTATTCACTCAGAAACTGAGCTTAAATCAATGAGGCGTATGATTAGTCAGTTCTAAAAAGGAACACAAAACCTGTGCTAAAAGAAAGAAAAGAAGTTGACAAAAAGATTGAATCCAAGATTTAGTGATAATACAGCATAAAAAGAGATTTACAAGCTATTTTTTGCAGACAACATCAAATTATGTAAGGGATTTTCAGCACAGAACAAGAGTTAATTCAATACTTTTTGTAAAGGTAAGAAAAACATTAATTCAAATGAAAAACAAGATTATTTTTCTTAACCTATTGGTTGTTCTTAACCAATTTTTTGGGGTTTTCACAAAACTTTCATACACTTGTGGTGTTCCCAGTCAAAAATGATCGCCTACAAAAAATTGTTTTGTAAATTTGGTTTACATTTTCTCAGTTTTTGAGTGGAAATTGCCAAAATTATCCACAAAAAATGGATACAATCAAGAGATTTACACACATTTTTTGCCGGCAACACCAAATTATGTAAAGGATTTTCAGCACAGAACAAGGGTTAAATCGAACGATTTACTTTAAGGCAAAATGACTTTTCTGAAAAGGTAAGAAAAACTTCGTTCAAATGTAAAACAAGATTATTTTTCTTTACCTATTGGTTTTTTGGGGGGATTTTCCCCCAACTTTCATACACTTGTGGTTTTCCCAGTCAAAAATGATCGCCTACAAAAAACTGTTTATAAATTGTCTCAGTTTTTGAGTGGAAATTGCCAATATTATCCAGAAATAATGCTTTTCATTCACTCAAAAACTGAGCTTAAATCAGTGAGGTTTATGATTAGTCAGTTCCAAAAAGAAACACAAAAAATAGTTGACAAAAAGACTGAATCCAAGATTTGGTGATAATACAGCATAATGTGATACAGAATTTTTTTGCCGGCAACACCAAATTATGTGAAGGATTTTCAACACAGAACAAGGGTTCAGTCGAAAGATTTATTTTAAGGCAAAATTACTTTTCTGAAAAGGTAAGAAAAACTTCAAAGGGAAAACCTTTTTTACCTCTTTGCAGTTATTTATTCTTGTTTTAGGCAAAAACTCAATTTTGGTAAGTGTCAGACTTAATATCTAACAGCATTTTGCTTCTCAAGCAAATGTATCTTGGTTTAGGAATGCTAAAATATTTGCACTATAAAGACAACAGCGCTCCAGTAGCGGAAAGACATTTGAACATTGAGTTCTCAGTGACCCACCTTTGACAAATGAAATATGACAGATCTGTGAGCGCACACGGCGGCTCAGAGCTGGAGGTGAGGATAAAGGGTTAAGTCACCATAGAAGCCACAGAATATTGTCCTTTGCAGGCCGTCAGATGAACTGCAATAAATAATAATGATGATTGCCTAAAGTCTTCATTACAGTGAACCTAAGAGACATGTAAATGAAACTGGTCGTCGGCGGCGTCGGGTAGGTTTCACGAGCATGTTTAATTATCATCTCTCGTTCTTCCTTGCCCTTCAGCTCAACCCTCGTGCATGAATATGTCCACGAAGAAATGGCCTCACTCTAATAATAATGAAAAAAGCCCCATGTTTTATTTAACACGGCAGAAGAGAGGATCATTCAAGTGGCGGCAGAGTGGATGTAGAGGCAGAAATAAGTGGGGTGAGAGACGCGCTCGCAAATATTCTCGGCACACGCTCGGCCATGCGTGGCGTGAATGTGTGCGTGCGTGCGCGCCGGCTCTTTTGCTCTTATTTGCACCACCAGCGAGGTGAAATCAGACGTTTCTAGTGTTTGCTGCAAAGCTAACTGGTCAAACATAGAAATAAAAGACGAGAACGGAAAATATGTGCATATTCCTGCCGCTCTGTAATCATTTTAGAGAATGCTATTGGCATACTAAGACAATCTAATAAGGTTCGGGTCCTTAAGATGCGGTTGGCGCTGTCGGAGAGAGCGCGGTTGGAGACAGAGCTGAGATTGGAGTGGGCTCTTTGTCCTGAGGGACGTGGAGGGTCCTTGCACTCTCCCTGTCCTCATTATGGCAGACAAGGTGCTCAGCCGCGAATCAATGGCGACGGCTTAGACTCTAGCGCCGGGCGTATGTGGTAATAGGTGCGTGTGTCTTTGAGTTAGTTTTTGTCCTGGAAACGCTGTCGTTAGACTCTTTGCCACCATACAGTTCCTCAGTGCTCCAGTTAATGGCGGTAATTTTTAATGTTGAGTTATTGCGCCATTGCAGACCTATAATGAAAGTGGAATGATGGTGATTTCAGAGCAGCGGGGTATGAAGACTGAACCGTGTTCGCTCTGGCTGCTGATTCTGTGGTTTATACTGCTGTTCGCACATGTCAACAGATGCAAATGTTGCTGGAGAACCCAATTAATGCTTTTAATGGGCCTTTTCCACCTTTTGTTTTGGCGCGTAGCGGGAATCTTGGAGATATATTTTCTGAAAACAATGTTGCACAAAGTAAATGTTTTTATTGGAAAACACAGAGATGAACTAGTTAAAATTCTGTCTGAAATGTATTTAATTGTTACTTTATGACTCATAACTAATTAATGATCATTTACAGTAAATCTCTATGAAAAGCACACTGAGCCTCAAATCAATAGTGTTGTCAATGTCAAATAAACATTGTAGTGCTTAAGTGGATGTAGGCAGTACAACAGTATATTTTACATTATGAAATACAGATAATGATTCATTTTGAAGTGAAAAAGTCTCTGTAATAGAAGACGGGAGTAACTTGGGTTAAATCTCTGCCATAATATTGATGCATGACGTAAAAACGGAATCTAAACAAGCCCATAATTAAATATTAAAAACTGATGCATATTTAATTTTTCAGTACTAAACAATATTGAATGTTTTGTAGTCAATATCATTTTATTAAAAAAAAAAAGCAAAACTTGTCAGATTACCAACATGGTGCCGATACGTGTTGCATCCCTAGTTAGTTTCATGGTTAGTATTAATGTTTTGTTTTCCAGATAAACATTTCTAGACATCCCTAAACAAGATCAAATGCAAATGCAGTCTTGTTTTGAAAAAGATATATCTTGAAATATTGTGGAAAATCTAAAAATATTTTGGTTACATTAAGATATATTCTTTGAAAACAAGTTCTGATATATACTATATTAAGTATATTATATATTAAGTAAATATCTGGATTTTTTTTACTGGAAAACATATTTTGGTGATGCAAAACAATGCAATGATATTAAATATAGATCCAAAAATGCTAAATCTATGATAATTATTATAATATGGCTGATTAACTTTTAAATAAATCTACACTATTTTCTTTGTTCAGTTTGAAAGTAAAGCACACTAAGCTTTAAATCAGTAGTTTTGATTATCGGTTAGTATCGGTTCATTATCAGTTGATTAAATCTATGCTGTTTTCTCTGTTAAGCTTAAAAATAAAGCACATTAAGCCTCAAATCAATAGTTTTGATTATCGGTTAGTATAGTAAGTGATTATCATTTGATTATCGGTTGATTAAATCTACACTATTTTCTCTGTTAATCTTAAAAATAAAGCACATTAAGCCTCAAATCAGTAGTTTTTATTATTGGTTAGTATAGTTACTGATTAGTGGTTATTTAAATCTACACTATTTTCACTTTTAAACTTAAAAATAAAGCACATTAAGCCCCAAATCAATAGTTTTGATTATCGGTTAGTATAGTGACTGATTATCAGTTGATTATCGGTTGATTAAATCTACACTATTTTCTCTGTTAAACTTAAAAATAAAGCATGCTAAGCCTCAAATCAGTAGTTTTGAATATTGGTTAGTATAGTGACTGATTGTCGGTTGATTAAATCTATGCTATTTTCTCTGTTAAACTTACAAATAAAGCACACTAAGCCTCAAATCAATAGTTTTGATTATTGTTTAGTTTAGTAACTGAATATTGGTTGATGAAATCTACACTATTTTCTGTTTAACTTAAAAATAAAGCACATTAAGCCCCAAATCAATAGTTTTTATTATCGGTTAGTATAGTTGCTGATTATCGGTTATTTAAATTACAATATTTTCTCTTTTAAACTTAAAAATAAAGCACTCTAAGCCTCAAATCAATAGTTTTGATTATTGGTTAGTATAGTAACTGATTATTGGTTGATTTTCGTTAATTACATCTAGACTATTTTCTCTGTTAAACTTAAAAATAAAGCACATTAAGCCCCAAATCAATAGTTTTTATCATCGGTTAGTATAGTTACTGATTATCGGTTATTTAAATCTACACTGTTTTCTCTTTTAAACTTAAAAATAAAGCAAACTAAACCTTAAATCAATAGTTTTGATTATTGGTTAGTATGTTAACTGATTTTCGGTTGATTATCGGTTGATTAAATCTAAAAAAATGTACATTATGAAAGTATGGATACTGATTCATTTTGAGGTCTCTGTAAGTAAAATGATGCTCTTAAAAAGTTAAATATTTGCTGCAGTGATCACAGATGACAGCAATCTTAAACAAGTTCTCAGTTAAGTATTAAATATCCAACTAATGCATTTTTAATTGGGCGGATACTAGATATTTAGCAGCCGCTCGAAACCGATAAACTTAAAAAATAAGTAGTAATATGAGATATTAATAAATCCCTAGTGATTTTTAGATATCAAATGCTAATTCAGTCTTGCTTAAAGACAACATATCTTGGATTAAGTTTGTTTTTAAAAATAAAACTAAGAATATTTGGATTACAGTAGGATATATTCTCTGAAAACAAGTCTTAATGTATTGCACAGCAAATGCATCTTGTTTTAAGGGTATTTCGATATTTGTACTGGAGAACAATTGAAAAACTCATTACAAAAGTGATTGTTTCACAGCGAAGGACCCTCCACCCGCCGGCATCTGTCAGAGACTCTCGTACCATTGCATCACCATCCAACTTTCGCCCTCTGCTGTGAAACCAGAAAGTTGAACATGCTAAATAAGGGATTCGAATCAAGGATTTGAGTTCCTCCTCCATTTTTGACAGCTGGCAGAGCTGAACCTTGTTGCTTTGCTTTGGAGGAGGGCAAGAGAGACAGTGGAAAATAAATAAAGCAGAGAGAGAGAAAAGAAACACAGATCAATAAATATTTCAACAGCTGCTCCCCGTGAGTGTCTGTGAAGAAATGGAAAGGTGCAAAGTTACTGAAAGAGAATGAAAGGGATGGACAACACGGGGGCAGATAGAAACCATTCGTCGACACGCATTGCACGTGATGGACGGAGCGGAGAGCGGTGTTGTAAACAAAAACTGATTTAGAGAACTGACAGATGGTGAGTAGGGGGAAGGAGGTGCTGAAAAGTGGCAAAGACCAGAGATAAACAAGTGCAAGATGGATTGATCTGGAAGCCTAATAATTACACAAAATTAGGGCTCTATACAGTGAGTGAGAATCTGCTATACTTATAAACATGGAGTAGAAACAAAGAAGCAAGAACTTGTTGTTTGTTTAGTAGTTTATAGCTCGGCTTGCCACATAGAGTTACATTGATTTGTTTTATAGTCATTTTAATGCAGTTCACCCAGTCAGAACTATTGGTTTCATATAATGCATTTCATTAAATGTTGTCTCGCTGCCGGTTTTTCTTTAAATTCCCAGGAAAAAATCAACTGTTTTGTGATCTATAACTTTACACTGTCAAATAAAAAGCATTTTTCAGGGGATATTTCTTTGCTGATCTTTGACGAGATTCAACATGACAAGTTGAAGCCTAAACTGAGAATGTGAAGATTCATTCATTGTTTTTCCTCAGTTGCAGCATTGAATACTGTTTGACTGAAATCTTGCATGGCGGTATGAGCAATTTCATCATAAACTGCTTTTAACTTGTTTTCCAGTTAAAAGTATTTAAAAATCCTTGAAACTTGCATTTACTTCCATTTGTACTTGATTAGAAACACCTTAAGCCTAGTTTTCAGGGAATGTATATTTTAATATAAGTGTATTTACTAAACATCCCTAAAACAAGGTTGGTTTGTTTGTTTAAAAAACATTTAGTTAAGATTATTTTATTTTAAGATTAAATTATCTTCATTTATTGAACATCCCCCCTGTTATAGCTGTCTGAAATTTTTTTTAAGCTATTACTTGTTTTTCAGGGATGTAGTGATATTACAATTGTGTCCAAAATTGATAATCCACTTATGATTATTATATTATGGCAGATAACTGATTAATGGTTAATTAAATCTATACTATTTTATCTCAAATACATAGTCAATGTCAAATAAAATGTCAGTGTTAAATAAATGTTTAAAAATCATTTAAACTTGCATTTACTGTACTTGAAAAGCACACTGCATAAGATATTAAGGCTTTGCATTTAATATTTATATTAATATTAATATCTTAAGCAAACATTGCATAAGATATTAAGGCTAGTTTTCAGGGAATGTGTAGTTTTTCTTAATGCGCTATCAGATTTTGTCCCTTGTTATGAGTAAAAACAAGCTAAAAGCAGATGCACATTCAGTAAGACAAAATATTTTATTCAAAAAATGTAATGTATGAAAATCAGTCTTTTTGTTTCAAGTAAATTCAGCTAGGGATATTTCTCATGTAAAATAAGTAAAAAACACAATCAAAACACAAATGTAAAATCAGAAAGGTAAAATACATACAAATATAAAATATATACCAAATTCTTTTGGTATATTACTTTAAGGCAAGCTACTTTCCAGTTTTATTTTATTTTTACTTTTTACTTTTACTTTTTTAATTTTTTTTATTTAATATATATCTATTACTTTTGTTAAAAAAAAGTAAAGTAAATTCAGCTTGTTTTAAAGATATTTTCACTGTAAAGTAAGTAAAAAAAACTGTAACTGAAAACTGAACTATAAAATATATACAAATATTAAGCATATACCAGATACTTTTGACCAAGTCATGCCACAATTATTTATTTAGGTTATTTAGTATGTTTCTTTAAGGCAAACTACTTCCCAGTATATATATATATATATATATACATATATATATATTACTTTGTTAAAAAAAAAGTAAAATAAATTCAGCTTGTTTTAAGGATATTTTAACTCTAAAGTAAGTAAAAAAGTCTAATCGAAAATTGAAATATAAAATATATACAAATATTAAATATATACCAGCTACTTTTGATCAAATCATGCCACAGTTATTTATTTATTTAGGTTATTTGGTATATTTCTTTAAGGCAAGCTACTTTCCAGTTCTATTTATATTTTCTATTATATATATATATATATATATATACGCTTTTTTTTCATTTAATATATATATATATATATGTATTACTTTTGTAAAGAAAAAAATTCACAAGATTCAGCTTGTTTTAAGGATATTTTTACTCTAAAATAAGTAAAAAAGTCTAACTGAAAACTGAAATATAAAATATATACACATATTAAATATATAGCAGATACTTTTAACCAAATAATGCCAGAATTCTTATTCATTTATTTATTTATTTTGGTTAAAATATTTCTCTAAGGCTAGATACTTTCTAGTTTTATTTTCTTTATTTAATATATATCTACTACTTTTGAAAAAAAAAAAAAATCAAATAAATTCTGCTTGTTTTAAGGATATTTTATGGTAAAATAAGCAGAAAAAAAAATAAATGTAAAAGTAAAATATAACATTACTTATGCAATATAAGATTTTGATCATGTGGTTCACTTCCACACGCAACAATACTGACTCACAAAAGTAAAATGCTGTAATCGTCCCATTGTTGATTCCCTCACAACTCAATTTTGCAGAGTAACTGCATTTTGGCCGTGTCTTTCCCGTAGTTTGTGCATATATATAGGCATGAATGGTTGTACGGCGTGTGCTGTCAGGATCGCTACGGCCCTAATGCTGCACTTCTCTCGTTAAAACGTCATTCAAGCAAGACGTGCCGCTAATAAGCAGGTGCTTCTGCGTATTACCTTGGTAATGAGTGGTTGTTAGCTCGGCTATGCCTCGCTAATGAAAACACGGGCCTTATCTCCATGGTTCGTTCCGTGGAAAAAGTCTCAATTTGAGGTTACTGAGAGATCAGAATCTTATCAGCGCCTCACATTATATGTGAGGACAACAAACATGTAAATGTCTGCAGCCAGATATACGGCATCCGCTACAGGCATTGTTAAATTCCAACAAGGCAAGTGTGCCTGGTGTGATAATTTGCCAACCGAGATATTATACACAATTTTTACCATCCATTTTTTTTTTCTTGGTCAGGCACTTATTAGATATTCCAGCTGTGAAGGTGCAGATGGGATTTTATAGCAATCAGAAGCTGATATTAAAGAAATAGCTCATCCAAAAATGGAAATGCTGTCATTTCGACCCTCATATCGAGGACATAAAGGGAATTGTTTTATTCTGCTTGGATCCTGATTGATGTGGTCACTCTTAACTGTTGTAAAGGAAAAAATAGCAGCGCACAGCTGAATAAATGATGAAAGAATCATGTTTTTTGGGTCATACACAATTCTTTTTTAGTTTTATTTTCTTTATATATTCATGTCATGTCATATGCTATATTATTTATTTCTGTAACGGTTGTAAAGAAAAAATGACAGCGTGTGTTTGAATAATTCTGTTTTAGAATCTTTATTTTTTTTTTTTGGGTAATGTTTTTGTCTTTAAGGCACAATACTTTTTTCTGTTTCATATTCTTTATATATTCATGTCATGTCATATATTATATTTTTTTATTTCTATAACTGTTAAAGAGAAAATAGCAGCATTCTGGTGAGTAAATCATGGCAGAATGTGTTTTTTTGGGGGTAAAATACTTATTAAACACAATATATTTTCCAGGCAATATGTTTAAAATAATTATATGTATTTATTTCTACTCTTTATTTTATATAAAAAAATTAGCAGCATAGAGTAAATCATGACAGAATATATATATATATTTTTTTTTTTGGATAATATTTTTTTCATTTAAGGCAAGACACTTTCCAGTTTCATATATTTTTATTTGATATATCTATAATTTCAGGGTTTTTTTCACAGATGGATTATTTAATATATCATTTGCCTTTATTTGTTTTTTGTTTATCTCCTGTCCGTTGACAGTATTTTCTTTAACTCAGCATGTCAACAAAATAAATTGTGAATTGAACTTTATTCAACGTTCAAATTCTATACTGTGCATTATTATTGCATATTTATTGAGAAAATGCATCAATTGCATATTTCAGCATAACATACTTGTAATGCAAAAAAAAAAAATCAATAAATCAATGAAAATTAAATATTTAGTTGAGTAAATCATAGCAGGGTTTTTTTTTTTTTGTAAAAAATCCCCTAAAGGCAATATATTTTCCAGTTCTATTATTTATTTTATAAATAAATAAATGCAAATAATATATTAAGTAATCCATCTGTAAAAACCCTTAAATGATAGATATATTAACCATTAATATATAAAATAAAGAATATAAAACTAAAAAGTATCTTGCCTTTTATTAAAAAATAAAAATAGCAGCATATAGTAGGGTAAATTATGAAAGAATTATTATGTTTTTTGAGGTAATCCCCCCCCTCACCTTTAAAATACTTTCTGATTTTATATTATTAATTTTATATATTTATATTTGATATTAATCATATTTATTTGTTTGTTTATTTCCTCTTTGTATTTTCTTTAACTCAACATATGTCATGTTTTTAGGGAATGTTTTTTTTCCTTTCCAGTTTTATATTCTTTATTTTATATATTAATGTTTTACAGATGGATTAGTTAATATATTATTTACATGTATTTATTTAGCATACTTGTAATGCAAAAAATAAAATAAAATATATATAATAAATCAATAAAAATAAAATATTTGGTTGAGTAAATCATGGCAGTTTTTTTTTGGTAAAATATTCCCTAAAGGCAATATATTTTCCAGTTATATTATTTATTGTATAACTACTATAAATAAATAAATAAATATAGCAGCATATAGTAAATAATGACAATTATTATGTTTTTTGGGGGCATTTTTTTCCCTGTAAGTCAAGATACTTTCTGATTTTATATTATTTATTTTATTTATGTTTGATACGATTCACATTCATTTATTTATTTGTTTATTTGTTTGTTTACTCTCTGTAGTATGTTTTTTAACATATGTCATCATAATAATAAGAGAATTTTATTTCAGATTCTATTCTGTGCATTATTAGTGCATATTTATTAAAGTAATGCATTAATTGCATATTTATGTTTTTTATTTTATAATTGTAAAGAAAAAATAGCAGCATATGTTAGAGTACATCATGACAATTTTGTTTTTTGGGTAATGTTTTTTTTATATTTAAATAAAAAATTTGAGGCTTTTTTTTTTTTACAGGGGTATTTATTTATTTATTTATTTATTTCCTGTCTGTTGACAGCATTTTCTTTAACGCAGCATAATTTGTAGACAAAATGAAACTGTTTTGATTCTATTTTTGGACCTTTATGCATATCGTTGCATATTTATTTAGATTTAGATTTAAAAATAGCATTTTCAGATAATTAGTTTTTTTTTCTGGCTGCTGACAGTATTTTTAAAAACTCTAATTTGTCGTCAAAACAAAACAATTTTTAACCTGAATTTATTCAGTGTTCAGTACACTGCAAATGTATGCAGATCAGTGCATATTTATTTAAATTATGCACCAGTTCAAACGTAACATTTGCGAAAACTTGTAATGCAAATCAATTGTCTCAGTGTACTGTGATTAATCAGCTGTGGAAGTGTGGTGATATCTATTAGTTTCCACCCTGTTCGCCCGTAGTGCTATATTCAGATGCTAAAGGCTCAGATTTGGAGGCTTTACACATGAAAAAGCCGTGAAAAGACGTGCAGCTCGAGTCGCACTAACACCATACAGCTCTTGTTATTGTGAATTAGGGAATCCTGCTAATCGGGATCAAATTTCAGCGTGTGCACCGGTGTGATATTCCATTAAAGAAGCGCGGAGACGTAGAGGCATTGGTTTGGGGGCGGCAGTGTGACATTTCTTTAATTGTGAGAAAGGAGGAGATCTCACGACGTGATTGAGCGCTTGTATTACCCTAATTTGGTTCGCAGTCAGATGGCAGTGTGTTATCGCCCAAGGATGTGCCACTAATTTGGTGTTGGGGGATATTTCTCTGTCAGTGCCTTGTGTTCTTTATCAACAGGCGCCGATGAAGTTCCTTCTAAACATGACAAGTTGAAGCCTAAACCGAGAATATGCAAAGGAGTCTTTAGCAGCGCAGAGCCACGGCGTCAGTCCGGCTTCCTCTGCACGAACGCGTATCACCCGCCCGCCACGAATTTTCCTCCAATTTCAATTTGAATATCATTAACCAAAAAGTCAATTTTTGAGCGTTTTAATTAATATCTTAATGAATTCCGTCGCATTATGTCCTGTTTGGGTGCGCGAGATATTCATGGTTAATGAAATTGACTTTCATTTCCGAATGAAGCCGCTCGTGTAGTTCCGTCTTTGCTTTTTTTTTCCTGCATTTGGAACGCTGCCTGCAAAGAAAACTTTAATTCATTGTTTAAAAAGCACCATCCAATTAGTTAGTCATTTTGCGCTATATTTATGTCATTTGCATAATCAAATAAGGTCATTTAATGATTGTAGTCGTATTAATCCTGTATTTATTGGAAGCGAAGCATCATTTTTTGTCATTACTCCTCAAGCTTGTTTTATTAGGCGATAAAAGGAATTCCTCTGACAAGTGTAAAACAAGGCAGTGTGGTTAGTTTGCTTCATGATTGCATATGCATGTATAATAAATTAAGCCACACAAGTATTTAATGCAAAACATCTATCTAAGTAGCATCTATAAGTGATTGATGCATTTTTTTTTTAAACAGAATTTAATGCTTTTGAAAGAAGTTTCTTATGCTCACAGAGGCTGTAACAAATATAGTAAAAATAGTAATATTGTGATTTTTTTTTTTTAATTTAAAATAGCCATTTTCCATATGGATATATTGTGAAATGTAATTTATTCATGTGATGCAAAGCTGAATTTTTAGCATCATTACTTCAGTCTTAACTTTCAGATCCATCAAAAATCATTCTAATATGCTTATTTGCTGCTCAATAAACATTTCTGATTATTATTTTTGTGGAAAATGTGATGCATTTTTTTTTAGGATGCTTTAAAGAATGCATATGCATAAATGTGCATAATGCATAAGTGCATATTTATTTAGATAATGCATCAGTTGCATATTTAAACAGCATTTTTAGATAATTCTTTT
The DNA here is from genome assembly GCA_012976165.1 of Labeo catla. Taxonomy (NCBI): domain Eukaryota; kingdom Metazoa; phylum Chordata; class Actinopteri; order Cypriniformes; family Cyprinidae; genus Labeo; species Labeo catla. The sequence goes on from VONZ01000322.1 coordinate 250,047, forward strand.
TTTTTCTGGCTGCTGACAGTATATTTTTAAACTAATTTGTCATTGAAATTTAAACACTTTTTAACCTTCTAATACATTTTAATATGCTGATTTGCTGCTCAAGAAACATTTCTGATAATTATCAGTGTTAAAAACAGTTGTTTTTGTGGGAAATGTGATGCATTTTATTTTTTAGGATGCTTCGAAGAATCTAAAGTTCAAAAGAACAGTGTTTTTATGAAAGCATTTATTGCATGTTGGTGCATATTTATTTAGATAATGCATCAGTTGCATATTTAAACAGCATTTTTAGATCATTTTTATTTATTTATTTTTTTTTAATTTTCTAGCTGCTGACAGTATTTTTTTAACTCTATTTTGTCATTAAAAATTAGACAATTTTTGACCTTCTAATACATTTTAATATGCTGATTTGCTGCTCAAGAAACATTTCCAATTATTATCAGTGTTAAAAACAGTTGTTCTGCTTCATATTTTCATAACATTTACGCATGTTGGTGCGTATTTATTTAGATAATGCATCAGTTGCATATTTAAACATAATTTTTAGATAATTTGTTTGTTTTTTTTTAATTTTCTGCGGTCAGTATTTTTTTAAACTCTAATTTTTCATTGAAAAACAATTGTCATTGAAACAATTTTTAACCTAATACATTCTAATATGCTGGTTTGCTGCTCAAAACATTTCTGATTATTATCAGTGTTGAAAACAGTTGTTCTGCTTCATATTTTTGTGGAAAAATTTTTTAGGATGCTTTAAAGAGTCTAAAGTTCAAAAGAACAGCGTTTATATAAAATGGAAATCTTTTCTAACATTATAAATGACTTTTAATCACTTTTAATCAATTTAACCTGTACTTGATGAATAAAAGTAAATGTTGCTGACCCAAACTTTTGAATGGAAATGTATCTATTTCATATATTATTTTTCATATTCAAAATGCAGACAAAAACCTCAAACTTTGTTTGTCAGACTTTATGTAACATGTTTATATGTCAGCATAATGACCTCCATCTGTTATATGAAATACCCTCGATTAATGATCATTTGCGGCTCAGAAAGTTGAAAACTCTCAAGATTCATTTATTTCTAGATGCTGCTAGCTCTGAATTTTTCTATGCAATGCAATGGTATTTTTAGATGCGACTTAACTGTCCAAAAGTTTCCAAATGCTTGCATTGTATATCCTGCCACAGCTACAATTAATTTCCAAAATTGTATAATTTAAATATATAATATTAAATGACATTATTTAAGTCTGGATGCACCAGAAACTTGCACCGCTATATGACAGGCGATTGACACAGATTGGCTGCCGCCAGTGTTTCTCACCTCTCGTTTGCACAAAGTTCAGCAACTTTCCTGAACTTTTTGACGCGTGCATCACATTTTCAATTGACAGGGCTGTTGATAGATTTCAGAACTGACACAGAAAGTGCTAATCAGCCAAGCGGACATTGTTATCGATGACAATAATCTCGAAAATTGGTGATTTATCGGCCTGCCTGATGTACCGGTCTGTCACTAGAAGAAATGTTTCATTATCCCACACTGACTCCAGTAAACTGTCTTGATGTTTGACAGGTTCTGCACTAACACAGAGAGTGCAAAAGCCACAATAACCAGCAGTGACATTCGCTCTCGGATGACCTTTGCACGGGCCACACGCATTCAAATCCATTAGCCAATAATGAGAACTGCACAAAGGCCAATTAGCTGCCTAATGTTGGGAAAAACTGTCATGATGCAGTTGAGATTTTGCTGACAAGTCAATGATCCAGCAGATACGAAGCGTTTTTCTACATCCGCACGGAGATAATTCTATTTTTCACGAGAGTTATGGTTTATTCTGAACTTCTGTTTTCCATTTCTACATTGTCTGTCCAGTGTCCATCTGAACTCTCAATGGATATCGACCTGTTTACCCCAGATCTCTTAATACAGACATAGGCGATGTGAAACCGATATATGTGTCGATTCTATCAAGTAGACCTGAAAGATAGAGGCTCAGATCCATCTCGCTTTGCCAACATTGACTAAATGACATTATGATACTCTGTGCAGTAAAAATAGAGATTCAATCCATATTGTCTCAGACTGCACAAACCAGAGCTGTTTCACACAACCAACATCTTTCCACGCATGAGCATTGAGTGTTTCTGCTACAGATCTAGACTTAAAATAAAGAGACTTCTTAGAGATAATTCACTTAAATGAGTTGTGTAGCTATAAACTGTTGAAATCATCTGGATTCAGTCAGATATACTGAATAAAAAGTGCATTTTTATCTGTCAGTAAGTGTTTAACCTGTGTCAAGCCTAACAGATGGGTAAATAGTTTGCTTTCTAACTTTGTTGCTTAATAAAAACCTAATTAATGGGTAGTTCATGCATCAAAATTATGTGAATGCATAAGACAAACTTTAACTAAATGGGTAGTTCATGCATAACATGATTTAAAAAAAATGAAAATTAAGATTTAAGGTGAAAATTAAATGAATGCATAAGGCAAACGTATGCATATTTGAGGGTTTTAAAATGTTTTTTCAGCCGTAAATGAATATTGTCATTGTTTTCTCATTCTTATGTCATGTCATAACTTATTTTGTCCTGTGAAATGCACAAAAAAGATATTTTGAAGAATGTTTTAGCTTTTGGATCATGCAGTTAAAGTCAGTAGGGTTCAAAACAATATTGGATTCCACTGACTTTCACTATATGGACAAAACAACACTGAAAACTGCATATTTTACGTTTTTAAAATGTATGGACAAAAAGCACTGGAAATCTTCTTTTTGTGTTGCACAGAAGAAAACAAAAAAATGTATATAAGAAAAGGTTCACCATTTTTAAAAGTGCAAAAGTCATCTTGATTCAGTCAGATATAATGAATAACAAATGCTGTTTATACCTGTCAATGTATCAAAACTGACAGATGGGTGAATGGTTTCCTCTCTTACTTTGTTAGTTTATAAAGCCTGACTAAATGGGTAGTTCATGCATAACATGATTTTTAATTAACATTAAGATTTAAGGTTAACATTTATGCAAATACATAAGACAAACTGTATTTTTTAAGGTTTTAAAATGGTTGTTCAGCCATAAATAAACATGGCCATTAATTTCTCACCCTTGTGTCATTTCATAACTTATTTTATTTTGTGAACTACACAAAAAAGATATTTTAAAGAATGTTTTAGCTGTTTTTGATCATGCAATCAAAGTGACTGGGGTCCAAAACAACACTGGATGCCTTTAACTTTCATTGGATGGACAAAAAACACTGAAACTCACAGAAGAAAAAAATAAGTAAATATCTTAAGTAAATCATCTTCATTAGCTGATTTACAAAATGTTGCTTTAGAAAAGAGTAACTAAATGGGTAGTTCATGCATAACATGATTTTTTTTTTTTTTTTAAATAAAAATTAAGTTTTAAGGTAAAATTAAGTGAACGCATAAGGAAAACAATATATTTTATGGTTTTAAAATGGTTGTTCAGCCGTAAACAAATTTTGACACTGTTTCTCACCCTCACGTCATTTCGTAACTTATTTTATTCTGTGAAATGCATGGAAAAGATATTTTAAAGAATGTTTTAGCTGTTTTTGATCATGCAATTAAAGTCAATGGGGTTCAGAACAAAACTGGATTCCTGTGATTTTTATTGCATGGACAAAAAACACTGAAACTCATCTTTTGTGTTACACAGAAGAAAAAAAATAAAAGCTTTACCATTTTAATCACTCTTCTTCCTTCGTCTTCATTAGCTAATTTTTAATGGTCCTGCATGTGACAAATGCTTTTTCAAAAGTGCAAAAGTCATCTGGATTCAGTCAGATATAAGGAATAACAAATGCTGTTTATATCTGTCTGCGAGTGTTTAACCTGTGTCAAAATTGACAGATGGGTGAATAGTTTGCTGTATAAACGTCTAATTAAATGAGTAGTTCATGCATAACACAATTAAATAAAAACAATTAAGGTCAAAACTAAATGAATGCATAAGGCAAACTTAAAATGGTTGTTCAGCCAAAAATAAATATATTGTCATTGCTGTCTCACGTTCATGTCATTCTGTAACATATTTTCTTCTGTAGAGCACAAAAACATGAATTAATTGTTCATGCAATTAATGTCAGGACGGTTGCAATTTTAAGATTTTGTAAAGTGATTTTAATCACCGTTCTTTTCTCTAGCTGATTTTTAATTGTCTTGCAGTGTGACAAATGCGTTTTTAAAAGTGCAAACATTCCACAGTCTCTCAATTAATATAAAGTCATGAAAATGGGATGCACAATGCTTATTAAAGAACACAATAAAGTCTTTCCAGAAGGAGTTTTGCATGTCACAGTGCAGGACACATGTCAACTATTTCATGTCAACTACCCCAAAAAATGTGCACTAATGTGTGCTGAAGCTTTCCCTCACAGCAATTGCAGAAAATATTTGTTTCCCCGGTCAAAACTGCCAGAAACTAGCTTTGGATGTGTCTAGCTTTAATACCCAGACATGTCAAGAAAAATGGATTTGTGGCATTTACTGGCTTTATTTAAACCATGCACACAAATGCCAGGAAATCTCACTTCCTGGCTGAGATTTCAGATGCTGGTTCGAAACAAATGCATCCCAACAGGTTGTGCATGGCTACTGTGTGTTTGTCAGAGATGATTAATCGTGTGTCGTCATGATGTATAAAGTTGAAGCAGACCGTTCTTGTCATTGACTTGCTCTCAGTTTGATTTAAATCTGTACACATGCACTCTAGATCCAATCGATTCCTCAGAACGCTGTTTTTATGACTATCTGCACTGCCTAGTATGGTCGATAATTTTTCATAAATCATTTTGTGATTAATGAGTTCGATTGCATTTAGATTTTTTTTTTCTCACTTTTTGAGAATAAGGATCTTAATATCCATTTGCTTGAATTATTACTGTGAGCCATACTTAAAGCAATGGTAAATAATTTCTTGTTTATGTTTCACTGGCTTTTGTTTGTCAAAATAAGCCATTTATTCCATGCAGATTGTTAAAAAAACGATGCAAACTTCAAATATGACAAATTGTGCTGTGCTTAAAGCAGCATGTGTTTGCATTTTTGGTGTTTTTTTTTTTCTGTGACAGTTGAATTGATCCTCTTAAATGAAAATTAGGTTGTTCTTTCATAGCTTGTGAGTTCTCGTTTATACTTCTCTTGAGTATCAACTTTGTCTTAATATAAGGAGAAATAGAATAAAACACAAAAAAGATGATTTTGTCATACCATAAGAGTACAGAGCTATGAAATGAATGTGGATAGCAATTCAGATCATTTATCATTTTATTTGCCAATAATCTGATGATAAATGAATTATATCACAACCATGGTTTATTATCAAGTATTTGCATATATTTTTATTCAAATAACCGTGCTTTTAAAATGCATTTAATTTTAATTTTAAAATTTTTTAATTTTAAATTTAATTAATTTTTTTTTTTCAGATTGCACAGAATTAACAAAAACTTATTCAATTAGTTAAAATTAGATGATATTTTTATGTTAAGCTTCAGAAGGTTAAGAAGGTATCTTCAGCAAGTGTTCATTTGCTCTTCATTCATTCTCATTACTGTCACATTTGTGTCCTGTGGACTCTCGTGCATGGCTTTCTTTCTTCTATAGAACCCAAAAGGATTTTTTTTCCATAGAATGTTTTTTTAATGCAGTTACAATGAATGGAGCTTTCAAGCCTTAAAAAAGGATGCAAAAGCACCATAAAAGCACCACAAATGCAGTCTGTGCATGATAGCGTAAGTCTTCTGAAACCATACTATAGCATTTTGTGACACTATTTCTTTTAATAGCACCCTGAATCTATTTATATGCACCATTTATTTGTTCAATTGTGTTGTATTAGTTATTGACTCTGAGACATTATTGAGATCTCTTTAAGTCACAGTATGAGATTGCTAGGGTGTTTTGTCCGGGAGAAGTTTCTGAGAAGGTGACTTCAGCCAAAGTGTTAATTTACTCTTCATTCATTCTCATTACTGACTCATTTGTGGACTCTTGTGCATGACTTCTTTTCTTCTGTAGGACCTAAAATGGTCATTTTCACCCATGCACTTACAATGAATGGAGACCTTTCAAGTCTCAAAATCAAAATATAGCTGCAAGCAGCGATGACGGACCAGTTTGGATTGAAGGGTTACAGCAATGAAAGGGTTAAAATCAAAATGCTTTTAAGTCATTCTGAAACAATGAGAATGAGATGGCATTAGAGTTAAAAAGATTCCTTATCCTATGAGGTCATCTTGTGTTCATCCTTGGTATTACAGTCTTCATCTGCTAGTTTACAAGTGTGATATTTCAAATGTTTTTGCGGTCTCTGAAAACATGATAAACATATTTCCTAAGAATGACTTGTTTTTCATATGTAAAAAGTTGTGAAGAGTTTGGATAATGCACTTTAAATGCACTCTGTCTTCTCTGTCTCTCTCTCTCTCTGTCACACACACACAGCCACTCAACTACCCCCAGTCACACTCACACACACACACATACTCACACTTAATCCCTTCCCCCCTACACAGAGTTAGAGTGAGAGAGTTAGAGTAAAATCAGATGTTTAATAGTTTTTTAATTTTCTAGTTTTTGTAGACTATTTTATATCGATGGAACTAAGCATTTATTTCTCAGAATGACTAGTTCTATGTATCTAAAAAGTTTTGAAGTGTTTGGATGCTGCATTTTAAAATTACGGTCATGTTTTTTACTGCTACTTTAATAAATCACCATAAATCAACCAATCAAGATATCCCAAATCCGCTCGCAATTTAACATCTTCAGTATGTTGGCATCATGTTGACAAAGTTTGGTGTAAATGCATTGTTTTTTGTAGGAGTAGTATTCATTCATTCACAGCTATATTTTTCCAAAAATACACATTCAAATCAAAATAGCAGACTTCCTGTTGGTCGCAGCTAATGGGTGTAAATTAGAAAGTTGTCTGGCTTGATGAGAACAATATACATACCAAGTTTGGTGTCTGTAGCTAAGACTAACCCCCCAACTTTTGACAAAAGGTGGCGCTATAGAGCGCCTCCTCCACGCCCATTTATGAGCCTTTGCCAGTGCTTAACAGTCATTAATACCGATGTGTGTGTTCATGAAAATCCAAGCTTATTAAGTGCCCCAAAAACACAGGAAACAAATGTTAAAGTTTGACACGTGGCCATGGCAACAGCATTTAATGTATCAACGACCCCTTTACAGATTCTCATTGGCCACACTGTGCTTTTTGTGAGGAACAGAATGACACTATTTCTTTAATATGCACCATGTTGTACATTTGATCAGTTGCATTGTATACGTTTGAGATCTTTGACTCTGAGAAGAAAGTGACTTCAGCAAGTGCTCTTCATTCATCCACATTACTGTCTCCTTTGTGTCCTGTGGACTCTTGTGCATGACCTTCTTTCTTCTGTAGAGCCCAAAATGGTCATTTTCCCATGCAATTACAATGAATTGAGACCAGATCTTTCAAGACTCAAAAAAGGATGCAAAAGCACTATAAATGTAGTCCTTACATGCAAGTCTTCTAAAGCCATACTATAGCTTTTTGTGAGGAACAAGCCAAAGGTTATTTTTTCAATAGCACCTTAAGACTATTTATATGCACCACATTATACAGTACATTGGATTAGTTGTGTTGTATTAGTTTGAGATTTTTAACTCTAAGCATAGTTAGAGACATTGTTGAGACTCTAGATGAGACACATAGGATTTCTAGGGTGTTTTGTTCAAGAGGAAACCTTTAAAATGAAGGTGATTTCAAGTGTTCATTTGCTCTTCACTGAATCTCATTACTATCTCATTTGTGTCCTGTGGACGCTTGTGCATGACTTTCTTTCTTCTGTACAACCCAAAATGGTAATTTTCCCCAGACCAGAGCTTTCAAGACTCAAAAAAGGGTGCAAAAGCACCATAAATGCAGTCCTTGCAAGTCTTTTAAAACAATACTGTAGGTTTTTGTGAGGAACAGGCCACAGCTATTCCTTTAATAGCACCTTAAGACTATTTATGTGCAACATAATATACATTTGATTAGTTGTGTTGTATTAGTTTGAGATCTTTGACTCTTAGCACAGTTTAAGACATTGTTGAGACTCTAGACGAGGCACATGAGATTGCTAAGGTGTTTTGTTCAGGAGGAAACCTTTAAAATGAATGCGACTTCAGCCAAAATGTTCATTTGCTCTTCACTGAATCTCATTACTGTCTCATTTGTGTCCTGTGGACTCTTGTGCACGACTTTCTTTCTTCTGTAGAACCCAAAATGGTATTTATCCCATGCAATTACAATGAATGGAGACCAGAACTTTCAAGACTCAAAAAAGGGTGCAAAAGTACCAAGAATGTCCATACTTGCAAGTCTTCTGAAGCCGTACTATAGCTTTTTGTGAGGAGCAGATTGACGCTGTAATAGTACCTTAAGACTATTTATATACCGCATATTATAGATCTGATTAGTTGTGTTGTATTAGTTTAAGATCTTCAACCCTTAGCACAGTTTGAGACATTGTTGAGATCTCTTCTGAAACTAGATGAGTAAAATGATTTTTTAGGGTGTTTTGTTCAAGAGGAAACCTTTAAAATAAAGGTGATTTCAGCAAGTGTTCATTTGCTCTCATCTCATTTGTGTCCTGTGGACTCTTGTGCATGACTTAGTTTCTTCTGTACAACCCAAAATGGTTATTTTTTTCATGCAATTACAGAGAATAGAGACCAGAGCTTTAAAGACTCAAAACTGGTGCAAAAGCATCATAAATACGGTCTGTACTTTCCATATTGGAAGTCTTCTGAAGCCACACTGATGCTGTTCTTTTAACAGCACCTTAAGACTATTTATATTCACCATTTTAAACATTTTATCAATTGCATTGTATTAGATTGATATCTTTGACTCAGGTAGAATGCCATTGTAATTTCAAGGGGGAAAATTCAGTTCCTATTCAATGAATGGAGACCAGAATTTTCAAGACTCAAGTAAGGGTGCAAAAGCACCATAAATACAGTCCGTACTTGCAAGTTTTCTGAAGCCATACTATAGCTTTTTGTGAGGAACAGGCCAAAGCTATTCCTTTAATAGCACCTTAAGACTATTTATGTGCACCATATTATACATTTGATTAGTTGTGTTGCCATTATAAAGTGTCCTTAAGCCCTGGAAAAGCACTATAAAAATAAAACTTATTATTATTGTTGTATTCATTTGAGATCTTTGACTCTTAGCACAGTTTGAGACATTGTTGAGACTCTAGATGAGACATAAGAGGTTGCTAAGGCGTTCTGTTCAGGAGGAAACCTTTAAAATAAAGGCGACTTCAGCCAAAATGTTCATTTGCTCCCCACTGAAACTCATTACTCTCGTTTGTGTCCTATGGACTCTTGTGCATGATGTTTTTTTCTTCTATAGAACCCAGAATGGTCATTTTTACCCATACAATTACAATGAATGGAGACCAGAGCTTTCAAGACTCAAAAAAATGCAGTAAATAAATGCAGTCCTTACTTGCACGTCTTCTAAAGCCATACAATAGCTTTTTGTGAGGAACAGGCCAAAGCTTATCCTTTAATAGCACCTTAAGACTATTTATATGCGCCATATTTTACATTTGATTAGTTGTGTTGTATTAGTTTGAGATATTTGACTCTGTACACAGTTAGAGACATTGTTGAGATCTCTTCTGAAGCTCTAGGTTAGACACATATGAGATTACTAAGATGTATCGAAGTCAAGCATCAGAGAAGATGGTGTCATTTACTCTTCATTCATTCTCATTACTGCTTCATTAATGTCTTGGGGAATCTTGTGCATGACTGACTTTCTTCTGTAGAACCACAAATGGTAATTTTTCCCATGCAATTACATTGAAGCTTTCAAACCTAAAAAAAAAAGCAAAAGCACCATAAATGCAGTCCGTACTTTCCATATCGCAAGTCTTCTGAAGCCACACTGATGCTGTTCTATTAATATCACCTTAAGACTATTTGCATGCACCATTTTAAACATTTCATCAATTGCATTGTATTAGACTGAGATCTTTCAGTTTGAGATGTTGTTGAGATCTCTAATGAAACTGAAATATGAGCCACATACGACATGAAAACTTCTGAAAAAAAAGTAACTTCAGTAAGTGTTCATTTGCTCTCCACTGAATCTCATTACTGATCTTATTTGTGTCCTGTGGAATCTTGTGCATGACTTTCTTTCTTCTGTGGAATGCATAATGGTCATTTTTCCCATGCAGTTACAATGAATGAAGACCAGCGCTTTCAAGACTCAAAAATGTGCAAAAGCACCATAAATGCAGTCCTTACTTGTAAGTCTTCTGAAGGTATACTATAACTTTTTGTGAGGAACAAGCCAAAGCTGATCCTTTAATAGCACCTTGAGACTGTTTATATGCACCACATTATACATTTGATTAGTTGTATTGTATTAGTTTGAGATCTTTGACTGTTAGCACAGTTTGAGACATTATTGAGATCTCTTTGAGACACTTATAGTATGAGATTATTAGGGTGTTTTGTCCAGGTGAAGCTTCTGAGAAAGTGATTTAAGCAAGTGTTCATTTGCTCTTCACTGAATCTCATTACTGTCTCATTTGTGTCGTGTGGACTCTTGTGCATGACTTTCTTTCTTCTGTAGAAACCAAAATGGTCATTTTTCCCATGCAATTACAGTGAATGGAGACCAGAGCTTTTAAGCACCATAAATGCAGTTCATACTTTCCATATTGCAAGTCTTCTTAAGCCACACTGATGCAGTTCCATTAATAGCACCTTGTTTATATGCACCATTTTAAACATTTAATCAATTTTGAGATCTCTGCTGAAACTCTATTAAGGGACATACGACATGTTTTGTCAAAAGGAAACTTCTGAAAAAAAGGTAACTTCAGCAAGTGTTCATTTGCTCTCCATTGAATCTCATTACTGTCTCATTTGTGTCGTGTGGACTCTTGTGCGTGACTTTCTTTCTTCTGTAGAACCCAAAATAGTCATTTTCCCCATGCAGTTACAATGAATGGAGATCAGAGCTTTCAAGACTCAAAAAAGGGTGCAAAAGCACTATAAATGCAGTCCTCACTTGCAAGTCTTCTAAAGCCATACTACAGCTTTTTGTGAGGAACAAGCCAAAGCCATTCCTTTAATAGCACCTTAAGACTATATGTACTATATTATATATTTGATTAGTTGTATTACTTTGAGATCTTTGACTGTCAGCACCGTTTGAGATATAAGATCTCTTTATATGCACTATTTTAAACATTTGATCAATTTTGAGATCTTTGACTTGGTTTGAGATCTCTACTGAAACTCTATGAGGCAAACGTAGGGAACTTCAGCAAGTGTTCATTTGTTCTCCACTGAATCTCATTACAGTCCCATTTGTGGACTGTGGACTCTTGTGCATGACTTTCTTACCTCTATAGAATCCAAAAGGTGTTTTTTTTTTTTTTTCCTCCCCCATAGAATAGAAACCAATTTTTTCTTGCCCATGCAATTACAGTGGAGACCAGAGCTTTAAAAACTCAAAAAAGAATGCAAAGGCATCATAAATGCAGTCCATACTTGGCAAATTGCAAGTCATCTGAAGCCACACTAAAGCTTTTGTGAGTAACAGGCCGAAGCTATTCTTATTTAACTCGCCTAAAGGCTATTTATATGCATGCTGTTCTACAATTGATCAGTTGCATTGTATTAGTCGAATCTGAAATGGAACATGTGGTTCTTCAGCGCCGTATGTCCAGTAAAGCGGCTTTAGTTTCTTTGCCGTGGCAATAGCAGTGCGATAAGCACCGATGGGCTCTCTAAGTGGATCACAGGAGTGATGATGGTGGTTACTCAGTCGAGTTAGTGTCAGACCCCTCCCGCTCTTAATGCACACGCTTACGCCGGCTGTTTGTTGCACCGGCGGCTTTAATCAGGACAGCATCGGAGGTTTAATCCTGGATGCTCTGATTACACCGGAGTCAAAGCACTTTCACACCCCAGTTAGTGTCATATTCCAGCGGTGCTGGTGTTGTGTAATGCACTCAAGGAGCGCTAATGTTATGCCTCATTGCGGGGCTGCCGCGTGTTTATTAAATTGCGAGGTTGCACCAGTTGGCCTGAGCTGTTTTGATGGTCCTCTGTTGGGTGATGTGTGTGCGTTTGTGTGGTTCGTCGGGTAAACATGGCGCCTCTGGTTGCTTTCACAGACTGTCTGTCTCCCACCTGCTCACCCACATGGCTTCCAACAGCGCACAAATGCAATCAAACGCATTTACCGCGCTCGCCGTGCATTCTAACACGATCACTGTTGAAGAAACCTTTTGTCCATGTAGACTTCTCAGACGTGATTGTTTTTTAAACTACATAATAGTCTGTCATTTCATGTACAGATCTGAGTATAAGTGTGTTCTCTGTATTTTCTTACAGTGATTATTGTCTGAATTTGTCCATTATGTAAACACTCTTTTCAAAAGCAAGGAATACTTGTTAAATTGTACTTTTCATTTTTTACATTTGAGATGCAGCAGTATTATGATTCTGGCAAATGCAATTTAAAAAGTTTGGGTCAGTAAGATTTATTTTTATTTATTTTATTATTTTTATTTATTTATTTATGCATTTATTTGATCAAAGGTATGATACATTAATGTTGTAAAATATTACAATTTTAAATAACTGGTTTCTATAAAAGTACATTTTAGAATGTTTTTTTTTTTGTTGTTTTGTTTTTTTCTGTGATGCAAAGCTGAATTTTCATTAGCCATTACTCCTGTTTTCATTGTCATGTGATTACTTTAATAATATAAAAACATTTATTATTATTATCATTGTGGAAAATAGTTGTGCTGCTTTGTTTTTGTGTAAACTGTGATGCATTTTATTCTTGATTTTTGGATGAATAGAAGGTAGATCAGCATTTAAACTGTACATTAATTTAATTTTGTTTAATTAAATGTAATTTTGTTTAAAAAAAACAAGAACAAAACAATGCTTATATTAAAATGCAATATTATGTTAAAATATATTATTATTATTATTATTAGACTAAAATGCATTTTGGATTTTTGCATTTGCTTTAAACTGAATTAATTTCAGTAGATGCTTATTTAAGATAATAATAAATAATATATATATATATATATATATATATATATATATATAATAAAAATAATAGGTTAAAACAATAATAAAATTTTTTTGTTTAAATTATTTTTGCATTTTGTTTAAATTAAACTGAATTAATTCACAGAAGATTTATTTTATTTCATTTAGATTTAAAGGAATAAATAAATATTATATATATATATATATAATTCCAATAAAAATAATTGATAAAAACAATAATTTTAAAAAGTCAGCATTTTTGTTTAATAATAAACTGAATGAATTCACAGATGTTTATTTAAATAATACATACATCATTTTAAAAATATATAGTATGTGTGTGTGTATATATATATATATATGTATATATATATATATAGTTTTTATTGATATATATATAATATAGTATAATAAATAAATAACATATATATATATATATATATATATATATATATATTCTAATACAAATAATAGATAAAAACAATAACTAAAATCACTTCTGCATTTGTTTAAAATAAACTGAATGAATTTACAGAAGATGCTTATTTAACTAAATAATAAATAAATAAATAACAATAATAAAAAACAGTCACTTCTGCATTTTTGTTTAAATTAAAGAAAAAAGAATCACAGAAGATGTTTATTTAAAGGAATAAATAAACAAATAAATAAATAAATAATTCTAATGAAAATAATTGACAAAAACAATAATTTAAAAAAACAAAATCAGCATTTTTGTTTAATAACAAACTGAATGAATTCACAAACGTTTATTTAAATAACACATAAATACATCATTAAAAATTATATAAATATGTGTTTGCTTTGCTGTCCTACCTTAAAAAGGCCCCAAACGCATAGCCTGTGAAAAAATCATGACATTAAGCATGAATAATTATTTCAATATGTTGACAGCCCTAATAAAAATTTAATTCGCAATTTCCTTTTTCTTTCCAAGTACACCCAGATGGGAACCGCTGTTTTAGAGAGTGTGTGTCATGCTTGCGGTGACATACAGAGCGCGACAAGGTTTTTTTCCCCAGCCCACGCAGAGATCTATGTTTGAAAAAGAGCTGCTTTTTATGCTGGATGTGATGCCAGCAGTACTTGAACCACCAACTGTTATTTTACCCAGAAAGTTGGCAAAAAGGTCTGAATCCGTAATAAAGAAGCACCAGGCAGCGCGATGTGAAATCTAGTATAATATAGCGGAAGGACGGATGCGTTTCGATTTCTCTGTGGACCCACTAGTTAGTGGAAAAACAGTAGGTAATTTGCACCATAATTTTTTTTATCAGGGTTGTGTGAGAAAACACAGACGTGCTCAATTCGGGCGGGATTAAAATTGCAAAGACTGTCTGTGCAACACTAATTCACCTGAAACCTCAGAGAAAACCGGTCGTGTCCGACTAGGGCTTATATACGGCGAATCAAAACCATCTGACGGTTTCTGGTGGTCTGTTGGGAGGGTTACTAAACCTGGGATGTTCTGGAAAAGCCGAGACCCGGCTTATCCTCCATCTCCCTGTGTAATACTAGCCCGTCTGTCTCCGTGTGACGCACCCTTCTCGTGGAGGTTAATGGGAATGACACGAATATTAATACCGCCATTATTGCTAAGCCTGTGAGATGTGTTTGAGTTTGACACTAGAGCGGCTCTTGTGAAGGCAGGTAGCGGGGTCACGCTCTCGGTCGGGTCGCTGACATCCACCGTAGCCTCTTAGACGTGGTGAACATCCATTCCTCTCCAACTTAAGATTCACTCAGAATCATAACACTGTGTGCAAATTGCTCCTGACAAGGTCAGCACCGTCGAGGCTGTAAAGTCCCTACATGGAAGGGAATTAATCAGGGAAACTTCAACCTCCTGGATAATTAGTGACGACACTAGGATACTATACATGTTTAAAAGGACTATTGTTTGTCACCCTCATGTTGTTTTAAATCCAAATAACCTCCAAAAAGGACAAAAGCAACATGATCAGATTAAAATTTACTTCATTATTTGATCAAAATCATCCCTTTTTCAATCAATGGAGGTAAATAACAAATCATTTTCATTGATGTTCCTCACACATGAAGTCTCTTACGCTCACCTGCAATTACAGTAAAAAATGTGAAATATTATTGCAATTCAAGCTGTTTTTTATATGAATATATGTTAAAATGTAATTTATTCCTGTGATTTAAAGCTGAATTTTCAGCATCATTACTCCGGTCTTAAGTGTCACATGATTCTTCAGAAATCATTCTAATATGCTGATTTGATGCTCAAGAAATATCCATTTAAAAAAACTAAATGAAAGACTCTTATGCTCTCCAAGGCTGCATTTATTTAATCAAAAATACAGTAAAAACAGTGAAAATCTGAAATATTATTGCAATTTAAAATAGCTGCTTTCTATGTGAATATCTTGTAAAATGTAATTTATTTCTGTGATCAAAGCTGAATTTTCAACATCATTACTCCAGTGTTAAGTGTCACATGATCTTCAGAAATCATTCTAATATGCTGATTTGATGCTCAAGAAACATTCATTTAAAAAAAATAAAATAAAAAGCCTCCTATGCTCTCCAAGGCTGCATTTATTTGATCAAAAAATACAGTAAAAAATGAAATATTATTGCAGTTTAAAATAGCTGTTTTTATATGAATATATGTTAAAAAGTAATTTATTCCTGTGATCGAAGCTGAATTTTCAGCATCATTACTCCAGTCTTAAGAACTTTAGAAATCATTGTAATATGCTGATTTGATGCTCAAGAAACATCAATTTTAAAAAATAAAATAAAAAAGCCTCTTATGCTTTCCAAGGCTGCATTTATTTGATCAAAAATACAGTAAAAAATATGAAATATTATTGCAATTTAAAATAGCTGCTTTCTATGTGAATATCTTGTAAAATGTAATTTATTTCTGTGATCAAAGCTGAATTTTCAGCATCATTACTCCAGTCTTAAGTGTCACATGATCCTTCAGAAATCATCCTAATATGCTGATTTGCTGCTTAATAAACATTTCTTCTTCTTATTCATGTAAAAAAACAGGTGTTCTGCTTCATATTTTTTGGAAACCAAAACTCATTTTTCATACTTTCGATAAAAAGTTTTTAATTACTTAAAATAATTTTTTTAAAATAAAAATCATTTGCAATATTCTAAATGTCTTTACTGTCACCTTTGATCAGTTTAATGTATCTTTGCTGAATAAAAGTATTAATATCTATTAAAATATTTTTGAACAGTAGTGTAAATATTATGACTTCAGAAGACTTGTTTATTGTTATATTTGTTTGTACATTATTTTTCAGAGTTTAAGATGCTTCCAAAATTTCTTTTGTGTCAAAAATAAAAAAAAAAAATTAAAAAAAGTCAAACAAGTCTTATGTTTGTTTGTTTATTTATTTTTATTAGTGTTGTATACGATTTTTTACAATTTAAGATTCTGAAAAAATCCTTTTATGTTTCATAAACAAACAAACAAAAATCGTTTTGAAACGAATAACTCCTTTAGCTCACATTCTTGGCAGTTTCTCGCATCAAACCCGCCACCGCCGCCGCCGTGACTCCAGCACCAGCCGCGTCGGGTCTCGTATCCTTTGGACTCGGTTAAAATGCCGCCCCTTCAGAAGCGCATCGTAAACCCCCGCGGGACCTCGGCTGCGATTCCTTTCCTCTTTCTCTCCGCACGCCTCCAGTCGTATCACAGTACCAGCCGCTGCTTAAAAATTCATGTGTGTGGATTTTGGGTCATTAAAGAGCAATCACTTGGGTTTCTTTAATGAAATCCAATATTCATGAAAATGGATTTTTCTTGGTCTGTTTTTTTCTTTCCTTGTCGTCCTTGGCTGTGTTTGCATGCATTTGTAGGGTTTGGTTAAGAATAGCGTAGGTTAATGTTATCTCATTCCGTGGGGCCAATTATTGCACGAGTTGGCGGCGAAGACGGCTAATCACCTGATGCATGACGCCTAGGGTTCACCGCCTACAGTTTTAAGACGTTGTGTCCAGCGGCAAGGCACTTCTACTGTACTTATTCCTGGAAGCCGCGTTTCTCTTGAATAAAAATTAGCAGGGTTTGCGTGAGTGTTGAGGTGTACTATGTTTGCTACTGACTTTACTAGATAATTACTTGGAGTAGTTATTCTCAGCCGTAGGCTGCACGTCTATTGACCGCCTACGGTCCACCGGCTGACCACCTGATGCATATTGCAGTCAAAACTGAAAAGTACCTTGAATGCAATGTGAGTCGCTTTGGCATCTGCCAAATGCATAAATGTAAATATAATTCATCCAAAACTGGCAGATCCAGATTGGTTGGCTACTTCTTATACAATTTCTTGGTGATTTGCATGCAAATAATAGCGGAGTTTTATGTCATTATCTGAAGACTTAACTGTTTTAGAGAAAACCCACCCCTAAATTGTGCAACAAAAACTCACTTTATATCTCAATCATACAGTCTTTTCCTGGTGATTATTGGCCAAAATTAGTTTTCAAATACTAGATGTTTGCTAAAAGTGTTGTTTTACCATATGAGCATGCAGCAATAACCCAAATATCATGGGATTTATGATGCAATGTCCATGTGAACCTCTATTTTTTTTTTCAAGTTTTTTCCGCTCACCAAGACTGCATTTATTTGATCAAAAATGCATAAAGATTATGCATTTTTGCATAAATAAATGCATTATTTGAAGACTTTTCCCAGACCAGTGTATTGTGTGCAAACCCAACCCTAAATTGTGCACAAAACTCACTTTATATGTCAATCATACAGTCTTTTCCTGTCCAAAATAAGTTTCCAAATACTAGATGTTAGCTAAAGGTGTTGTTTTACCATATAAGCATCCAGCAATAACCCAAATATCTGATGCAATGTCAATGTGAAAAGCAAAACTCTAAAGCATATTGTTCAAAAGTCTGGGGCTGTTATATATATATTTATATATACTGCATATAAACATAAAATTGTGAAGTATTATTACAAATCAAAATACACATTTTCTATCTGAATATATTTTAAAATGTAATTTATTCCTATAATGCAAAGCTGAATTTCCAGCATCATTACTCAGGCCTTCAGTGTCACATGATCCTTCAGAAATCATTCTAATATTTTGATTTATTACTTTTATTATCAATGTTGGAAGCAGTTGTGCTGCTTAATATTTTTTGGCTAAAACTAAAACTGCCAAGTAGTCCAAACCTGGCACATGCAATTTATTTTCCATTGAGTTTCTTTGGTATTTTTCAATGCAATTGCAAAATGGCTAGTGTTTTATACTGTTATTTTCAGACTTTTCCCAGAGCAGTCTATTTTGTGCAAACCCAACCCTAAATTGTGCACAAAAATGTACTTTATATGTCAACCAGGGAGTGTTTTCCTGACCAAAATAAGCTTCCAACACTAAATAAGACCTAAAACTGCTGTTTTACCCAAATATCATGGGATTGGTGATGCAACGTTCATGTGAACCTTACAGAACGAAGGCGGTCAGGAACAAAACACTGTGTAACACAAACAGAGCAACAGCTCTGGTGTATGATTCCAAATACACATGATAGCAATAAACAATGACATCCAACTGGGCGAGAATATTGACTAAAGAGTTTGAAATTCATAGCAGCTGTTTTCTCAAAGCCATCCTGATAATCACAGCTCCCCTTTCTGCTATTAAACGTTGTGTTTTTCCTTGTCTACTTTTTTTACTTGCAATAATTGCGTCGTTGACGTACAAATCCATATTGTTAGTTCCCGCCGCGGCTTGCGTTGGCTTATGGCTGCTTTGTGTTTTGTAGCTCTATATGCTATAGCACAATTACATACTTCACTGAAGCAGGGGAGGTGATCTTCTCTCAGTGTGTCTGATTATGCTTTATTACAGTCATTTTTCATTTGTCGTCATCCCCGACCGTATCGCTACTTCCGTCGCTGGGTGGACCGGAGAGGCTCTCGGAGCAGCGGTCCACACTGCATCGCTCTGTTTTCTATGCTCTTTTTTGTCTGTTTTTGCACCCTGTAGATATTCTGTGCCCACATATCTTTTTCCTCGCATTCTGTTTCTCCCAGGCCACATTGGCCATGGTGAGGCCAAGAGAAGGCCATGCAGCGCTGCACAGCATGGTGTTTTTGGAGTGCAAATGCAGAGGTAGACGAAAGAGCTCAGAAATTGTGTGTGTGTGTTTGTGTATTATGCATGAAATGAGAGTGTAGCCACGCACATGTGTATCAGCGAGATAGAGAGCAGCGGCCCTCAACTGGTGGGTTGCCACCCAAAAATGGGTCGCGGGTCTGTCCTGATGGGTTCATGTACTGTTGAGAACAACGCAGTGCTTAATGCAATAATAAAACGCAACTAACCATATAATCGTGCATTGCCAGGATAACAAAACAAGCTTAAAATAGGCCCCTTTTAAATAGAGTTCAACAATAACCCCTAGACTAGCTGCACGTGTCTTTTTGTAAGCTGCGCTCAAGCACTTTTTACAGCCTCAAGATGTTTACTTCTGCATTTTATGAAATCAAATTGAATTTAAAAATGGAATTTAAAGTGTATAAGGTAAATGAGAGATATGCAAGAATCTTTTGTAAAACAATATCATGCACTAAAATTTTTATGTGGCGTAAAGAAGGCTGTAGACAAATGCTCACACAAACTGATGCTGTAATGCAGTTTCTCTGCGCATCTTTGATGTTTGATATTCCTGTAAAATAGGGTCATACTAATTATTTTAGTAAATCAAGGCCACGACATACCAATTCGTTCCCTCGTTTTAGTAAATCGTGGCCATGGCATACTAATTTGTTTACTTGTTTTAGTAAATCGTGGCCATGTCTTAGTAATTTGTTCCCGCATTTTAGTAAATCGTGGCTATGGTGACCTAAAAGGTTCTGTCATTTTGTTAAATCGAGGCCACATCGTACTAATTCGCTCACCGTTTTTTAGTAAATCAAGGCCTTTCGTACTATTTCGCTCCCTCGTTTTAGTAAATCGTGGCCATGGCATACTAATTTGTTTACTTCTTTTAGTAAATCGTAGCCATGTCTTAGTAATTTGTTCCTGCGTTTTAGTAAATCGTGGCTATGGCAACCTAAATGGTTCCCTCTTTTTGTTAAATCGAGGCCACTTCGTACTAATTTGTTCCCTAGTTTTAGTAAATCGCCATGTCTTAGTAATTTTTCCTGCCTTTAGTAAATCGTATGGCTGCAACCTAAATGGTTCCCTCTTTTTGTTACATCGAGGCCATGTCGTACTAATTTGTTCCCTAGTTTTAGTAAATCGTGGCCATGTCTTAGTAATTTTTTCCTGCCTTTTAGTAAATCGTGGATATGGCGACCTAAATGGTTCCCTTTGTGGCCACGTCATACAAATTCGTTCCCTTGTTTTAGTAAATCGTGACCACGTCGTACTAATTAGTTTCCTCGTTTTAGTAAATCGAGGCCTTTCGTACTAATTAGTTCCCTTATTTTAGTAAATTGTGGCTACAGCGTACTAATTCGTTCACTTGTTTTAGTAAAATGTCGCTACAGCATATAAATTTGTTGCCTCATTTTAGTAAACCGAGGCCACGTCGTACTAATTTGTTCCCTAGTTTTAGTAAATCATGGCCATGTCTTAGTAATTTTTTCCTGCCTTTCAGTAAATCATGGCTATGGCGACCTAAATGGTTCCCTTTGTGGCCACTTCATACTAATTTGTTCCCTCGTTTTAGTAAATTGTGGCTACGGCCTTCTAATTCGCTGACTTGTTTTAGTGAATCCTGGCCACGTTGTACTAATTTGTTCTCTCATTTTAGTAAATCGAGGCCTTTCGTACTAATTAGCTCCCTTATGTGAGTAAATTGTGGCTACAGCGTACAAATTTGTTCCCTCGTTTTAGTAAATTGTGGCTACGGCCAACTAATTCGTTCACTTGTTTTAGTGAATCGTGGCAACATTGCATACTTTGTTTTAGTAAATGTGGTCACATTGTACAAATTCGTTCCCTTGTTTTTGTAAATCACAACTATGTCATACAAATCTTCTCCATTTTAGTAAATTGTGGCCATGTCGTACAAATTTCTTCCCTCGTTTTAGCAAAATGCCGCTACGGCATATAAATTTGTTTCATCATTTTAGTTGATTGTGGCCACGTCATACTAATTTATTCCCTCCTTTTAGTAAAGCGTAGCCATGTTGTACTAATTAGTTTCTTCGTTTTAGTAAATCGTGGCTACGGCATACTAGTTTGCTTCTTTGTTTTAGTAAATCATAGCCAAGTCCTACTAATTTGTTACCTCGTTTAGTAAATTGTGGCCACGTCATACTAATTCATTCCCTTGTTTTAGTAAATCATGACTACGTCATACTAATTTGTTCCCTTGTCTTAATAAATTGTGGCCACGTTGTGCTAATTTGCTCCTTTGTTTTAGTAATCATGGCCACGCCGTACTAATTCGTTCCCTCGTTTTAGTAAATTATGACCACAACATACTAATTTGTTTTGGTAAATTGTAGCTATGGCATACTAATTAATTCCCTTGTTTAATAAATCGTAGCGATGTCATACTAATTTGTTCCCTCTTTTTAGTAAATTGTAGCCACATTGTACCAAATTTTTACCCTAATTTTAATAAATCATGGCCATGTTGTAGTTTTATTTTTATTTTATTTATTTATTTCAGACATTTATTTATTTCAGATGTACATAAGTTAGCCCCGAAGGCTATTTTTTATTGGTAAAATTTGCCCTAATTTGTTCCCTCGTTTTAGTAAATCGTGGCCACATCATACCAATTCGTTCCTGTGATTTGATTAAATCAAAACGTGGTCATGATTGAAGTAAAACAAGGGAACAAATTCTCAAATTGTGGCCATGATAAATCTATTTTTGTCTGCATGTCATGTGCGGAGCTCAGTAGGTGATAACCGAGTCTTTCTGACAGAATAATGTGAAAAACAGCCAGGAAAGTGTCACTTTCATTGTGAGCCTGGGCTGCCGCTGGTCATGTTGGAGGAAGACGATGCAGAGGTCGTTTTAGGACTGCCACCTGTTCAGGCGAGCCTCGAGTCAGAAGTTACACACAGTAACGGGCAGCCGCCTCGGGCCAGTCTCTTCATCTCCCATGTCTCTCTGTCTGTGGTCTGCCACAGAGACGGAGAATAAAGCCATCACGCCTCCACGGAAAACCAACCCGCGCCCTATTAACAAGTACATTCTAATTGGCTACGAGGGCTGACAGGCAGTCGACGGCTCTATGAGATGAGGAATATGCTAAAAATACATTCCAGCAGGAGACCGCTGGCCCCCGAAAGCAGACGGATGCCAGACGGATACAAACAACTGAAGGGACCGAAAGCTGCATAAATCAGACACCACAACATCCAGCAGCGTGTGTGTGTGTGCGCGTACATATGTGTGTTTTATTATAAATTGTCATGCTGTTTCTCAGTGGTGCTCAGCTGAGTTTCATGACCTAGTTTTTTCATTGGACATCAAGTGGCTGTTAAACTGGCAGCTGTGTTTTTGCATCTTTGGCGACGGTTTCTAGCTGGTCTAAGGTGGTCATTTGCTGGTTGAAGCTGGTCATTAGATAGCTTGGACCTGCTAGAAACCACCTGCCATTTTCCAAAACACAGATAACTACTCAAGCTGGGTTTCTTTGATGTGCTGTGGTGTGACATGCTGTATGGGTAGGACTATTTTAAATGGCATTTTGCGATTTCAAATAATACGTTTTTATGTTGTTTCTAATTATAATATTTTAATAATTAATTTAATGCAATAAAACACAACTAACCCTATAATTATGCATTGCTAGGATACCAAACCAAGCTTAAAATAGGCCCTCTTTAAATAGGGTTCAACAAAAACACCTACATTATAATACAGCTGGAAGGGGGGTTCAAGCTTTTTAAGGCATTTAAGCACATATGAAAAAATCATTATGTTGCAAGACTTTGTTTTGCCAATACAGGTAATTTACTATTGAAATCTTATGTTTTGTAACATTTATGTAACGTTAACATAACGTCTACTTAAAACTTTACATGTTTGTTTAGAATCGGTTTCGTGAAGTTTTGAGCTTTCATTTAGGCTTTATAGGATTTTGGATAAATTCGGAGAGGCCCCTATTCTAAATTACCCCGTTATAGCTTCCCAAAAGGTAAATTTTACATATTCAGAGTCCAGAGAATTGTAGTGCAACATTTTTTCCAGATGAACCAGCGAAAAACCTAGGACTAGTTAACAAAAGTAGTTTTTTTTACGTCTTCTTAATCATTTAACAAACGATTTGATTGACAGCAGTGGTTCTAGAGGCAAAGTTGTCCGGAATTAGTTTTTGTTAATTAGTTTGATGTGAATTTTGTGTGTATGTCCAAAAAAAACACAATGCACAATCGTTTACACCCTTGAAAAACGCCCCCCAGTGGCTGATTTCTGTCAAATTTCTCACAGACCTTTGGGGCTGTGAGTCAAGCAGGCCCACCAAGTTTCGTTCCAGTCGGCCTCCGTTAACCATGTCTAATAGGTGCTCAAACTTTTTTTTTGAGATAATGTCCTTATAGACACTTGTGGCACTTTGGACCAAGACCATGCACAGTGATTTTCATGTTGATAGGACAAATGGTTAGGTAGGTATAGCCATTTTTATGTTTACTTTTTTCACTTTTATAGCACCAGTGGCCAAGCTCTGGGATTTTTGTCCTGGAACCTCAGATTGAGCTCTTACATAAGTGTCTTGAGTTATGCAAAGATGTCTCATACCATTCAGGAATTATAGGCATTTTACTAAAAGTGGTCCTGCCCGTTTGTCCCTTTGTGATGGTGAGTCAAAAGTTAGACTTTTTTTTTTGATAATCATTGATATTTGCTCTCCAAAGAATCTTTCTGCACTAGTCTAACTCTGATCGGATGAAAACCCTAGGACTAGTTTGCAAAAGTAGGTTTTTTACATCTTCTCAATCATTTAACAAACGATTTGATTGACAGCATTGGTTCTAGAGGCAAAGTTGTCTGGAATGAGGAATTCTGTCATATGATACGAATATCACGTGTATGTGCGAAGAAAATGCGCAATGCACAATCGTTTACACCCTTGAAAAACGCAATATCGCCCCCCAGTGGCTGATTTCTTTCAAATTTCTCACAGAACTTTGGGGCTGTGAGTCAAACAGGCCCACCAAGTTTCGTTCCAATCGGCCACCGTTAACCATGTCTAATAGGTCCTTAAACTTCATCGGCCAATGGTGCCCATGTTTTTTTAAAATAATGTCCTTAGAGACACTTGTGGCACTTTGGACCAAGACTGTGCACAGCGATTTTCATGTTGATAGGACAAATGGTTGCGTAGGTATAGCCATTTTTATGTTACCCTTTTTTTCCCCCTGTTATAGCGCCACCAAGTGGCCAAGCTCTGCGATTTTTGTCCTGCGACCTCAAATTGAGCTCTTACATAAATGTCCTGAGCTATGCAAAGATGTCTCATTCCATTCAGGAATTATAGGCATTTTACATTTTGAACGTTTGGGCATCCCTTTGTGACGGTGAGTCGAAAGTTAGACTTTTTTTTGATAATTATTGATATTCGCTCTCCAGAAAATCTTTCTGCACTGGTTGGTTCCAATCGGGCGAAAAAGTAGGTATTGCAACAAAAACACAAAATTGTCACAGGCTCACAATCAAATCTGATGCATGCACTTTATCACGCAAAGGAGTCCAATGACAAGACACTTGAGCCTGCGACTGACGGTTTAGGAGTTATAAGCAATTTTGTACTTTTCACTTAAGGCCGATTGGGGTGAGCCTTGGTCACGTTGTTGGCAGTGTGAGTACTACCATCCCTCCAAGTTTAAAGTCTCTACGACTTGTGGTTTGGTCTGCACGATCAATTTTATTTGGAGACTATTTATCCGTGACCACTCTTAACAATTACAATAGGGTTTCAGCGCTATGCGTTTGACCCTTGAGTAGATGTGCTTTTCTTATTGTAAGCTGGCTTAAAGCACAACCGTAGTTTGATTGCACACAGCACCAGACATTTTCTCCTCCATTTGTTGATACGTCTATTTATTTTGCACAATTACGTGAGTAGTTATTTGCATTGTTCAGCAGCTGTGACCCAGTTTTCGGTCGTGACCTGACTGATCTTTCCGTACTAAACAGGAACAGAGAAACTGAATTAAAAATGTGTTTTATATCTTCAGTGCGAGCGATAAATAAAATTGTCAGAATCTGTCAACAGCTAGACTTCCTCACACACACACACACGCACAGCTTGGCTCTAGATTGAAATCTGGAAACCCATTTGCTTTCTTCCCTCTCTCCTCCAGCCAGGCCGCGTCAGGCAGTCGGCACACGTTCCTCTTCCGCACATTTCCTCCTTCACCTCCATTGTGCCTTTACTCTTTCCTCTCTCTCTTTATATCCCCTTACCGTCTGCTGCGAGCTCTGTGGAGAATTTGGCCAAATTACCTGTCATAGCTGCAGCTACGTGTAAATAAGGCAGGGAAGTGTGTCGCTTTGTGTCTCTTTCTCTCTCCCGTCGTCCTCGTATCTCGCCGTTTCTCTGTCCGTCTCTCTCGGGCCATCCTTTTCTTTGTCCTAAGACCAAGATGTCAGTCTCTGTCATATTTACATCATCCTGTGAAAGCGAACACACATATAGACCTGCTCTGGAAACGGTCCGCTGACAACCTGTTATTTAGACCACGATCCCGAATGAATCAGAAATTACGGCCGCTGGTCTGGGTTTCCCATGTTTTTTTCCAGATGGATTGAAAGTGTATGTGGATCTGGGCGTATGTAGACATGTGTTTTGTGTTCTTGTGATCATGTGTAATGAGCAAAAGCCCAAGAGGATCATTTTAGTGCTCATTTGTTGCTCTTTTATAGCTCAGTTTTCTCAGAGTATGGTTTATTGAAAGTTTCACACAGATTATGTATTTCCTATATTTTTCGTTAGTGTATCATATTAAACCGTATATTTCTAAACACAATATAAATATACACAATATGTATTATAATATATACAATATATTATTCATAAAATACATATCCTATAGTATTTGTATTATTTCTATATATTATTTTTTTTTGTGTGCGTGTATTCAGTTGTTATTTTATATATATATATATATATATATATATATATATATTCTATGATCTAGAAATTATATATTTTTACTGTATGTAATATATACAATATATTAAATAGCAAAAAAAAATATATATATATATATATAAAATATATATAAAAATATATATAATTAAATATGTTTAGAAAATTCTATTAAAATGATAAAATTATATATAAATATATATAAAGAACATTTGTTTGTAATATACAATATATTTATAAAAATAAAAATACATATTCTATAATAATTTTAGAATTTCTATATATTATAAAAAGTAATTTAATATTTAAATAAATTGTAATATTTAAAAAAATATATAAATATATATATATATATATATATATATATATATATATATATAATGTGTATTTATATCATGTGTATGTATAATATGCAATAGATTATTAAATAAAACAAACATATTTAATATTTTTAGAAATTGTAATATTTCTAAAAAATGATATTTATTAATATTATTATCAAATGTAAAAAAAATTTAGATGTCTGTCATTAAAATGCTATATTCTATTAATTGTACACACAGTATATATTTGGTATTATTTTTCATTAGTTATATATAAATTTTATAAATGTTAAATGTAGTGTATTTATTATATTATATATTATATATATTATAATATATTAAATTATATTTATTTATAATCATTATATTTATTATTTATATACTGTATAATATATGCATTATATTTAATTTCTGAAAAAAATAAATAAAAAAGAACATTTGTTTGTAATAAAAATAAAAATACATATTCTGTAATATTTCTCAAATTTCTGTATATTAATTGCATATATAATATATACAGTATATTATAAAAGTAAATAATATTTAATAATTAAATAAATTGTAATATGTCTAAAAAATGTTGATACAATGTATATATAATATATACAATATATTATAAAATTTAAATAATACATTTAATATGATATAAATTGTAATATTTCTAAAAAAAAGTAGATACAATATATGTATTTAGTAATATTGTTATTAAAAAAAAATGTCTGGTGTAGATGTCTGGTGGTAAAATGCTATGTGAGTTGATCATTTAGAAATTAATCAGAGAAGCAAGAGACTGAAGCAAAGATCTATATTTGCTCTCCATTCAATGTCATTTCTCTAGGAGAAGCCGTTGAGATCTCAAAAAACTCATCTCATATGTGGTTTTTCTGTCCTCTCCCACTTCACTCTAAATCTAGTTTATCCTTAACGGTGAAGTGTGTCATTTCTGAACCCGCATTTTGTGGGAAACGGGTACATCTGTCAAACCCAGACCATTAGTCGAGTCCCTCAAAACAAACAGGCTGAAGTTCTGTTTCCGGCCCGTAGTGGCGCAGAAATTTCACACTTCACCTTTAAGTCTGTTTGTGCTGTAAGTGTGGGGTCATGGCCCTAATTCAGGATTTTAACTTCTCTCCTTTCAAGATTCGCTGTCGGTGTGTGTGTGGCGCTTTCATCCAGCACAGGTGCTCATCGCTAGAGTTCAATTTCCAGGTTGTAAGGTGTAATCACTCCTCGCTCAAGGGTTGCAGGTGCAATGGGCATGATTTGGGAGCGGGGATGGAAGGAGCCGCGGGAGGAAGCGTACGAGAGCCCTGAGGACCAACGGCCCAATCCGCTGAGATTTATTGAGTCCACCCTCCGAAATCACAAGCCAACAGCGTCGTGTCATCCTGATAAATGTGGAGGGGTGTTTGGGTTATTTCTGGGCTCTTTAAGGCGCCGCCGGGGAGCAAACACTCTGGCAACCTTCCTAATTCAAGGACTGTGGTTTTAAAAAGTGACCTACTTCATTCTTCAAAGACCACCGCCTCCCTCGACGTCTTCACGCCGCCGTTCAGATCTAAAAGAGAGAGAGAGAGAGATGTGCGGATCACAAAACTGTCTGTGTTTACACAGACACTGAGGGAAATTCACTGAACACTTGTACAGTATTTTAGTGGAAACTTATACATCCTATTCAATAACTGCCTGCGGTCGAAGTTGACCAGGCAATATAGAAGCTATTTAGCATGTTAAGTCATACAGTATTTTTTTTTATATATATATATTATTATTTTATTTGTATTGTGAGGTAAAGTCACTAATCAGTTGTGCAAAAACATGCATTTTATTCACTGACCACCCAGTCGAACTTGGCCTGATAATATACAACGTTCAATCATACATTTTATTTTATTTTTTTATTTTATTTTAGTTTTGTTTATTGTAGTTTATTTTATTTACCACTAAACACCCAGCTGAAATTGAGCAGGCAATATACAATGTTCAGTCATACTTTTAATGTTCGGTCATACTTTTATTTCCATTTTCATTTTATTTCATTTCATTTCATTTCTATTTTATTTTATTTCCATTTTTTTATTCTATTGCATTTCTGTTTTATTTTAATTTATTTTATTTCAATTTATTTTATGCATTTCTATTTTATTTGTCGATTTTTATTTTATTTTATTTTATTTTATATTTCATTGGATTTCCATTTTAAATTTAGTTAATTTTATTGCACTGAATTTTTATTTTATTTATTAAAATTTTTATTTCAATGACTTTATTTCATTACATTTCTGTTTTATTTGAATTTATTTTATTACATTTATTTCAATTATTTTCATTTCATTGCATTTCTATTTTATTTTTCCATTTTTGTTATATTTTATTATATTTTATTTCACTGCATTTCTATTTAATTTCCCTTTAAATGTCATTTTATTGCATTTCTATTTTATTGTAATTTTTTTTATTTTTATTTTATTTTATTTTATTGCACTTCTGTTTATTTTATTTAATTGCATGTCTATTTTATTTCAGCTTATTTCAGTTTATTGAATTGCATTTTATTGTTTTATTTTGTTATTTCATTTTTTGAATTGCGTTTTTGCGTTTTTCATACTTTTATTTTATTTTGTTTAATTTTATTTCATTTTTTATTTTGACTTTTCTTTTCTTTTCTTTTCTTTTCTTTTTTTCTAACCACGAACCATCCATATAAACCTAACCAGGCAATATACCACATTAAGTCATAGATTTTATTTTATTTTATTTTATTTTATTTTATTTTATTTTATTTTACTTTACTTTACTTTACTTTACCACCCAGGTGAACTTGACCAGGCAATATGTAGCATTAAGTCATGCACTTTATTTCATTTATTTTATTTTGCCAGTAATCTCAAAACACTGATATAGAGTTTCAAAGCATTGCAATTATTGTTTGCATTCATACAAACTTGTGAGACTGCGTAAGTCTTTTTTAGGAGAAACATATGATTAAAATTAAGTCATAAATTAAGGCACATACAGTACACCTCCTATCAATGCACACTGGACATGATTACAATTCAGTAGTTCAAAAAACACTGAGCTTTTACTGTCTGCATTCTATAGTATTATTTCACATTTACCATGATTGAAGTGTCTCTACATCTACAATAAAATCACAAGATCTGCAGTTGTATCCTCACAACTCGCTGTTCACAACCAGCCTGCGAGATTTAGCACAATTTTTGGCTGTGTTTCTGGCATTATCTGATTTGCATAATTTCTTTAGTGCGTCGTGCTAAAGTAATAGCATGCAAATGATGCTAATCTTTCTCCCTCAGTGTTTTTGGACAAATCTTTTAAGTGAAAGAACCGTTCGTCTTTGCTTTCAAGGGACTTGTACAGGATGTGAAGTGCATGCAAAGTCAGTTTGGTGTATCTTTGGTGTAATTTTTTTCCTGTCTTCAAAGACGAAGAGACTGAGTTTAGCATGAGCGATGCAGACTTGAAAGGAACATTTCATTGATTAGATGAGTTTGCCGAACAAATTTGCCCTCGGAGTGTCACTGAATGAGACGTATTCAAAAATGAACTGATTGCAGATGAGCAAACTGAACATACGAGCACGACTGATCAAAGTTGTTCGAGTCTATTTGCAGTTAGTAATGTATCGGACTACTTTCGGATTACTTTTAGATTACTTTTAAAGAATTTAAAATGTAATCCAATCACAAGTACTTATTTTTGTAATCTGATTACATAATCCAGATTACATGTAATCAGTCACTGCCCAGCACTGATTAGGACCAATCAAAATCCTCTCTACTAATTCTCAACTCTGTATAGTACCTGATTGAGACACGCTGCCGGTTTAGGAAGGCCTTCCCGCTTCTCTGTGCCATTTGGAAGCACATCAGACGCGCTGCATTCAGGGCAAGTGCTGGCCGAGCATCTGCTGTCCGCCGAGAGCTCTGATAAGATGTACTGGATAAGTTAATTGTGGATCAGCGACGCTTGTGATAGGTAAGCTCAGAGTTTACAGCGCGTTGAAGCTCCATGAGCCGCTAATTGGCGGCAGCCTGAGGCGCGGGTCACAAAAGCAGGACGCACATACGAAACAAGCACAGGTGTGTTGGTAAATGTAAATTAGGGTGGTCTTGATCATTTTTAGTCGGATTCTCAGTAAATTTCAATACCATATTAACTGGTTTGATATTGAAAACACTGTTTAAATCCTTATAAAGTGTTAATGCACTACAATCAATTGCAGTTATCACTGAAAACCAGCAAAACTATTTTTCTTTTTAGATACATAATAATGGTGATATATTTTCACATTGCACATATTTTTACTTTGGCAGTTGAGCTGCCTGTTTACTGGATTAAGTTTGGCCCAGGTTAATTTTTTGGAAATATTGGGTCAGAATACTTTTAGAGATTTGCTGATTGATTGAAATCATTGTAAAACAATGGTGTATGCTGGTATTTGGGGCAAACAAAACAAAAAACAAACAGATAAATAAATAATAAATAAGTGCATTTTTGTATTTAATAAAGGACAACACAAACTAAACATTGTTAAAATACAATACACTGTATATTAATTAATATATTAATGTAATATAGTAAATATGTAAAAAATAAAAACACGTCCTAAAATATTAAATGCACTGAGGACTATGCCAGTGTATATATATACATTTTTATACAAAGACGTAATTTTTTTTTTATACAAAGATGTACGTTTTTTATTATTTTATTTTATTTCATTGCATTCTTATTTTATTTTATTTTATTTTATTTCCATTTTCATTTTATTTAATTTCATTTCTGTTTTATTTTATTTTCATTTTTATTTAATTTTATTGCATTTCTGTTTTATTTAAATTTATTTTATTTTATTTCATTGCATTTCTCTTTTATTTGTCCATTTTTTATTTTATATTTCATTGCATTTCCATTTTAAATTTAGTTTAATTTGATTCTATTGCACTGCATTTTTATTTTTATTTATTTTCATTTATTTACATTTTTATTTCAGTGACTTTTATTTTATTTTTATTTTATTGCACTGTATTTCTATTTTATTTCATTGCATTTTATTGTTTTATTTTGTTATATTTTATTTTATTGCATTTCTATTTTATTCCTTTTTATTTTATTACATTTATTTCAATTTGTTTTTATTTCATTGCTTTTCTATTTTATTTTTCCATTTTTGTTATATTTTATTGTATTTTATTTCATTGCATTTCTGTTTAATTTCCATTTAAATTTCATTTTATTGCATTTCCATTTTATTGTATTTTTCAATTTTTATTTCAATTTATTTTATTTTATTGCACTTCAGTTTATTTTATTTAATTGTATGTCTATTTTATTTCAGTTTATTTCAGGTTATTGAATTGCATTTTATTGTTTTATTTTGTTATTTCATTTTTTTGAATTGCGTTTTTGTTTTATTTTATGTTGTTTCATTTTATTTCATTGCATTTCTATTTTATTTTATTTCTTGGCTAAATAGCAATAAACCAAACTCAAATCCACATGAAAAGACAGTCTGAGATTCAGTTCTGTGAACTCCAGATTGCAATTTGTGTGAATGCAACCATCCTATTTTACTGCTACTGGTAACGATTATTATAGTATCGTAATTATTTTGAATGAATTGCCTTTAGAGAGCAAATTCTGTTTCTGACCACACAATCAAGCCAAACAGGAAACCTCAATCAGGGAACTGTATTGAGTCTGTTTTCGTATACAACCTTCATTGCAGACTGGCATTGTTATTTTAGTACGGACTGAAGTACCAGGCCTTTTGCCATTCGTAGTGTAAATATATATATGTCGCCTCCTCAAGGTCACAAACGCATGAGGGAAAGTAGAAACCCCCGACTGCCACCACAGTTCATTTACATAACCTGCAGGTAGCTGCAGGTTTGTGTTTTCATGTCTGAGACTCATCTCACTGTCACGAGCAGGAAGAGATAGGAAATCACTCCAACACACACACGCACGCACACGTCTATCTGATGTTGTCCTGCAGCAGGAGCGCTCTCATCTCCCCCTGAGGTCTCAGATACGCGCTGGCATCCCGGCGGATGTGCATTAGCCCACCAGCACCAGCGGTCACGCCTGCGCCAGGAGACCCGCTGTTCACCATCCGCCCGTCTGCTGGATGGACTTTCATTACGTCCCGCATCCGCCGCCAAACCTCGAGACCACAGACTCACTCGAATACACCATACACAACTCGCTTTGAGTAAAAACAGCTAGAGTCATGGCTCTTGGCTGTGGAAAATATATTTATTTGCATTCTCACCTACTGTAGGGCTGCTTAAAATACTGATTTCTGTGCTTTTTATTGGCATTTCTAGAATTAGGGAAATGTGATGATTTTAATGTGCTTCAAATTTGTTCTTGAACATCATTAGACCTGTTTTTTCTTTTTTTCAGTCCCATATTGGACGTTGTGTTTGCATTTTGGTATTTCTAGTTCAGTTAAAATCAGTTCAAATTGTGAATTTGAATTTAAGGGGGTCCTATAATGCTCTTTAACAGAGGCTTGATTTTGTTTTCGGGGTGCAATAGAACATGCTTTCATGCTTGGTGGTTCAAAAAAACGCATTATTTTTAACATAGTTGACATTATTACAATACATTTCTCCCAGCCTGGCACAAATGACTCGATTAGTTCCGGGTTCTGCCTTTCGAAAAACTAAATGTGTTGTGATTGGTTAGCTGTCCCACTGCGTTGCGATTGGTGAACAGCTTAGACGGTGTTTCAGTACTGCCACGCCCCTTGTCGAAGAAGCAAGTTCTGTGTACAACTGTTAGCGCAAGCTAGATTAAAGTGATTCTTACGTTTTAAATATGGATATTTTTCTTACAAAAACGCATCGGTTCATTACAGGAAACTTTTATTAACCCCAACACACCATGTTGGGTTTTTGTGTACGTTTTTTATTATTTTATTTCATTGCATTCTTATTTTATTTTATTTTATTTTATTTTCATTTTCATTTTATTTAATTTCATTTCTGTTTTATTTTATTTTCATTTTTATTTAATTTTATTGCATTTCTGTTTTATTTAAATTTATTTTATTTTCATTTTTATTTAAATTTATTTTATTTTATTTACATTTTTATTTCAGTGACTTTTATTTTATTTTTATTTTATTGCACTGTATTTCTATTTTATTTCATTTTATTTCATTGCATTTTATTGTTTTATTTTGTTATATTTTATTTTATTGCATTTCTATTTTATACTTTTTTATTTTATTACATTTATTTCAATTTGTTTTTATTTCATTGCTTTTCTATTTTATTTTTCCATTTTTGTTATATTTAATTGTATTTTATTTCATTGCATTTCTGTTTAATTTCCATTTAAATTTCATTGTATTGCATTTCCATTTTATTGTATTTTTCAATTTTTATTTCAATTTATTTTATTTTATTGCACTTCAATGTCAACTTCATAGTTGACATTATTACAATACATTTCTCCCAGCCTGGCACAAATGACTCGATTAATTCCGGGTTCTGCCTTCCGAAAAACTAAATGTGTTGTGATTGGTTAGCTGTCCCACTGCGTTTATACCCACCGTGCTGCGGTTCGTTGAAGCGGTTCTCCGCGCTGCATCATTAGGCTAATCCCCCACCTCATCCCTACATCGACCAACAATTTGAATTTCCGTGGGCGGGATTTAATTTAATAATATTCTAGTGGACCGCGTTGTGTCATCATTGCATACGGAAAACAAACGCTGTAGTCCAGAGGAGTTGTTTGTTGTAGTTCTTGAAAAGGGATTTTTTAAAAATGAAATATCTCCCTTTGGAGTGGAGTTTGAGATTTGTAACTTTGTAGATCTTTTTTATGCCCAAAGATACACACCACACACTGACTAAAGTTCAAAAAGTGAAAAAGCATAATAGGACCCCTTTAATTCATACAAAACTTGGTCAAAGAATTGATTAAAAACTTGAACTTGGATGATGTATTTACCATAGATTGTAAAAAAATATAGATGTAGTGTCCGTGACGTCACCCGTAGGTTTCTGAAGAGCATTTTTGAAGCTCTTAATGGGCGGGAGTCAGCCGTCGCTATCTTGGAATCGCGTCACTGCACGTCACTCCCGTATAATCGAAAATGGGCAAAGAGGCGGGATGTGGGTGGAGCTGGTTGCTGAAACCACACCCGCCTAGCTCAACAGTAGTGAAAGCAGCAGCAATCCACTTGTCACTCAAGTGGCCACGCCCTAAATTATGCAGAACTTCAAGGCTTAATATAATTGAAACGGATGAGTTATAAAGAAAATCACCCTCCTCACTGTTGACATGAAGGGCAAAATTAGCTATATAGACCAAAACCACTTTTTGTACCAGGCTGTAAAAAATTTTTCTGCTGTAAAGTTGGGCATTTTAACATGGGGAGTCTATGGGATTGACTTTTGCAGCCAGTCTCTAGAGGCCAGTCGATGAATTGCAGTTTTAGTCATTTCCGTGTTGGCTTGCCGCTTGGTATTTACATTAATCAGTTCAAATGGTCTATTTTAATCAATGAATTCAAACACAGACAATCAAATTGATTCAAAATGTGAACAACAAACTGATTTAAAACTTGAATGATTCATTTATGAATGATTCATTTATGTGAATGAGGTAATTCAGTTGATTCAAATAGTGACAACTGAATCAATTCAAAACTTAAAGGTGAACTCCACTTCCAGAACAACAATTTACAAATAATTTACTCACCCCCTTGTCATCCAAGTTTGAACTTCCAAAATGTAGTTTAAATGCAGCTTCAAAGGGCTCTAAACGATCCCAGCAGAGTAAGAAATATGAACAATGAATTGATTCAGAACCTACACTTGAATTATTAATTTACGTGAATCAGTTCAAACTGTCAATTTCAATCATTTAATTCAAACCCTGACTATAAAATTAATTCAAAACTTGACCTTGAATGATTCATTAATGTGAATCAGTTCAGTTAATCTTTTTAATTGAATGGATTCTAAATTTGAATATTGAATTGATTCAGAACTAAAACTTGAATCATTCATTTGTTTAAATTAGTTCATTCCATTTTTATAATGGAATTCAAATCTTGATTTAAAACTTGAACAATGCACTGATTCAAATCTTTAACTTAAATGATTCCTTTTCACAAATGAGTTCAGTTCATCAGTTTAACTGAATAACTTCAAAGTTTGAACAATGAATTGATTCAAAACTTAAACTGGAATGATTTAATGAAGTTCAAACTGTTCATTTCAATCAGACAATGACACTAGAAGTTATTTTTAGAAAATTGAACAATTGCATTGATTCAGAATGATATATTTACTTGAATTGGTTCACACTGTCCATTTTAATGAACTGACTCAAAACTTGAACAACTCATGCATTTTTTTTTCATAACTTCATAACTTTTTTTTTTCATAACTTTCATAACTTCATATTGATGTTATTTATAATATAGATAAAAACACTGTGGAAAACATGCTTTTTGCATGAATCATTTGGCTACAAATGGCTGAAATTACGTTTCCCCTGATTGAAAAAACATGATTTAAAAGCTGAAGAATGTTGAGAGATATCGTATATTTTTTTAGCTATATCACCCAGCCCTATTCTCACCAAAGCGGAGAGAAAGGGTAAGAAAGAAGAGCAGCCAAACCCAAATGCCTCAGATTAAATGTCATCCGTGAATATAGCTTCAGACGAAATAATGCAATCAGCTCGCGTCTCCATTCCAGCGAACGTGTTTCCTAATGAGCTCCCAGTGAAATTCCCTGCCATGCCATGTTGGCTCTTTCATGGTATTATTCCGCATCCATTTATCCAGCTCCGCCACAAGCGCGCCTAAGAATGTATGCGCCGCTCTGACAGTGACTATCATAACAGAGCAGCTGCCATCCGATTGGACGACGGATAATAGAGAGCCAACATGGCTCGGATCAATAACAAGATGCTTTTTCCAAGGCCTGCGAGTTTGTGGAAGGAGGCTAAACATGGCACAGCTTGAGCTGAATACTGAGTATGTGTGCGTCCACGCTTTTATATATGGCTGTTGCTGCAGCCAAGGACGCTTTTGGCACTGTTGACTTTTAGGAAATAAACTCCCTCGACACTCCCACTAGTTTATGTCTTTTAGTCACTAACAATGTCTGGATAGACTGAAATGTCACGTAAATTTTCACCACAGTGTCATTTCCACAAAATATCAGTTATGACTAATAGCATTTTGTGGTGACATTTTAAAGATTTTGTAAAAATAAAATGGCCTACTTTTTTATGTCATACTACAGTCAAGTCAGATTTTATGAGTAGCATTTTATATCATTTACGTCCAAATAATATTTTTACTTTTTGCATAATTTGGCACATTATTTTGGCATAATTACAGCTTGATTGTAAATGAGGCAAAATATATGGAGCTAAATATTGATGTAGTAAATATAGACAGAAATAGTGAAATAATATATATTACTTACAAAATCCATAATGAAAGGCAAGAGTATTTGTCATTAGTTTTAGTAGGTAGAAATAATGAAATATTATATATTATTAACCAAAAATGTCAGAAAATAATATTTTATTATATTTTATCATTTATTTTTTAAAAACCTACTATTGTTATTATTGTTATTATTATTATTTTCTTTTATTGAAAATCAAATTGGCTACAAATGGCGGATTGGTTGAAAATTATATATATAATGAAAAGGATGCCAATTTTCACTCGAGAAATTATTTAAATATATATATATATATATATATATATATATATAAATCATAACAAAAGGCAAGAATATTTTTTATTTCGTTTCAATAGATAGTATAAATAATGAAATAATATATATTATTTAACAAAAGTCAGAAAAATATTTTATTATATTTTATTATATATTTTGACAAATATTTTATTATTTATTTATTTATTTGTTTATGTTATTGAAAATCAAATTGGTTGAAAATTGTGTGTGTATATATATATATATATATATATATGGAAAATAAATTATTTAAATAAAGAAAGAAATCATTTTTTATCATAAGTTTTCTTTTGTTTTAAGAGACAGAAATAATAAAAATATATTATTTACCAAAAAAAAGTCATATAAAACATTTTATCATATTATATATTTTTACAAATATTTTATTATTTATTTGTTTGTTTGTTTTACAAAAAATCATATTATACATTTTTTACAAATATTTTATTATTATTTGTTTGTTTGTTGTCTTTTTATTATTAAAATATAAAATGAAAAGGATGCCTATTTTCACTCAAGAAATTATTTAAATAAATAAATAAATAAATATTTTTTGTGAATCATAACGAAAGGCAAGAATATTTTTCTTTAGTTTTATTAGAGAAAAAGAATGAAAAAAGAATGTTACTTGTGTAACGGAGGTAAAATGATTGCGTGTTGGAGACGGCCAGGCCTTGGCTATTGAAACTGCTGTTGTTTACGCTCTGTTGCTCAAGAATTCTTGTATTTTTCCTCTGTCCTTCATTCTCTTTTTTTTTATTTTGGCTGTAGTTATAGGACGAGGCTCCAACAGAGCTCTGAATATCTGCTGATTGAATTCTGTTGCTTGTTTCCAGACAGCGAGCGTGAGCGAAAACATGCATTCCGCCGCCAACCGCTGAAAGTACATCCATTCTACTGCTCCGCGCCTAATTTCTAATGCGATATTAATGTGATGAGATCCTCTATAACGTGTGACGTCTATGAAGTAACCGTTTTACGTGCGCTGTGTTACGAGAAGTGCACTTTGTGTCCGGTACAGCCTGAGAAGCAAACAAATGAGTTTTGTAAATCAAATAGTAACTGTTGTTGCTGAAGATGGGAGGTGTGCTATTGATTCAGACGCTCTCTTTAAATGAAAGGCTCATGTCTTTATAAATGACTGCGTTTTGCCACATGTCTTGATCATGTTACTGCTAAAGCAGTCAGCTGTTACGGTGCACAATGAACTATAACGTGTAATGGGAAAACACTGGCTGTGTTCCAAATCATAGTGAGCTGTATTGCTGTGTATTGCTTATGTAGACACATCCTGACTGTCACAAACTCACACAAATGACTTTAGAAGCTACTTCTTCAAACGTTTATTGCATAATGCATTTTGCTTCACGTATTTTTTACATAGTAAGTAGTATGCATACTAAAACTATTCAAATGCTTCAAAAGTTTGGGATCGGTAAGATTTTCTTTTAATGTTTTTGAAAGAAGTCTCTTCTGCTCACCAAGGTTGCATTTATGTGTTAAAAAATACAGTAAAACTGTAATATTGTGAAATATTATTGCAAATTAAAGTATCTGTTTTTTTATCTATTGCGTTTAAATGTATTTATTTTTTTTAAATATGTAAGTTATATTTATTTATTCAAACCAAAGTTGCTGTTTTTAATTTTAATTTTTTAAAATTTTATTAAAAGATTTTTATTTAATCTTTTGAAATGTTAATATAATCCTGTAATTTATTCCTGTTTTCCAATATTTATTGTTTATTTTAATTTTTATTATTTTATATTTTATGTATTCACATACAAGTATCTTTTTTTTAATATGAGTATATTTTTTAATTTTTAAAACAGATTTTTATTTCATCTTTTAAACTGTTAATATAATTCTATAATTTGTTCCAGTTTACCTGTATTTATGGTGTTTAAGAAACATTTATAATATTTATTTTAAATTTTATTAGTTTATAATTTAGTTATATTTATTTATTCAAATAAAATGATCTTTTTTATTTTATTAAAAGATTTTTAATATAATAAATTTAATATAATCCTATAAGTTATTCCTGTTTTCCTATATTTATGGTTTATTTCATTTTATTATTTTATTATTTTATATTTTATTTATTTATTCACATACAAGTATCTTTTTAAATTGTAATATATTTTTGAATTTAAAAAAAGATTTGTTTTTATTATTTTATATTTTATTGATATTTATTTATTTATTCAAATTAGTGTATGTGTTTTTTACTTTAAATATATATTTTCATTTTAATAAAATATTTTTATTTAATCTTTTAAAATGTTAATATAATTCTATAATTTATCCCTGTATTTATGGTGTTTAAGAAATGTTTATTTTTATCCATTTTGAAAGCTACAGAAGCCTGTTTCCATCATGTAATTAAAAAAAGAGGTAATTTCAACGTTTTATCTCACAATTCTTTATTTTATTTTATTTTATTTTATTATTTTTCTGTGGTGGAAACAAGCTTCCTTAGAAAACAGTTTAATATTTTTGTTGTAAACATTTTTTTCCCCAGAATTTCCCCAGAAAATAAGTTATCATACTACTTGCTGTAGACATATAAATATAAGTACAGTATGCTAGCATGCTATTCAGAAATTTTGCAAGCCTCTTCCTTGGATGCCATCGGATGTTTTCACTGAACTTCTGGTATTGCATTTCGAAAAATGCATGCTGTGTTTCCTTAAAATTTGGCCAAAGAAGTTTATTTTACAAAGCAGCATGATCGTCCCAGCATTAGCATACTCTAGTCCTTTAAAATGCTTCCTACGTAGGCAACACACTAGGTTCATGCATAATTTTGTCTAAAAATGTGCCTGTAGAGACTCGGTGAGGTCTGAAGTGTCGGTCCTGTGATCCCTCTAGCATGACTTCCTAATCCGTCTTGCTCTGTCTTAGCGTGAAGTGCTACATCACTTCATTCGTCATGCTTAATTAAATCTGTTTCGCCAGTAATACAGCATCTCATTCATACTCATACCCAACAACATTTTAAAACAGCGGGGGCACGGCCTAATAGATGCAGCCTCTGCGGCCGAGAGCAGGGGGGCTGGTGCTCTCCGGACCGCGTTCGCCGCGTTCAGCTCTGTTTTTAATTAAGAGACACGTGTGACACATCAACAGGGCCGTAATCCCTCTAAGGACGTGTTAGCTGTCCCTGTGGGATGCCGCATGTTATGTGTGCCCATCCCGGACTGCATGCGGAGACAGAGAAAGATGTGGAATGACTGCTGTTTCAGAACCATATTATTAGTGTAATAGGGTGAGTGAGGACAGGAGAGAAAGAGATGAAAAATACATATTTGATTTTATTTTATTATTTAATTTAATTTAATTTTTTATTTAATTTTATTTTTAGCAGGGATTCATTCAATTCATCAAAAATGACAGTAAAACAATAATTTATGAATAAATTCTGTTCTTTTGAGCTTTCTATTTATTAAAGAATCCTGAAAAATAGAATGTATCAGTTTCCACAATAATATGAAGCAGAACAATTTTATTTTACATTTTTTTATTTTATTTTTAGCAGGGATGCATTAAATCAATCAAAAATGACAGTAAAATATTTATGAAGTTACAAAAGATTTCTATTTTAAATAAAAGCTGTTCTTTTGAACTTTCTATTCATCAAAGAATCCTGAAAAATAGAATGTATCAGTTTCCACAAAAAAATGAATCAGCACAATTTTATTTTATTTTATTTTATACAAATGCTGTTGTTTTGAACATTCTATTCATCAAAGAATCCTGAAAAATAAAAATGTATCAATTTCCACAAAAAATGAATCACCACAATTTTATTTTATTTTATTTTATTTTATACAAATGCTGTTGTTTTGGACATTCTATTCATCAAAGAATCCTGAAAAATAAAAATGTATCAATTTCCACAAAAAATGAATCACCACAATTTTATTTTATTTTATTTTATTTTATACAAATGCTGTTGTTTTGGACATTCTATTCATCAAAGAATCCTGAAAAATAAAAATGTATCAATTTCCACAAAAAATTAATCACCACAATTTTATTTTATTTTATTTTATTTTATTTTATTTTATTTTATTTTATTTTATTTTATTTTATACAAATGCTGTTGTTTTGAACATTCTATTCATCAAAGAATCCTGAAAAATAAAAATGTACCAGTTTCCACAAAAATATAAATCACCACAATTTTATTTTATTTTACTTTATTTTATTTTATTTTATTTTATTTTATTTTATTTTATTTTATTTTATTTTATACAAATGCTGTTGTTTTGGACATTCTATTCATCAAAGAATCCTGAAAAATAAAAATGTATCAATTTCCACAAAAATATGAATCACCACAATTTATTTTATTTTATTTTATTTTATTTTATACAAATGCTGTTGTTTTGAACATTCTATTCATCAAAGAATCCTGAAAAATAAAAATGTATCAATTTCCACAAAAAATGAATCACCACAATTTTATTTTATTTTATTTTATTTTATACAAATGCTGTTGTTTTGGACATTCTATTCATCAAAGAATCCTGAAAAATAAAAATGTATCAATTTCCACAAAAAATGAATCACCACAATTTTATTTTATTTTATTTTATACAAATGCTGTTGTTTTGAACATTCTATTCATCAAAGAATCCTGAAAAATAAAAATGTATCAATTTCCACAAAAAATGAATCACCACAATTTTATTTTATTTTATTTTATTTTATTTTGTACAAATGCTGTTGTATTCATTTGTTGTATTCATTCATATGTATTGTACATATTCACATAGAAAACAGTTACTTGAAATTGTAATAATATTTTACAATATTTTTGATCAAATAAATATTCTGCATACATGTTTATAAAGACATGAGGTTGATTAAATGATGAAAGAATATTTATCTTTGGGTGAACTGTCCCTTTAAGCCGCTGGTGATGTTCCGGATTGTTCTGAGAGCTGCATTAATGACTCCTAATGTTCCAGCACTGTGTAAACTCAAAACAGCAGAGACTGTATAAGGAGGAGACCGCTGTTGTCATTATTGCTGTCAGGTTTGATTGCCGACGTGTTATTGAACGCAAAACCTTTAGTTTTTTCCCCCAGTTAACTTAATAGGAGCCGTACAAGTACGACTATTAGAGACAGAAAATAGCTGCTTGGGAGCGTTGCCAAGTTGGCTGCAGTAAGTGTTTCCTAAAAGCAGTGGTTCTCACGCACATTTTACATAACAAAATTTGATTCCAGTCTCATCTGATAATCAGGATTTAAAACTAAAAAACTATTTTAACTAAAAAACTTAAGTTTAACTTGATCGTACAAGTTATTTCAAATTAAATTACAATTAACTGACTTTAAAAATCAAGTTGAATTTCATTTAGCTTATAAAAAAAGTTTAAATTGCTGAACTTATTTTGTTGAGTTAAAATAATGCAAAAACATAAGTTGCCTTGACTTACTAATTATATTTTTTACAGTGAATATTGAATTACAAGTAAAATATTGAAGTAGAAAAACTGAAATTTTCTTGTAAAATGTACTATAATTTAGAACTAAACAACTTGAAAAATCCAGTGTACTCAATTTCCAAAATATGTTTTAGATTTGCATAATAAAAGCATATTCATTAATGCACATAATGCTTAAGGATATTTTTATTTAATTTAAATGACTTTTCCAGGTCTAAAACTAACAATTAACAATTAAAATTAAATTAAACAATTAAAAATAACAATTAATTAAACTAAAAAAAAATTTGTCCAGTGTTATTTTAGTATTAGTGAGACACTATTGTAGTTTATATATATATAACTTTTTTCTGTTTTCCTTGTAATTTTAGTTAAAGTTTTAGCAATTTTTTGTTATTTTTAGTATTTTTATGTATGTCTATTTAGTTATATGTTAATTTTTATTTCACTTTTATTTTATTATTATTTTTTATTAGTACGATTTTAGTAATTTTAGTTACATTTAAATGTTACATGTTGCCTTGGCCATTGAGATAAAGTTTTTATTTTATTTTATTTTATTTTATTAGTAATGATTTTACTCACTCTCATGTCGTTTCAAAACCGTATAATTAAAAAAAATATATATATATTTATTTATTTAGATTTAGATTTATTTATTATTTAGATTTTAGTAATGGTTTATTTTTAAGTTTAAAAACTGTATGATTTAAAAAAAAAAAAAATTATTTATTCATTCATTCATTCAAATAATGGATGTGAATGAATACAGTAGCTGTTGAGCTCCAAAAAATGACAAGAACACCATAAGTATAGCACGACGTGCAAAAAAGCCTTGAATTCATGCTTTTTCGTGAACTTTTCCCCTCCAATGTACCTCTTTTCAGAGCACAATGTGTGAGTGACGTTCAAGAAAACTTGACATTTTAACAATCCTATAACGCCAAAAAGAGCAAAATGTCTGTAGAAAATACATTTGTTAGCTGAGAAGAACGCGAGGGAGAGTTGAGTTAAACACAGATGGAAAATAATTTCCCAATTTTCCCTCGCGGCGCTCCGGGCTGCAGAAATAAATACGATGTCTAGAAATACATCCAGGTGGTTTCGGGGAAACGCATAAAGGTACAAAACGGAAGCACAATGTTCTACAGCAGCAACATACAGAGGGCGACGGGATTGGTTGAGTGGAGAAGCCTGGCTTGACTCATGCATTATTGCTGACCTGTATTGATTGAGCGGGGGCAGAAATGACGGCGAGAGATAGACGAGCGTTAGAGAATAGAGAGGGAGAATGCGGGGGATTGAAAATGAGAGG
Organism: Labeo catla; assembly: GCA_012976165.1. NCBI lineage: Eukaryota > Metazoa > Chordata > Actinopteri > Cypriniformes > Cyprinidae > Labeo > Labeo catla. Next base: position 294,164 of record VONZ01000322.1, read on the forward strand.
ATGTTGACAGTGCTGTTAAACATATGAGTCACCAACCTTCCCCCCTCAGTCATTAGCATGAACGCCAGGAACAAGACACAGCCCTTCGCCCAAATAAATGGGTCACTTAGACTGACAGAAAACACTTGTGCGCTCCTTAAACAGCCACTGAACTGCGAAGGTGATGCGCTCCTGTATCTTAATCTCTGCCTTTGTTTTGTTTTCAAAGACAAATGATCTAAGTATCCTTTAAAACAAGATGCATTTACTTGAGGAGCAAAATTGCATAATATAGTGTGTTATGACATGTTTTCAGAGAATGTATCTTGAGTTAAGTTTATTTTTCTGACCCTGTTGGCAAATTGGTTTTTCTTATTCTCAAAATAAGAAGAAAACAACAATTTGCCAGTGGAGGGAGAAAAATGAACTTGATTTGAGATACACTAGCATTCAAAAGTTTAGGACTGGTGGGATTTTTTTTATAGTTTTAATCTCTTCTGCTCACCAAGGCTGCATTTATGTGATCAAAAATATGATAAAAGCAGCAATATTTTTGATATATTATTACAACTTAAATTAACTCTTTTCTATGTGAATATATTTTAAAATACATTTTATTTGCGTCATGCAAAGCTGAATTTTCAGCATCATTACTCTAGTCTTCAGTGTCACATGAATCATTCTAATATGCTGATTTTAACAGGTTCATCATTAGTGAGCCACTATTCGGGAATAGTTTACCCGAAAATTAAATTTGAGGCCATCAAAGATGTAGATGAGTTTGTTTCTTCATCAGATTTAGAGAAATGCAGTATTATGTCACTTGCTGACCAATGGATTTAAATGGGTGCCGTCAGAATGAGAGTCAAAACAGCTGATAAAAACATCACAATAATCCACAAGTAACCCACATCACTCCAGTCCATTAATAAATGTCTTGTGAAGCCAAAAGCTATGCGTTTGTAAGAAACAAATCGAGTCAAATATACGTCCATAATCCATAATAACACTTCATCCAGTTAAAAAATCTTAAAAAAAAAAATCTTCTGTTGTCTCCCTCATCAAAATCCACTCACATATATATTTTGGACTGTTTTTGCTAGCAAACAATGCTTAATCTGTGCAGATTTCTCACCTGATTCAGAGCAATAGTATGGATAAAGGACTCATGTTTTAGCTGGAAGCAACGGTTTAAAGTTAAAAATGTCTTAAAGAGGGATTTGTTTCTTACAAACATGCAGCTTTTGTCTTCTGAAGATGTTAATTGATGGACTGGAGTTGTGCAGATTACTTATGTTTTTATCAGCTGTTTAGACTCTCATTCTGACGACACTGCAGAGGATCCACTGGTGAGCAAGTGATGCAATGGTACATTTCTTCAAATCTGATGAAGAAACAAACTCATCTATATTTCGGATGGCCTAAAGGGGAGAAAATTTAAAGCAAATTTTCATTTTTGGGTGAACTACTCCTTTAAATTGCCTCAGATCTTATTTTTCTGACCCTGTTAGCATCATTACTCCAGTCTTCAGCATCACATGATCCTTCAGAAATCATTCTAATATGCTGATTTTAACAGATTCACCATTATTGAACCACTTAAAGGAATAGTTTACCCAAAAATTAAATTTTACTCACTCTCAGGCCAGAGATGTAGATTAGTTTGTTTCTTCATCAGATTTGGAGAAATGCTGCATTACGTCACTTGCTCACCAATGGATGTAAATGGGTGCCGTCAGAATGAGAGTCCAAACATCTGATAAAAACATCACAATAATCCACAAGTAATCCACACCACTCCAGTCCATCAATTAACATCTTGTGAAGCAAAAAGCTATGTGTTTGTAAGAAACAAATCAAGTCAAATATACGTCCATAATCCATACAAGCTTCCTCCTGTTAAAAAAATCAATGTTTTGATTTCTCCCACATCAAAATCCACTCACATAGTATGACTGTTTTTGCTTGTAAACGGTGCTTAATCTATGCAGATTTCTCACCTGATTCAGTCGAGATAACTTTTTCACTGGATAAACCAATATAATGGATTATGGACTCAGATTTACTGGAAGCAATGGTTGGAAGTTAAAGATGTCTTAACAGGGTTCGTACGAGGTGCTTAAAGTGCTTGAAGTACTTGAATTTGACATTTTGAAATTTAAGGCCTGGAAGACCCTTGAAAATAGCAATATTCCTGAAGAGGTACTTGAAAAGTCCTTGAATTGTTGAAAGACAATGTATCTATTAAATACATTTTTCAAAAAACTTTCTTCAGTTAATAAAACTTAATAAAAGTTAGAAACTAAAAAACTAGAAAAAAAAAAGAATTAAACATTAAACTAGCAAGCTAAGCCAACAGTAGTACTGACAATGTTGTGTAAACATGGCTGAAGACGTGAAAAGAGGAACCGAATCAATTGAGTGAGTCATTTACGCTGGAACCGCTCAGATTGATTCAAATTGTGACTTTGATTCATTTTAAGTATTTTTTTTTTACAAAGTGATTCACTGTTTGAAGCCTTCCATTTGGATCGTGTAATGCGAATCATTTGACTCAAATTGGGACTTCCGATTGCATATCACGAATCATTTGATTTAGATTAGGACTTTGCATATTGCGAATCATTTGATTTAGATAAGAACTTCGGAGAGGGTTCGCAAATAATTTGATTCAGTTCAGAACATCAGATCATATATCACGAATCCTTTGATTCATATCAGGACTTCGGAATGGGTTCGCTAATCATTTGATTTAGATCGAGACCTTGGTGCAGGTTCATGAATAATTTGATTCAGTTCGGAACTTCACATCACATATCACAAATCATTTGGTTCAATTCGGGACTTTAGATCTTTTATTATGAATCATTTGATTCAGATCAGGACTTCGGAATAGGGTTCTCAAATAATTTGATTCAGTTCAGAACTTCAGATCACATATCACGAATCATTTGATTCAATTTGGGACTTTAGTTCATGTATCACAGATCATTTGGTTAAGATCAGGACTTCGGAGCGGGTTTGTGAATCATTTGATTCAGATAGAGACTTCGAAGCAGGTTCGTGAGTCATTTGATTCAGTTCGGGACTTCAGAGCGCGTATCACAAATCACTTGTTTCAGATCAGGATTTCGGAGTGGTTTCACAAATATTTTTTTCTGTTTTTTTATTAAACAGTAGAAAACATCATACCCTTAAGGCAGTACAGTTACAAATCCCTTATGAAAATTAACTGTGGTTTTAATTTTAAGTCCTTGAAAATCAAAAAAGTAGTGCTTGAAAAGTCCTTGAAAGTCCTGGAATTTAATTTTACAGTATCTGTACAAACCCTTACTCTTACTGATGGATTTGTTTCTAACAAACATGCAGCTTTTTGCTTCTTAAGATGTTAATTGATAGACTGGAGTGGTGTGGATTACGTGTGGATTATTGTGATGTATCAGCTGTTTGGACTCTCATTCTGACGGCACCCATTCAATGCAAAGGATCCATTCCGAATCAAGTGATGCAATGCTACGTTTCTCCAAATCTGATGAAGAAGCAAACTCATCTACATCTTTGATGTCCTGAAGGTTAGTACTTTTTGAGCAAATGTTCATTTTTTGATGAACTATTCCTTTAAATTGCCTCAGAACATATTCAGAAAACCCCATTGAAACGCTAAACTAAATACATTTTTTTGCAGTTCATTTTAATGAAACCTTAATGAATACGCTAACTAGTACAGAGGCATTGCATTTGCACATTGTGACCTTACAATGGGCATTCCAGCGTGCGCTCGGCCCCGTAATTGCTGCCTGCAGATATGTTCCCTTTACAAAGAGATAGAGAACGTGCAAAAAGCATGAAATATTCCATTCATGATTGAAAAGGACAGTAAAAGTATAATTTCCTCCCTGTTTGGGCTTAGTCATCGATCAGCACATGATTATGTCACTGAAGAAACTCATTTCATAATTCAGCACGCTGCGGCTGAGAAAGATGATGTGCTGGACCTGCTGCTTTCTGACCCTTTCCATTGCACGATGAGTCGGCCGTCCGGCGCGGGACACGCAGGTGCGGCGCGTCGGCTCTTGGCAGGGCTGCAGAATAAATCAGAGACAACACCCTTGTCAAATGAATCTCGCTTGAGAAATTACTAGAGCGTCCCGCAGCTCTGGTTCAAGAGCTCTGGTCATTAGATTTTCTGTTTATGTGAAACGGAAGGGTAAAGTCTAAAATGAGTCTGCACTTACTGTGACTTCTTTCGGGTTGTGGTGTGAGATATGCTGATTCATTGCAGATAGAAAGCGCGAGATAATGACCACAGCCCTGACTAATGTTTAATATGATCGGGCCATTAATGCATACAAGAATTCCAATTAAATATTCCTCTCATTTCATTATCAATAATCATGCCGTGCTTAATGTGTTCACGGCTGATGCACAGCAGTGCACTTTAGATGCATGTAAATGCATGGTGGAGATGCATATTGGCTTTTAGCAGAATTTAGGGGCAAATTCACAGAATTTCAGCATGAATTTTTTTTTAAAGGAATTGGTGCTTTTATTTAGCAAGAATGCATAAAATTGGTCAAAATTTCTAGTAAAGGCAAAAAATGTTTAAAAATTTATTACAGTTTCCATAAAAATAGGAAGCAACACAACTGGTTATAACATTAAGCAGCAAAAAATGAAGGATCATGTGACACTGAAATACTGGAGTAACAATGCTGAAAATTCAGCTTTGATCAAATGAATAAATTATATTTTAAAATATATTTAAACAGAAAAGAGCTTTTTGAAATTCTAATAATATTTCGCAATTTTTACTGTATTTTTAACTAAATAATTGCAGCTTTGGTGAGCCTGGATCCTAAAAACATTTGAAAAATCTTTCAGGCACCAAAATTTTGAATGGTAAATTTTGTTTTGTTTTGTTTTAGGAATTTTTAGATATTTTGAAGATACATTTTATTACATTTATGTATTTTGCATTTAGCAAGGATGCATAAAGATGGTCAAAAATGAAAGTAAAGACAAAAAAATATCAAAAATGTATTATAGTTTCCACAAAAATATGAAGCAGCACAACTGTTTTTAACACTGATGATTAGAAATATCATAAGCAGCAAATCAGCATATTAGAATGATTTCTGAAGGATCACGTGAGACTGAAGACTGGAGTAAAGATGCTGAAATTTCAGCTTGGCATCACAGGAATAAATTATATTGTAAAGCATATTCAAATAGTAAAAGAATTAATAATAATATTTCATAATTTTGCTCTTTTTACTGTATTTTTAATTAAATAATTGCAGCCCTGGTGAGCCTAAGGATCCTAAAAACGTGAAAAGATTTTGTTTGGTTTTGTTTTAGGAATTTTTAGATATTTTGAAGATACATTTTATAACATTTATTTATTTTGCAGACACTTTCATCCATAGAAACATGTCTAAAATGTGTTTTATATATCAAATGATGTGGTATTGGTTGTTTTTTTGCTAATCCAATGCAATGTAATACTCAATAAGTACATCTCATTTTATTATTTGTGACCCTGGACCACAAAACCAGTCTTAAATCGCTGGGGTATATTTGTAGCAATAGCCAAAAACACATTGTATGGGTCAAAATTATAGATTTTTCTTTTATGCCAAAAATCACTAGGAAATTAAGTAAAGATCATGCTCCATGAAGATATTTTGTAAATTTCCTACTGTAAATATATCAAAACTTAATTTTTGATTAGTAATATGCATTGCAACGAACTTAATTTGGAAAACTTTAAAGGTGATTTTCTCAATATTTTGATTTTTTTGGACCATCAGATTCCATATACTGAAATAGTTGTATCTCGGCCAAATATTATCCTATCCTAACAAACCATATATCGATGGAAAGCTTATTTATTCAGCTTTCAGATTATGTATAAAGCTCAATTTAGAAAAATTGACACTTATGACTGGTTTTGTGGTCCAGGGTCACATTTTAATTTTGTATTTGGAACTTGATGGACATTAGAATTCTGCTTAGTTTCAGCATGCAACGCTCTCTCTCTCATTTTTTTTTTTTTTTGTGCTTTTATGCATAAAATTTGCCAAAAATGCAGTAAAGACAAAAATGTATTACAGTTTCCACAAAAAAAATGTAAAGCAGCAGAACTGTTTTTAACATTGATGATTAGAAATGTTTCATAAGCAGCAAATCAGCATATTAGAATGATTTCTGAAGGATCATGTGACACTGAAGACTGGAGTAATGATGCTGAAAATTCAGCGTTGCATCACAGAAATAAATTATATTTTAAAACATATTCAAATAGAAATGAATTATTTGAAATTGAAATAATATTTAATAATTTTGCTCTTTTTACTGTATTTTTAATTAAATAAATGCAGTCTTGGTGAGCATAACAATCTTAAAAACATTTGAAAAATCTAACCATCAACAAAATTTTGAATGGTAGATTTAGGTTTTTTGTTTGAGTCATTTTTAGATATTTTTAAGATACATTTTAGTATATTTATTAATGTGGAGACACTTCCAAAGCAACTCGTCTAAAATGTGTTTCAGTCATATTCCGCTCCTCCCAGGCCGAAATCATAATCAAATTAACCAGAATATTTCCTAAACAAACACACAAGAAGTGTGGGACGTGTGTAACTTTGCAAATGTCTCGCGGACATCAGTGGGCGCAGATTTGGTGTAGGCTTTACTAAAACTCAAAGCAAACAAACTGCTTACTTAAACGAGTCAGAAAACAACCGATAGGTTTCCTAGATGTGCCAAGCGTTACCCGAAGGAAGCCGCCTTATCTTTCCCATACATCTTCCTGCAATAAAGGGATTATAAAAGCGTAGGTGGTGATGCTTAGCAATGGAAAGCAAAGTATCGATCGCAGCTCGACTGACGACTAATCAACGCGAGTTCAGTCCTTGGCCCGGCCTTGCCAGTGCCACGCGGCCGGAGCCGTCCCTCAGGTGTCCGCTATCTGATCGCCCCCATTGATTATCCCAAGGAGAGTGTGACATTCAGACCACATAGTGCTGCCATCCTCCAAATGAGATGCTAAAGGTGCGCGGCACCGACAAAGACCTGGACCCCGCAGTCAATTACGATCAAAGAGAAGCCGGCGGTTTCTGCGCCGAGTCTGGACGCTCCTGATTGTCGGAGGCAGCGGAGCAATAGGGTTTCCCGTCTCTGGGGAGTTTTGCTCCGGGAGCGTCGCGAGGGAGGATCTCGGCACAGCTGCGGAGTAATACTCCAGGATGCACTCCAAAGCACCAGTCGATACGCAGATCTTTACCGAATCTGTTGTTATTTGTCTCGCAGGGTTCTGAGGGAATAAGGAATGGCGGCGTGCCGGATTTCACGTCTGGTGTTCTTAAGAATTTATCAGTCAAAACAAGAAAAGACGTTGTTAACACGGTGCTAGTAGAACACACGTTAACCCTGTAATGCCCAACATATGAAGTAATATGAAAAATCAAAGCTTTTGTGACATTTTAAATGTCTTTACTGAGGAATTGAATGCATCCTTGCTGAATAAAAGTATTAATTCCTTAAAAAAAAGAAAAGTTGTGTATATGGACAAGAACAGCAGGTGATTTCCAGTGATATTTATTTATTTATTTATTTGTTTGTTTGTTTGTAATGAGATAGTGGTAGTAAAGCACTATTAGCACTGTAAAGTCTGACCTTGAAATAATAGTCAGAAAAATCTAATCTTTGTAACATTATAAATGTCTTTATCATCACCTTTATCATTTTGATCAATTTAATGCATCCTTACTGAATAAAAGTATTAAGTTAACCCATAGGCTTGTGATTAGTGCATTGACATATCACGTAATTGCGCTCACGGTGACCCGAGTTCGAATCCCGCCTTAAGGTCCTTTGCTGATCCTGTTCCCCTCTTTCCTGTCAGCTCTCCTCTGTTTTCTCATAATAAAGGTGTAAAAAGCCCAAAAAACAAAACAAACAAAAAGAAGTACTGAAATGTAAAAAAAAAAAAGAAAAGAAAGAAACGGCAGGGTAATTAATCATCCAGAAATTAAAATAAAATAAAAGATCAGAGGTTGTGTATATGGATGAGTTAGCTGAAAAACAGCAGGCATTTTCTAGTATTTATTTCTTTATTTTAATTTATTGTAGTGGTAATAGTAGAGCACTAGTAACCATTTAAAGCCTCACATTAGAAATAATAATATAAAAAAATCAGATCTTCTGTAACATAAATGTCTTTAGCATTACTTTTGATCAATTCAGTGCATCCTTGCTGAATTAAAGTACTCATTTCTTAAAAACTAACAAACAAAGGAAAAACACAGCAGGATAATTATCCAGTAATTAAACAAATAAATTAAAATAAAAAAAATAAAAAATTAAATAAATAAATAAAAAAATTAAAAATGTAATTGATTTAATTTAAATGGAGGAGTTAGGTCAAAAACAGCAGGTAATTTCCAGTATTGATTGATTGATTGTAGTGGTAAAAGTAGAGCACTATTAACCATGTAAAGCCTGACATTGGAAATAATAATCTGAAAAAATCAAATCTTCTGTAACATTATGAATGTCTTTAGCATTACTTTTGATCAATTCAATGCATCCTTGCTGAATTAAAGTACTCATTTCTTAAAAACTAACAAACAAAGGAAAAACACAGCAGGGTAATTATCCAGTAATTAAATTAATTACTGAAAATTGATTTAATTTATATGGATGAGTTTGCACAAAAACATCAGGTAATTTCCAGTATTGATTGATTGTAGTGGTAATAGTAGAGCACTATTAACGATGTAAAAATCTGAGAAATCAAATCTTCTGTAACATCATAAATGTCTTTAGCATTACTTTTGATCAATTTAATGCATCCTTGCTGAATTAAAATTTTATATTTTATTTTATTTTATTATTTCAATAGAATCTTCAGACAAAATCTAAATATAAAAGTTTGCATATGTATTTTTTGTTCAGTATCATATTTCATTCATCAAGCTTTTATGCCTCATACAACCTGATATAGTGAGAAAATGGATGAAAATCAGAGGACCAAATATGCGATTCGGTGCAGATATTATTATTTATAAGGCTGAAAAGTAAGATGAAATTCTAATGCTTGTAGTGGAAATAAGTGAAACTTACATGACACTATAGCAGATACGTACATAAAATGGTATAAATGTCATTTGTGACTCCATGTCTTGCAATAAAAAAAAGTCTTAGATGATACTTAAATGCTTAGTTTAATATATAATGCAATGATGATTGAGAGGTGAACAAATAAACCTGAATAAATAAAGCCTCACATTTAATCATGATTTTTTCTAAAACTTGATGTCTGGATAATCAAGTAAAACTAACTTGCTTTAGTCCAGTAAATGTATTCTGACATTTACACTTGCATTATATAAAATCAGTACAGATTTCACAGCTATTAAAAAATTGTACTAGAAAGTGTTTACTAAAAAACTATGAACTATCAGACAGAAGGCATGAAGTAGATAGTGTGCAACAGGTTCTTCAGCGAAATGTTATCATGCTGATCATTTGGAGACCTTAGAAATTTGCACATCAGATATTATCCAGCAGGCTTTTCTGGGTTAATTGTAGTGTAGAGCACAGTTAGGATGGGATTAGTGCTCTAAATGCATTCTGTCCTGATTGGGATCGATTAGATGCGAGCGTGTGTCTGAATGTGGATGCTACAGAAGCTCATGAGTTCTGGATGCTCGCATCACGAAGCGCATTGTGATTCTGAGCCGTTTGTGAGATCAGACCCTCCATATTGATTTAATTTTGCTTTTATGTTAGATGTGATGCCAGCAGCACTCGAACCCCCGACTGTTACTCTACTCAGAAACTTGTCAAAAAGGTCGAAATCCATAATGAAGGTGCAGCAGGTTGCACATCAAAAAATGTAGGTTTGGTTACGGGTTTAGTTATTCAACAAAGGTCAAAACAACTGGAGAGTGCTGTGGAAAAACAATGTACTGAATTCTCGGACTTTTGCATCATTGGTACGATTTTTTCTGCTTATCAAGGCTGCATTTATTTAATTAAAAATACAGGAAAAATTGTAAAATTGTGAAATATTATTGCAATTTCAAATAACTCTTTTTCATTTGAGTATGTATTGAAATATAATTTATTCCTGTCATTCAAAACTGAATTTTCAGCAGTCTTGAGTGTCACATGATCCTTCAGAAATCATTCTAAATTTCAGATATGCTGCTTAAGAAGCATTTTTAATGTTAAATGAAGACTTTTTGATGCCGGGTGTGTTTATAAATTTAATACAGATTGGATAAAAGCCATTTGTATGTTTAATTTGAAGCCTTGTATTAAATATTAACTGCACAAGTGCTTAGAAAAACTTTCTTCTTTGTTGCGTCATTTTTTCACAGTGCTTGATGTGTCATGTAAGATGTTTTACCTGCAGCTAATTTCATGTACTTCATGTGCTCTGGGCCGCTCAAATTAGAGGTCAGCGTAACCCGCCGAAACCCGGTTAGATTAGCAGCGGCGCGGGACTCATTTTCCGAGCTGTAGGTGGGAGTGGGCGGATTTCCAAAGAGTCGTTGCCGGGTATGGACAGTCAGAAGGAAGCCCATGAATAATTCACCAGTTTGAGAAGTTAAAAATTGGTATTTTGCTAGTTTCTTTTTTAATAATGCATATGAAATCTGGTTTCCTGTAGTGTTGAAATCTGACACATTTGCACATTTTCTAATCCTCTTCAGTGAAACTATTATTTTACAGCATAAATTGTTCACGGGCATCCTCTCTTTTGTGTCTAGAGCAGACAGACAGTGGTAAAACTCTTTACAGATGGTCGAATATTGTAATTAAATAAAAAATTGCATTTTTGAATAGTGCATATGAAATCTGGCTTCCTATAACGTTGAATTCTGACATATTTTTAATAAAAAAAAAAAAAATCACAAATGTCTTCTCTTTTGTGTCTAAAGTAGACGGTCAGTGTTAAAACTTCTTCAAGTTCAAGTTTTATTAAATTTAAACTCACAACTTTTAAACAGCAAATATTTAATGTAGTTAATGTGTTTTATGCATAAAATACTGTAGAAAATGTAATTTATTTTAATTTATATCTTTTAATTGATAGGTTTTTAATAACTTTTAAATATCATTAATTAATTAGACATGGGATAAAAGTCTTTTGCATTTTTTCTATAGCTATACTTTGAAGCATTGTATTAAAAATAGAAAAAAAACTACTAAAAAAAAACAAACAATCATTTTAAATGTAAAAACAATATTTTATGTTATTAATAAAGACTTCTTAATGGCAGATTTATTTATAAATTAAATACAGATGAGATAAAAGTCATTTGCTCTTTTTGTATGGCTATTTTTTAATGTTTACAGCACAAAATACCTTTAAAATATTTCAACATTTTAATAAAATATTTTACATTTTATAAGATGTAAAATTTACTGATAGTTGAATGTAATTAATATAAACATGGAAATGTTTACTGCACAAAATACCTTAGAAAAATTCTAATTTAACTTAATTAAATTTCAAATATTTTAGTACTTTTTTATAAGTTAGAAATAACCTTATAGCAGAGTTTTGTATTAAATACAAATTAGTACATTTTTAAAATGTATACATTTTTAATTTATATATAATTTTTATTTTTTATAAAGTTATTTATTAAAAACATTTGCTTTTTTATTTTATTTTATTATTTTCATTCTTAAATGTTTACTGCATAAAATGGCTTAGAAAAACTTATAAACATTTTTTATTTTATTTTATTTTATTTTATTTTATTATTAAAAAATATTTTATAAAGAGTCTTTAATGGCAGATTTATTTATAAATTAAATACAGGTGGGATAAAAGTCATTTGTACTCTTTGTATGGCTTATCTTTACTGCACAAAATACATTAGAAAAATATTTCTACATTTTAATATAATATTTAAAACTTTTTTACAGATAGCTGAATGTAATTAATATAAACATAGGAATGTTTACCGCACAAAAAATTAATTAAATTTAACTTAATAATTAAATTTAACTTACTGATAAAATACAATAATTAAATTGTATTTATCTATATCTGTAAGTTAGAATTAACTTCAATAGCAGATGTAGTAATTACAAAAATAATACATTTATACATTTTATTTTATTAAAAAGTCTTTTTTTTTTGTTGTTGCTATTTTATTTGAAGCCTTGTATTAAATGTTTTCTACATAAAATAGCTTAGAAAAACTTAATTTTAATCTTATTTTAAATATATAAATGATATTTTATAAAGAATCTTTAATGGCAGATTTATTTATAAATTAAATACAGGTGGGACAAAAAGTCATTTGCACTCTTTGAATGGCTATTTTTAAATGTTTACCACACAAACAAACTTTAGAAAGTTTATACATTTTAATAAAATATACAAAACTTTTTACAGATGTTTAACAGTGTAGTTAAATAGAAATTTTGCAGTTTTTAATAATGCATGTGAAATCTAACTCCTGTAGTACTAAAATCTGGCACGTTTTTCAATCTTGTTCAATGAACCTGTTTAAAAACTATTATTTTACAGCATAAATAGTTCACAGCGGTCCTGTCTTTTGTGTCTAAAGCAGACAGTCAGTGTTTAAACTTCTTACAGATGGTTGAATGGTTTAATTAAATTGAAATATGGTTTAATTTCCCTTTTCATTTCAGCTCAAAACTATTCAACCTTAATTTCAAACAACAGAAATGTTAATGTAGTTAATATAAACTTGAGACGCAGCTCTTCTGTGTTGAGAGATTTTATTTACGGTGCTTGCAGGAATGTGGCCTAAATTTAGCGAGAGTGGGCTGAAATACCCTGAAGCGTTGATATAATATCATCCCGGTACCTTCAAACTTGATTTTGTTACCTGGTGGGACAACGTGCACTTTGACTTTTGAATGTCGTGTATTAATTCAGGAAAGGTGGATTGGATTTTGCAGGATGCAGCTGTCACATGCAATGTTTTAATTTGATGTATTCTCACCCACTATGGGGGTAATTTTACCATTTATTAGGGTTCATTTGCGAAATTAATTCACTCGTTCTGTACAAAGGATGAGGGTTTTTTGGATCGTGGCAAAATGAAAGTGTGTTCGCTGAGATAGTCATCTTACGTTAGTCATCTTATCTAAAAATTAATGCCATTATGAGAACACGATTGCCTTATGTTATCTCGGGCCAGAGAAGAAACGAATATAAGAGGGGTTCCCCAGGGACGGAGATGCATGTCCCGGTAATGCCGTATCCCAGAGGACATCATTAGCATTATCTGGGCTGTGTATCCTGGAAGGAGAAGCTCAGCGTTTCTTATTTAAATCGTTCTCACTCGAGTCTCTCTGTTGAAGTTTGCTGGAGGAGTTGAGGATTTTTCAGACTCATTCGTATTCATGTGGAAGTGCAGCCGTGCATTTTCATACGTTTGGATAGACAGAGTTAGACTGTCATTTAGACTGTAAATGATGGAAAAACTTCCTAGAAAGTCCTTTTAAATGGCAGATTTGTATATAAATTAATTACAGATGAGATAATAGTCATTTACTTTTCGTTTATTTTATTTTATTGTAATAATTATTTAATTTTAGAATATTTAATAATTATTTAATAATATTTTATATTAATATTGAACATAAATATAACATAATATATAATAAAAATAAAGACTTATTAAATTGCAGATTTATTTTGAAAATAGTTACAAATTTGATAAAGGTCATTTGATTTTTTTTTTATTTTATTAAAAACATATGAGATAATTGGCATTTGGTACTTTTTATTTTTTATTTTATTTCATTTTAATAATAATAATCTAATATATATATATATATATATATATATATATATGTTCAATAAAAATAATTTATTTATAAATTAATTACAGATGTCATAAAAGTCACTGGATTTTTTCATCTGGCTGGTTTTATTTAGTTTTATTTTATTTTATTTTATTTTATTTTATTAAATTAGTAAATGCATTACCTGTTATGGCGTAAAACATTTTTAAGTTAATATTAAGCATAGTGACAGATTTATTTATAAATACAGATGTGATAAAAGTCATTGGCACCTTTAATATGGCCTTTATTATTTTATTTTATTTTATTTTATTTTATTTATTTTTTTTTATTTTGTTTTATTAGTTTGGTAAATGTATTAACTGTTATGGTGTAAAACATTTTTCATTAAATATTAAGCATAGTGACAGATTTATTAATAAAATAAAAATCTTTGGCACCTTCAATATGGCTTTTATTTTATTTTATTTTATTTTACTTTATTTTATTTTATTATTTGTTTTAATAATAATAAATTAATATTGATATTAAATATGGTTAATAAAAATATTATAAAAAATAAAGACTGGCAGATTCATTTATAAATTAAATACAGATGTGATAAAAGTCATTGGCACCTATAATATGGCTTTTATTTTATTTTATTTAATTTTAGCAAATGCATAAACTGAAATGTTGTTAAACATTTGCCATTTAAATATATAAAGTAAGTTATATATATTTCTATAGAAGTTATTTAGGTTTTATATTTACAAGTTACTCTGTAAAATTCTGTAAAGTTATTATAAAAAATGTTAGCTGGAATGAAATGAGTTTTGAACTTCAGTGTATGTGTATATTTCTGAAGTTGTGTGTCTATTCAAGCGCATTATTTGGATGTGTGCCTAAACCGCACTTTCCGTACAAATAACTACACTACTAATGAGATCACATTGGTCTGTCATAGCTGCATCTGCAGGACTGACACACTGTGATGGCGTTATGTGTTCAAAGGCAGCATCAGTGTGATCCGGCTCATCTCTTCTGACAGCTCGACTTGCATGCTGCTCCTGGACATGAGCTGGAGTCCGGCCGGGGCTCGATGGCTCTTACGCCCTCCTTTAATCTTCTGCCGGTGCTTGAGCCTCACGCTTCACAGCACCTGGGCACTTTACGCCCCCTCAGCAGTGAGCTCGTCCTCCCTAGCGAGCGACCCAGACTCCTGCTGGACCCGCACTGCTTTCTGTCAACATCCTTATTCACTGGAGGCTCATCTATAGCTCAGTTCGTTAAGTCATAAAAAACCTAAATGAACATTAGAATCTGCTGCAAAACTGCATATACAGTGTTTGACTTTCATAAAGAATCCAGACTGAAGCGTGTTTGTTGCACTGCTATACAGTAGCTTTTTCTTGTACTTGTACATGTTTTGTATTATGTTTTGTAAAATGCACTATGCACATAAAATGGACTTGACTGTTCAAGTAATGCTGATTTGAATAGGGATGACTGATTCAGACACAAATGATTCTTTTGAGCTGGCTCTTTTAATGCATTGGTTAAAATGACTCCTGAACTCTCACAATAGTGGTTTGAATCAAGCTAATTCATTTTGTGCTAAATCCATCAGTGGCATTTATTTTATTTTATTTTATTTTATTTTATTTTATTTTATTTTATTTTATTTTATTTTATTTTACATGTATTAACAGTAAAACATGTAAAACATTTCCCATTTAATATTAAATATAATAATATTATATTATTTATCAACACAGATAATAAATGCCACTGGTATTCTTAATATAGCTGCTTATTTTATTTTATTTTATTTTATTTTATTTTACCAGTACAATTAACAGTAAAATATGTAACAATATGTATTTTATTTATTTAATATGAAATATAATAATATAATATTATTTATAAATACAGATTTCATTATTAATATGGCTGTTTTATTTTATTTTATTTTATTTTACATGTATTAACAGTACAACATGTAAAACATTTCCCATTTAATATTAAATATAATAATATAATATTATTTATCAATACAGATAATAAATGCCACTGGTATTCTTAATATAGCTGCTTATTTTATTATTTTATTTTATTTTACCAGTACAATTAGCAGTAAAATATGTAAAAATATGTATTTTATTTATTTAATATAAAATATTATAATATAATATTATTTATAAATACAGATTTCATTCTTAATGTTGCTGTTTCATTTTATTTTATTTTATTTCTTAAAAAATACAAATAAAAAACAGAATGAACAAATAAACTAAAAAGAGTGAGAAACAAACAGAAAGTACCAACATTACAAAGACTATAAATGTTTTGTATAGGCAAAATACTTTGAATAGGCCACTTAAAAACACTACATTTCAAAAGCTTAATTGCGGCAACGCTCCAAACTAATTAACTAGTTAATGATTGCCATCGCTATTGTTTTGTTTTTTTTTGTTTTTTTTAATTATTATTTGTTTGTTTGTAAACGTGTTGTGTTGTGCGGTTTGGGCTTGATATAATGACAGAAACAGAACATCTTATGTTCCACAAAATCTAATCATTTGTTTAGAGCAATTACAGCATTTTTGTAGGATACAACAGGGCTAAAGCAAAATGAAGTGTTTTGGCTTGCATTTGAGGGGACTGCTGTTGCCTCATTTTTATGTTAAATGAGACCATTTTAGTTGATTTGCATGATCTGGTGATTGCAGCGTCATAAATCTATAAATCAAGGGTCTGTTTAACCCTTTAAAGGAGTCATTGGATGCTAAGTTCACTTTTTCATGTTGTTTGAACATTAATGTGTGTTGGCATTAATGTGTGTTGGTGTATGTACAAATCTACCCTATAATGATAAAAATCCATGCAGTGGTTTTTAATTAATCTGTAAAAATAATATCCCCTTTTTTAAATCGAGCCGTTCTCAGATGCCTGTCGTTGTGGCGTCACACCCACAGAGGCCGCTCCCACGATAGTTGATTGACATGAGCGTCTCACCTCAGATCAGTTGTAACAGTCCAACCTCTTTGTTTTGATGCCGGAGCAGGGATGTAAGTTAGACAAGAATATCTCAGATTGAGCGATTGAGGTGTTGTGTTGCTGGATGTAATAATGAACATAGTGGTCGTCATTTACTCCCGACACTTGAGCCGCTGAAGATGCAGTGGATTAAGTTTGTTTGTGAAGGGAATGCGCCTCCCGATCTACATAAATGTGTCTATGTTCGTGCAAATCATTCGTGATACAGCTTCACTTACAGCAGAAGTGAGTATAAGGGGTTTTTTATGAATCTTTGCGATCACCTTTCCTAATAATGTGCTAGTTAGCAAGTTTAGCGGCTAAACGCGGCTAAATGTGGCTAAAGTAAACAGGCTCGTCACTCCACAGAGAGAAGAGAGGGGCGGAGCAAGCACAGCTCATTTGCATTTAAAGCCGCCTCGACCAGAATAAGATGATTTTTGCAGAGCTCATTTTGACAAGGTAAAAGGGTTTTTTTTTTACACAACCATTGAGAATTTTTAACCAAAGTATATTAGACTTTTCATTAAGACCCTGAAGAATCATATCAACTTGTGGAAAATGGGCATCTGATGACCCCTTTAAAGCCTGATATATGAAATAATTCAGTCAGATTTCTTTTATGCAACTGTTTAGTCAACTTCTAGACAACATTTAAAAGTAATTTGCATATGTTCTTTTTGTTGATCAGACTTTTATAGTGCATATAGTAGGCCTATGATATAGTAAGAGCATAGAAGGGGAAACAAAGACCCTGGACCACAAAACCACACTGTAAAAAATGCAAATACTAAAAAATGTTCTTTTCTTGAAACGACATAAAAACCTTTGTCAGACCAACGGAATTGCCCCAACTAGTCAAACACAGCTGTCTGAACAAAGAATTTCATATTGTTGAAATGTTAAGGCATACATTGCAGCATGAATAAATTATGCATTTACTGTTATAAGATTATTGTTTTGCTGTTTGCTGACTTCAATCTTTTTGTTGTTGTTTTGTCATTATTGTTAGTTATTTGTTGCACTGTGATGTAAAGAGCTCGTCTTTTTAACATTTGTTGATAGCAACCGTTCTTGAGGTTTGTGTGTCTAGTTTTGAGCCCTAGAGTATGTTTAACCACTTATATCTGTTTGCTGGATATCTTAGTCTTGTAAGATGTTTTACAAACAAAGACAATATTGTCTACATATTAGACTAAGTTATCCATTTAGGTTTCATTTGTAAATAAGCAAAAAATTGATACATGAAAGAATAAATGACCTCCACAGCAGTAATTGTTGTTGAAGTTGCTACGACAAGACTTCAGCATTGCATGAACAAACAAATTTATGTTGGCTAAACAAAGTATCTTTACTGAAAAAACTAAAAAACGATTTTTGAGAGAACTCAAAAGTCTTACTGCATCAGGTTGCCCTACTTTAAGTTTTCTCAACTATTTATTTTTGTCGATTTGTTGAAATTGAGATTTAAACATTATCTGAAAGCTGATAAATAAGCTTTCCATTGATGTATGGTTTGTTAGGATAGCACAATATTTGGAGATACAACTATTTGAACACCTTCATGACTGATTGATGACTGGTTCATGCACAAATGATTCTTTTGAGCTGGTTCTTTTAATCGTATAAAATGACTCCTGAACTCACACAATAGTGGTTTGAACCAAGCTAATTAATTTTGTGCTGAATCCATCAGTGGCATTTTATATTATTTTATTTTATTTAATTTTTTTATAATACATGCATAAACTGTAAAACGTAAAATATGTCTCATTTAATATTAAATATAAAAATATAATATTATTTATAAATACAGATGCAATATGGCTGTTTTATTTTATTTTATTTTATTTTATAAGCATTGACTGAAAAACAAAATATTTCTCATTCAATATTAAATATAATAATATAATATTATATGCAAATACAGATGCAATATGGCTGTTTTATTTTATTTTATTTTATGAGCATTGACTGTAAAACAAAATATTTCTCATTTAATATTAAATATAATAATATAATATTATATGTAAATACAGATGCAATATGCAATATTTATTTTATTTTATTTTATAAGCATTAACTGTAAAACGTAAAATATTTCTCATTTAATTTTAAATATAATAATATAATATATATAAATACAGATGCAATATGGCTGTTTTATTTTATTTTATTTTATAAGCATAAACTGTAAAATGTAAAATATTTCTCATTTAATATTAAATATAATAATATAATATTATATATAAATACAGATGCAATATGCAATATTTATTTTATTTTATTTTATAGTACATGCATTAACTGTAAAACATGTAAAATGTGTAAAACACTTAATTTAATTAAATTTAAATATAATGCCAGACTAATCTAAAATATGAGGGTGCAAAAAAAAATCAAAATATTGAGAAAATCGCCTTTAAAGTTGTCCAAATGAAGTTCTTAGTGATGCATATTACTAATCAAAAATGAAGTTTTGATATATTTACAGTAGGAAATTTACAAAATATCTTCATGGAACATGATCTTTACTTAATATCCTAATGATCTTTGACATCAAAGAAAAATTTATTATTTTGACCCACACAATTGGCTTTTGCTACAAATATACCCATGCTACTTACGACTGGTTTTGTAGTCCAGGGTCACAAATATGCAAATTGGTGCAGATATTGTCATTGATATAGACAAAACATAAGCAATTCTAATACAATTTGTACAGTTATATAAAATTACTTTTATATTTTATTTTATTTTATTTGTTTTTATAGTACATGCATTAACTGTAAAAGGTTAATGCATGTACTATAAAACTTGCTTAAAAAGTCTAAACTTTCAATAAGAAAACAGAAGGCATGGGTTTAACAGCAAAGTTTTGATCATTTTGTTATTTAAGACCCTGAAAAGTAGGCTTTATAGGGTTAAATGTGATGTTAAGGTATCATGGAGTCAAACCCAGCTCCGGTCTCCTACTAAACTCCCACTTAGCCAAAATTTTTCACCAGTTTAAAGGCCATAACGTGCGTTTCATAATGAATGTGTTTATTTCCTTCGACGGGACTCAAAGATCCGCTCATAAAACATTCACAACTAGTTTTGTTTTGTTTTTTTTGTCGCAGATGTTTCTGTCCATATTTTCTTTGGGAAAAGTGAGCGAGTCGGGGAGTGAGCGCGAACACTACTATTAACTCCACGTTTCAATTTGTTAGCGGTAAACACACCTTTGAATGCACGACTCGACGGCTCCTAGATAAACTCATTTGCATGAATTTGCTTTTCCCGAGCGCAGTACGCGGAGTCGCCGTCGGGCCTTTCAGATCGGCTGCGCGCAGCAAAAAAGCTATAATTTTCCATCCAAAGGCATCAGCGTGTGCACGGCGGCGTTATTCTTTGCGAATTCTCGGCGCTTTGGAACAGGACGTTCCCTCTGTGTTATTCAGCCTGCGTTTCAAAGACGTGGCCAATATGCTATCTCTTAGCCGGGGAAAAAAAAGGACAAAGGATATTATGCGTGGAAATATACAATGCTAATGTTATCTGCTGTGTATTTTTATCACGCTTTTGATACGGGCTGCCACGCAAGAGGGTAATGAGATGAGGATCCGTGCTAGTGAATTTCAAGACAATCCAGATTTCTCCCCTCGAATCTATTATCATAATCTTCAAAGATGCTTGTCTAGTTCATTTTGCGCGTGACCCCGGCAAGTAGGTCGTTGAATTTCCTGAAATGACTACAAATAGGAGACTCGTCATTAGGAGGCAGACGGTGAGTGGACTGCAAATCACTGCCCAATGAAAGAGGAGTGATGGTCCTTCATAAAGCTTTGATCAAATTCATATGGGGAAACTGCTGAGCACCATAGTCTTCACCGTCAGGGATCGTTAACAGTTTTGGTTCTGATTGGCATCAGTGATGTTTTAGTATTATTTATATGTGACCCTCGACCACAAAACCAGTCGTAAGTAGCACGGGTATATTTAGCAATAGCCAAAAATACATTGTATGGGTCAAAATGTTTCTTTTATGCCAAAAATCATTAGGATATTAAGTAAAGATCATGTTGCATGAAGATATTTTGTAATTTTCCTACAGTAAATATATCAATTTGTACTTAATTTCTTATTAGTATTATGCATTGCTAAGAATGCATTCCAGGGTTACATATACTATTGTACGTTTTATTAATATTTTGAATTAGCTATTGTTTTTAGTTTTTATTTTAGGTTTAATTTGATTTTTAGTAATTCCGTAATTTCTTTATTACTATTTTGTAAATTAGTAGTAATATTATTAATATTTCTTTTAATAATTTACATAAAAATGTAATTATTTTAATGTAAATTATTAGTTGTATTCGTCATTTTATTACTTCGAACTGAGTTGATGTGCCAAGGCAACATTTCTGATGTTAATTCAAGTTTTATACATTTTTTAAGATTAAATTTATTTTTTAAAAAATATAATATAATATAATATAATATAATATAGTAACATTTAATATAATAATATTTAAATTTTTTCAACTTTACTTTAAATCTTTTAAATAATATTAGTTATTAGTTAACAATAACAATACACTGTAAAAAATAAAAAACACAATTTGTTCAGTCAGCTTAAAATAATTTGTTACCCTGCTGCCTTAACATTTTTAATTCAGTCAACTAAAATAAGTTTAGTCAACTTGAAATGTTGTTGTACTAAGTAACAACTTAGATATTTGTGTTTGCTAAACTTAACAGATGAGTAAGTAACCCAGCTGCCTTAACATTTTAAGTTGATTCAACTGAAATATCTAAGTTGTCACTTAGTATAATTTAACATTTCAGATTGAACTTTTTTTGAGTTGACTGAACTTGACTGAATTTTAAGGCAGCGGGGTTACAAATTATTTTAAGTTGACTCAACAAATTGTTTTTTACAGTGACTAGTTTCCATTTATTTACTATATTTTAGTTCTTAAATAATTTAGCTAAACTGTGTGTATTATTTTATCATTATTTTAATCATCTGAGTTCAGATGCAAAACCAGCTAAAAGCCATCTCGGTCAAAAATTAGATAATGATACTGAGCGAATGCTCCTGACACATATTATACGTCCATCAAATACTTTTACTTCAAACTCACTAAATTCCAGCCTCAGCCCAATCAGAAGTGCCAGTACTTACATAGAAACCTATACAAAGTAGCCAGAAAGAAATGCTCATTTTAAAGAAATACGTCAGATGGATTTAGAGGCTTTTGCATCTGAACTCTTCATATATATACACACACATGCATGCTTTATACCATTTATTGTGACCAAACTATAGTTTTAAGTTCATTTGAGGTTAGACTTCATTAAAGCTGTGACTTGTGGTTCAGTGAATCATTTAGGAATCACTCTGACTGATTCTTAGTGGCACTTTAAAATGATTCAAACTGATGATTCATGAGTCGTGACCAGTCGCTGACTCATATGAGTCATTTGTTCACTGTGTATCTGGACTGCGTATATTTGTTTTCCAGCCAGCAAGGCATGAAAGATGAGTTGTCTATGAGTTGTGTTATTTTACTTTCTCATCACATTCAAACCCAAGGTTCCATTTTTAACATCAGGTAACTACATTAGCTAACATTAACTAAGTTTTATTTACTTTTTTAATAAAATAAAAATATTTAATAAATAACAAAAATTGTATCTGTTAGTACTATTTAATGTTTTTGTGTTTTGTGTTCACTGTATGTTGTATGTTTTGCACTAATACTAATATTAAAAAAAAAAAAATGAACAGTTGTATTTTTAACTTATGGAACATTATTGTAGTGCTACCATCTTTTTGTTGTGTGTTTTTATTATTTTCAGTTGGGGTTTATATAGATTTATTACTTTTATTTCAATTTTAGCAATTTTAGTACATCAAGCTAAACTAAAATGAGAAATGTAGCCTTGGTGACTAACTGTAAAGAGTTATTTTATTTTATTTTAAGTTTATTTCAAGTAATGAAAATGTTTTTAATGGTTTTAATTTTTAGTTTCAGTTATAATTTTTGTTGACTGTAATAACCCTGGTAGGAAACCTTGGACACCATCCACATTAAATCACATTTCTTTAGTGGCTGTAATGATAAGAGCTGGTTCTTAGTTTTAAACCCTGTTTGCAAGCATACTAATTTCACACTGAATATTGAATAATATATCAGTGAGCTTTCCTCAGTTGTTCACGAACAGCCCGAGGCTCCCATTAGGGGGTCTGCCGTGAATGTTTGCAAACTTTAAGCGCTTCAAGGTGAACACGAGCCGCTCAACTCGCCCCACTTTCAACACCAGCACGATTCCAAATGATATTCCCAGTCACACGCATGTCATTTTCGCTCCGAGTCTTAACTGCGGTCTCCTTGTACCCCGCGACTTTCCACTGGCCCTGTACAGATGAGCTTCTGTTGGCGATCACCAGCCTCGGAGGGATAGTGAGGGCGCGACACGTATTGTTAGATGACATGTCGTCGCATGATATATAGGCCACGGTTGCAGCACCTGGCCCAATCCACAGTTTTGTCTCCCCCTCCGGAAAATTGCTGGCTAAATACAAAGATGTTAAAGGGGTAGTTCATCCAAAAATGAAAATTTGCTGTTAATTTACTCACCCTCAAGCAATCCAAGATGTAGGAGACCAAGATTTTAGCTGAAACAGTGTTCTTGGTGATTCGTAAAATGCAAGTCAGCAGCTGTCTGTTTTTGAGCATTAAAAAGCATATTAAGAAACACAAAATTAATACCCATGGCTCCTGGTGGTATATTGAGGTCTTATGAAGATCGTTTAAATGAACTGATTCAATTCACTAGTTTGTTTACATAATCATGCAGTAATGTAACATATGCAGTTGAGGTCAAAAGTTTACACCCCCCTTTCAGAATCTGCAAAATGTTATTTTACCAAAATAAGAGGGATCATACAAAATGCATGTTATTTTTTTTATTTAATTCTGACCTGAATAAGATATTTCACACAAAAGATGTTTACATATAGTCCACAAGAGAAAATAATAGTTGAATTTATAAAAATGACCCCGTTTAAAAGTTTACATCCCCTTGATTCTTAATACTGTGTTGTTACCTGAATGATCCACAGCTGTTTGTTTTTTTGTTTGTTTGTTTGTTTGTTTAGTAATAGTTGTTTATGAGTCCCTTATTTGTCCTGAACAGTTAAACTGCTTAAACTTCAGAAAAATCCTTCAGGACCCACAAATTCTTTGGTTTTTCAGCATTTTTGTGTATTTGAACCCTTTCCAACAATGACTGTATGATTTTGAGATTCATCTTTTCACACTGAGGACAACTGAGGGCCTTATATGCAACTATTACAGAAGGTTCAAACACTCACTGATGCTTCAGAAGACAAAAACATGCATTAAGAGCCGAGGGGTGAAAACTTTTGAACAGAATGGAGATTTTTCTTATTTTGCCTAAATATCATATTTTTTCATTTAGTTCTGCTCTTCAGAGGCTACAGAAGATAGCTGCACGTTTCCCAGAAGATAAAATAAGTTGAATTTACCCTGATCTTCAAATTTGAAAAGTTTTCACCCCCTGGCTGTTAATACATGGTTTTTCCTTCTGGAGCATCAGTGAGCGTTTCAACCTTCTGTAATAGTTGCATATGAGTCTCAATTGTCCTCAGTGTGAAAAGATGGATCTCAAAATCATACAGTCCTTGTTAGAAAAGGTTCAAATACAAAAAATCCTAGAATTTGTGGGACCTTAAAGGATTTTTCTGAAGAACAGCAGGCAGTTTAAACTCATGAACAACTATCACTAAACAAAAAAACAAAGCTGTGGATCATGCAGGTAACAACACAGTATTAAGAATCAAGCGTATGTAAACTTTTAAGCGGGGTCATTTTTATAAATTCAGCTATTATTTTCTCTTGTGGACTATATATAAACATCTTTTATGTGAAATATCTTATTCAAGATCCCTCTTATTTGGTAAAATAATTAGCGTTTTGCACATTCTGAAAGGGGGATGTAAACTTTTGATCTCAACTGTATGCACAATTATATTATTAAAGCACCCAATAATGATGTGAAACTTGAATGTTTTGCATGTCTAAAGCATATATAGTGAATAAACTCACCATCATTTCACCTTTTTACATAACAATGAGAAAGTAACTCAGTTTATTGACTTGGAGAAACTGGAGCGCTGAATCAGTTCATTCATCATAGGATCAGATACGCAGTGTTTTGGCTCATTTCAAGTCGGACTGTCAGGCGTCTGAAATGAGTTTTGATTGAGTAACTTGTAGAACGGTTTTAGGCACTTCAGTCCGATTGGTGAACTGATTCATCGAGTTCACTAAAAAGAATTGGTTCAAAAGATTCGTTCATGAGCAGGACATCACTCTGAACCATTTGTCTGTGGCTTTGGATTACAGCTAATAACGCTGTAAATAATGTTCAGTTCTTGCACAGACCGACTGTTTCGCTTCATAAGACCTTAATATATGGTCACGAGCCACGAGTATTAATTTTCTTTTCCTTGCTGGCTTTTTTATTCTCAAACATTTTATGACTCACCAAGAGCTACACTTTCAAGCTTAAAAATCTTCTTTACTACTTATACTGAAGAAAAAAGTCACCTGCATCTTAATGGCCTGAGGGTGAGTAAATTAACAGCACATTTTAATTTTTGGGTGAACTGTCCCTTTAAGAGGCTAATAAGGGGCATTAATTTAACTCAGGAAAGTTGGTAAGAAGCGTGACATTCGCGCACCTGGTCGAGGCTGTAGATGGAGGATGATCGGAACAGCTGGAGGCCTATTTCAGCCCAGAGCAATGCCACGTTCCCCACTGCCCTCCTCCATCGAGAGCCATTGTTTTATTCTGTCATTTATTCACTCAGCGGGTCGCCTAATCTAATACGATTTACGCCACTTACATTTTTCATACAGTGCATATTAGCGCTTTAGTCCCGCCTGAGCAGAGCAAGATGTGGACCTTGCTCAAGGGCAACTATGACACTCTCGTTTTACAGGTTCCTCTCACAGTTTTTGGCATTTGCTTCACTGCTTTTTTTTTCCCCCTCCTTGGCTCTCCTTAGACTTCATGCGCAACCTTTCAGCTTGCCTGAGACGAGGCCGGTCCAAAAAGGCTTTTTGGGCAATTTAACATATTAATGTTTCACAAGATGTACAGTTTGGGATTCTTGGACTCGTACATGCATTATTAACTGAATTCAATTAAGTTACAGGTACAAGAATTTTATATTACTCCTCTAGAGATGCAAAGATCTTCACCTGAATGTCAAGGATCATCTGAATAAATGTTCCTCTAGAAACTTCCTCCAAGCTTTTCAGTCTGTAGTGTGTCATTAGTATTTGCACAGAAACATTTTTGCATGTTTTTGGATAGATATTATTAAGACTTTACAGCATCTAATATATGTAACCCTGGAGCACAAAACCAGTCTTAAGTAGCATGTGTATATTTGTAGCAATAGCCAAAAAATACATTGTATGGGTCAAAATGATCAAGTTTTCTTTTATGCCAATAATATTAGGATATTAGGATAATAATTAGGATATTATCATGTTTTATGAAGATATTCCTACCTTGAATATGTAAAAAAAATATATAATTTTTGATTCATAATATGCATTGCTAAGAACTTTTGAAAATTTGGACAAAATTTTGATTTTTATGCACCCTTGGATTTCAGGTATTCAAATAGCTGTTTCTCAACCAAATATTGTTCTATCCTTACATACATCAATGGAAAGCAATATATTGACACTTATGACTGGTTTTGTGGTTCAGGGTCACATATAAACATGTTTTTAAAGTACCATTTATTGCAACATATTGCAATATACTATAAACTATATATTTTGTCATGAAATGTAGTTTTATACTATATATCAGAGCTCTTCCTTTGTAGTTCTGACTATACGATTTTATGATGCCTGTTGTTGTTTAATAAACATTATTCAATAAATATTATTTTATAAATAGTAGTGTTTATTAACAGTGTGTTTGTGATGGTTATTTTAGTTACATTATTCCGCCAGTAGATGGCGACAAGAGACTGTTTTTATGAGTGAGTTAGCAGTAAAGACTTTTATTTTGAAAGAGACTGAATTGCTATCGTAAACAAAAACACCTTGTAAGAGGCAGCCAACAAATACACTATGCAGCGTTGTCATCAAAAATCAACATTAACAGACGAAAGGATAGTACGACAAAGATATCGTGTTCCTGAGCGGATATTCAGACGGATGTTTTATTGTGAATATGAGATTGAGCTGAAGATGCTGTTTCAAATGCAGGTACTCACACTTGCTCAGTCCTTCATTAGGAGCACTAAAGTCATGTTTTCAAATTAGTGACGAAGGCTTGGACTCGGCTGTTAAACTGAGATTTGAATCCGTGGCGGAAGGAAAAAGTTTGCACAAAAGAGGGTTTTAAAGATGCCCTGTTGTTTTTTGTGTATTTACACACTTGTGCCATCAAACTGTTGTATAAACACAATATTGCACTCTTATGGGTATCTGTTGGCATGCTGTGATTACCTAAGGACACTCTATGGCACTCAAGGCTGAATCACAGTCGTGCCTATATATATATATATATATATATATGTATATATGTGTATATATATATATATATTAGGGCTGTCAAGCGATTACAAAATAAAAGTTAGAGTTTGCCTAATAAATGTGTGTGTACTGTGTGTAATTATTATGTATATATGAATACACACAAATTAATGTATATATTTAAGAGAAATATGTTATTTATGTACAAAATCTTTTTATTTATATATAATATAAATTCTATAAAAATTATAATAAATACATATACTTGTCAATATTTCTTAAATGTATACATGAATGTGTTTGTATTTATATATACATAATAATTACACACAGTACACACACATATATTAGGCAAACTCTAACTTTTATTTTGTATGCAATTAATTGCTATTAAGCGTTTGACATGACGTAAATATTAAAGTAATTTTTAGTTGGACTATGCTGTGAAAAAGTAAGTGCACCCCAAGTTTTATAGATATTAGATTGTCGTCTCACCACTTTTAATATGTAAAAAGCATTATAATGTAATGAATGGCACTTGTAATGTGTATTTTGTGATGGTTTGTACAGCTTAAATAAGAAGAAATGCCCAATACTTGTGTGGAAAAAGTAAGTACACCCTGTACATTTATGAGTGCATTAAATGGCTAAGATAACAATCTGGTTCAAGCTTTTAAAAAGAATGAAAAACCTATAAATCTCAGTAAACTGGTTCACTTATGCTGAAAATAGACTGTAATTGGGTTTAGTTTTTCACAACATCTTAGAAATCTTGACGTGTAAAAACTGCAGGTGAGTTTAATACCCATAGCGGGACTCTCATTTACCAGGAAGTAATGGAAAAACTCTGAGAAAGACATTTTTAATGGGAAATTTATTTATAAATGAAATCCAGATGGGCCTATTAACAGTAAAAACATTTGCACTCTTTTATGGATGAACTTAATTATCATCAGAGCTCAACAAGTGTGAAATACAAGCGAAACTGTTGATTTCTCTGTTGATCACAGATTTTAGAAATCACGCAGATGTAATGAAACCGTTTCAATGCATGTTATGCAAATGCATGAACTATATTCAATCAATGTGATGCAGTTAAACATATTCAAATAGTCACATGCATTATTAATACATACATGCATGTTTGCATCATGCATAAAAAATCTTTTCATTTTATAAGCTGTCCATATGTTAGTATTGTACACGTCTGTCCAAACATAAAGAAATGTTTATGCGCTAAAAACCACACTTGACTAATGAGACCATGTTGGAGAGTGTTAAAGTATAGCTTAAAAGTGTGCAAAACTATCACTCCGCCGATTGTTCTTTCAAAGCTCTTTCCTTGTTTAATTATTTATCTGTTGTAAATAAATGAAAACGATTGTTATTATTAGGATTTCTCTTTAATCTGGAGACGGTGGTGCATCAGTGATGCTGTGTGAGTCTCTCTCTGGTCCATCATCACACTATCTTGTTGTCAGAGATGGAGGAGAGTGCTGGGGCTATAGAAAGCGGCATCGATCCGCTCCCTGCAGACCCTAGCCAAACCTGCTGACTGTGTGCAAATAAATGAAGGGAGCGAAGAAAAAAGAGCCTTCATCCCTCTCTTTCGCTCTACCTCTCAATATTTCTCTGTTTGGAAAAAACATGAGGTCAGAATTATGCAGTTTGGTGTGTTTCTCCCTCCTGCTTTGCCTCCAGGCCTTTCTCATCCACTAGGGTTGGGTAAAATTCAGACTTGAAACACCGGCGCCAGTAAAATTCATGAGTGTGAGTATGAATTGAATTGGCCTTGACCTACAGGGTGTTGAAGTGGAGTTTGAGTCCAAATGACAGGATGACGAATTTTGTTTTTGAGACAAAACAAAAATACTTCTATCATGAAGAATCTAAGTAGTAGAGACTTACTAGTATTGTGTTTTTTTTTCATTCAAATTGTATTTATTTATTTATTTATTTATGTATGTGTTTGTTAATTTCACTTTTTGAGTGTCAAGTAAATATGGAGTTTTAGTATGCAGAAGCAATTTGTATTAATTTTATTTCTGCTGTTTTGTTCTATGTATTTATTTACACTTTTTAAGTGCCCAGAAAATATGGAGTTTATAACTATAACAAATATAGTTTGTAATTATTTTATTTCTGCTTTTATTTATTTATTTATTTATTTATTTATTTATTTATTTATGTGTTTGTTTGTTTGTTTGTTTGTTAATTTCACTTTTTGAGTGTCCAGTAAATATGGAGTTTAAGTATGCAGAAGCAATTTCTAATTATTTATTTATTTATTTATTTATTTACGTGTTTGTTTGTTTGTTAATTTCACTTTTTGAGTGTCCATTAAATATGGAGTTTACAACTATAACAAATATAGTTTGAAATTATTTTATTTCTGCTATTATTTATTTATTTATTTATTTATTATTTTTATTTATGCTTTGTTTTGGAGGCTTTGTGGCAAATTAGAAATGGTCCAACTTAATATATTAAATATAACAATATAAATGTATACATATATATATGTATATAAAATAAAAGGTAAATTTAAATAGCTAAAATATAAAATAAAATGTGATTAATGGAATATAAATGTATATATTCATTAGATACAAAAAGTATATTATATAAAAATATATAGACATGTTTTTTATATTTATATAATTATAAAAATAAACTATACATTTAAAATTCTATAAAAATGAACAAATATATATATATTTACAAAGCATATACAAATATATAAATATGGCATATTGTTAAAAAATAATAAAATATACATTTTTATATGCAAAATATATAATTATGAATAAATGTATAGTCTGTCTGAGATTTTTCTTTTAATTTTTTTCATCAGGTTTGTATGAAAAATAAGTAAGGCATTTAATAACTGACTAATAACCTTTTCTTTGCCATTAAAATGTGGCACATAAATATTAGTGAACCTAAACATAGGATCCTGATAAAAATTTGTCATTTAAAAGAAAAAAGAAAAAAAAAAATCTCAGTCAGACTTAGAGGTTTTTGCATCTTGCAAGTCTTTATATATACATACATATATTTCTGCAACCTATTTGCCATCTCAGCTCAGATTCAGCAATAGAATTGTAATTTAAAAAGCATCTCAATTCAATTCTGTATGGCGCACAACCCTGTTATCCACACCTCCTCTCTGCCTTCCCCTCATTTTCTTTGACTTTTCCCATTTCTTGTTACAAACAGCCAGCCATTGCTTTGCATCACTTGCTTGCCGTCCATTTTAACCACTTCCTGTGTCCTCCCATCACACTCCATCTTCGGCTTTTTCATCTGCCTTAAATTCTCTTTCATCCTCTTTCTGCCCATTTTCTGTTCCTCCTCAGCCTCCTCGTCGTCAGCGTCTGAACAGCAGGCGGAGTGGGGCGGATTAAAGCTCAAGTTCATCGGGGTTTTTCGCCAGTCCCAGAACAGAGCCGTCTAAAGCTGCAGGATTTACCTCAGACATTTCATCAGATATATGTTGGGGTGCTTAAAGGGATGCATGAAAACTGTGTCATGCTTTACTCATGCGCGTGTCGTTCAAAACCCACTCGACCTTCGTGACCTTCTTTCTGTTGTTCAACACTAAAGCGGATGTTTCGAGGGGATGTTCATGCAACGGTTTCCTGTACAATGAATGTGAATGGATTTTACTCTCAAGCCTCAACATGCACATCTTAAAAGCCCAAACAAACACATTTATTGTATGGAAAACAGTGGCTTGAACACTTTCAGAGAAGATATACAGTTTTAGAGTGACATGAGCATTAACAAACGACATGTGGGTGAGCACATTTTCATTTTTGAGCGAACAAACCTTTTAAACGAGTCTGAAATGTGCAGTTGAATATGTGCATTTAAACATTTTGAGTGAACAAACCTCTAAATGACTCTTGATATGTGCATTTTATGTTTGTTTTTGAGTACATTTTCATTTTTGAGTGAACAAACCCTTTAAATGAGTCAGATATGTGCCGTTTTATGTATACAATTGAGATTATTTTCTTTTTTGTCCAAATGAACCATTTAAATGAGTCTGATATGTGCAGTTATGTGTTTACAAGTGAGCAAATTTTCTTTTTTGATCCTTCAGACCGTTTAAATAAGTCTGATATCTGTGTTTTATGTTTGTTTTGGGGTGAATTTTAATTTTTGAGTTAACAAACCCTCTAAATGAATTTGATATGTACAGCTTTATGATTACAAGTTAGCAAATTTTTTTTTTGAGCCAGCAGATTTTTTTTTAACTGAATCTGAAATGTGGAGTTTAATATATGCATTTGAGCAAATTTTACATTTTTTAGCAAATGAACCCTAGAAATGAGTCTAACATGTGTAGTTAATTTTTAAATTACCCTGATAAGTTTTATTACAGGTGACCAAATTTTCATTTCAAGCAGTCTGATATGAGCAATTTTTATGTTTGCAGGTGAGCAAACTGGCATTTTTGAGTAAAAAAACAAAAAAACAAAAAACCCTGATATGAGCAGTTTATGAACAATTTTTCATTTTTGAGCAAATTAACTCTTTAAAAGAGTCTGATATGTGCAGTTTTAAGTTTAATTAAAAAGTGAGCAGGTTTTCATTTTGAGTGAATGAACCCTCAAAATAAGTCATATATATGCCATTTTATGTTTGCACAGATGAACAAATTGTCATTTTAGAGTTAAAAACCCCTTTAAATGAGTCTGATACGTGCAATGTTTGCAAGTGAGCAAATTTTTATTTTCAGGGAACAAACCCTTTAAATAAGTCTTATTTATGTGCAATTTTGTTTGTTTATGATTTTCATTTTTGAACAAACAAACCATTCCAGTGAGTCTGATATGTGCAATTGTATGTTTGCAGGTGAGCAAACTAATTTTTGATTAAAACAAAATCATTAAATGAGTCTGAAATGTGCAATTTTATGTTTGCAAGTGAGCAAATTTTTGTTTTTGAGTGAACAAACCTTTTAGATTTGTCTAATATGTGCAGTTTTTGGATGAATTTTAGTTTTTGAGCGAGCAAACTCTTACAGTGACACATATATGCAGTTTTATGTTTGCATTTGAGCTATTTTTCATTTCAGTGAACAAATCCCTTAAAAAGAATCTGATTTGAGCGGTCTATTTTCAGTTTTGAACAAAGGACCTCTTTAAATGAGTCTGATTTGTGCAGTTTTATGTTTGCAAGTTAGGACATTTTCATTTTTTTTTTTTGAGCAAACAAATCCTTTTATTATATGTGATAATGTGCAATTTTGTGTTTGCATTTGAGCAAATCTTTATTTTCGAACAAACAGTCCCTTCCAATGAGTCTGATATGTGCAATTTTATGTTTGCAGTTAAGCAAACTGTCAATTTGGAGTGAAAAACCTCTTATGTGAGCAGTTTTTTTTTTTTCATTTTTGAGTGATCAAACCATTTAAATTTCTCTGATATGTCCAGTTTTATGTTTGCAAGTGAGCAAGTTTTCATTTTGAGTGAATGAACCCTATAAATAAGTCTGATATGTGCCATTTTTATGTTTGCAGATGAGCAAATTGTCATTTTAGGGTTAAAAAAACCCTTTAAATGAGTCTGATATGTACAATTTTATGTTTGCGAGTGAGCAAACTGTCAATTTGGAGTAAAAAACACTCTTAAATGACTCTGATGTGGGCAGTTTTTTTAAACAAATTTTCATTTTTAAGTGATCAAACCATTTAAATTTAAAGTTGTCATTTTGGAGTAAAAAAAAAAACCTTTACACGAGTCTGATATGTGCAATATTATGTTTGCAAGTGAGGACATTTTTATTTTCAGGGAACAAACCCTTTAAATAAGTCTTATTTATGTGTAATTTTGTTTGTTTATTATTTTCATTTTTGAACAAACAAACCATCCTAGTGAGTCTGATATGTTTGGAGGTGAGCAAACTGTAATTTTTGAGTAAAAAAACCTTAAATGAGTCTGAAATGTGCAATTTTATGTTTGCAAGTGAGCGAATTTTTGTTTTTGAGTGAACAAACCTTTTAAATTTTGTGCAGTTTTTGGATGAATTTTAGTTTTTGAGCAAGCAAACCCTTTCAGTAACTGATATATGCAGTTTTATGTTTGCATTCAAGCTATTTTTCATTTAAGTGAACAAATCCCTTAAAAAGAATCTGATATGAGCGGTTTATGAACAAACTCTTTAAATGAGTCTGATATGTGCAGTTTTACGTTTGCATTGGAGCGAATTTTTTATTTTTGACCAGTCAAACCCTTCAGATGAGACTGATGTGTGCATTTTTTGTTCGCAGGTGAGCATGTTGTCATTTTAGAGTTAAAAAGCCCTTTAAAGAGTGTGATATGTGCAGTTTTATATGTGCATCGATTTGTGTCTGCTCTCAGCTGATTGTGTATTCAGGTCAGATCTGCCTCCATCTGAGGGCGAGTCTGTATTCAGAGCACTTTTCGTTCCAGTGTTCAGTATTTCTCCATTATCAACATAAATTAATCATCAAACAGACAGACATATGCAGCTTAAAGAAGAGGAGATTCAAGGCAGCAAATTAGCATTCGTGTTTTCCTGACAGGAACTAGGACGTCGGCTGCAGGTACGGGGTGACAGAAAATCGTGTTCGTCCATTTCAGACTATATCAGTTCACAGAATCTGCCAGTAATGGATCCTGTGCTTATCATCTTTAATGTATGGAACATTTTCATTACTGCATTTTGGAGGTGGCTGATAGCGCTGGCCGCTGGAATGGATTGCTGCTGGAGAGCATTAGGATGTAAGGATGTCTATTTATGTATGGGATTCATAAGATGTCACAGAACCGAATCTCCATTTCAACAGCATCCGATCAGATCAGCACAGATCGTCCTTTCTGGTTGGCTTTATCATTAGGATGAATGAATCTTTCTGTATTTTGGCAAAGGAGGTCTGTGATATGGCCTGCCATCGCTGCTTCATGAGTTCTGAAGTTGTGTTCGCTCCTACTTGATGATGACTACAGAAATGGCACTTGAGACTGGATATCTGATGTGTAAAGTAAGAGCAGATTGATCAATCCCACTTTAATGAGAAAGGTCATTTGAGGTCGATGTTTAGAGTTCTGAATTGG
This sequence comes from Labeo catla, assembly GCA_012976165.1. Classification (NCBI taxonomy): domain Eukaryota; kingdom Metazoa; phylum Chordata; class Actinopteri; order Cypriniformes; family Cyprinidae; genus Labeo; species Labeo catla. The sequence continues at coordinate 328,641 of VONZ01000322.1, forward strand.
CAGGAATGTTTTATTATATTGTTATTTTTAGTAGTAGTAGTTATTTAAATGGCTTTTTATATTTTATTATTTTTATCATTTTATTCCCTTATTTATTGTATTAATTGCATTCTAAAATTCTGTTATTTATTATATTATATTAATTTCATTATTATTTTATTTTATTTCAGTTTGGTTTATTTTAATTCATGTTCTTTTTTTTTAAGCATTTCTTTGATTTATTTTATTTCATTTGGAGTCATTTGCACAAAAAAAAATATTTATGCACACATTTTCGTCTATTTTGTTACAGCTTTATTTCCATTACCAAAAGTTATTTCTAAGAGTTTTAGTTAACAATAGCAACACAGTGTTATTTATTGTTTTATTTATGCACACATTTTCATCTAATTTTTTACAGCTTTATTTCAGTTACCGAATCGTTTTAGTTAACAAAAGCAACACTGTGTTTTAAATTTGTTTATTTATTTATTTATTTATTTGTTTGTTTGTTTGTTTGTTTATTTGTATATTGCATCCAAAAAAATACATATATACATTTTATGTCATTTTAATTTTTATCAATTTTTTATATTTTTATTTAGATTTATTTTTATTCAGTTTTATGTTTTATTACTTCACCTTAAACTTATTTATTTGAATTACTTGCCACAACATTAACATTACTAATTTTACACTTCTACAGTAAAGTTTTTCATCTTTTTTCATTCATTTCATCATTTTTCAATTATTTAAACATTTGTAATATCTTATTTACATTTTTTGTTTGTTTGTTTGTACTATTTCTATTTATCTTTTTTTAAATTAAATATTTTAGGTTTAGCTTTTCAGTTAAAAATATTTCTAATAGTTTTAGTTAACAATAGCAACACTGTTTTTTATTGTTGTAAATTATTATTGTTATTAATATATTAATTTATTTTTTGCTTGTTGCTTCCAAAAAAGTTAAAAAAAAAATAGTTTAAGTTTTTAATAACACTCTATCTTATTGTTTTAAATTTATTTTAATTTATTTATTTATTTTAATTAATTAATTAATTTGCATGTTGAAGTATACTTCAGTCATTTGAATTTTTTTAATTTTCATGTACATTTATTTAATTTTAGTAGTTTTAGTACTTCATCTTAAACCTATTTATCTGAATTACTTGCCACGACATTTCTAATTTTACAGTTGTACAATAAAGTTTTGTTTCAGTTACTGAAAATGATCTTTAATAGCTTTAGTTTTAGTTTACAACAGCAATGTTGTTATTTTTTCAATCTTTTTTTAAAAAAGATCAAGATGTCATATTCATTTATTTTTTATCTATTTATTTACATTTTTTTGGTTTATGTTGAATGTCAATGGAGAAACAGGCTTTTCTCCCACATAATGTTGCAATCACGGGCTTCAAACAGCCAGATCTGTGTGAACAGAGAACGCATGCTTCCATTAGCCATCCAGGTTAATAAAAAGACGGCGTGCTTGAAAGGACGCTAAAACCTGCATTTATTCATACAAACGAGTGGCCATGTTGCCAATTACAGCCCTAAATGAGCTCCTAATAAGTTAATTGGTTTATTAGTTGCGTCGGTTCTGACAGCGACTGCGGTTTGTCTGATGTTCAGGATCGAAAAGGTTGAGAACGAAACCACAGAATGAGACCGGGACGCGCGAATTTACATATCAACCGCAACCCTCAACCGGTCCGCAATTTACGGCGGCACGCCGGGAGAGAGGTGACTTTCAATTAGCTCAACTACAGTGATTAATCAATTACGAAGAGCGGCGTAATGAAAACAGTAAACTGTTTGGCCCGTCAACGCCAGGACTGCGCATTAGCATCTTGTTTAGCACGTAGGGCCCGTTTTGCCGGATTTTTCACCTTCTGTCTTCATCCGTCTTCCATCTTCCTCCCGTAGCTGGGGACAAAGATGATAGGAGAAGATTTATCGGGATTGACAGGCTTTTAGAGCTGTGACTTGGAAAGGCTTGGAAAGGTAAATTGAAGGTGGGTGGGAGCGTATCCCGCTCCTTTAAGGGACGCGCCAATTACTTATTCTTTCTGATGAAGTGGGAAGATGCTTCATGATCAGGTTAAAGACTAAACCCACTTTTGCTTGGCTCAGACTACAGCCGCTCACCGCGACACACCTGCCAAGTCGCAGAGGTTTTCTACGGTGCAAAAGCTGCAAGATTTGCATTTATGGACAGAATTAGTGTCCGTTCACACTTGTTCACACAGGCATTGGTTATCTATAAAGGGAATGGAAGAACGTTTACTAGCCATTTTAGTAGTAAGTCCTGGTACAAAATCAACTCATAATCCCATGACATTTTACATGCTTTAAGGTAATTTCTATTGATTTTTCTGTTTGCTCCGGTTCAGTTTGTTGATAGTTAATTGGGATTAATGGCATATTCAAAGGAGGGTATTCGCAGCATGATTTTGACATTTGTGAGTTTGTGTTGAAAATGATCAGCTGCGAATAAATGAACTTGTTGCTATATGTTATAAGCAACTTTATGAGAAACAACAAATTGCTGATAATAAGCAAACCTGAAAATATACATATTAAAACAAAAAAAAATCATATTTTATATATATATATATATGTATGTATATATATGTACTATTTTTATTTATTTAATTTTTGTAAGTATTAAGTATTATTTTTAAGTATTAGGTAAGTATTTGTTGTCATGCAACGTTGCACCAGTGTTATTTTAGTAGTATTTTTTAATTGTATTATTATATGTACTATTATACTAATATTAGTAAATACTATAGTATTTATTAATATTTTAAAATAGGTTTTATTTTAATATTTTTCAGTATTCATTTAAATTTTAATTTAGGTTTTAGTAATTATGTTGTATGCTTTTGTCATTCTTATTTATTTATTTATTTATTTATTTATTTATTTATTAGGCAAAGCAAGGCAAGTTTATTTAGATAGCAAATTTCAATCACAAACTGCTTTACATAAATAGGGATTAAAAGCATAATAATAAATGCATAAGATAAGAAAAAATTAATAATTATTTAGAAATTATTCAATAATTTAAAAATAAATAAAGAAATGTGGTACTGTTATTGATTTTTTTGATTATTATTATTTATTATTTGATTATTATTATTACTTAGTATTACTATTTTTATTTATTTTAAATAGTATTTGTAACTACATTGTTATGCAATGTTGCACCAGTGTTATTTTATTATTATTATTATTATTTTGTTTTATTGTATTATTATTTCTGCTATTATAATATTTATTAATATTTTAAATTAGGTTTTATTTTTATATTTTCAGTATTTAAATTTTAGTTTAGGTTTTAGTAATTATGATTTTGCTATTGTCATTTTTATTTATTTATTTATTAGACAAGGCAAGATTATTTATATAGCATAAATAAAAATAAAATAAAATAATAACAAGCAAAGAATAAAAATGATTAAAATTTACTTAAATGCATTTAAACAGTTTTTTGTAATTATCTGGTTAATATTCAGTTAATTGAAAAATAAATTAAAAATACTTTTACTCTTATTTAATTTTTAATTTAGTATTACATTCTATTAGCATTACCTAATAATTAACTAATTACTACTTACCTACTATTTTTTACATTATTTTTTTAAAAGTATTTGTAACTACATTTTTGTTACGCAACTTTTTAGTATTATTTATTATTGTATTATTAGTAGTATTTATTAATATTTTGAATTGTTTTGTTTTTACATTTTCAGTTTGCTTCATTCATTCATTCAATTATTTATTTTAGTTTTCATCACTTTAGCAACATGTCCACATTTCTCATCTAATATTTATTTATTTTTTCGTCTTTATTTCTGTTACTGAAAATGTTTTTTTATTGCTTTAGCTTGAGTTAACAACAACAACACTGCGTTACACGCGAGAGCCATACAATTATCATTTTGGAAATGAATGCATTTAGTGTAAAATGTCTTGGCATGAGGCAACTGATCAAACGTTGAGTTGAAATAAGATGTATAAATTGCCAAGTTGTAGCTCATCCAGGCATTCAGTGCATACAGAACATTTACATAAGTCTAATTCACAAAACAGTGAAACGGTTTCCTTAACAAAACTGGTGTGAATGAGTGGTTCGCTAACCGAACATCGCCGGCCAGGACGTCTCCCAGCGTGCCCGGAGCGATTGGTCTTTTGAGCGCTCGGCGGTGGACGGTGGCTGTGCTGGGACGGTTTGCATGAGGGATGTGGGAGATGCACGGGTGGACAGATGGAGGAACGCGTTCCAGCGCGGCTGACGAAGTGAGGCGGCGTTCTGACGGCTCCTGGCCGCCGGCCTGCGCGGGGAACGGTGGAGGCGTCAGTAATGCCTCATCACTGGCAGATGCCCCTCTCAAGGCCGAAATGTTTGCACTTGACTGTAAGCCCGCCCACGCACGCTTGGGTTTTTCACAAGTAGCAGGCTGTTATATAAGCTGAATTCAGATGGCTGGCTTGCGCTGGGAGTTCTGTTTTTAATGATAACTCAATAATAGGCCATCTTGAGAGACAAACTTCTGCAAACAACGGCACGGTTGCAAATTATCTGTAAACGGTAGTCTTCGTTCCAGCACTGTGCGACGTGTTGCGTCTAATTGACTGTGAATCTATCGCGTATAACGGGCTCTGCGAAACCAAAAGAGTCTGTTGGGAAATAAGAATAGCAACAAACTAGCTAACTCTGAATCAGTGTGGGAAAATAATGAAGGCATGAGAACGGAAATATAATGGCCAAATGGGATGAGGGTCACAAATTACTGGAGGTAAATAATCCCGAAGGCCTTTTGTGTTGTTATCAATTTAGAAATGACAGAACAAGTAGACCAGTATATTGGCTGGACCAGTAAATCAGATTATATTTATTATATTTGTTATAAATATTTTATATTTATTATATTTGTGTTGCTGACAGCAGGTCATTTCATACTGCCTTAAAAATGTAAATATATTAACATTTACATTATTTTAAATATATACAAATATAGTATTATTTATTCTTTACTTTTATTTAAATAATAAAAAATACTCATATTTAAAAATAAAAAATTACATCAACAGTACATTTTTTATTATATTATATCCAATTGTTTTATATATATATATATATATATATATTAGGCAAGGCAATATTACATATAAAATTAAAAATTAAAATTAAATAATAATAACAATAAAATCAAAGAATAAAAATGATTAAAATTTACATATATATATAGAGAGAGATTTAAAATAAATTATTATATAAATATCTTTAAAAATATATCATTATAAAAACATATATAAATGTAAATATTACAATATATATAATTTATATATTATTATTTTATTATATTTAATGATTAATTAATTTAAATTATCTAATTATTTAATTATTATTACTATTTGTGTAATAATATATTTATATTTTTTTCTACCAGTATGTGTCTGTGTCAGAATGTGTCTAATAAACAGCATATGTAAAAATATGTTTTGTAAACAATATTTTTAATTAGTAATTACGTCTTTATTATATATATATATATATTTAATTTAATGTAATGTTTGTAATTGTAAATACATGTATTTATTTTTAAATAAATGTAAGTATTCATAATGTATTTTTATATTAATATTTTTATTACTTTTTGATAACATTTCTAACAGAATGTGTGTGTATGATTTACATTTTATTTTATTTATCTTTAATAATTTATAAATTTTCTTTATATATTAATTATTTATTTATTATTACTATTTGTGTAGTATTATATTTTTTGCTACTTTTTAAAAAATTTGTAACCATATGTATCAGTTATATATATATATATATATATATATATATATATCAGTATATATGTATTTGTATTTAAACATTTTAATTGTAAATACATGTATTTATTTTCAAATAAATGTAAGTATATTTATATATAATATGTTTATAATATTTTTATTACTTTTTAAGTGTAAGTGTGAAGTGTTTCTAGCAGTAATTTTTACTACTTGTACTGTATTTGTTTTGAGGTGAAGTAGCTGGTAGTTTGCTCCAGGTTTGTGATGTTGGGTGGTCCACAGTTTTTATTTATATATTTTATTTTATTTTTTTGCTCCACCAACTAAAAAAGTCTGTGAAGCGATGCTCTACAGAAAAACTATCTCAGTACAAAACTTTGCTGTTTTGTGTTGTACGGTTCTGTATGCCTGAGTTCCCGCTGGTGTGCGCTGGGGTCTGGTTCACAGATCAGCGCCTTTAATTAGGTCTGATGTGTGGCTCAGAGAGCGGGTCTGCACTCCTCTCACATCCAATCAGTCAGACAGAGAGAGAGAGAGAAAGAAACGGATGAACAGTCTCTGTGGATTTGTCCAGCTCTCCTCGTCCATCTCCAGTATCAAGCATTGTCCATTCGACTGACCAGCAGCTGTATACAGCTCCTCAAATCTAGTTCTCTGCTGCTTCCTACTTAGTGTGATGTTGTGCTGTTTGTTGCTGTCTGTGATTAGCATGACGACTAGGCGATATATTCTGAATATTCAGAGAATATTTGTGATTTTGTGGCAGAAAAGTTGGTAAGTTTGATTCATTTCACCAAATCGGTTCATATGAGCTATTTAAGTGAATCAATCAGAACTCTAATTCTCAATTTGCTTGCACTCTTCTTATATTAGTATATTTCAAATATTTAAAAAAAATATTTTTAGCTTAGTTTAACGTTTTGATATTATATTTTGAATTATATTTAAATTATAATTAAATTATTTGAATTATATTTTACACAGAAAAAAAGGGAAAAAAGGTTATTTGCAGCTTAATTTAATGTTTTGAAAATTATATTTCCATTTAAATTTAAATTTAAATTTAAAATTGTTTTTTTATATTTATATATTTAATAATTATTACAAAATTTCGAATTTTTAGTTAGGATTATATGTAATGCTATTAAAAATAAAAATAATAGTAATAAATGAATAAATAAATAAAGTATATATATATATATATATATACACATAGAATGAGTAAATATTATTTCTTACGTTCATTTAGTACAGAAAAAAGAAAAAAAATGTTATTTTTAATGTTTTGAACTTTAAAATTTTAACCATTTAAATTAACAGATAATTAAAAAAAAAAATAAAATAAATAAATAAAAAAAATATATATATATATATATATATTTAATAGTTATTAAAATATTTTGAATTTTTAGTTAGGAATATATTTTTAAATAAATAAATAAATAAAACAAAAACAAAAAAAATATATATATATACATATTTAATAGTTATTTAAATATTTCGAATTTTTAGTTAGGAATATATTTTTAAACCATTATTCTATTAAAAATATATTTATAGCTAAAATTATATATTTTTAATATTATATAAATAATTTTACTAACGTAGATCATTTATTATTTTTTTTATTATGTATAGCATTTATATTTATAGAAATTATTATTCATTTTATATATGATCTTCTAACTTATTCAAAATTACCATTATATAAAACATTAAAATACCATTACATTAAATGGTATTAAAAATATATGTATCGTGTGTATATTTATGTCTATATGTTTTATTTTCGATTATATTTTATTTATAGCATATAAATACTTTTTAATTATTCAGATTTAGATTTTTTTTGTATTTATTACTAAAAAGATTTAAATATTTTTATTAAAATGTATAAGTAATTGATAGTATTATTATTTATATATCTATATTTATTTAAATTATTATTTATTTTAAAAATTGTACTTTAAAAGTACATTAAACAAATTAAAATGTATACTTAAAAATTATAAAATATAAAATTATAATTTATAAATTATTATTCACACACAATATAAAAAACCTTGACTTGTTTATATATATATATATATATATATATATATAAATTTATCGTTATGATTTATTCTTAATCTATATAGGCTGGATTGGGTGAAATAAAGACATTTTTCATCCTTTTAACTATATGTATACGAAAAGGATGAAAATATCTATTTTCGACATTTCAGCCATATCGGCCAGTCTTACATAACTCTGACAAATCTGTTATATTTTTACATCGGTCTGACTGCTGTTGTTGATTACTACTCTTTCATCCTAATTGTAGCTCATGTTGACACTTCTATCTGTTTCCCAGAATGCCTGTCTGTCCCCTGGGGAGGCTGCGAGTCCAGATCAATCTGAATCTAAAGCTATAATAAAGTTTCTGTAATGCTGACAGACACACAGCGGATGAGGTGTGGATGAGGTACATGCCCTCATTAGGAGACGAGCTCGTGTTTTCCAACAGGACGTATCGGTGGCTAAAGACTCGCTGTAATTAGAAAATGAAGTGGTGCCACTAACAGGAGCGTAAAGCGTCTCGCTGCAGAATCGCTCCTCAACAGAAGCTGTTTTTAGCATCACAGGGTGACTCAACCACAGAACAGCTCACAGTTTGACGTGTCATTTGTTTTTACAGCTTATATTTTTCTAGGACTTTTTTGCAACTCACAGTTTTCCTCAATCCCATAATCCTCACGGCGAGCGGTGCCATCAGGGCCTTCATTTGGATCCGTTTCAAGATGAAAATAGCAGAGAGTAGCTAATAGTGTAGAGTTGTGCTGATAGATTAGCATTGCTTGTCATAACAAGCACACGTAGTGCTTTGATGAGGGATGTCTATGAGTGTTTATATGTGAGTCCATACTTTCTCCTTAAATACACATAAATCTATAAATTTCAGTCCTAGACAGAATTGGTGAATTATTTTATTTTATTTTATTTTATTTTATTTTATTTTATTTTATTTTATTTTATTTTATTTTATTTTATTTTATTTTATTTTATTTTTATTTTATTATTATTATTATTATTTTTTTTTGCATTTTAAAAGTAGATTTTGTGATTAAGTATATAGACATGTATGTGACCCTGGACCACAAAACCAGTCATGAGTAACACAGGTATATTTGTAGCCAACAATACATTGTATGGGTCAAAATTATTTATTTTTCTTTTATCAAAAATCATTAGGATATCAAGTAAAGATCTTGTTCCATTAAGATATTTTGTACATTTCCTACCGTAAATATTTCAAAACTTACTTTTTGATTAGCAATACGCATTGCTAAGAACTTCATTTGGACAACTTATGTGTATGTATATGTGTATATATATCGCAAAGCGTTTTGTGGACTTTCTCTTGCATTTTCCAAGCAGATTGTATGATAAAATGTGTTAAATAGAGTTTGCATTCTTATTAAAAGCTGAAAGCATTATCAAATTCTAATATTTAATAAACAAATATATATATATATATATATATATATATGGACATAATTTACACTGACAAAACCTGTTAAAAAATGACAAAAAACATTATTAGTTTACTAAAACTAAGTAAAATGAACAAAAAAGCAAAAAAAACAAAACAAAAAAAAAACCTAATATCTAATTCAATAAAATAACAGAAACTATAGTAGTATTTAACATTAAAATAACGCTGCTATATTATATTAATTATTCATGGTTAATTTTTAATTATATTTGATTATTTTTATTTAAATATTAAAGTTATGTGATTGTATTATCACTTAAATACACATAAATCTATACATAAAAATTCTAATAAATTGATAAATTGTTATCATTTTCATTTACATCACATATTGTTGATAAATTGTTATCATTATCATTTACATCACAATGTAAATCTATTTATAAAATAAAAAAAAGTTATATATATATCAAATATATCAATATGTTATATATATATATATATCCTTTTTATCAAAGTTGTCCTAAAACCGAAACAATATGTCATAGGACAATATTGATTAACTTTTTTGATTCACTTCGAATGTTGACTACTGTGTGTGTGTGTGTATATATATATATATATATATATATATATATGCACATTTCCAGTTCAAAAATACTTTGAAAATTTACGGATAATTTACTCACCCCCTTGTCACCCAAGATGTTCATGTCTTTCTTTCTTCAGTTGTAAAGAAATTATGTTTTTTGAGGAAAACATTTCAGGATTTTTCTCCATATAATGGACTTCAATGGTGCCTATGAGTTTGAACTTCCAAAATGTAGTTTAAATGCGGCTTTAAAGGACTCTAAACAATCCCAGATGAGGAAGAAGGTTATCTAGCGAAATGCTACATTAAAAAAAAAAAATGTGTAGACTTTTAACCTCAAGTGCTCATCTTGTCTAGCTCTGCGTGTACTCTGTATTCTGGTTCAAGAGTCAAGACAGTTAGGGTACGTTGAAAAACTTCCATCTCATTTTCTCCTCCAACTTCAAAATAGTATTTTCTTGTAAAACCTACTCCAATAATCGTTGTTTATTTACAATATTGTAACACTGGACTGGAACCATAGAGAACAGGGTCTGTAAAATCACAAAGCATTTATATCAGCGCTCTCTCTTAAATTCAGCTGGTTAACAAATGTCTTAATTGGCCCGTGTGGCTCTTTATCTTCATGCAAGGCTGCTAATAAACTACAGTGGGCTCGTTAAAGCAGGACGTCTCCATGGTCTGCCGGACTCTGGCCTTTCCGGGTCAGTAATCTGCTCTCATGACGCCGTTGTGTTCGGGCGAATCTCTCGAAAGCTGCCGAGAACATGTCCCGTGACATTTCTCTAGGCCTAAACAGAATCAGTGAACTTTTTTAATTAATTAATTTATTTTTTGCACTTTCCAAGTAGATTTTGAGATCAAAGGTGAAAAAAGCTACTCAGCTGTTTTCAACATAATAATAATAATAATAAATGTTTTTAAGCAGCAAATAAAAATATTAGAATGATTTCTGAAGGATCATGTGACTGGAGTAATCATGCTAAAAATTCAGCTTTGAAATCACAGGAATAAATTACATTTTAAAATATATTCAAATAGAAAAGAGTTATTTTAAATAGTAAAAGTAATTAAAAATTGTAATGTTTTTGCTGTACTTTGGATGCAGGCTTGGTGAGATGAAGACACTTCTTTAAAAAAAAACATTACAAATCTTACTGTTCAAAACATTTAGTGTATATATCCTGACATATTAATCAGGGTTATTATAAGTAAAACCAACTAAAACTAAAACCATTAAAAACATTTTGATTAATATAATAAATAAAATAAATGTTAACTGAAATCAAATAAAAAGTAAAAAGTAAAAAAAAAGCTCATTTTCATTTAATAAAAAAATTAAAATAATTAATTAAAAAAAATTATATATGGATATATTTAAACTAAAGTAATAAAAATGACAAAATCACACTATAAAATAGTTAAAACTTTAACTAAAATTAACAAAACTAAACTAAAACTAAACAAAAATTTAACAAGAACTTTAACAGTATCAACACTAAACAGTATGTATTATTTCTAAATATTATTTCAATTATAAATAATGGTTATTATTTGATTGTTTTTTTATTAATATAATTAATATATAATTAATTACACATATATATATAAAATATCAATAAAATAAACAAATTTTTTTGGGGGCAATATGATTTTGTTTCATTATTATTTGAATTTTTTTTTTTTTGCCTTGTGACATTTAAACACTCTTCCCACTCACTATTGCAATATGAATCATTCTCATTATTGTAATGCAAAATAAATAAATAAAACCAAAATGACATCAAGATTAGCAATTTACCATTTAGAACAATGAAAATGACAAAATAAATAAATACAAAATAAAACATTTGAATGCATTAAGGTAATGAAAACTGTCATGAAAATGACACAGGGCAAAACAGTTCCAAAATATTCGTGAATTAAAATATATCTTATTTTATTTTGATTTTAGGGTGAAATGTGACCTGGTAATGTTAATCAGCCACCCACAAATAAAAACCCACAAGCACGAGTCGTTTATCTCTGTTTTGAGGTTGCAAACACGTTGCTGCAGTTGTTCTTTCTCACTTTCCTGTCAAAAGGAAGCGATGAGAAACAAAGACCCACATGGGACTGAGACGGTATCAGCTGATTAAATCACGATGGCACGCTCCCTCCGTTGACGCTCGGTCCGACCGGCCTCAGAGCCGCGATAAGGGCCGGCCTCGTCTCACTGTCGATCGCCTCATTCGGCCCTCCGGGGGTGAGATCCTTTGGGTAGCGTTTAATTAGCAAGTCATTACGACTGGATGGAGGAAAAAAACATCTGCTCTGAATCATTATACGAATATGAAGTTGAATTTAGTAATTAAGACGCGTGGAAGAGTCCGGCGGGACGACTGATGTCGGTCTCGGAGGAGCCGGTCACACCTGGATTAAATTAGTGGAGTTTGGATGAACGTTTGGAGATGCCCTGCCTTACTGAATGCAGTCCAATCATCAGGATAGCAATTCACACACAGGTTAAGTACGGTTATGAACACACTCCCAAATAACCGAGTAGCCGCTCTTAGAGATTTCTTATAAAGCTAACGGCGTAATCTAATCAAGACTTCTCCCCGGGAACCACTTACACCGATCACGTGCGGAGAGCAAACAAACAACACGCACACTAGGAAATGAAGCAGGGAATTCACTAGGAATTAAACGCAGCCACTGCCGCTTATTTGCATTTTAAATGATGAATTATTATACACTACCAGTCAAACGTTTTTCGACAGTGTGATTTTTAATGTTTTTTAAAGAAGTCTGCTTACCAAGCCTGCATTTATTTGATCCAAAATACAGCAAAAGCAGTAATATTGTGAAATATTTTTACTATTTTAAATAACTGCTTTCTGTTTGAATATATTGTAAAATGTAATTAAACTCCTGTGATCAAAGCTGAATTTTCAGCATCATTACTCCAGTCTCATGATCCTTCAGAAATCATTCTATTATGATGATTTGCTGCTCAAGAAACATTGTTTTTGTTATTATTATTATCAATTTTTAAAACAGTTCAGGATTCTTTGATGAATAGAAAGATCCAAAGATCAGCATTTATCTGAAATAAAAAGTTTTTGTAACATTATACGTCATTCAAAAGCTTGGAGACAGTATAATTTTTTTTGTTTTGGAAAGAAATTATAGAAATTGATACTTTTATTCGGAAAGGATGCATTAAAATGATCAAAAGTGATGATAAAGATGTTACAATGTTATAATGTTACAAAAGATTTCTATTTAAGATAAATGCTGTTCTTCTGAACTTTCTATTCATCAATGAAACCTGGAAAAAAATCTACTTAGCTGTTTTAAACATAATAATAATAATAATAATAATAATAATATATAATAATATAATGTTTTTTTTTTTTAAACAGCAAATCAGAATATTAGAATGATTTCTGAAGGATCATATGACTGGAGTAATGATGCAAAAAATTCAGCATTGAAATCACACGAATAAATTGCATTTTAAAATGTATTCAAATAGAAAACCTTTATTTTTAATAGTAAAAATATTTCAATATATATATATATATAGTGATTTTAGTAATTATATATATATATATATATATATATGTACATATATATAATTAATTAAAACTTATTTAATTAATTATATTAATTAATTAACAGTATAACACTGATATATTAATTAATTATACATTTTAATTTTTTATTATTTAATATGTTTAATTTAAATGTTTAAATCATCTGATTGTATTAAAAATTATATATATATATATATATATAAAGCAAACTTGAGTTTGAAAAGGTTTTGAAAAATGATTAAAAATGTTTTTTAAGTGTTAAATTGATTTTTTTATTCAGCAAGGATCAATCAAAAGTGTCAGTAAAGACATTTATAATGTTACAAAAGTTTTATATTTTAAGTGAATGCTGTTTTTTTTAAACTTTCTATACATCAAAGTATTTTAAAAATAAATAATAAAAATAAAATATATCACAGTTTGAAACATGAAGTAACAGTTTTTAACATTAATAATAATAATAATAACAATAATACATTTTCGAGCAGCAAATCAGCATATTAGAATGATTTCTGAAGGATCATGTGACTGGAGTAATGATGCTGAAAATTCAGCTGTGATCACAAAAATAAATTACATTTTAAATTAAATCTAAATAGAAAACAGCTATTTTAAATTGTAAAAATATTTCACAATTTTACAGTTTGTACTGCATTTTTGATCAAGTAAATGCAGCCTTAGTGAGAAGAAGAAGCTTATGTAAAAAAGCATTTTAAAAATCTTACAGACCCCAAACTTTTAAACGAATGAATGGATCTATAAATATTATCTTTAAAATGCTTTTTAAAATGCTTAAAGTGCACTCACATCCACTTGTCCACATATATTCCCAGTTGCACAATCTTTCATCCATGAGTTTTAATTATTGTTATAGAAAATGCACATAAACATCTATTTGTAATAAGTTAGCGGTTGTCGTGATGTTAGTTTTGTGACTGAATTTTGTTAATTAATGCAATGTACTAATGGAAAACAGGCAGGTTGGAGTTAACAATTGAACATTTACATTTAGTGCACGTAGTGACTGGTTAAACTGTACACAAACGAGTTTAATGAATTCCCCATAAAATGTTTCCTACAGACTTTAAACATTTAGACTGAGTTCTGCTCCCAGGGAATGGGTAGCGCTGGTCCTCTGGGAAGTTAAAGGGCAAATCATCAGCAACCCAACAGAACCGAGTCATAAACAGCTCGACTTGTTTAGGCGAAGGCGTCCTTTGATTTAATCTGAGTCAATGTGTGCAGATTTGCGACACTTGATGGGAGAGATACACTGGACTGTGTTGCACTTAACCTGCCTGACACCTCGGGTGATTCGCTCCGGCTGGCTTTGACTGAAGCCTCGAATGACTGACACGCCGACTGCACTCGACACGGCGGCTCATTACAAATATAGATAGAAAAGCCCTGCCAGCTCAGTCTCTCAGAGCTTGAACCGTCATTCCTGCACTTGACCGTGAAGCACTCGCAAGGGTGCAAAGAAAAGCTATGACTGGAGCTGATAATTCATACTTCAACTCTTTCATGGCTAAATATTTTTTATCATTGATAATGTCATTATTCTATCCTTGAATATGATTCAATATAAAGTATTTATTGTTAGATGTTTTACTTGTTTTACAGCTGAAGTGTGTGAAAATCCTTAAAACAAGATCAGTACTTGAAAAGCAACACTGCAGATATTAAGACTAAGTTTTTATTAAGTTTTAAGAATTTTAAGAATTTTTTAAGTATTAAGTTTTTGAGTATTTTTTTAAGTATTAAGTTTTTGTATTTTTTTCTTACTGCACTGAAATATTGTTCATTTAAGTATAAAATGTTTTAAAAATATAATATTTAATAAATGTAATAAAATTAAATATAATAATTTTTTCTTAGATTTTTCAGAAATTGCTGGTAAATTTCACAAATAATTAAGTAACGTTGAATTAAAACATGAACTTTGAAAAACACTAAAATTATATTTTTTATAAGTCTTTGTATTATTAAAAATTCATATATATATATATATATATATATATATTAAAGGACACCAAATATTACCAAAAATATTCCATAAAACAATATCAATGAAGATACTGATTTTTTTTATTTATTTAATTTAATGTTACAGTGTATATAAAATGTACATAAATACCTAAACAATATTGTTATAATTCATAATTTATTAATAATTTACCCTGTAGATTTTTTATTCATTCATTTTTTTTATTATTATTATTATTATTTGTTTTTTATTTTTTATTATTGAAAGTCAATTTATATTATTTTAGGGATTTTTATATAACTGTAAAATGAGTCGAAAAGGCTCAATTATAATTATAATTATATTTAATAAAAAAATATCATTACCTTTTTAGATTTTGTAACTAAAAAAAATATGAATTAAGAATGTGATTAAGAAGCATTTATTATTTAACAAGTCAATTTATATTTTTAGGGGATTTTTATATTAACTGTAAAATGAGTCAAAAATGCTAATTAGATGTATATTATTTTTTAACTAATTATAATAAATGTCAGTTATTATTTAAGCTAATTATATTTGTATTTAATAAAAGATTATTAAAAAATATTTTAACTTAACAAAGACATTAAAAGTAAGAATATGATTAAGAACATGATTTTAAAATCAAATCACAAATACAAAATAAAATAAAATAAACTAAGAACATGTTTTTTGTTCATTTTATTTTATTTTATTTTATTTATTTTATTTATCAGTACAGCTGTGATTGTGCAAGCCACATTTATTTATTTATTTATTTATTTATTTTTGCTTGCTGATTTTCTTAAATGTAAAGTAAACAGTGTATGCATTTGTCCTGGACACTTCATGCATTTGATCGATTTATTTTAAAGCGCTTATCCGATTCCCAGTTCCCTGGAAATTTCCTGGAAATCAAACCCATGACTTTAGCATTGGCTGCAGAAAAACTGTACTTGAACATATTGCAAATTCAGCAAAAATGTACATGTAACTAATCGAATCAAATCACAGAAGGGGTTTTTCCTCCACATTTCAGAAGTCCAGTGAATGGGACCCATCACGGATGGGAGCGAACGGAGCCGGCGCTGGGCTCGGAGGGGTGTGTTTGTCTTTCTCAGATCAATAGCTCAACGCTGACGCTCTGAAAGACAATTTATGAGCCATAAAGGACAAGGCCGCTGCGTTTGCTCTAACGCCGTCTTTCTCATCCACTCGGGCTCTCTTGAGCAGCTGTGTGCTGGAGCAGGAGGTGATGAGGCTCACCGGGCTTCTCCAGATGGTTCACTGAGCGTTTGAGACGGGCCGAGGGGGTCCGGACAATGATTACAGTTTTGTGAAGCACCCAGGTGAAAATGATAAAAAAAAGAGATGAAAATAATCAATTTCTGCAGCAGCGGTGCTGTTTGACGCAGTGGGCAGGTTGTCGTGTCCACATTTGCTGTGTCTCAAGAATTGGTGTTATTTACAGTGGGACGTTTCTAATGCGCAGCGTGTGAATTATATGATGGCCTTCAGGGGGTTTAGCGGGGGGTTTAAGTACACTGAAAAAAACTGATGTAGAAACAATTTTACCTTAGAAATTGCTAGTAAATTTTACAAACAATTAAGTAATGGTAAGAAAAAAATATATTTATATAATATAAAAATGTATTTTAGTCTTATATACTTAATAGTATACATCAAAAAATTACTTTAAATGCAAAAATGTTATTATTATATTACTGTAAAATGAGTATAAAAAGGCCAATTAATGTAATAATGTGTATTATTTTTAACTAATTACAAGTAAGTGTATATATATGTTTATACTAATAACTAAGAGAATTATAAGCCTTTTTAGATATTTTAACTGAAAAAAAGACAAAAATGCAAATTAAGAATATGATTAAGAATTTAATTTTAAATCTAATTACAGAAGGAACTTTTTCTCCAAAAAAAAAAATCTTAAAAAACTAATTAATGATTTGTGACTAAAGATTTTAATTTAATTTAATGTAATTTAATGTAATTTAATTAATTTAATTTTATTTTATTTTATTTTATTTTATTTTATTTTATTTATGTAACATAGAATAGAATAATAATGTATTGTGTGTATGTTTATATAATAATAAAAATAATAGAATATTTAGCTTTATATTTAGTGTTATATACTTAATATACATTAAAAATTACTTTAAATGCAAACATATTATTGCTAAAAAATACATTTTTAAATCAGGTTTGCACTAGATTATTAGTTCATTTCTCAATCTACATGTAAATAATTTATTAATAACATTGAAAATAAAATATACAAAATCGCAAACGTTTGGCCTGTTTCATGCAAGAAACATCTGTGTACATTATGAAATCATTCTTATGTAAATTGCTGCATTTTTCACTGAAAAATGGCTTTACACGTACAACGAAATCTGCATTTGCAACAATTTATGCAAGAATGATTTTACACAGAAACTCATTCTACTCGTGTTTCAGAAACGAGGCCTACGAACGGCTATTTTTTGACATGAGACATAGTTCACAGTGATAAATTGTTCTTTTTGACCAATTCAAGTGCAGCATGAACTTCCAAAAAATATCATTTGATAACTTCATCCCTACATCTGCCGTCGTGTCAGAAATGACCTTTTGCTGTAGTGCTAACATTTTCTTTTTCAATATGAGAGATTCGAGGGCTGACAACCGCAACAATGACTCAGGAAAACATTAAAAAGAACAAATTCGGTGACAGATCGAGTCTCATCAGCAAACGCTAATGAAACGGCTCGAGCTACAGTAACACACTTCTGCTCCACAATTACACATGCATTAGCATCGGACTAACTTTTTAAGCCAAAAAACAGGTAAAAAAAAATTTATATTAATAGTATAACAAAAATGAACATGAATATGAGAATGACTTGATTTGATTTGACTCTAAAGAGCATTGTTTGCTTCTATTTTCATTTTACATGATACAGTTTCTTTCAACAATGATAAAAGATAAAACTTTCAGCATAAATCACGATTTTTCAGCAAAAAAAAGTCTAAAAAAAACTATTTAACTTTTTTTTCATCCCAAAATGTTTTGCATAACATTAAAAATGTATTTATTTTATTTTATTTTATTTTATTTTATTTTATTATTTTTATTATTATTATTAAATAAAATAAAAAAAATAATTTTTATTAGTTTTTTTTAGTGGTTTTCTCTGTGATTAGATTTGAAATTCATATTCTAATTCATATTCTTAATTTGCATTTTGTCTTAAATTATATTAATAATTATATAGAACTTACAAAAATACATTTATTATTATTATTATTATTAATATGTGTGATATGTACACTAAAATGTTACTTTAAATGCAAAATATTATTATTATTAAAATGGTTATAAAAATATTTTTAAATGATAGAATTTGAAAGACATTTTTGTAAAAAATTAAATATGAAATATTACATAATATGAGAACAAATAGTGTGAAAAATACTACAAGTATATATATATATATATATAATATGTATGTATATATATATATATATATATATAAATAAATACATTTTATTTATTTATTTTTTGAATGAATGAATAAAGGGAACATGAAAATATTCATTAAAATTAAATAAAATATTTAAAAAAAAATTAAATGTAATTTTACTATTAAAATAATTTTGAATTATATTAATAATTAAATAGAACTTACAAAAAATAGTATTAGTATTAGTATATGTAATTGGATAAAAGATTTGGAAATTACACAATAATATAGCGCAAACCTGATCTCTAGGTCAATCAGTCTTACAGTCAATTTATTTATTAAAACCGCAAAAGACCATTACATTACTTCAGTGTACCCTAATTAATATTCATGAGCTCAGCTTCCTCCACCACTGTTGCCACCACTTCCTAATACAAAGTGACGCCGGTTTTGAAGGTCCCCAAGATGCAATGCTGAGAGTCTGACCTTGTAGCGGAGGGTCAGAGGTGTAATTTTCAGAGGGACGAGTTCAGTGTTCCCATTAGTTGGGCA
This sequence comes from Labeo catla, assembly GCA_012976165.1. Taxonomy (NCBI): domain Eukaryota; kingdom Metazoa; phylum Chordata; class Actinopteri; order Cypriniformes; family Cyprinidae; genus Labeo; species Labeo catla. The sequence continues at coordinate 348,085 of VONZ01000322.1, forward strand.
CGGCGTGGGAATTAATTAGAAGCATGTGCAGCCCTATAAATGATAAATGGTCTGCAGTAAGTGGATGCAAGTGGAGGCTATGTATGTCACTCTCTTATGCATTGCATTATTCATACTGGTGCCGTTCTGGGTTTTTTCAGCACGAGCAGGGCAGCGATTGTCGTGCATCCTCAATTATTTCCCTTTCTGTCGCCTCGTGTCACGTTAACCTTCCTCGTCTCGTCCCCGCGCCCTGTTTATCTCCGCTGACCTTTTTTGTGATCCCAGAGCGCTGCTGATCATTTCTAACATCTGTTTGTGAAAGGGCAAATAAGTGTAGTCGCAGTTCAGAGCGCTTTAACTGTGACCTCAGGGCAAAGATGAGGCAAATTTGTTAGGGAATTAGAAGAGTAATAGAGTCGTACAACTGTTTACTCGCCTCAGCCTGTCTAGCGGCGTTCTCGTTACCATCAGTGCTGTTTTTTTGTTTGCTTGTAAACGAATCTGTTTTTGAATGAATCTTTTGAGTGAACAAATCATCAGTGCATGGAAGTGAACAACGTAACATAAATCAATAGCATTTAATTAGAAATGTGAAGGAGCTTTTCAATGGCAGAATACATTCATTATGAGTCATTCAAATCTAAAAAATTCTCTCTCTCTATATATATATATAAAACTTATAATAATAAAATAATACAAAAAATAAAATGCAAAAAAAAAACCAACGATTTAAAATCGAAAATGTAAAATTTTATTTATATAAAATTTTGTAAATATATACACATATTTTAATATATGGAAATTGTCAGTGTCTGAATGTATCCTTCATTAACATCAGATATAAATAAAATACAAAAAAATAATTAAAATGGATTTTAATATTTAAAAAATATTTTAATTATGTTAATATTTTTAAATAAAATAGAAATATAATAATATAATAATAAAATAATGTGAAAAAATAAAAATGTGAAAAAAAATTCAGTGTCTGAATGTGCCTTTCATTAAAATAAAATGAAATAAAATAAAATATTAAAAAATTAATTCATTACAATTTATTTTAATATGTAACAATATTTTAATTATATTTTTTTTTTTTTCAAATTAAACAGAAATATAATAATATAATGATAAAATAATGTGGAAAAAAATACAATCGTAAACAAAACAAACCCTGATTTACAACTAAGAATGTAAATTTTATTATTAAAATAAATTTTTAAACTATATACATACATATTTTAATATATGGAAATTTTCAGTGTCTGAATGTATTCTTCATTTAAAAAAAGTAATAATAATAATAAATAATTTCTAATATTTAAATAATTTTTTAATATTTAAAAAATATTTTAAATATATTTATATTAAAAAAATAGAAATATAATAAAATGTTAATAAAATAATGTGAAAAATAAAAATGCAAAAAAACTGATTTATGACTAAGAAATGTCTGAATGTATCCTTCATTAAAATAAATGAATTAATTACAATTGATTTGACAAATACTTTAATTATATTAATATATTTTTTAATTAAAATAGAACTTATAATAAAAATAAATGCAATTTTTTTATTTCATGCATCAAAAGCAACTGTCAATAATTAAAAAAAAATATTTGAAAAATGTAAAATAACTTTAAATGTCATTTTAATTAACTTTTTTGTTTTCATTTTTGGAAAGACAAGTATATTTGGTTTTACTCATCGCAAAATAAAAAATGTATACAAAAGACTCAAGATAAATGATTTAATTTAATTTAATTTAATTTAATTTAATTTTTGGAAAGAGAAATCTATTTGGTTTTGCTCATACTGTAGCAAAATAAATGTACATATTAAAATAAATATACATATTCACATCTTCATAAATACATTTGCTAGAAACTTTTGTAAACAACTACTTTGCTTTTAGACAAATCTGTTGAATGAATAATTCAGTGACCCACTCCTAATATCACCTAGTGATGTAAAGATGTAACTGACAAGAAAGAGTCACTGAACGAATCAGTGAACAAATCATTTTGGTGAACCTCAAACGATTCGGTGTGAATGATTCAAAAGGAGTGAGTGAGATGAATTCAGATGCTCAGCACTACAACGGCAGCCTGTATTTCCCAACCCTCCCCTCGTCTGTACTTCAAACAAGGCCTGTTTTCTTCCTACATCTGTGGGAGAACAGGCAATTGAGGGCCACAAGAGGACTGGTATTAGGGGAAGAGAGCTGGAAAAGGTGGAAAGACAAGAGCAGAGAGGAGGAGAGCACGCATCCATGCATGACAATGAGGATAGCATTCAATTAGCAGCAGTTCATGGCCTCTGATGTTGATTACCTAAGACAGGCGGCCGATCCTGGTCTCTCACTGATTAAAATAAAAGAAGGGCGGTAGAGGACAGAACGAACAGAGCGGGAAGTGTTACAATCCTCCTTACGGTCCGAGCAGGTACAGAGTGTAAGAGAGTACAAGTGTGTGGAATGGTAATTGGACCAATGTCTTAAAACCTGTCAAGAGTGTGACCCGGGCATATTTCACCCCAAAATCATGAGGAAAAGCTCTAAAAATGTATCTTGCTTAAAGAAAATTAAGCCTGTAAGACTTTTTACACCAAAACGTGACACTTAAACCCAACCTGAATTTAAAATCTCCTCTATCTACTTTCTTAATACATGATTTTGGGCTTATTTTGATTGATTTATTAAGTTATTATGGATAGCTATTTTAGAAAACCATTTATTATTACTATTTTTTAATAGTTTGAATTAGTTTTTATTTCTAAATGGACTATTTTCTTTTTAATTTTAGTAATGTTCCTTTTGTCATTTTTATTCGTTTTTAAATTTTTTGTATATAGTTTGTCTATATAGTTTTTAATCATTTTTATTTCAGTTGTACTTATTAAAGCCAGTTAAACTAAATACAAATGAGAATTATTTTCTTGACAACTAAGTTGAAAAAAAAGATTTTATTTTATTTTGTTATTTTTTTAATGTATTATTATTATTATTATTATCATTATTATACATATATTTTTTATTTTAGTTAGTTTATTTTATTTCATTTAACAAAAATGTTTTTCTATGGTTTTAGTTTTAACTTTCACTTCTTTTATGATCCAGTTAATTTTCGATGAATACAAATTACATAAATGTAAAAAAGAAAAAATATGATATTATATTATATTATATTATATTCTTTTAAAAATATGTATGTATATATGAAAAACCAAGGACATTCATCTTTTAATACAGTGCAGTAGTGAGAATTCTGAATTTTGTAAATAAATAAATAAATAAATATTTTTTAATGAAAAATATGATTAATGACTTAATTTTCCTAATGTAAATATTGTTTTATTGTTTAAAAAATATTTATTTATTGATTGATTTATTTTTGCATATTTTGTTATTTTAGTTCATGTTTATTTTATTTCAAGTAACAAAAATGTTTTTCAGTGGTTTTAGTTTTAACGTTCACTTCTTTTATGATTTAGTTAATTTTTTGATAAATAAAATCAAGAAATAAATCAAATCACAAATTAAAATGGGTTGCAAATGGTAATTCATGTTCACTTTAAGCCCATTTTTTTCAATTGTCATTACTGGAATGCAAAAAAATATATAATATAATATAATATAATATTTAAAAATGGTTATATATAACAAGGGTTGTATTTATGAATATATGTATGTATATATATATATATATATATATATATATAATTTTTTTTCTTTCTTGCATTACAGCAAAATGAGAAACCAAGGACATTCATTTTTTTGAGAATTTTGAGAACAAAAATGCAGTCTAGTAGTGAGAATCCTGAAACAAACAAACAAACAAACAAACAAAAATATGATTAATGACTTAATGTAAAATATTGTTTTTCGTTATTTTTGGAGGGAGCAGCCTGACCGGTAAATATTTTGATGCGGTTCTGCCAATCAGCATTACCCAGGAGGATTGGGGCGGGGCTTAGCAGCCCAGCACTCTCTCTGATTGGTCATGTATAGGGAATATAATTAATAATTCTTCAGTTTCATCTCTTCACTGTGTGTTTTCAACTCAGTGACTGTTAATGATTATTCCACTGGTGAATTAACATCTACACAGCAGTAGTTTGTGATTACCGGAAAGAGCTTTTTCATTCTTGAGAGATTAGGGAGTTTCATTTGTATCTCATTTGTACAAATCTTGGAATGAATGGCTTTTCTATTGTTCTTTTTAGTCTCCTCAGAAAGCGTATGAGATTTGACTGCATCCCACATGAGGATTGGGCTTTCTGAGCCATCAGGCGACCCTCGAGGAAGACCGCTTTAGTCTCGTAGGCCGCGGTTATTATCGGTGTCCCTCGGGACGGGGACGTCTCGTCGTGCGCTCGCGAGTTCAAGTCGCTCCCTTGATACGCCTGTAACGTACGCAGTCAACGTGTCTTTGGGTTCATATTATGGCACAGATTTAAAGGTCACGCTGTGACTAACACGCCAAAACACAATGACATTATAACCAAGCAGTCAAAGTGCTTTCCGAGTCCCGGCACATTTATTTATTCTCCCTTCCTGATAGAATTTGTCACTGATGATATTTGTGGATGATGGACTTGTTATGTCTGCGTCATGCTTAATTTTCGACGTAAAAGGCCTGACGCTGTCTGCATCACCGCGGTCGTTCATCATATTGACAGTTATATTATTTATCATCAAGATGGATCATCTACTAATTTGTACAGCCAGTGCTGTCTCTATTGGGTAGCGCTGGCTCGCCTTTCATCGCCGAAGACTCCTGCTCTTTAAAGGCCGTTTTAATTGAATGTCTTCATAGTAAGATTGGTGGCGAGTTGCTGCAGAAATCCATCATAAATTCCCTCGACAGAATTTCTATTTAAATCCTGGAACGTCTCATTTAATGTTAGCGGCGACCGCGTCAGGTAACGGCAGGCCGACATCAGAGGCTGAGTGCGTTTGTGTGTTAGCTGTCTGCTTTTCTTGCTTTCATTCATTGCAAATCACTCGTCAAATGTTGTATGTGCATAAAAATAAGCACTGACATTAACGCAAGTCATACTGTGACATGAGCGAGTTGACACTGGAAGAAAACGAAGCTACTCGTCATCTCAGCGTTCACTGACTTCAGATCAGTCAGCTGTGGGGTTGAGGAGAGACTTAGTGTGAATGAAAGCAAAACAGTTTAACTCTTAATGTGCTGAAATTGTGAAAATTACAGTTTACTCATGCTCAGCTTTACATTTTAAAATATATTAAAATAAAATAGTTATTGTTAGGGGTTCAAGCGTGTAGCGCTGAAACCCTATTGTGATTGTTCGAATGATCACGGATCAGTAAAAATGATTGTGTAGACCAAACCGTATGTCATAGAGACTTGAAACTTGAAGGGATAGTAGTGCTCACACCGCCTACAATGTGACCAAGTCTAGCCCAAATCGGCCTGACGGGGGTGCTACAGTGATCAAAAGTACCAATTTCTCTCAAACCTTTGGGATCATGAGTCAATCAGCCCCACTTTTGAGTTTTGTTACGATCTGCCTCCGTTAACCTTGCCTAACAGGTGCTCAAACTTTGTTGGCCAATGATGGCCATGTTTCTTTGAGATACGCAAATGTCCTTGTAGACACTTGTGGCATTTTAGACCAAGTCCGTAAACACACTGATTTTCATGTTGATAGGACAAATGGTGGTGCAGTTATAGCCATTTTTATGTTTTTGTTCCCTCTTATAGCGCCACCAAGTGGCCAAGCTCCGTGATTTTTTTCCCTGTGGCCAGAAATTGAGCTCTTGCATAAGTTTTCTGAGTTTGGCAGAGATATCTCATTCCGTTCAGGAGTCACAGGAATTTTACTAAAAGTGGCCCCGCCCCTTTCAAACGTTGAAAAAGTCGAAAGTTTACCTTTTTTTGGATAATTTGTGATATTCGCTCTCTAGAGAATCTTTCTGCACTGGTTTGGTCCCGATCGGGTGAAAAACCTAGGACTAGTTCACAAGAGTCAAGTATCTTATGTCAATTGAATCCTTGGCTCACGCCGGACAAAATGCATGCCTTAGATTTGAGTATTCGTGTATTTCACATTTTTTGAAAAACCTACTTCAGCGAACTAGTCCTAGGTTTTCATCTAATCAGGACCAAACCAGTGCAGAAAAATTCTCTGGAGAACAAGTATCAAGAATTATCCAAAAAAAAGTTGAACTTTCGACTCATTGTTGCAAAGGGACGGCAAATAGTTCGAAAAGGACAGGGCCACTTTTAGTAAAATGCCTATAACTCCTAAAAGGAATGTGTCTGCCAAACTCAGAAAACTTATGTAAGAGCTCAATTTGAGGCTACAGGAAAAAAATTGCGGCGCTTGGCCGAAATGCATGCCTTAGATTCGATCGTGAGCCTTGGCGAAATTTTTGGGTATTTCACATTTTTTGAAAAACCTACTTTTGCGAACTAGTCCTAGGTTTTTCACCTGATCGGGACCAAATCAGTGCAGAAAGATTCTCTGGAGAGCGAATATCATGAATTATCCAAAAAAAGTTGAACTTTTGACTCACTGTCGCAAAGGAGCGCCGAAACATTTGAAAGGGGCGGGGCCACTTTTAGTAAAATGCCTATAACTCCTGAACGGAATGAGACATCTCTGCCAAACTCAGGACACTTATGTAAGATCTCAATTTGAGGCCACAGGAAAAAATCGTGGAGATTTATAGCACCACTTGGTGGTGCTATAAAAGGGAAACAAACATAAAAATGCCTATAACTGCGCAACCATTTGTCCTATGAACATGAACATCGCTGTGTACGGTCTTGGTACGATGTGACAGAAGTGTCTACAAGGACATTTGCGTATTTCAAAAAAAAAAAACATGGTCGCCATTGGTCAACGAAGTTTGAGCGCCTGTTAAGCATGGTTAACGGAGGCCAATTGGAGCAAAACTTGGTGGGCCTGTTTGACTCACAGCCCCAAAGGTCTGAGAGAAATTTGAAAGAAATCGGCCACTGCGGGACAATGTTGTGTTTTTCAAGGGCGTAAAACATTTGTACATCACATGGTTTTTCACATATACGTGCGCTAATCATATCATACAATAGAATAACTCATTCCGGACAACGTTGCCTCTAGAACCACTGCTGTCAATCAAATTGTTTGTTAAATGATTGAGAAGGTGTAAAAAACCTACTTTTGCAAACTAGTCCTAGGTTTTTCACTCAATCTGGGAAAAAAAAAACACTGCAGTACAGTTCTATGGACTCTCTAGGTCAATAATTATCAAAAAAAAAGTTGAAATTTACCGTTTGGGAAGCTATAACGGGGTCGTTTAGAAAAGGGGCCTGTACAAATTTACCCAGAATCCTATGAAGCCTAAAGGAAAACTCAAAACCTGCTGAGCACATGCAACAGGTGATTCTAAACAAGCATGCAAAGTTTTAAGGGGATCAGACCACAGCGCTATAACGGTCATAACCATTAAAAACATAATATTTCTATAGTAAATTACCTGGATTTGCTAAAAAAGCTTTTTAAAATCATTGATTTAGGTGGTTTTAAGCTTGCTAAATAATGTATTTATAAGCCAGTCTTGGTTAACATAAGAGTAGTAATATTATACTACTAAACTTCCAGTAAAAAGTTTGGAAAATTTAAGATTAAGTAGTCTTTTCCGCATTTATTTAATTAAAAGCACAGTAAAAATAGTAATAATGTGAAATATTATTACAATTTCAAAGAACTGTTTTCTCTTTGATTACAATTTAAAATTTAATTTATTTCTTTGATGCAAAGCTGAATTTTTAGCTTCATTACCTCTGTCTTCAGTGTCACATGATCCTTTAGAAATCATTCTAATATTCAGATTTGCTGTGCGATTATCATTGTTGCTCAATTATTCATAACATTTCTTATTAATTTGACTACATTAGGAGTAAATGAATATATACAGTATTATTGTATTTTCATATTTTATATTTATATGTCTTTATATACATATATAAAGAGTTAGTTAATAAATAATATATAAAATATTTTTTAAATAAATTATTATTTATATATTTTTTATCTAAATTAAATTTACAAATAATTGTCAATTTTTTAGAAATGTTGTGTTTGTTTAAATGTAATATGTATATAATATATATATATATATATATATATAATTTTTCTGTATCATTTTATTTTTATTTTTATATGTGCACATCTCAATTGCTGTAATCGTATGGGCCTGTATATATATAATTATAGCAACTGCAATACACTTTTAGATGCAGTCGAATGACTATAAAGGCTTGTGATGGACAGTTTTGATGTCCGGCAAAGAGCGGAAAGGATGACGGGTGGAAATGAGTAAAGGACTGCCGTAACAAGCATGCGATGGCTTTAATCCCACTGCTCTCCACTGCACCATGTTGTGCCTTTGCTGCTGTTTGTTTCATGCTTAATCATGTCTCCCAAAGCCACTGACCTACTCAATTAAATTCTGGACCAATTCTGTCTGGCGGTTTATTATTTTTATTTAAGGAGAAAAAAAGAAGACAAATAAATCGGCAGAATTTGAGTGTTCAGACATCAGCGGGGAGGATGAACAGGCAGAGGGGAATCTGTAAATATGATTGCCTCGGTAATTAAGAAGAGAAGACGTGGGGGAGCGAGAAGAAAACCGAGCTGAAATGGTTGGAGGAAGGTGTTAGACCTATCTGTAATGTGTTTGCCACAAGATTACAAAGAGGAAAACAGACGGATTACTGAAGGAGGAGGAGCTCGGACTATATTAGTGCCGTTTACTGTTCGCTTCAGTTCTAGAAATGCTTCATATGTCACTGTTCGTGCTGCATGATTAGAATTATTTAAGTTTGGTAAACGATATTGTAATTATAGGCCGATGCTACTATGTTTTTAGATATTTGATTGTCAAAAAACCCTTTTGACCATGCTTTTAAATGCTTTTTTACAGGTTTAAACCCTTATATGTGCATTTAGATAGATGTAATGAAAATGGCCAGGCTTTTTATCTGCATTAAGGCTAAGAATTGACCAATAATTGACTTGACTGATATTTTTTTTTTATTTTATTTTATTTTATTTTTATTTTTATTTTATACCAACATTTACTGGATCTTTAAAGAACTGTAGTCTACAATACTATCACAAAACTGTGTTTTAACCAAGAAAAATGTCTTTCCTTTGCAAAAATGTGTATAGCATTTTATTTGCACGTTCTAAATCTCAAAACTAAGGTGAAAATAAACTTTATTTTGTTTGCTAAATAATTTTGCATAACTATAATGCCATTAAAAAAAATATATAATAATAAAATAAAATGAAATAAAATAAAATAAAATAAAATGGTAAATATATTTTTCAGCATACATTACTCACATTTTAATAGCTAATAATTTGCAAAAACACATAGCATTTTTTTAAAACATTTTATTTATAAAAATAAATCAAAGCAAAGACAGAAAAATAAAGTTTGCAAAATAATTTACTTAAATATAATGGCATTAATAATAATAATAATAATAATAATAACAATAATAATAAATGTTCACTGGTAAATTAATTTTTATAGCTGTTCATTTAGCATTTTATTCACAAGTTATACATAGCTCAAAACTAAGATGAAAATAAACTTAACATTTAATTTACTAAAGTATTTTGCATAAATTGAATGGCATTAATAATAATAATAATAATAACAGTTGTTCACAGGCATTTTTATGTAAATTACTTTTTTAGCCATTAATTAACAAAAATGTGTAAAAAAAAATACAAATTAAAAATTAAAAATAAAATTAAGTTTGCATAAATTTTACATAAATATTATTGCATTGATAATAATAATAATAATAATAATAATAAAACAAAATTTAAAAATACATTTTAAATTAATTTTTAGTCAGGATTGTTTTGGTAAGATACATCAACAAAACATAAATACTGACATTATTATTTTAAAAAATAAATAAATAAAATCAAAAGTACTTTGCAAAAATGGTATTATCTTTTCAATTAAGACGTTGCACCCTAAAAATGTAATTCCTAATTAAAATTGATGCTTTGTGAAAGTTTAACTTTCTTTCAGTATTTCTTTGAAAATGATACAGTTCGGTCACTGTGACAGATTGGCAGCTAATAAAATAAACATGCAGTAAAATCGTCGTATAAATGTACCGACTCGTGAGCAGCGAACTGTTGTTGTTTTTCATGTAGTATTTCATCCCTAAAGGCCTTGATTTCATTTGTATGCATATTTACACAGATTTCTTCAGTTGTTACGTCATCGTGCCCTTTCTGCTGTGATTTCTCCAGAGGGCATAAGTGTACTTGTGCAATATTGGTGTGCTACACTGCTTCACTCCAGCTCACAGACCTTCATCCCGGCGTCAGATGAGCGTGTGAGGTGTACGTTGGCAGCCGTGGTGAAAGGCCGAGATCAATCGTGCCGTCGCGTGTCTGGAACAAAGTGCTCCAGCCCCGGTGTTGATGTGCTGGAAATTGCATCTTCAAGGAAACGTGCCTGATGAGATAGTGGGATCAATAGAGAACAAGATCAGCTGAATGACAATATCCCAGCGCTCGGCTCGCTGATGTTCTTATACGGCACGTCTCATCCGTGCGCCGGCCTACCGGGAACCCAGAGGCCAAACTTTGTCCATCTGGAAGCGTTCGTATATCCTCACAGGCAGATGGTAAATTGACCATTCAGAAGTGGAGTGAATGACGCGATCTGCAGGTGATGTGATGAGAGTTGCACGCCCGAACCCCTGTGAATTTGAAGTTAATCTGAATCAGAATTCACTTAATACATGTTCCTGGTCCTATTATGAACAATTCAAGTGCAGTATGATTCAGATATTTTCTGTTAGGCCAGTAGTTCTTCCACTTTTGCTGACTGTACAACCAAAAAATGATTATATTTTATATTATTTATTTATTTTAGCAGTGAATTAAAACATATAATTTTAAAACATATTTTTTGTATTCATTTTATTTTATGTTTTTTATTTTAAATTTTAAATATTTCTTTTAATTGCTTTCATTTTAATTAAAAATTTTAATTTCAGTTTCAGTTTTAATTAGATATTCATTTAATGTATTCATGTAATATTTCATGAAATATTTATAAATAAATTTATATTTTTTATTTGTTTTCACAGTTTTTACAGTTTTTAACATTTGCTAGAATGTATTTCATTTATTTTAATCTTCATTTTAAAATTACTTTATTTTGTAATTCATTCATTATAATTAAATATTTAGATTGATTTCAGCTTTTGTATTCATTTTTTATTTTATTTTTTATATAAAATATTTTTATATTTGTTTTCATTTTCAATTTTTTTAATATTTGCTATATTTTTTCATTTTAATCTTACAGTTATTTATATTTATTTTATTTTTTTGTGTTTTATTTTAGATAGCATTTTTGTATTTGCTTGAAATGTTTTTTCTTCATTTTAATTTCATAACATTTATTTGGTATAAACGTTTTTGTATAAAATATTGTTTTATCTTATTTAAATCTAATTTAAATTAAATAATTTAATTTATTTTAATTTTCATTTTGTATTCTTTATATATATATATATATATAACATTTTTATATTTTATATTTGTCTTTCATTTTTAACTTATTTGCTAGACTTTTTCATTTTAAAATTATTTACATTTATTTTATTTTTCATGTCTTATTTTAGATTTAAATTTTTTAACGGTGCATTTTCATATTTGCTACCAATATTTTTTCTTGACTTTAATTTTTAAAATGTATTTTGTATAAACTTTTTAATATAAAATATTTTAGATGTTATATTTGTTTTGAATTTTTAACAGTGCATTTTTATATTTGCTATTTTATGTTCATATAAAATATTTGAATTTTATTTTAATCTTAATTTTAAAACTATTCACGTTCGTTTAGTTTTTTTTATTTCGATTTTAATTTTAGTCTTTATTTTTAACAGTGCATTTTTATATTTGCTAGATTTTTTTCGTATAAAAAATGTATATAGAAAATATTGTTATATTTTTGTTATATATTTATGCTTTTTTCCTTCATTTTTTAAGTCTTTTTTCTTTTGAAAAAGAAAATGTGCAACAAGCTGAAAATATTACAGCTTTATTGTAACTCCATAAATTAATAAACAAACTTTTTTGAGCATAGTTTTCAACACTTGCTCTCAAGTGGAACATTAATGTACAGTATTTTGAAAAATTCATCAAAATGTTGTTTTGCACTTCACTGACTGTCAGTTCAAAGACAAAACCAGTTCAGAATGTCTTTTGCGTTTCTCAAAAAAAGACAGAGAATGACTAAATGACTGTTTTACTCATAAACACGTCAGATGACGGAAGCAAATGGCTTGTGAGCGTCACGTTAACATGCAGTGGCCCACGGGCGCTTTCCGCTCGCTCACGTACTCTTACAAGTGCAGTGTACTTGAAGATGCGGCGTGTATCTAAACACCTCCGCCAGAGCACCTACGAATTTGCCCGTGGCGTCTGCGTTTCCTGTCGTTTCCTGTCTAAGAGCTCCGATCATGCCTAATGTGTATTGAGAGCTCACGTGTGATGCATACGAACACACACACACACTTACATACGAACACACACATCGCGCCCATGCCAAGTCCAGCAATGCGGCAGATTTTTTCCCTCCTCCCCACTGTGGCTGTTGCCATGGCAACAAGCTCCGGTTTTCTGGAATTGAAAAGTTGAATCTGACAGGAAGTGTGAGCGTCTCCGGGGGGCGGGAAGAGCGGCGGTGGGGATAATAAGAGGGGTGTGGACCGGAGCAGGTGTGGACCGACGGACTCCCGGGTTTGTGCAGGTCCGCCGCGGGGTGCTGATTGCTCCCAAAACATTGACTCCTTATGTAAATAACCGCTGGCCTCCGGGCTCCGCACGGGTTAAGGGTTCACAAACACAGACGCGGACTGCTGTTGACTTTATCCGACAGCTTTACACCTTCTACAGAGAGACGCTTGACTGTGAGGAAGAAAAATTACCCTTGAAATCACTTTAATATCTCATTCGTTTCTCCCAGAAAGCTTTGGCTGGAGTATTTAGCTTCTCAGATGTTTCTCCTAAGAAAAAGAGGCCAATAATTTCACATGTGTCTCTTTCAAAACAGATCTGCGTGGTGTGAATTTTTGTATTTTCCTGTGTAAATTTTAATTTTTTTTTTTACACAGGTGTTTTTTCCCATATTTTGAATTATGCTTTGGATTGTGTAGCATTTAAGAGTTGAAGAAAATGTCTGTAAATTTATTTCAAAATATTGTCTTTCTAAACATTATTTGTTATTATATATGTTATTATATTGTTTTTCTACGGATTTGTTTCTTAGATTGGTGTTTTTTGTTTTTTTTTTTACTATTAATTTTATTTAAAAAATATTTAGTTTTCATGTTACATTTTTATATGACATATTTTTGTTTTATATATACATATATTTAAATGTTTTTAATGTTTTTATGTTTAGATTTTTTAGAAATATTTTTTAATGTAATCTTAATTTTAAAATATTTTTTTTAAATATGTATTTTGCATTTTATTATTTTTTTAAATAAAATGTTTAGTTTTTTGCATTTATACATTTTATTTTTAGCAATGCAATTTTATATTTTCTAAAAAATAATGTTTTTATTTATTTTAACTTTTTTATTTTAATTAATTTATTTTGTATTTTATTTTACATTGTAAAATATGTTGTAATTGTAATTGTTTCATAATAATCGTAAAAAATATTTTTTTAATTTTAAATTAAGTTAAATGTTTTGTGGTTATATTTCTAGAAATATTTTTATTTTAATCTTAATTTTAAAAGAATTTATTTTAGATTTTTATAAAAAATATTTTTGCTTTTTATATTTTCTTAAATAAAATATTTATTTTTCATTTTACATTTTTATCTGAAATATTTTTGTTTTTTATATATATATATATTAAATTTAAATGTTTTTAATGTTTTTCTGTTTAGATTTTCTACAAATATTTTTTTACTTAATCTTAATTTGAAAATAATTTATTTTTTATATTTTTATACAAAAATGCATTTTGCATTTAATTTTTTAAAACAAAATACAGTTTTTAGCAATGTAATTTTATATTTGCTAAAAAATAATGTATTTATTTATTTATTTATTTTAACGTTTTTCAAAAATTTTAATTATTTTATTTTGTATTTTATTTTACGTTGTAAAATATTTTTTGTTTCATAAAATTGGTAAAAAAAAAATTAAGTTAAATTAAGTTAAATGTTTTCTTATATGTTTTTTGTTTATATTTTCTAGAAACATTTTTATTTTAATCTTAATTGTACAAGAATCTATTTTATATTTTTATACAAAAATATTTTTGCATTTTATATTTTCTTATACATTTTTTATCATTTGCTGAAAATAATGTTATTTATTTTAATTTATTTAATAATTTATTCATTATTTTATTTCACATTGTAATTTTTTTCATTATGTTTCATAAAAACATAAAAAATGTTATATCTTGAGTTAATAATTTAAATATTTTAATGTTTATATTTTCTAGACTTTTTTGTTTAATAAATTATTAATTTTCTTACAATGTTTTGTTTTTGTAAATATATATTTTTTATTTAGTAGTGTTAGCAATGCATTTTTATTATAATGAAAAAATAATAATAAAAAAGGTTACATCTTAAGTCAAATATTGTATTTTTTCATGTCATATTTAATATAATTTTTTATAGAAATATTTCATGTCATTATTGTTATAAATATTTGTTTTGGGCCATTTGTTTTGGGCCATCAATTTGCTTGTTTTTTTTTTATATCTCAGTTGTTTTTCTATGATAGCACTGGGATTAAATGGCTCCTCTTTCTCACATTTCTCTCCTTAAAAAGTTCTGTTACATTCGTTCTTTTATCTCTGTATTCTCACTGTATGTCAACTACAATCCTATTTGAGTTTTTACTGTGCTAAGGAATGTTAGAAGCATTTGAGCGAACGGAAACACATTCCGAGCGATGAAGCTTTATGAAGTTTTATTTATTAAGTGCCCAAAGCTCAAGGTCACGTCACAGAGAGAAAACAGAAATCTTATTCCTGACGAGAGTCCTGTGCACTTACTGAGAGAAAGCAACTGTGTGATGAAAAACAGGCCAGTGCGAGGTGCATTAAGGGCATCTGCACACTTTGTCCGGAAACACATTTGCAGTACGCCTGCAACATCAATGCGAGTGTCTGTTTAACAATGTAGCAAGTTAACGATTCGTGTCATTGAAGTTTGTCCCTTTGGATTTGACAGCAGAACTTAACATGTACAGAGCGACACTTGAGCTTGTCTGCTGCGGAGAATGTGAGATGCTCTCAAATGGCAATTTATTCAGGACAAGCAGCAATGAGACATGCATGTATACTATATTAAGTGATGTTGAGCATTTCAAACGTGCTCCTTATGCTCAGTAATGGTTCACTGCCTTATGTAAGGCTGGGTTGCTTTTATTTCCAGTTGTGAATCAGACCCCAGATCACCTTTTGAAGCAGGTTCAGTTGAGGACTTTCTTTCTCCTGTGGAACACAGATGGCAAAATACAGATTATTAATTAATAAAGACTCATTTTCATGCATTTCCTTGCACAAAACTACATTATGCATTTACAATAGCACATGATTTGTAAATTAATACATTTGGCATTTGCAAAAATCATAAATAGCCTTATGTGTATGGCGTTTCTGACATAGTAAACTTGCTCGTAAGCTCACCCGGTATAGCACTGCACTTGCAATGTCTTCATAAAAGAGACTCGTAGAAGCAAGCTAAAATGGCATGGATGCTTCAGCAGTGCATTTGATAACTCTATCTGTTAGGTTCAGGATAGAGTTTAGTGTAGAGCGAAAGAGTGTTAACTTTTTAGTGACATTCACTGGACTAGTTGCCAAGGCAGCATTTGTCATTTTTGTTGAAGAACTAAAATAACTAAAGCTAAATAAACTAAAAATAATAAATACAACAGAATAAAAGCTAATTAGACATATAATTGGACATATATTTTCAAACTATTATATTTTTATAATATTATTAAATGTCTTTATAGAATACCTTTATATTTTCAGTTTTCACATTAAATTTTTTTTGGTCATTTTAGTCATTTAATAATTTTTTATTAGTGTAAATAAAATAAACTAATCAATAATATGTAAGTTAAAAACTATTATATTATTATGTATTTTTAAAATACTATTATAATGTTATTAAATACCTTTATAAGATTTAGTAATATTTTGAATTAGATTTTCACATTAATTTTTCACATTTAATTTTTCACATTAGTTTTTAATTTTTGTTTAGTTTTTTGATCATTTTTAGTCATTTAGTCATTTTTTTATTAGTTTAAATAAAATAAACTAATACAAATAAAATCAATAATATATATATATATATATATATATATATATAAAAATCTATTATACTATTATGTATTATTAAATACATTATTAAATATTATATTATTACACTATTATAATATCTTTAAATACCTTTACCTATACATTTAGTAGTGTTTTGAATTGGATTTGAATTTTTGAATTTTTAAATTTTCAGTTTTAACATTCATTTTAGTTTATTTTTTTGGTCATTTTAGTAATTTAGTCATTTTTTATTAGTGTAAATAAAATAAACTAATACAAATAAAATCAATAAACTATTATACTATTATGTATTATTAAATAGTATAATATTATAATTTTACCATAATATTATTATAAACCTTTATAGGATTTAGTAATATTTTGTATTAAATTTGAATTTAGAATTTTCATATTTTCAGTTTTCACATTCATTTTGTAATTTAGTAATTAACAGTTTGTTTTGTTTTGTTTTGTTTTGTGTCATTTTTATTTGTTTAAATAAACTATTAAATATATAATATAAAAGTTAAAATGATATATAGACATCCTTTAAAAATAATAATAAATTAAAATGTATTTAAAAATCTTAAATAAATAATAACACTAGATAGCCATGTTTAAAAAAAAAAAAAATACATTAAAATTCACTTCAATTTTATACTGTTATAGTATTTAGTAATATTTTGAATTGAATTTGAATTTTGAATTTCTATATTTTCGGTTTTCACATTATTTATTTATTTTTTGGTCATTTTTAGTCATTTAGTCATATTTATTTGATTTTATTTTATTTTTATTAGTCATTTTTATTTTCATTATTATTAAGTTAAAAATGCTAAATAGACATATTAAAAATAATAATAAATAAAATGTATTTAAAAATGTATTTAAATCATCTACAAGTTAAAAACATTATATAGACATAAATATTAAAAAAATAAACACTTTATAGACATAAAAATATATTTATATTATTCATAAAAATATTTAAACACTATATAGGCATGATTAAATAATATTAATAGTAATAAAAATGACTAAAACACACAACTGAATTACTAAAACTTACTAAAATGAAAGTGAAGACGTTCAAAATTTTAACAAAAACTATAACAGT
Organism: Labeo catla; assembly: GCA_012976165.1. NCBI lineage: Eukaryota > Metazoa > Chordata > Actinopteri > Cypriniformes > Cyprinidae > Labeo > Labeo catla. The sequence goes on from VONZ01000322.1 coordinate 365,564, forward strand.
ATATCGATGATATTAAAGCAAAACTGCTTTATGGAAAAGAGTTCTTAAAAAATGCAAGAAAGAAAGTCAGATTTAGGAAGGACGTGCAAGTGAGTTTTTGGCAGAATTATTCCTTTAAATGTTGATGAAACCTCTCCCCTGAACATTGTCTCGGTTTTTATCTCAGTCCAAAGTCTTGGAAGAATTAATTAAGTTCTGAGTTTCTCCTCTCGCTTTAATGCCTGCAATTCTTGTCTAAATTTCCATCCTTTCTTCTTTTCCGACCCATTAATTCTCGATTCCCGTGTCTCAGGAGGAGGCGGCGAATGAGCTAGAGACATCACAAACCTCACGTTCCTTTTTGGTCTTCCACCTTTTCCCCATCCGCCTCGTCCCAACACCCCAGCGCACTTCAAAATCAACTTGATTGACATATCAAGGATAGTCCCCAAACACTTGAGTGAAAAACACTTTTTGAATTTAAGCTAAACGTACACACAACTTTAATGTGTCACACTTTCATGTGTCAGTGCATCTCCTGCTGCCTCCTCCCGATGGATTTGCATGTTTACATACTTCATCAGACGGTTCAGGAGGTGACGAGAGCGTGAGCAAGATGGCGGCTGAGATTGAAACGATGGCGCAGGCAGCCGAAGGAAATGTTGAGGTGGGCGGAGCCTCAGAGATTAGGGAAACCGCTTCCTGTCTAGCAAATACTGTAGCCTCTTCGAGTTTTTGACTATTCTAAGTTTGGATGGACAGACTTTTACCCTTTCAGCATTAAAACACAGGTTTTTCATGCTAAATATTTTAGAATAAACTTCAAACGATCCAGTGAATATTAAAAATGTGACCCCAAAAAGTATTCGGACACTTTTATGTAACTTTTCCAATAATTTTTTAATTTCCCAATTGGTCTGGATGTCATTTGTAGTGGATATATGAGGTTAGTTTACAAAATTTGACAACCAGAAAGTACTCTATTTTAGTTTTACAGTTATTTATTTGTTTGTTTGTTAATTTAAACATCATTTTGTGTCATGTTTTGATTGAAAAGTGTGCAAATTTAATACTAAAAGAGGCCGTGGCAGTTTAATATTTATAGGCTGTACTGTTTAGTATTTAATATATGTGTGTGTGTGTATATATATATATATATATATAGTTGATTTTTATATTTTAAATAAAATAAACTAATAAAAATTAAAATAAATAAAGCTAAATATAATATAAAATAAATTAAATTGATAGATTAAAATAAAATTAAATTAATTAATAGATTATTATTTAGCTTTTCTTTTTTATTTGAGTTTTAGAGTTGGAATTGGTGTACTAAAATGACTAAAATTATTTCAAATTATTAATGACTTATTTTATTTACTTTATATTTTATTTAGCTTTAATTAAATCAATTTTATTAAGTTTGTTTTATTTAAAATACCGACTAAAATTACCAAAAAAAATAAATAAATAAATAAATAAACAAAAAGAAATGTGAAAACTGCAAATGTAAAAATAAAAACTAATTTAAAAAGCTGAAATCAAATGTTAGAGTTGGAGTTGGTGTACTAAAATATTTTAAGATACTAATATTTTATTTCATCTTTTTAAATTAGTTTTTATTTATACATTTTCCATTTTTACATTATTTTTGGTCATTTTTTATTATTTAAATTATTTTTATTTATTATATGTTATTATTTTTAAATTAATTAAAGCTAAATATAATATGAAATAAATAAATTCATTCATTAATAGATTTTTATTTAGCTTTCATTTATTTTTATTTAAGTTTTAATAATGTTAGTACTCATACTACAACTTTAATATTTTATTTCAGTTTTTTAAACTAGCTTTATTTTTATTTTTTTATTTTTTATTTTAATTTTCATCTAAGCATTAATCATTTTATTATGTGCTTTTTATATAATTTTTTATATAATTATAGTACTTAAACTTCAACTCTAATATTTTATTTCAGCTTTTTAAACTAGCTTTATTTTTATTTTATTTAAATTTTCATCTAAGCATTAATCATTTTATGTGCTTTTTATAGAATTTTTAATATAATTTTAGTACTCAAACTCCAACTCTAATATTTTATTTGAGCTTTTTAAATTAGCTTTATTTCTTTTTAGTTTTTATTTTAATTTTAATGTAAGTGTTAATCATTTTGTTATGTGCCTTTTGAATATTTTTTTTATATATAACTTTAGTACTCAAACTCCAACTGAGCCTTTTAAATTAGCTTTATTTTTATATTTTCATTTAAGTTTTTATTTTAATTTTCATTTATGTATTAGTGATTTTGTTATGTGCTTTTTATATTTCTGTTTAATGCTAATTTATTATTATTACAGTTTTAGTCATTTTTGTATTTCAGCTTAAGGTTACGTTTTTACATAATTTTAACTTTTATTTTGTTTCAGTGCTTTTTAATAGTTTTCATTAACAATAATAGCACTGGCATGAGAGGAACTGACTTCATAAAGTCACTAAAAATCACCAAAACACCGGCTGATTCACCGAGCAAAAATGAGAAGTGAGGTTAGCGAAGAGAGATTTTCTCTAATTCACTGACATGTCAAGTGTTTTCCGATCTCTTTGTGACCATCTTCTCAGATGAGGTCCACAATGACTCGTGGCCTCCAGAAGGTCACAGATCTTCAGTGTTGCAAAAGGACCATTGCACGCGCTTTGAAAAGCAGCACTCAACGCTTCAAAAAGCCTCCTCGTGTTTCCTCTGACCCAGTTCTTTTAATTGAGCTTTCCCTTTTTTCCCTCAGCTGCATCTCTCTCTAATCCCTCATGAGTCAGTGTTTCTCTGTCTCCGTGTGTGTTTTCCTATTTGCTGCTGTCCTCCTCTGCCACTCTTCCTCCTCGCGTCTCATTACCGGCATCCTACAATCTTCTCCACTTCTCCTTTTCCAAAGTCCAATATCATTCTTCTCGGCCTCGAGCACTCGCCCCCCACCCCCTCCGTCCGCCCTTTATTCAATCTATTTGTCTCTCGTTCCTCTTGAAAGCCTCAATCCCGTAGCTTCTCCATCTCTCGACCTGCTTCCTGGAGATTCTGCGGCACTGAGCAAATCCGAAACTGATTTCGCCTCTTCCTGCAGGAGAGGCGAATCGCGTGTGAGATCTCTGTAATTTTTCAATTGCTTCTCCTAGATAGCAGTGAGATTAAATGGAGACTTTTGCTGAAGTCTCCTGCTTTTCAGACCACAGTAATCTCATCTCTACTGAAGTCTACAAACAAGCCAAAGATCTAAATATGAACACAAATGCTATTAGCTTTATATTTCTAGTATTATTCTATATGACATTTGGCTATTTTATTTTATTTTATATTTTATTTTATTTTATTTTTTATTGCTTTGCATTGCTAAAGTGTGCAAAAAATAAAAAAAATTTTAAAAAATTTTTTGAATTGGATTTGAATTTTGAATTTGTACATTTTCAGTTTTCACGTTCATTTTAAATAGTAATTTTTAGTCATTTAGTCATCTTTATTCATTTTAAATATAAACTAATAACAATAAAATTAAATTGATACATAAATATAAATGAATAGCTTTAATTTATTTGTATTTCAATTTTAGTAACTTTAGTACTCTAAATTAACTTTTTTTTAAGTTTATATTTTATCTGTTTTAATTCAGCTTTTTTATAATTAGATTTTTATTTTTATATTTTCATACTTAATTTTAGTCATTTTGTAATGTGCTTTTGTCTTTTTTATTAGTTTTTTATATTTCTATTCATCTTTATTTTATTGTTATTTCAGTAATTTTAGTACTTCAACATATTTTATTTAAGTTGATAAGGTTATGTTTTTCAAGTTGTCATTTAATATATAACTTTCATCGTCGGATTATTTCAGTTAATAAAAGTGATTTTTAATACTTTTAATTTTAGCAATAACAATAACAGCAGGGGAACTACCTTTATAAAGTCACTAAAATGTTATCAAATGTTAAGCTATCATATTAGCTTTATATATCAAGTATTTTACTATATGAAATTTGGATATTTTTTATTTATTTTATTTTATTTTATTTTATTATTGCATTGCATTGCTAAAGTGTGCAAAAAAACAAAATTAATTCAAATAATATTTTGAATTAGATTTGAATTTTGAAATTGTACATCTTTTTAGTTTTCATGTTAATTTTAAAATAATAATTTGTAGTCATTTAGCCATCTTGATTAATTTTAAATATAAACTAATAACAGTAAAATTAAATTGATACATAAATATAAATGAATAGCTTTCATTTATTTGTATTTCAATTTTAGTAATTTTAGTACTCTAACTTCACTTTTCAAGTTTATGTTGTATCTATTTTATTTCAGCTTTTTTATAATTAGCTTTTTATTTTAATGTTAGTCATTTTGTAATGTGCTTTTGTCTTTTTTATTAGTTTTTTATATTTCTATTTATCTTTATTTTATTTTTATTTCAGTTGTAGTAATTTTAGTACTCCAACATATTTTATTTAAGTTAAAAAGGTTATGTTTTTCAAGTTGTCATTTAATATTTAACTTTCATCATCGAATTTTTTCAGTTAATAAAAGTGATTGTTAATACTTTTAATTTTAGTTAACAATTTAGTTAACACTGACATGAGAGGAACTAAAAATGACCAAAAGTCACTAAAAATGACCAAAATTAGCTAATAATCTTATTAGCTTTAGATTTTATTTTTCTATATGACATTTGACTACGTTTTTATTCTATTTTATTTAATTTAATTTTATTTATTTAATTTCATTTTCATTGCCTTTCCTTGCCTTGCCTTGCAATAAAAATGTGCAAGTGAAATTGTTCTTCAATCAAAACCCACAAATCTCAATTGAACCTGAAATATTTCTCGTTATTATGTTGCCCATGCTTTCCACATTTATTTTATATCTCTATACTCTTACTGTATGTCAAAAATTGTCCATTTTTATTTTTCTAATGAATGGCAGAGCAAGATCTCTTTAATATCTCAGTTGTTTCTCCAAGACACCAATGAGGTTAAATGGAGATCTTAATGGTGACCTTATTTAAAGGTGCAGTATGTAATATTGAAAACTAAAGGTTGAAATGGGCACTGCAGTCCAAAATCAAAATATTGGAGAGAGAGAGTTGTTTCTCCTGCTCCCTCCTCCTCCTCAGACTTGACACTCATGTGGGTTGCCAGATTGAGGATGCAACAGGAGCAAGCACAACTGAGAATGGAAGGTGACAAGCCTTAAGTTAATTTATTTGTGTTTTAATATTCCTGTGCATGTTAGGGCGGGTAGAATCTGCCATCTTTGACTTCTGAGTTTTTTTACTGGCTTCCATGGTTAGGATTCGCAGTGTTTTCCACTAACTGGCAACCCATTAAAAACCTATTGGTTTTTTCTGAGAAACAAGTATGTAAACTTTTTATTTCCTAAATATCTGGAAACATGGTATTTTTATGCTTTAACGCAGTCAAAAAATTACATATAGTACCTTTAAGAAACAACCCCAGTGTCTCCTCTAAAGTTTTGGAACAGATCTAAAGACTGCAGTGTGAACTCCATATGAACTCAAACATTACTTATCATTATCTTGACTATGCTATCCACATAGTTTGTCTGTTTTTTATTTCTCGTAAGGAATTTTATCCGAAAAAAAAAAAAAAACCTCTGATAATTCTGAGCAGTGAAAGATCCTCTGAGAAATGACTTTTGCTTCTCTGAGTTTTCTGCAAAATTGAACAAATCCGATGCTTATTGTCTCTCCTCCTCATGCCAAGCGCCTGCCACCCAATTACCAACCGCAGCACCGGGTGTCTTCGTCGAGGTGCCTCCCCCGCAAACTCCGCAGCGACCGCCTCCCTCTCATTTTCTGACACCCTTGACTCGAAGCAGCCCCGCTGCCATCACCTCCAATTACCGAACCCGCCAAAGTCCGGCCCCCCGCCGAGCTTCGGCTGATTGTCTCGCTCCTGTGTCTGTCTTGCACTTCATGCCCTTCTCGTTTTGTTCCCCCAACACAATTACAATTATCACACTAGCCTCTTTTTTTTTCCTGATGTTCCTAGAGCCGTCTCCTCATCCCCTCCCTCACGCTCAATTCCCTCAGGTATCCGCTCCGGGGTTTCTGAGCCGTTGTTCTTGGCTTTAATTAAGGCGGCTCTCCACCGGTTTCTTCTAGTTCGCTACTACACAGGGAGTCAGCCATTTCTAGGAACCCCCTCCCAATTAATGGAGTCTTAAGAAGTGCTTAAGATCAGCGAGCGAGAGGGTGTATGACGTCCAACGACGCTTCCCAGCTGTGTCATCTCCGCTCAACCTTTACATGCATTCTCGTGCGCTGCAGCAGGATGAGAGAGGCAGGCCTCGAACTGAAGATCTGCCTCCCTCTCCTGTCATCAGTCTTGAATTTAACTGACCATGACACATAGGAACTATCCATCCTTCCATCCATCATTCTATCTTTCAGTCTAGCTAACATTCTATTATTCTATAATTTTCTCTTTTATTCTGTCTTTCACTCTCTACAACTATCTGTCTATCTATCTATCTATCTGTCTGTCTGTCTCTGTGTCATTCCGCTATTCTTTCTATCGTTCTGTTGTTCTATCATTTTTTATCATTCTATAATTCTGTTGCTCTATCATCCTTTCTATTGTTGTTGTTCTATCGTTCTATCATTCTTTCTATCATTCTGTCATTCTTTCATTCTATCGGTCTGTCATTCTATCACTTTCTATCGTTCTGTTGTTCTATCGCTCTATCATTCTTTCTATTGTTCTGTTGTTCTACTGTTCTTTCTATCGTTCTGTTGCTCTATCATTCATTGCTCTAGCTTTCTTTCTATCTTGCTCTATCATTCTGTCGTTCTGTCACTCTATCATTCTTTTTATTGTTCTGTCGTTCTGTTGCTCTATCATTCATTGCTCTAGCTTTCTATCTTGCTCTATCATTCTATCGTTCTGTTGTTCTATCATTCAGTCGCTCTATCATCCTTCCCATCATTCTGTTGTATCGTTCTGTCACTCTATCATTCTTTCTTTCTGTTGCTCTCTTATTCTTTCTATCATTCAGTTGTTCTATTGTTCTGTCGCTCTATCATTCTTTCTATTGTTCTGTTGTTCTGTCATTCTTTCTGTTGTTCTGTTGTTCTATTATTCTGTCATGTTATCATTCTTTCTATCGTTCTGTCGCTCTATCATTCTTTCTGTCATTCTATTGTTCTGTCGCTTCTATAATCCATTCTGTCGCTCTGTCATTCTGTTGTTCTGTCGTTCTATCATTCTGTCATTCTATCGTTCTGTCGTTCTATCACTTTTTTATCGTTCTGTCATTCTAGCACTCTATCATTCTTCCTATCATTGTTCTATCGTTCTGTCGCTCTATCATTCTTTGTATCTTTCTATTTCTATCATTCTGTCATTCTATTGTTCTTTCATTCTGTCATCCTTTCTATCTTTCTTGTGTTCTGTCACTCTGTTGCTCTGTCATTCTTTCTGTTCTGTTGTTCTGTCACTCTATCATTCTGTCATTCTGTTGTTCTATGTTCTGTCGGTCTATCATTCTTTCTATCATTCTGTCACTCTATCATCCGTTCTATCTTTCTGTTGTTCTATCACTTCTATTGTTCTGCTATTCTATTCTGCTGCTCTATCATTCTTACTATTGTTCTGTTGTTCTATTGTTCTGTCGCTCTATCATTCATTCTATCGTTCTGTCACTCTATCATTCTTCCTAACGTTCTGTTGTTGTGTTGCTCTATCGCTCTGTTGTTCTACTGTTCTGTCGCTCTATCATTCTGTTTCTCTATTGATCTGTCGCTCTATCATTCTTTCTACCATTCTGTCGCTTCTATCATTCTTTCTATCTTTCTGTTGTTCTATCACTTCTATTGTTCTGCTATTCTATTCTGTCGCTCTATCATTCTACCTATCGTTCTGTCACTCTATCATTCTTCCTAACGTTCTGTTGCTCTATCGCTCTGTTCTATCGTTTTGTTGTTCTATTGTTCTGTCTTTCTATCTTCCTTCCTATCCGTCTGTTCTATCGTTCAGTCGCTCTATCATTTTTCTATTGTTCTGTTGTTCTATTCTATTGCTCTGTCATTCTTCTAATCATTATGTTCTGTCGCTCTATCATTCTTCCTATCGGTTTGTTGTTCTATCATTTTATCATTCTTTCTGTTGTTCTGTTGCTCTATCGTTCTGTCGCTCTATCATTCTTCCTAATGTTCTGTTGCTCTGTTGTTCTGTTCTATCATTCTGTTGCGCTGTCTTTCTTTCTGTTGCTCTATCATTTTATCATTCTGTCGCTGTCATCCTTCCTATCATTCTGTTCCATCGTTCTATTGCTCTATCATTCTATCGTTTTGTTTTTATCATTCTAAAATCAAAATTCCAGCTTTATTTCTGCGTAGGTTTTTTGCATAAAAATATGCTTTAAAAAATGAGTGTGAGAAAACTTAGAGGCCTCTACAGAAAAATCTAAAAAAGTTTAAAAAGCTTAAAAAGTCATTTTTATAATTCATACACTGATCTGAAATAGGTATTTTCTCATGTCAGTGCTCTTCCTTATATATCGCAGAAAAATGCTTTGCACTTTTAGCCCTTATTGGAGCCACTGTCACTCTTCTCTTGTTTCTTTGCCACATTCATACGACACGCGTCACATACACTGACACGCTAATGATTGTGTCAGTTTGAGAGGCGCTAATAAACGCAAGCTGAGCTGGATATTTGTGCTCAAGCTATTTTTCGTCCATTGTTTCCGTTTGTGAGTGATCCTGTCAGCAAACGGGATTCATTTTCCTTCTTGAACTAACGAGGAGTGTGAAATCTCTGCTGGCCGATTGATGCACTCCAGACAGGGACTGTTTAATGTTGACACGGTGCCCGGGAGGAAATGTACAAGTGTCAACAAGCGACTGTTTTTTGCAGTTTATCATGCAACTTTTATTTGGCAGTAACTATGATGATAACTTGTTTTTTGGAGTTGTGGACAAGTATCCAAGTGCTCAAGAACTTGTGGTTATTATAAAAATAGTTTTGTTTTTTGCAATTTTATATTTATTATTATTTATTTATATTATTTTATTATATTATATTTATATTTTATTATTATCTTTAAAAAAAATCCTACTTCTTAAAAATGCAGTTGTTACACTGAGATTAAAAATCTGCAATAAAATTTGTCTTTTGCCATACAGGAGTTTATGCATGTAGACTTTTTTCTCCCGGTTGTCTTCCAGGGGGAGTGAGAGTGTTTGTATCTTTGTACTTGTTTGTTTGGCTTTGTGCTGATGGATAATTCGAGGTCTCTTGCTTGGCTAAATGCGGCGTGTTGCCTGCAGGTCAGAATTGCGTTTACTCTTTCCTCTGCTATGCCACTTTCCTAATTGAAAGCTTCTCTGAAAGTGCTTCGTCGCCTGTGGGTTTTGAGGCACGGGAGACGTCAATCATCGAGATGTAGCAGATATGAGTGAAGTCAGTTTCACCCACTTATTGTGAGGTGAAGTTTGACTTACTATTCAGACAGATTGACATGGGGTTCTTGCTTGTGTAACCAGACTTTTGACTACCTGCTGAGTCTGATCTACATCATAGTTTGTTTTGACCAAGACCACAAACTAAGAGAGACCAACTGACTGATCTAACTGACAACTCACAAATACAAAGTTCTGGCATGAAACTCTAGATGGTGCAGTCCGATAAGTCTAACTCAATCTGACATAATAATATCATTATCACATGGCACAGCTGATTGGTTCTCTCCTGTATCGGTAGCCAATGAGCTCGCTGCTCAGCATTCAAATAAATGACTTGTGCTTGCTGTAGCAGTTTGCAGGTTGCTTCAGAAACCCTCCACCTTCCCCAGCTCCACCTGTATAGAGCTGCTACAAGGTGTATGCTATATGGGGATTATTTCATGTATGTTATTTCTTACATGCTCACAGTAGCATGTTGTGGATGTATTGGCAGTAGCAAGTCTCTGTATATATCTATATTTATTCCGCCAAGACCAAATACATAAACATTGTCATGTACATTACATGTCATGACAGAATTTGTTTTTAGTCAATGACATGCTTATTGCAAATAGATTTGTAGTTTTTATGTATTTTTTATTTATTATTATTATTTTTTTTTTGTGGTAATCCTTCTTATATTGTACATTTTCGTTAAAATACATTTTCATTTTCATTTCAAGAAACAGCACACATATATATATATGTGTGTGTGTGTGTGTATTATTACTAATAATCTTATATTATAATATTATTATACACACAATTATCATTTCTCTGTTTAATATTATTTGTGGATATAATAATAATAATATAATAATAAAATTAATATTAATATTATTCATGCCTCTATAAAAGACTGAAAGGTCATTTAAGGTCAAATTGTTTTAAATGAATGGAACTGCATTTCTTTTTTCTAAATCCCACTTCTTCAATAATACCAAAAGAATCATTGGTGGAAACATTAAAGAATCAGATCTTTAAGTTTCTTTCAGTTTTCCTCTGTAGTGTGCGGTCGGTGGGCTCCCGCAACACAAAGCGCTTTAGAAAACAGAGCAGCCTTCATTTGTGACATTGTATCAAAAGTGTTTTTTGACCTCTAATCCTCCTCTGACTCGTAACCCCAATCTAACGATACACGTCCCGCAGCCCGAGCATCAAAGTCGGCAGCAAACGGCCCCTGCTTCCAACTCATTTCAGAAGTAGCTTTGAAGTAAAAGTTCACTCAGTAGCGTTTTAAGAACAACTTATTCGCTATCTGTTTCCTATTGATTTCCCGTGTCGTCTTCTGACAGAAAAGAAGAAGAAAGTCAGAAGAGTGCAGAAAGACGGATCAATGGCGGCGTGACCTCCCGCAGGGGTATCGGACTCGCGCTTCACAGCGATCATTAACCAATTCCATACTGTCAGTCCCGGCACAAATACTCAAATCACTTCTCGTCGTTTTCGCCTTGCATATTCCCCAGTGAACGCCCAACAGGCTAATTTCTCTGCAGTTTGCTTTGGTTTTTTTTCCCCCCTCACTCATCTATTGAATTCATAAACGCTCTGACTGTAAGATATCGCCCATTATTTCGAATCATTGCGAGACATCAATATCTGAGCGCAGATCGACACAAAGACAAGAAAATGTCTAGACGGCGCAGCCACACGACTCACGCCGAGTAAAAAACGCCTCATCCTGTTCCTCATCTCCTGTTGGCATATAAACCTGAATCAAATCTATTGATGAGCTAAATTAGAAACAATTAGACGTCTTTAACTTTACTGCTGTTCGTTTTGGAGCAGTTTCCACTTTGAAGTTAATCAGACAGTGTTTTTAAAACTATTTTAACAACCTTTCCTCAGACGATAGTGCAATAGTTCACATAATATTTCACTTAGGGAAACATACATATTAGTATTTCTGCGTTTTGTAAGTGTAATATATTTTAATCTACTGGAAGTGTTGCGTTATTGTCTGAGGAGAGGCTGTTTTAGAGGAAGTGAGTGATAATTGAATTTCTCTTTGATCAAATAAAGAGTAAAATCGAATAAACTGTGAATTTGTGTTGAGAGCATAGTGATCTTTTTCATAATGCTCTAAAGAGTTGTTCTTAATTTTACTCATTTTATGCTGGGCCTGTTAGTTGCTAGCAAGAAAAAATGTAATATGTTTTTAAATATTTAAAATTAGATTTTTTTTATCATATGTTTTCATTTCATTAAAATATTATATTATTTTTATTATATTTATATAAAATACAAATGTATTATTTATTATATTATTAAAATATTATAATATAAAAGCTATAATATAAAATATAAAAGCTAGCAACTTCAGATGTTTAATGTATATTTAAATTTAATTTAAATAAATATATTAAGTTCAAAAGACTTAATTGAAATTTAAAACTAATATATTTTAATATTCAAAAATATCATATATTTAATTATATTAAAATATATTCATTTTATTATAATTTAATATTTTTTAATTATTTATAATAAATGTATAAATAGTATTATTATAATATTATTATTAATATATACAAGTATTATTTATAATATAAAACCTAAATATAAAATAAATATTAGAATATTAGAATATATTATTTTATAATAATTTAATACTAATTTATTTATTATATTAATATTATTAATATTATAATATAAAAGCTATAATGTAAAATATTATATATATATATATATATATACACATATATATACATTTATTTATTTATTTATTTATTTATATTGATTTATCTATATTTATTTAATAAAAAACATTTTTATATTACTACAATATTATAATATAAAAGCAATAATGTAACTAATAAAAGCTATTGCAACAAAATGTAATATATAGTTAAATGTATATTATATTCATTTTAATTTAAGACAAATTTTATGTATTATATTATTAAAATATTATGATTAAAGGAATATTTTAAATTTAAATTAATTAATTTAAAATCTAGCAACTACAAAAAAATTGTCATATATTTTTATTTCATTATTTTTCATCATTTATTTCATCATTTTCACTTTATTTCATTAAAATATATCATTATAATTAGAATTAGATTATTATAATTATTATAATTTTATTATATTTTTATTATTTATTACATTATTCAAAATATTATTTCATTTAATCAGTTTTATGATTATTTTGTCATCACCATCAGCTGTCAGATCATCAGATATCCTTCAAAAAATGGAGCTGACAGTCATTTTGAAACCTTAGTCTAGTTTCATTTCATAACTCCTAATCAAATTTGATTGCTAGATTTGTCAATATTCCTTTAATAAACATCTGACATGACATTGCAGATTATTTTTGTATCTGACAGGGCTGACATATTGAGTGACAGGTGAGGAATAGTGTTATTATAATCGACTTTGTGCTTGTTTTGAGTCACAAGTTAATTGTGTATTGCATTTTTGGAGATCAAGAGTTGTGCTTGTTTTTGTCAGACAAGGTTGTGTATTTTTCTAGAAAGATCTGGCAACGCTGATGAGAAAAAAAAACATGCATAAACTCATTTCTTAAATATCAACAGTCCTCAAGGTGAACTTTAAAACTCAACCCTAAACGTCAAGCGTAAACCAGTTAATGCTCAGCACTATTTGATCAAACCCTCCGTTCGGATCGGGCGACTCCCTGCGGAAGCGGCTCCCAAATTCCGCACTGTAGGCAGACTGTATTGACTTCTCTTCCCCCTTTCACCTCTTCCTTGGCTTTGGCCAAGCGTGCAAATGGCAAATGGACAGCGCGAGTCCCCGCGGCCCAGACGGCCCATGTCTTATTCATGAGCTCGGGCCTCTCGTGTCACACTCCATATGAAAGGACAAGCTCGGGCCTGAGCGAGACTCCCACGGCTGTCCTCCATGACATTTCTGCTTTACGCGCCGCCGTGCTCCCTTTCTGCCGGGGCCCGGAGTAATAATAGTAATGGCCAAGCGAGACGGGAAAACATGGCTCCGTTGCTGCTTGCTCCCAGGATGCGTGCGCTGTATGCGCAGCTGTCCGCAGTGACATGCTAGAGTAATTGGTGCATCCCTGACTGCGCTGCGGTGCTGCTCACCGACTACACAGGCACATATTGAACCTCATGAGCCACTGACTGACTGCTTTCTGCACAGACAGCAACTCTTCACCTCATACAAATAATGCTCCTCATGTGGATACTTAACTCAACAACTCTTTCAGATTTACAGTTGGGAATGTTGCTAAGCTAATGATGCAATACTAGGAAAAACAAACAACATTTAATGCACAAAAATATAGCAAAAAAATATTTTATAGATACTTTTAAGTGCTGAATGCATTTCTCTTGCTTTGCATGCATTATTAAATGGCCTTTTGCAATGCGTTATCGCAATCAAATTTGAATTTTGAATTTAGAATGCCTTTTAAATTCCAATTTAGTTCCAAAATTTGAATTTGAACTGTAATTTTTAACAGAACTCTATACTTGTCATTAAAAAGTCTTAAAATTTAAAGGTTTGTTGGATGCATGTAGGTTTATTGCATATATATATATATATATATATATATATATATGAAGAGTTCAGATGCAAAACCAGCTAAATCCATCTGACGTCTTTCTTTAAAAAATGCATTTTTATCCGGCTCAGATGTATAGGTTTCTATGTAAGTACCGGTACTTCTGATTGGGCTGAGGCTGATATTTTAACAAGTTTGAAGTAAAAGTATTTGGTGGACGTATAATATGTGTCAGGAGCATTCGCTCAGTGTCATTATCTAATTTTTGACCGAGATGGCTTTTAGCTGGTTTTGCATCTGAACTCTTCATATACACTACCAGTTAAAAGTTTTTGAACAGTAAGTAAAATGTTTTTTTTAAAGAAGTCTTTTCTGCTCACCAAGCCTGCATTTATTTGATTCAGAATACAGCAAAAGCAGTACTATTGTGGAATAGTTTTACTATTTAAAATAACTGCTTTTTATTTTAATATATTTTAAAATGTAATTTATTCTTGTGATGCAAAGCTGAATTTTCAGCATCATTACACCAGTCTTCAGTGTCACATGATCCGTCAGAAATCATTTTAATAAAAAACGTTTTTTAAAATTATTATTATGCTTTAAATTGCTAGCAGCAAATCAGAATATTAGAATAATTGTGAAGGATCATGTGACTGGAGTAATGATGCCAAAAATTCAGCTTTGAAATCACAGGAATAAATTACGTTGTAAAATATATTAAAATAGAAAACAGTTATTTTAAATAGTAAAAATATTTCAAAATTGTACTGTTTTGTTTTTTTTGTTGTTTTTTTTTGCTGTACTTTGGATCAAATAAATGCAGGCTTGGTGAGCAGAAAATACTTCTTTAATAACATTAAAAATCTTACTGTTCAAAAGTTTTTGACTGGTAGTTAATATATATATATTTATAATTAATATATATATTAATATATATATATATAGTTTCAGAAAAACTATATTTAAAATATTTTAATAATCAGAATATGAGTTCTTATCATATATTTTTATATTTTGTTTCATCAAAATGTTACATTTTATTATAATTAAATTATTTAAATTATTTGTTATCAGTTAAGCACATTTTCCCCAATCTCTATCATTATTTTATTTAATTAGTTTTATTTATTTATTAATTATTTACTTAAAGTTATTAAAAAATCTAAATATATTTTGCTTTTACTGTAATGTTAACTTTGTGCAATATCAACAAACACGCCCCAATCATATCGCATCCTCGCAAAATATTTGAATATTTTACCAAATCAAAAAGAAGACTTTATAAAGTTCAATTAATGCATAATGTTAAATAATCGTAATGTCAAAATAATAATCGTGATAATGATTTTTTTTGTAATAATAGGTTATTTGCTTGCAACCAGAAAACTTCATTTCCCAGAATGTGCATCACAAAAAATTCCAATTCCTCATTTTATATTCCAATTCAGTTCCTGAATTTGAATTGAGGTTTTGAATTTGAACTTTCATTTTTAACCTAAAAATCAACCTCAAAAACAAACCAAATTATTTGGACTAAACTTTTAATTAAAAAGCCCTGCAGTTTATTTTTTTTATTAAATGCATGTACATTTATTGCATCAGGTTTTTAAAATTCCTTCATATTTACCAAATTCACTTTGACTAAGATGGAAAAACACTTCCCAGTTCCCCAAAAAGCATTACCAGTTTTAATTCAAATTCCTGTGATGTGGCCAATTCATCACAGGAATTTGAATTAAAACTGGTAATGCTGGTAAAAACTGGTAAAAACCCATCCCTGCTTTCCTCAAAAGATAAATTCAGTGCTTTCTTAAAATTTGGCCATTAGGTATCAGTAGTGTGTTTATGTTGGCAGTCTATGTAGGCAGCTCACTAGTTTTTGGTCCAGAACACAAAAATGATTACGAGAGCGGCTGATAAACAACTCAACAGGCAGTCGGGATGAATCAAGACGTGGTTCAATGCTGATGAAACTCCTTTCATGAACATTATAGTGATTTATCTGAGACAGACAATCTGGAAACATTACGTTAAAGAAGTAGCTCACTTAAAATGAAAAAACTGACCTTATTTACTCACTCTAATGTCATTTTTCTCTGGAGTAGAAATTAGAAAGAAGTTATATGGGTTTGGAAGGACATGAGCATGTAGACATCATTTTTTTATTTTTGGGTGACTTATTGCTTTAAGTAAAGTGATTTCATGAATAATTAACCTTCAAGTGATTGACTGAGGAGCTGATGACTGTCTGAGATTTACTGAGACGGATGATTTGCAGGAGATCATTTCTATGAAACTGTCGTCGCTAACGTACACAGATCTGCAGGTCACAGTCGCACCGGCCGCTCGTTTCCGGCCGTAACTTTTTACACTCTGCGTGTTCATCAAGCATAAATTGATTGATCAAGTTTTAATGGGATCCGCTGATTTGCGATCGGCCCGATTTAGAGCTTCAATCCATCATTGGCATTATTCTTTTTCTTCTTCTCATTAACTCGCTCCGTCTATCGCTCCTCTCCCATTTAACTGCATTCGGAAAGCGAAATTGCGCCTTTATTAAAATTTAATTGCAGCCAATTTGACTCTTCCTTTCTCGAAAAGTCTTTAGTTATTTACAGATGAAATTTTAGCGTGTTTGTAAAGCATTATGATTCTCTGTGACGATGATCATTCTCATATCAATTAATGCTGATTTAAAAGCATTTGCTTATTTTATAGGACTTTTCTCTCCTTTTTTGACTTACTGGGCATGCTTTTTTTTCTCAAATATCCAGTAGTTTTTAGTATAACACACACAACAGATCATGATATGCTACCTGATGTTTGCAAAGAGCATTACACTGCAATGCAATGACATGCAGTGCAGTGCAGTGCAGTGCAATGCAATAAAATAAAATAAAATAAAATAAATACATTTCTTAATTTTTTTGGTACTGTTTTCCAGTGAAAAATATTCTTAAACAAGAAAAATGTACTTGAAAACCCAAAGTGTGAAAGATAGTAAGACTTATATCTTGAATTAAGTTTATTTCTGACTTTCCTGACTTCCCTGCTGACTTTTGGTCTTGTTTTTGTTTTAAGTATAAACTCATTACATTTTGTGACAGAAAAACTGTCCACTGCAAGAAGAAAAATAAACTTCAAGATATATTTTTGAAAACAAGCCTGTATTACAAATGCAATATTGTTTTTTGTTTGATCTTTATTTAGTTTGTGTGTGTGTGTATATATATATATATATATATATAATTATTATTTATATATTATTTATTTTTTCATACATTCATTTATTTAATTATTGCATACATTCTGGTAAAAACAAAAATCAGTGTTTGAATTAATAGTTTGAATTAGTTTTTTTATTCATTTTCTTTTTCTTTTTAATTATTCTAGTTTTCTTTTATCTGTATTTTGTCTTTTTCATGAGTTTTTTACATTTCAGTTTTAGTTTTAGTTATTTTGGTACATCACATTAACTGAAAATGAAAAATGGTTCTTTTAGATCTAGCTGATTTATTTTATTTAATTTAATCTTATTACAGTTGTATTTTAAGTAACAAATTATTACATACAGTAAATAAATTATTTTATTTATTTATTTATTTATTTTATTTTATTTTATTTTATTTTATTTTATTTTATTTTATTTTATTTTATTTTATTTTATTTATTAATTTTTTTATCTGATTGAAATGCAAAACAGGCCCAACCAGAAACATTATTTTGGGCAGAATTCATTCTGTTTTATTATTTTATTTTATTTTATTTTATTTTACTTTACTTTACTTTACTTTACTTTACTTTACTTTACTTTACTTTACTTTACTTTATTTTTTGGTTGTTGCTTTCTTTTTTTTTCTTTTTTTTTATTGATGCTAATGCTAGTGTTGCAGAAACCTCTCCTGAATATGTAAATGTAAAAATCTGCACCAAAAAAAAAGTAATTTGATTCTCTTTTAAATTCATGCAAATAAACCAGACCGAGGTGTGCAGAAACACACTGGGCCTAAACTAAAGATTTGACATTAATATGATATGCACCGACTAGACATTTGCGTACGGGTGACTGCTTCATAATGATTTTACGGGAGCGCAGTGCACGAACACGTGCATACGTGAGGAAAAAGCCTGTGCATGAAAGTATGTGTGTGTGTTTATGTGCATATATGAGTAATGGACACTGCAGTGCTCTGGTGCAATGGCTCCATGGAGAAATCTCTAAAGGGCTCAGATGACATGGTCCTTCCTTTGCCCCATATAGAGGTTTGTCCATTCTCCAAGCACATCACCGTGTATGTGTGTGTGTGTGTGTGTGTGTGTTTGCTCCGGAGAGAGAGGAGGGAGGTATTGCAGCATCCCTTTTTGCTGAGCTTCATAAATCACAGACAACACTGTGGCGGGATTATGTTGTCATGAAAAAAGCAGCAAACGTCTTAGACAGGTGGAGCGGTATCGACAAGCTATTGTACAGCGTTATTTAAAGAAAAACACTGTGATATGCAGCCGTACACGAAGGAGACAATACGAGTGGAAAATAAAGCCTGTCTGCTTCTAATGGTACATGAAGAGGCCTTTCGAAAATGAAAGCTAGAACAGGATTAAAAGGAACAAGACAAAGGAGCGTGTGTTTGAGAATAGAGAATAGATATAGAATGAGGAGACAGAGAGGATTTGTGGAATATGGTGAGAATACAAGCGTAAAGAGACCAAAGTCTGCAGTTCTCAAGGCCTGATCAATAATTTAGAGCATGCAGATTGGCAAAGAAGCCCACAAATGCTGCAATGATGGTTGCTCAGTGCCTTAAAGGCATAGGGTACGCAAAAATGGTTTCATCATTTACACACTAACTCGTGTCATTCCAGGTCTGCATGACTGTCGTTCTTTTGTTGAAGACTCAAGGAGATGTTTTGAAGTAGTTTAATAAAAGCGGATGGTGGTTTTTTTGCTGTCAAGCTTCAGAACAGCTCAGAGAAGCAATAAATGTGTCCTATATAATGCGTATATTTCAAGCTTTCTGCTGTCATGATATTTTCATGGTTGTATTTTACGTATATTAAAGTCATAAACATGCATTATGCAGAGTTTACGACATCTGATGCATTTGATCCAATGCCATTGGTTCTTTGCACAAAGACATAAAACTAAATAATTAATTTTAAAAAATCAAAATAAAGCATTAGAACTGTTAACTCATTAAAACTAAATTAAAAAAAGTTTTTAATGAAAAAATAATTACATACAATTTCATAAACATTTATGATATATATAAATATAAATTAATTACAAAATCTAAAATCTAAATAAAGCATAAGAACTGTTAACTCATTACAACTAAATAATAAAATAAATTACAAAATAAAAAATATTTGTTTTTAATAAAAAAAAATAATGAAAAAAAAATTTATTTTATTTCAGCTAATTGCCAACTTGTCATTTTAGTTTAGTTATAAATATTTAATAAAAGAAAAATGTAAATATTTTTCAAAAAATAATTTTATTTCAGTTGGTTGCCAACTTCTCATTAAGGCATTTTACCTAAATAATTAATTTAGACAATAAAATACAATTTTTAATTAAAAAATAGTTGTTTGAAATTTTTAAAAATATTTAATAATAAAAAATCAAATGTTTAAGTTATTTTATTTCACCTAGTTGCCCACTTCTCATGTTAGTTTAAGTCGAATTACTAAAATAACTAAAACAGACAATAAAAAACTAAATTAAAAACCAAAAAACTAAATTAAAGTAAAACCATATAAAAATAAAAAGTTAAACAAAACTAAATTAAAATGATCTAAACTTAAAATAAAATAAAAATATAGGCATTTAAAAAAAAAAAAAAAAAATTAAAAGTATATAATTAATCAAAACTAAACTAAAACGAACAAAAATTAAAATAAAATCAGAAAATATCAAATAAAATAAAAAAACTATAATACTAAATTAACACTGGTTCACAAAACCAGTTTAGTTTAAGCTGAAGTACTAAAACAACTAAAACCTCTAAGCAAATTTAATAAATGCATTTTGAAATTATGATTATCTAAATAAAGTAAAATAGATGCAAATAAAAAATAAACCATGCCCTGACTTTTTGAGTGCAGAAATCTCTTTCATTTATATATACATCACATAAAGTGTATTAGTTAATGTCAAAACTGTTTAATTTAAATGGTCTGTGCATCATTTTTAGTGCAATTAAAATACATAATTTTCTTTATTTATGCCTAGATATTTTTTGATTGTAAAAAAAAAAAAAAAATGATTATATTATTAATAATAATAATAATAAATGTATAATATAATTTAAAAAAAACAGCTGGAAATGTGAGTAGTCTTCAGAATTTCTGTCAGTCTTAAAGTAATAAATACAGATATAGAATATCTGATATAGGTATTGGAATGAAGATTTGAAACCCTACACACCTCACTAGTTCATCATTTTTTTCTTTAAGCATGATTTTATTGCGCAATTTTCTTCATCCGTGCACCACGTCCACAGAAAACGCCGTTGCTGTTGGGTAATTTGATTAGGACTTGCAATTTTCCCAAGTGCCTCTGCGTTTTGTGTGCAGATGGACTGCGGGCGGTCTATGGGTGGGCCGACGGACGCGACTCCACCTGGACTCATTCTGCTCGGTTAACGCCAGGAGCAGATGCAAAGAGGCATGAAATTTTAGAAATGTGTTTTGAAATGAATATGAAAAATGGAGCTAGAGAGCGAGGGGTGTAAAAAGAAACTCTTGATGGTTCCTGTAACTGAGGGACATCCTCTGGGAAGCCTGTTTTTAGACAGCAGAGAGACGAACAGCACTTTGCAATTAACTAGAGTAACAGGATAAAGGGCTAAGAATGGGCAGGAGGGCCCGACAAAGGCCAGGAAATGGTCCGGAGGGAGAAGCAGATGGAGGTGTGTGTGGGATAATGGAATTGCAGAACGGTCAATTTGATTTCGGTGAGCAGCTTGGCCCAAGGTTTGAAAGACCAGAGGTGGCAGGAGCTGCTCTTTACCACTTTTTGCGATTTGATGGCAGCTTGTGCCAGTTTCATGATGCAGAGTCCAAAAATAAAGTTGAAACCTGTCTGAGATGCTTTGCTGGTCCGATTTTTTGTTTTTTAGAGCAGTTTTAGGTGCTTGGCAGCTGGTCGACCAGCTGAAAAAAGTTTGTGGAATTGAGAAAGTTATCTGTTAAGTTTATGGATATTCTCCTCAACTTTAAAACACAAAACAATGCAATGAAAAATCAATACAAAATTCCATCATATTAAAACTGTACACTGGATTAAAGTCAAATAACAATTATTAAAACTGAAACAAACAAACAAATATTGCTTAAAATTAATTCAATATTAAATGAAAAAAAAAGATAAACTTATTTTATTTCAGCTGTTTGCCAAGGCAACATTTCCTATTTTAGTTTAGTTAATAACCAAAACTAAAATCAAAAACGTATTAAAAGCTATGAAGAGATATTTTTTAATTAAACATAATATTTAAAAAAATTAAACTAAAATCAGAAAATATATAAATAAATATTATTATAAAATATTATAGTTTTATATTATAAAACTATAATGTTAAAGTAGCACTGATTTACAAAACCAGACCAGTTTAGTTACTAATATTAAAAACAAAAAACTTCTTAAATAAATTAATTACTAATTAATTAATAAAAAACGATGTAGACATAAAATAAATAAATAAAAACAATTAAAAATATAAAATTAGACATAGAGTTTATAAATTAAAATAACAACAGAAAATATGCAAATTAAAAAATGTAATAATATTTAAATATAAATATTAAATTTAAAAAATATAAAATCTAAATTTAAATATCACAAAACCCATCTGAGTTTAAGTTGAGTTACTAAAATAACTAAAATTAAAAACTAAAACTTAAATAAAACTATATAGACATATTTACCAAAAAATGTAACACAAAATAAAAAGTTACAAAATAAACCAAAATTAAGCTAAAAACTAAAAACTAAAACTTAATTTAAAAAACTACATAGACATATTATTAAAAATTAATTAAAATTTAAATTTAAACTGAAATATAAAAAATAAAATAATAAATAAAATTAAAAAAATTTAAATTAAAAATTAAAAATAAAGTAAAATTAAGTTGATTTACTAAAATAACTAAAACTAAAATCTAAAACTTAAATAAAACCTATTTAGACATATTAAAAAAAACATATTAATTAAAATCAAAACAGAAATATAAATATAAAAATTCTAATTAATAAATAAAATTAACAAAACTATACTTCAAAAATTACACTTGTTCACAAAACCCGTCTGAGATTAAGCTGAGTTACTAAAATAACTAAAATTAAAAACTAAAACTTAAATAAAAACTATATAGACATATTTACAAAAAATAAATAAAAAATAAACCCAACACTATAATACAAAACTATAATACAAATAACTAAAATTAAATAAAATACAAATAAAATACAAATAAAGTAAAATTAAGTTGATTTATTAAAATAACTCAAACTAAAATCTAAAACTTAAATAAAAATTATAAAAATTTAACAAAATAAAAAGTTAAAAATAAACCAAAATTAAGCTAAAAACAAAAAAACTAAAACTTAATTAAAAAAAAACATATATTATATATATAGACATATATTTTTTAATTATTAATTAAAATTAATAAATAATTATAAAACACCAAATAAATCATTATAAAACACAAAATAAAAAGTTACAAAATAAACCCAAATTAGGCTAATTAATTAAAAAAATTACAGACATATTTTTTAAAAATTAACAATTTAAACAGAAATATAAAAATAAAAACTATTACAAATTAAAAATAAAGTAAAATTAAGTTGATTTACGAAAATAACTCAAACTAAAATCTAAACTTTAAATAAAAATTATAAAAATGTAACAAAATAAAAAGTTTAAAATATACCAAAATTAAGCTAAAAAAAACTTAATTAAAAAAACTTTAATTTTTTTTTTTTTAAATATTCATTAAAATCAAAACAGAAATATAAATATGAAATTAAAATTAATAAATAAAACTAAAACTACACTACAAAAATTACACTGGTTCACAAAACCAGGTTGAAAACCATTTAAATTGATTAATTCAACACTGAATCAATTCAGGTTATGAGAAGTTGCTTAGTAGCAGATTATGACTTAAATTTGGGTCTGTTCATCACGTAGAACTATAATCGTGTCATACAGACTTTTATTTTGCATATATATAGTCAGTGAGTCATATGGACCACGATTACTGTGCTTTTGTCCTTTATTCATTGTAACTGCGTTCAGAAGTTCTCCTTTTGTGTCGCTCGGAAGAAAGAAACTCCTACCAATGAGGGTTGAAATTTCTGACTGAGCCGTTCATTTAGGTGCAACTTCTCATTAGCGAACTCCATTAACGGCCTGAAAGCGGGGAGGAGGAAGACGGCGACAATAAGAGGGGAGGAATGGAGGAGGAAGACGAGGCGGTGAGAAAGAAGCCGTGAGATCTGTGTGACGGATCTTCAGCGCTGTCTTTGAGCCTGTCAGACTCTGACTAAAGATCTGGCTTTGTGTGACACATCGCTACAAAATCTCCATCAGACAGTTCCTGTCGGTCTTTATCTCTGGCCCAGGGGGTCTCTCTTGCTCTCTCCCTCTTTCTCTCTCACTTTCTCCTTCTTCGTCTTGTCCCGTCTGTCTCTTTCTCTCTCTGGGGGGCTGAACTGTGAAGCGCTGAGGGAACTCGTCGAACTCGTGCGCTCAGATAAGCCGGGGAATTAGCGGTTCGGAGAGTGGATGAGAGACGCGCCCATGTCTGATTATGTGAGCTCATCCTTCTTTTACATTCACATTTATGCATTTGGCAGATGCTTTTATCCAAAGCTACTCAAGGTATACATTTTTTATCACTTCCTGGGAGTCAAACCTAGATCATGCTGTTACTGCTTTATTGCCTCTTCGGTTCACATAAAGTTTGGCTCCTTGAGCGTATTATTGATTGACACGTCACATAGTTTATTTTGTTTTTATATGCCGTTAAAGACATCTAAATGATCAACAAGTACTTTTTTATTTTAAGATAAAATTTTAAGAAAAATCAGTAAGTCTCAAATATGATCATCAGGCTTTTGAGGAATGTTTATTTGTTCATTTTTCAATCGTCGTTGGAATTGCATTGCATTACATGTTTTGATCATCAAACTAAGCATTCATCTTACTAAGACGTATTATTGGAGATATAGAGTGACAATTGATATTTATAGCATTTTATGTAAATAGTCTGTTATAAAGATCATTGATTTACAATGGAAATGGACTTTTATCACTTTCTGGCCATATAAATAATAATATCTGCACCAGATTACATATTCTCACTCAGTTTGGGCCTCCTTTTCTCATCGTAGCATACTATATGAGCCGTTTGATGTGAAATATTAAAAAAAAAAAGTATTATTATTATTATTATCAAATTTGTTACACTTTTTTAAATATTTTCCTAGATTCAATAAATTGTTCTATTTTATAATAATAATAGATTTTTCTATGCCAGGTCATGACAGAATAGCGAAATTATTAACTGTTAACTATAAAAAAAATTTTAAATAAGCATAATCTTGATTGATTGGCGTTTTTAACAACATTAGAACATTAGAACATTCGATTTTATTTTATATAATTTTATTATTTATTTTATAATTTTTTTATTCATGCTTTATTACAATCGAAAAATATTTCTCAAATATGTTTTATATTTTATTTATTTAATTTTTATTTCTTAGAAAACAAAGTAACTGATGGCCTTTTATTAATATATTTCCTGCTTTGTTAGGAAAATTTAAAATATATTTAAATATATTAAAATATAAATCTTACAAAATATAAATATATTAAAATATATATATATATATATATATATATTTTTTGGTTAATTTTGGTCAAATAATTCTTTATTCAGTTATTGTAACCTTGCAATAGTCACAAGTTCCAGGATTAATTTTCTTATATGCACAAAATAAAAAACAAATTAAAAAAAAATAAACCCCAGGCATTATTTGTTTTTGTTTTTTTATTTCATTTATTTTTAAATAAATATATCAAAATTTTATTAAAATTAAATATTTTAAAAACATTATATATATATATATATATATATATACACACACATATGTTGTCATTTTTAAAATATGTATAATGTTTTTTTAATATTTAATTATAACAAAATTTAAATATATTTATTTAAAAATATTATAAATAATATTGCAAATTTATATATATATTTACATTTTAGTTTTTTATGTATTTCTATGCGTTTTATTTTATAATTTTTTAAATATGTTTAATGTTTTCAATATTTTTGTATTTAATAAAAATATTTCATTTTGACCAAATTTAAATATATGTTTTAAAAAATATTATAAATAATAAATATTGTACATTTTATTATTTAAAATAGTATTTAAATTTGCTGACTTTTTATTTATATAATTATTATTTTATATGTGACCCTGGACCACAAAACTGAGATTTATACTACAGCTGAAAAAGCTGAATAAAAAAAGCTTTCCACTGATGTATGGTTTGTTAGGATATTAATAAATATTAATAATATTAATAAATCTGGAATCTGAGGCCTTTAAATTTGTCCAAATGAAGTTCTTAGCAATGCATATTACTAATCAAAAAATAAGTTTTAATATATTTACAGTAGGAAATTTACAAAATATCTTCATAGAACATGATCTTTACCTAATATCCTAATGATTTTTAGCATAAAAGAAAAATCGATAATTTTGACCCATACAATGTATTGTTGGCTATTGCTACAAATATACCCGTGCTACCTAAGACTGGTTTTGTGTTCCAGGGTCACATATATATAGTTTCATGGCAGAAATATAATATTTCTTCCCATTTAATATCCAAGTGGATTCATGTTAAATGTAATAGCATTTCATTTAATGCAAAACTGTTTTCTGCAAAGAGATGTACATGACTTAGCATTGTTTGCTGTGAGTGTTATGAATGCAGATTGAATTCATAATCCAATTGATTTTATGTTGTTATGCGTTGAATCATTTGTGCCGTAGAAGCTGATTCTTGTTTAAGTTGTTATGAGACACATCTGTATGTGCTTTAGGCGCGCAGCTGTAATGTAGGCATTATGTCTAAGACCAAATCAATATTTGTCACAGTGGTATTTTCAGTGAAAGCTCTGAGGACATTACGTGGCCTGAACACCGATCAGGGTGGGAGCAACACGCTCGACTGGGACATATGAAATTACGATAAGCATCATAATTAATGTAACTTAATCGAAAAATCTATAATAAACAGCAATATGTGCCATATGGCTTTATTAGAACGTGCTAGAGCGTGTAATGTGCCATGCCGGGACGCCAGAAAACATGCTATGACGAAATTATAAGATGACAACTTTTCAGAATAGCATGCTTTTAGTATTTCAGCAGTATGTTGTATGCATTGCATGTGCTGTGGTAAAAATGTTTTGAGGTCATAACATAGTATTGTGCAAAGAATTGCATGTAAATAAATCTTTATTTAACTAATAATCTTTGAATTTGTGTAAAAAAGAACAAAATATATTGGTGTTTTACTGCCACAAGTGTACATTTCAGCTTGAAACTGCAGTGAATTGAATATAAAAATGCACTATAGTTGAAAAGTTTTTTTTTTCAGTTGTTGAAAGAAGCCTTTTCTGCTCACCAGTGCTGCTTTTATTTGTTTAAAAAAATACAGTAAATACAGTAAAGTTGTGAAATATTTTAACACTTTCAAATATTTGTTTTCTATTTAAATGTATTGTAAAATGCAATTTATTTCTGTGATGCAAAGCCGAATTTCCATTCATCAAAGAATCAAGGGGAAAAAATGCATTACAGTTTTCTCAAAATATTACGCAGTCATATAAGTTTTTTATTCAGTCATCGAATAACCTTGCAAAAGTTTCAGGATTAATTTTCTTACAAAATAAATAAACTTAAAACACAAAATGTAACACCCCCTCCCCATTTCATTTATTTTTAAATAAATATATTTAAATTTGATTAAAATAAATATTTTAAAAAACATTTATATATATTATGTATTTTTATATATTTTTATGTTTTATTTTACTTTTTACTTTTACTTTATGTTTAATTTTTAAAATATGTATATATATATATATATATATATATATATAATGTTTTTTAAATATATAATTGTAGCCAAATTCAAATATATTTCTTTAAAAATAATATAAATAATAAATATTATTAATTTAATTATTTAAAATAATATTTATTAGCAGAAAGAACTGTTTTCAACAGTAATGATAATAATAACAACTAATAATACTAAACTGAGCACCAATAATAATTGAACAGCAAATCAGCATATTAGATTTCTGAAGGATCATGAAGACAGGAATAAATATGCTAAAAATTCAGCTTTGCATCTCAGCAATAAATTACATTTTACTATATATTCACACAGAAATTAATTCTTTAAATTGTAATAATATTTCACAATTTTACTGATTTTCACTGTATTTTTGCTCAGATAAATGCAGCCTGGTGAGCATAAAATGGTCATGATTCTTTATGTTTTTCTGCAAATGCATTGATTAAACTGAGCAGTATTTTTGCAAATACAGATTAAACTGAGCAGTATTTATAAAGTATTACGTTTTGCATTGCATTATGAATATAGTGTGTGAAAGAAGCAGTTAGCCTGGTTTCTCATTACCAGAAAAGAAGGAAGAGCAGACACTTCTCTTTAGCCCTCAGCTTTCACTAGCAGCTATTAAACATCAGACGCTCGCACTACAGCACAGCGCAAGGGCGATATGGACACGGCCCCAGCCGAAGTGGAGCAGATTTGGGTTTGAGAGAGTCATGTCGAACTTAAGAATTGATTAAATGCTCGCAGGCGGCCCTCGGGCTCGTAATATCAGAGTTTAATTGGAGCTGTCAGATGGCAAGTTAATCCGACCTCCCGTAAATCTGTGGAGATATTTCCGATGAAGGACCAACTGATGTATGACAGAACGGTCACATTAGCTCCTCTGCCTCGAGCCAACACCAGAATAAATCACAACATCGTCTGTTGTTCATTTATTTTTAAACCCACTTTAACCGCATGCCGCATGCTTGAGGAGCTTCTGGGCACTTGACACTTCTAAAAGCACGCTTGAGTCTCAAGGAATTGTCATTTAGACACATGAAAATGGAGAATTAAAAAGTAAAGAGGCCAGAAATAAAACAGGCTCTCCGCTAAAGGAGAATCCTGCCGGCATATTCCTTTTAAAAAGTAAGAATTTCCCATTTAAGACGTGTAAAAGTGCAAAAGAACAGCATTTGAAATGAGACTTATAACCCATAATCTAAAGATTGCCAGTGCTGGGTAATTACTGATTATGTGTAATCTGGATTACATGATCAGATTCCAACAATTAAGTACTTGTAATTAGATTATATTGCATTTTAAAATGATTTTACCCAAACAGCAAAAAAAAGTAGATATATTTTAATAAAATATTTTCTAATTCCAAAAAAATCCAAATCCAAAAATATATTTGCTAAAATCTGCTTCAATATATATATTTACATAAATATATTTTCTACCAATATATTTTGGCCATTTTTGTTTATTTTTAGAAATAGTATATATATTTTAAAGCATCTAAAAATGATTTTGTGATATATAATTAAATCCAAAAAAAAAAAAAATGCATTTGCATATGATGCATTAGATTATATTGCATTTTAAAATGCTTTTACCCGAACAAATTAAAAATAAAATTAAATAAAAAATAGTACGTATATTTAAAAAAATATATGTTTTTAATTGAATTACAATTTTTTTTTTAAAAATGTCCAGAAATATATTTACATAATATATTTTCTACCAATAAATGTTTGGCCATTTTTGTATAATTTTAGAAATAGTATATATATTTCAAAGCATCTAAAAATAGATTTTGTGCTTTCACAGTAAAATACATTTGAAAAGAAACTATTTGTTGTCTACCATATACTATATGTATGCAAATAAAAAATACTTTAATAATTTAGCTTAAATATAGGGTACTTTAGGATTGGAAATGTATTTTCTTGCCCCATTTTTACATTTATTTTGGTATTTGAAAGTTGAAACAATATATTTTCTATTTCAAAAATATATTTAATTGAGCTTCACTGTTTAACATATATATTTATCATATATTGAAAATACATTTTGGCCAAAAAAAAAAGTGTTTTTACAGTTTTAATACACAAAAGCAGCATCAATGTATTTACAGGAATTACAATCATTGGAAACAGTGTGTCAAATGCTGTCAAGTGATTCTCCTGCACAAGGCAGACAGAAAACAAGACATGCATTGACTGCCATGACACGTTGTGTAAAGAATCAGAGCAAGCTTAGAAGTGCTGGAGTACATGAGTACAGAAATAAAATGTAATTTTACTCATAACTGCACCATTTTAACTGCAATGGTTTTAATTTCCATGCATTCAATTTGTTTTATCATGGATTGAGCATGCAGTACAGTACGGTACGGTAAACACACAGTTTTTATTTGCATCTTTGCATGGAGTTGGCCATTTCTCATAGCTTTTCCCACAGTGATGCTCAACTCCAACAGAAAATGAATTGACATTTTTAGAGCAGGATTCATCAAACATCCACTAATATCACACATTTCAGACTGATGAAATAAATTTGTGTGATATTTCACAGCCTCTGCTTTGAGATTGTAATAAATCATGCATTATTTATTTGCACTTCTTTCTTGTTTGTTTTTTTTTAAAAAAACTTTTATAGTTTAAAACTGTTTCCGATGCTTAGATCTGACACGACACAGCACTGTGATATTCATGGCCATGTCCAGAATAACATACTGTGGTCCTGCACATTACCCAGCATGCATTGCATTTATGATGTAATTGGCTGGATAATTTGACCAATCAGTAAAAGTGTGCAAAATGGGTCTGGGTGAGTGTTTACGGCTGCCCGTTTTGTGATTTACCATCATGCAGCTTTGTAGTGCTCTGATAGTAGCACTGAAATTCATGTTTATAACAAAATCTGTTTGTGTATATATTTCTATATAGTACATATGCACATTTTATGAGTCTAGATATGCTAAAATAAAGCAAACTGCACTGAATAATGTATCTTGCAATGCAATGCACTTAACTTTACCTTCTATTTTTAGTGTGATAAATGAACCATAGTAATTACAGACGTTTTTGAACATCTTCACTGAATCAATATTAGATAAAGCAGCCAAAAAGGTCTATTGTACATAAAATTGAATGCATAAAAACACTAGGAATTGATCACAAGAGCTAGATGAAAGTGAATCAGGAGCGTTTTCTTCACTTTTACGAGAGCAACAGTTCTCATCAAAACAGGTCTTTATGCAATTGTAAAGTTCAAACATTATGTGCTCATAATTCTAACACTTGTTATTACAGCTCATGTGGTTTATGTGTTTGCCTCATTAAACTTTTAATAGATGCGTCTGCATAAAAATAACTGAATCAACATTAAAGGTGTTCTAAGTCATTTTACCATACCCACTCTCTGCAAAGCCCCGCCTCCAAAGACATTTCAGCCAATCCTGAACATGCAAAGTTTACATTTATGCATTTAGCAGATGCTTTTATCCAAAAGAGGAGCAAAGGCATTTATTTCTTTGATTTTTGTCAGGTTGCAGCATGTGCTATTCCAAAAAAATTATGAAATCTGCTATCCAGAAATAAAGTTTTGATCAGCAATTGTTTTTTTTACAGTTTCTAATTTGTTTGTATTTTGTGATTTCACTCGAATGGATAACAAACCATGGAGCTTGTGTCATAGAGCTTATTAGTGTGACTTTCTCCATTGATAACCGCAACGACAATTCAGCAAAACATGAAAAATGACAAATTGAAGTGCACGAAATACAATAACTAAATTGCAACTCCTGCTTGACAATTGGACACGCTTCCTGTTTATTAGATCCATCCTGCCGTGAGCTATTTTATAAAGTGGTGGGCACAAAATCCCATGCACATAATTACACACAATCCATTATTTGTTTTTGGAGCTGAGTCATTTGGGTGTTTCAAAGAGGTCATAAAATGCATTTTTTAATTTATTTTATGATGTTTCCTAAGGTATAGCTGTTTTTAATACATCAGAAAAGGTTATAATTTAGACAGAAATAGCCATTTTCTACCTTGAATTTAGTCTTTGAACGCTTTGTTAGAAGCTGTGAGATTTCAATGTACACGCCCACTCCTGTGATTGGCTAACATCGTTGCATATGAAATGAGCATTATGTGTGGAACTGTTTTGAAAACTTAAACTGTGTTTTTATTAAAACAGCTAGCAAGATTAACTAATGGTGAAAAGTGTTGATTGTAGCTGCACTTGTACACAATGCAATGATCGAAAATGTTTTTAATAAACATAAACAGCATTAAATCACTTTGTGACAAAGATCATATGTACTTGAGCTCTTACATACAGTGCACAGCATAAAGTACACCCCCTCTAAAACTTAACAAACTCAGCATTTACTCATTACTTAGAAGACATAGGGTTCTTTGGAGATACAATGTTCCAACAAGACTGCTTAATCAATTACCAGAGAAGAGTGTCAAAATTATTCAGGAAAATCAGATTTTCTTATCAAAGTGATAAAATGTTGTGTTGCAAAATGAGTACTCCCTCCTGAATGTTACTAAATACTATATGTGTAGGTTTACGGCCTTTTTTGATCAACAGAAGTATATTGAACCAAAACATTTAAAGACAAGTAATTTCCTGACAATTTAAATGTGTTATATAGCCTACTGAATCATACTCAGACTTAATGCTGACAAAAATGAGAGAACTGCCAGAAAATGTATTTCTTAGCATAAAAGAAGACAATGGTACAAGAGGAATACCAAATTATTGTTTTAAGTGTGAAAATATAGCAGAAGTAACACTGACATTCAAAAACAATGGACTTGTGACAAGGCTCCTGAAATAATCAGGTCTTCACTTTAAGTTTTCATTTAGTCATGAGTGAATTTTTGCTGAAAAAAGAGCAGGAGAAATACCATGCAAGTGTCTTAGAGCCAGAAAAAGCTATAAAAAAAGAGTGGCACTTTATCTCACAGAGTACGACACAGCTTACAGAAGTGCATGCATGGTTGTTGTCACCATTAGAGTTACCTACCATAGCCAAAGCACAATAAAGTCATTTAACCTCTTCCGAGGCCCATGTTTACAAAATATAGATGTATGGGAATTCTCTTGTCTCAAGAGACCAAGTCAATCATTTCAGATCCAAAAGCATCCAAAATGTTATGTTGTTGCTAGAGGAGGAGTACAGTGAGAAGTGCATGCTTCCCACAGTGATGTTCAGCAGTAAAGCTTGTATATTGGGATGTATGATTGTTGAAGGTGTGAGGGAGTTGTGCTTTATCAATGCTGTCATCAATTCACACAGCCTCTCCTCATTCCCTGCATTGTTGGGCATTTTTACAGCATGACAGTGAAGATATTCATTCTCCCAAGGTGAAAATCTTTCAGTGGACATGTATTTCACACATCTTAATACTCTTGAGCAGGTGTGGGGGATTTTGTAGAGACAACCTGAGCAACACTCCCCATTAAAGACCAGGGCGTTTAAGGAGGTCGTACTCCAGGAGTTAACAGGACAGATGTGTCATTATGTCATGAACTTGTACACTTGTGTAAAGAAGGGTCAGAGCAGTATACTTAAAGTTCTGGAGGACATACTAAGTACTAGAATATTATACATTTGCTGAATTAAATCTAGGGTGTACTCATTTCTGCAATCCTTCATTTAAACAAAATTGGATAATTTACCTATTTTACAAAAAAATATGGGCATATATTTTTTGTTTTTATTAAGTATGTTTAATACATTTCAATTTTGCCATCTTTCCATGAATTATATTAGTGATCATTAAGAAAATGCATCTTTTATATTTATTCAAATGGGGTGTACTTATTTATGCGGTGCACTGTATTACACCAATCACAAGACATGATGCTTATGAAATGCAGTTTCAGATTTTTATATTGTTTCTTGAGTTTAGCTTATAAAGTTTGCATTAAAAAGGTATTTAAATGTAACAGCAGTGATTGCTCATTAACAGCCCATAAGCCTGATGCACAGCCATGCTGTGCAATGAGATCATAACCCATGTGCAAATCCTCAGCCAGGCTGCCAGACATTGATAGGTCTCTTGTCCGAAAGACGGGTGCAGTAGAAACTGTGATCTCCCAATTGCCCAGCCACTCTAAGCCAGGTTCTGAAAGCAGATTAAATGGCTCTCCATCGATCGCTGCCCTTTAATGCGCCTTCGCCTCGAAAGCAAAAACCAAAAATATGCCTCTCGATGGCTGTCTTATGAGGGCCACTTGGCTGAATGGGTGTGCGGGGCTCATCTGAGAAAGTCTGCTTCAGCTAATGCAGTCATCGAGGGAAGCGCGCGCTTGTGTAACTGAGCCGCCGTCGCAACGCCAAGTGTTTCGTCTCATCCGTGCAAAACAAAACCGGCAGAAGGCAGAAGCAAACAACAACAACAACACAAGTACGTCGTGTGGAAGGCAGCCAGGAAACTCTCACAGCACAGACAGGCTTCTGGAGTGGCAGCGCTTGTGTTTGAAGTTTTATGGAGAGAATTATGTTGAAGATCAGTGTTGAACGTTCAGGGTTCGAATAAATATTAGCCTCAAGAGCTTTATTCTGCTCTCTATGACATGATCGGCAGTAAAATACAAGCCACGCTTGTAGAATGAGAATTAAACACTTTGAACAGCATAGCATACTACTACTACAGTACATACTGTAGTATGAGCATTTTCTTTATGCATGTCCTGCTACTTGAATGGAATATTGCACACAATTGCAATACAGTTTTTTAAAATGCTATACGTGAAACAACTGTCATTTTGCACTGCACTGTTGTGTAACAGCATGAATAAGTAGTCAAGAAAATTGCATTGTGCACTTTTGTACTGCACATTTTGACAAATTGCACAGTGCTTTATGCATACTAGAAACCTGCTTAGCCTCATGCATCATGCAAGTACAGTACCAAACTGTGCAATTTGTCAATAGCATGCATAGTATGCATCCTATATACTGCAGAAATTGTAAGAGTAGTATAATAGTAGGCTGTCCTGTGGCTGAAAATCATGATATCACTTCCAGTTCACTCAGGTCAAATGTTAGAAATGTTAGGTCATTGCACTTTGGGATAGAGTACTGCATGCATTGAGATTTTTTACTGCAAGTTTTGACAAACACTGCACATCCTGGTTCTTATGCATACTGAAAATGTGCTTAGTATGCACACTATGCATCCTATATACTGTAGAAATAGTAGGATTAGTATGATTGCATGTAGAAAACTGACTTAGTATGCACATTGTCCAGCCTACATACTGTGAAAATATTTAGACTATTATTCTGTTCTGTGGTTGACAATCTGGAAATGGAAGGTCATGTGAAAAAACTGCACATCCTGGTACTTTATGCATACTTAAAATTTGCTTAACATGTACAGTATGCATCGTATATACTGCAGAAATATTTTGATAGTATGCTCTCCTGTAGTTGAAAATCATGTCTGATATCACTTCCAGTTCACTTAGGTCAAATGTTAGAAATGTTAGGTCATTGCACTGTGGGATAGAGTATTGCATGCATTGAGATTTTTTACTGCATGTTTTGACAAAAACTGCACATCCGCAGTATTTTTTACAGCACATTTTGACAAAAACAGCACATCCTGGTTCTTATGCATACTGAAAATTTGCTTAGTATGCACACTATGCATTCTATATACTGCAGAAATAGTAGGATTAGTATGATTGCATATAGAAAACTGACTTAGTATGCACACTATCCAGCCTATAAACTGTATAAAATAGTTTGTATAAAATAGTATTCTGTTCTGTGGTTGAAAATCTGGAAATGAAAGGTTATAAGTGGGAAAAACTCCACATCCTGGTATTTTATGCATACGTAAAATTTGCTTAACATGCACAGTATGCATCCTATATACTGCAGAAATGGTATGATAGTATGCTCTTCTGTAGTTGGAAATCATGTCATAATGAAAATGGAGGGTCAAGTGAGGAGCATTGTATTCTGGGATTTTTTGCTGCACATTTTGCGGAAAACTGCACATCCCAGTTCTTATGCATACTGAACATTTGCTTAGTATGCACACTAATCATGCTATATACTGCAGAAATAGTAAGAGCAGTATAACAGTATGATGAACTCATTTTTTTTACTAAACATTTTGCCAAAAACTACATATCCACGTACTTCATGCACATAGAAAACTGACTTGTATGCACACTATGCAGCCTATATATTGCGGAAATTGTAAGGCTATGATTGCATGCTGTTTAGTGGTTGAAAATCTAGAAATGGAAGGTCAAGTGAAGAGCATTGTATTGTGGGATACTTTTTGCACACAGCATGCTCTGGTCCTGTTTTTGCAAAAACAGTAAGAGCAGTATGTTATTCAAACACAACCTCCCTCTTTGATTTTTAATTCTCTTGCATCTTCTTTTCTCTTTCTCTCTCCTACCTCAGACTGCTTTCTTAGTATGCACCGTATGCATCCTATATACTGCATAAACAGTATGATAGTGTGCTGTCCTGTAGTTGAAAATCATGTCTGATGTCACTTCTGGCTCATACTGGAAATGGAAGGTCAAGTGGGGAGCATTGCAAAATGCAGTATTGCATGCATTGAGCTATTTTTACTGTACATTTTGACAGAGATTTTTACTGAAAATGTGTTTAGTATGTACAGTATTCAAGCTATATACTGCAGAAATAGTAAGAGTACTATGATAGTATGCTGTCCTGCAGGTGAAAATCATGTCTGATGTCACTTCAGGTTCATTCATGAAACTGGAAATGGAAGGTCAAGTGAAGAGCATTGCATTGTGGGATACCGTACATGCCCTGAGCACTTTTTTTTTACTACACATTTCATGCATACAGAAAATTTGCTCAGTATGCACAGTATTCATCCTATATGTTGCAGAAATAGTACAATTATTACAATAGTATGCTGTAATGTAACTGAAAATCATGTCTGACATCACTTATAATATAGTATAGCATGCACTAAGCTTATTTTTACTGCACGTTTTGACAAAAAAACCCTGCGCATCCCAGTTCCTATGCATACTGAAAATTTGCTTAGTATGCACACTATGCATCTTATATATTGCAGAAATAGCAAGAGCAGTATGACAGTATGATGAGCTCTTTTTTTGCTTAACATGCACATCCAGGTACTTCATGCATATAGAAAACTGACTTAGTATGCACTGTATACATGCGCTTTTATTTTCACATTTTAAAATGTTGCACATTTTGGCACTTTATGCATACTGAAAATGTGCTTAGTATACACTGTATGTACTCTATATACTGCAGAAGTAGTAAATAATAGTATAATAGTATAGTAGTATAATAGTATGCTGTCCAGCGGGTGAAAATTATGAATGATGTCACTTCGGCTTCATTCGTCATACTGGAAATCGAAGGTCAAGTGAGGACACTGCATTGAGGGATAAATTGCATGCACAAAATTTGCTCAGTACATGCTACAGTTTTGCTTCATGCTGCAGGAATAGTATAATTATTACAATATCATGCTGTCCTTCGACTAAAAATCATGTCTGATATCACTCGTAGTATAGTACTGCATGCACTGAGTTTAATTCTTAGTGCACATTTTGACAAAAACTGCACGTTGCACTTCTTATGCATACTGAAAATTTGCTTAGTATGCACACTATACATCTTATATATTGCAGAAATAGAGTGGTATGATAGTATGCTCTTAGCTCTTTTTTTTACTTCACATTTTGGCAAAAACTGTACATCCAGGTACTTTGTGCATAAAGAAAACTGACTTAGTATGCACACTATGCAGCCTATATACTGTAACAATAATAAGACTAGTGCGATTACATGCTGTTCTGTGGTTGAAAATCTGGAAATTAAAGGTCAAACGAAGAGCATTGCACATAGCGTGCTCTGGTCCTGGTTTTGCAAAAACAGTAAGAGCAGTATGTTCGTATGCTTTTCCGAACACAACCTCCCTCTTTGTTTTTTTTAATTCTCTTGCGTCTTCTTGTCTCTCTTACTTTGGTCTATTTTCTTTGCATGTACAGTATGCATCCTATAAATTCTGTCCTGTAGTTGAAAATCATGTCAGATGTCACTTCCGGTTCATTCCTCTTACTGGAAATGGAAGGTCAAGTGCGGAGCATTGCATTCTGGGATGCAGTATTGCATGCATTGAGCTATTTTTACTGCACATTTTGACAGAAATTTTACTGAAAATGTGCTTAGTATGCACAGTATTCAAGCTATATACTGCAGAAGTAGTAAGAGTAGTATGACAGTATGCTGTCCTGCAGGTGAAAATCATGTCTGATGTCACTTCGGGTTCATTTATTATACTGGAAATGAAAGGTGAAGTGAAGAGCACTGCACTTTTTTACTACACATTTCATGCATACAGAAAATTTGCTTAGTATGCACGCTATGCATCCTGTATACTGCAGAAATAGCAGGATTAGTATGATTGCATGTAGAAAATTTACGTAGTATGCACACTATTCAGGCTATTCACTGTAAAAAAAAAAAGAAAAAAAAGAAAATCTGGAAATGGAAGGTCAAGTGAAGAGCATTGCATTGTGGGATGCTGTTTGCACACAGCATGCTCTGGTCCTGTTTTTGCAAAAACAGTAAGAGCAGTATGCTATTCTGAACACAACCTCCCTCTTTGATTTTTTTTAATTCTCTTGCGTCTTATTTTCTCGTTCTCTCTCGTACCCGGGACTATTTTCTTAGCAGTATGCATCTATACTGCAAAAATTGTATAATAATATGTTGTCCTGTAGTTGAAAATCATGTCTGATGTCACGTACGGCT
Organism: Labeo catla; assembly: GCA_012976165.1. Lineage (NCBI taxonomy): Eukaryota > Metazoa > Chordata > Actinopteri > Cypriniformes > Cyprinidae > Labeo > Labeo catla. The sequence goes on from VONZ01000322.1 coordinate 403,546, forward strand.
CGTTCCTCATACTGGAAATGGAAGGTCAAATGAGGAGCATTGCATTCTGGGATGCAGTATTGCATGCACTGAGTTGTTTTTAACTGCACATTTTGAAAAAAACGTTACTGAAAATTGCTTATTATGCACAGTATTCATCCTATATACTGCAGAAAGAGTAGTATAATAGTATGCTGTCCTGTGGTTGAAAATAGTGTTCATTTGTCATACTGCCTGGAAATGAAATTCAAGTCCACCACATTGCATTGTGGGATACAGTATTGCACACATTGAGCTCTTTAAACTGCATATTTAAAAAAAATTGCACATGTTGACAAAAACGGCACATCTTGGTACTTTATGCATACTGAAAATGTGCTTATAGTATACACTATATGCATCCTATATACTGCAGAAGTAGTAAGAGTAGTATAATAGTATGCTGTCCTGTGGGTGAAAATCATGTCTGATGTCACTTCGGGTTCATTCATTATACTGGAAGTGGAAGGTCAAGTGAAGAACATTGCACTGTGGGATACAGTACAAGCCCTGAGCACTTTTTTTTACTACTTTTAATACATTTACAGTAAATTTGCTCAGTATGCATCCGATATGTTGGAGAAATAGAACAATTATTACAACAGCATGCACTGAACTTCTTTTTTTACTGCACATTTTGACAAAAACTGCATGTTCCAGTTCTTATGCATACTGAAAATGTGCTTAGTGTGCAAACTATGCATCTTACATGTTGCAGAAAGAGTAAGAGCAGTATGACAGTACGATGAGATCAAAAACTGCACATCCAGGTACTTCATGCATATAGAAAACTGACTTAGTATGCACACTGTGCAGCCTATATACTGTAACAATAATAAGACTAGTGCGATTGCATGCTGTTCTGTGGTTGAAAATCTGGAAATGGAAGGTCAAGTGAAGAGCATTGCATCGTGGGATGCTGTATTTGCACACAGCGTGCTCTGGTCCTGTTAGTGCAGAAACAGAAAGAGCAGTATGTTAGTATGCTATTCCAAACACAGCCTCCCTCTTTGGTGTTTTAATTCTCTCGCGTCTTCATTTCTCTCTCTCATTTCGCGGTCTGACAGCGTGCCGCCGCTGCTGCTGCTCCTCACCCCTCCCAGTAACCCTAGAGCTCTCGCTCTCCTAAGCAGGTGTTCGTTGATTTCTTCTCCCCGAGGTAACACGGGTTTTGTTCTTAGCGCCAGTGCCGAATTATACTGACAGAGCAGACTCCTGGGTAGCAGCCCGCGTAACCTCCCCCGCCCCAAGCCCTCCGGCCCGCTCGCATTTCCCCGACTCTCCTCCTTAAGGACCGTGCCAGATGCCCAGAGCAGGGCGCTTCCGCCCACATTCTCTCCCCCTGTGACATGGCACTGCGCGCCGGCCTAGACATGCACGCTGCAGCATGCATTCAGAATGAGCGTGCCATTCTCCACATCAGTGTCAGGTAGATAATTCTGAGAGAAAGTTTCATTTATCAATGTCAAAGAGAGGATGGTTGCCGAAGACCCACAGGGACTCGTACACTGTATATCCTGCATGTTTGGTTAGTGCAGCTGAGACATGAAGTGATGCGGGGGTCTGATGAAATGACCAAGAGTTGAGGAAACTAAAGCATAGGACTTTTAGTCAACATGCAGTCAAAACAGAGTTTATTTACTTTCCTAATGCATATTACATGTCTGTAAAATTTAGATTATTACCTCGTACTGAAATATTAGAAATTTAAGCACTTTTATTATGAGCATTTATTTCAGTAATTAACATATTACTTTAAATTCTTTTTGTTTTGTTTTTATTTAAAATATTATTATTTTCAGAATGTATAATTTACCATATAAAAGGCCTATTTATCAGATATTTATTGATTCTGCATATTTTAAGATTTAGTTTATCACCTTGCACTCAAATGACAACAAAATGTGTCATTTTTAAGATAATTTATTATGAGCATTTATATATTTTCAGCAGTTAACAAATTATTTTAAATTATTTTTATTTTATTTTTTATTATTATTTCCCATTCTTATTGTGCATGATTCATTACCTAAATTAGTTTGTACTTTTTGTATGTTTTATTCATTATGAATAATGAAGAATAGTGATAAAGCTTACTAAATTCTGCAACTAAATATTATTTAGCTGGTTGATATACTTGTGTAATTGAACTACATTCTACGGCAGCATATGAATGACAAAAAGCATCATTACACATGCATTTTTCTTTATTTGTTGCAGCATATAGTGTTAAAAAGCAACAAGAAGTGAAAAAGTAATAAAAGCAAAATTAAGCAAAATTACTTAGAATATTTGCCATTTACTAGTTATTGACCATAACATGAAAATAATCAAATTAAATAAAAATAAAATAAACAAAATGCATATCCATTCTGCCACTTTTTTGTAACATATCCAGTGCTTTTATTATTTATATTATTTATATTATTTAACTTATACTGCGTATTTTAAGATTTAGATTAAAAGGATAGCAATAGATTTAACACCTGAAAACAATTTTTATATTCCTATTTTGAGCTTTTAAGCTCTTATTTATAATTCACACAGTATGGAATGTAAGGAATATTTATCTGCTAATATCTGGAATATTTTCTGGTTCATGGTGTGCATTGCTGGTCTAAGTGGTCACTAACTAGTCAACCAAGGTAGTTTTGCTAGTTAAAGAAACAGTTAAGCTAAAAATGAAAACATTTTTTGTCTATATACAACTGTTCAAAAGTTTGGGGTTGCATTTTCTTTAATTTTCTACCTTATGTTGTTTTGATGCCCAAATTCACTTGCAGCATACATTTTACTCAATTTTACTCAATTACTAAAGGAGTACTATTTTGTAAGGTCTGCCATTTACAGTATATGCAAACAACTGAAACATGAAAATAAATCAAATATATTAATTCTGAGTGGTTGCCACAGTTCTGTAACATTTCCTACACGTTTAGTCACCAAGTTTTCCCCCCAAGTGTTGCAGAAAAAATAGCAAAATATTCAATTATTGTGAGGCGTTCAGCGCATTATATTCAGGAGTCATTAATAAGCTCGTTCCATTGTGATACACCGCTGCGCTTATCCATAGAAAAATTAAACAAAAGGCAAATGACATCTAAATGCCAGTACGAGCGTGAATGTGCATTTGCTCAAAAATTCAATTTGCAATGCATTTTCTTCACTATGGCTGGAGAAAAGCAAATCTGTTCTGTCCGCTCCGTTTTTGAACGCGTTTAGCGTTCACATTAATCCGGCTGTTTTGAAACGGACTCCAAACGTTTTAAACAAATCCGTCAAAATGAGCCGCGGATGCGTCTGCGCGGCACAGCAGGGCCTCGTCTTTGGGCCGGAGCGTGTGGGGTTTTCTGCAAAGCTGGTAACAGTTTAACTATTGTATTGATCTCGGACTGCTTTGGGGTTTGGGCTTTTATCCAAGATAGAAATGGGGTAAAACTGACAGGTCTTGGGGGATGCGGACCTCTGCGCTGACAGAGCTGGAAGGTTCGATGGTAAAGATCTCCGCTGGAGTTTATCGAGCTGATTTCTGTCTCTCTGCCTCGTGGTGGGGCTGTGTATCGATGCATACGTGGAGAGGGAATTGCATCCGGAGAACCGAGCAGTATGCAGACAGAAGACGTCTGCATCAGGTAACATAAGACTGCATTACGCTGCGTGACGTGTTTTGTATTAAACATCAGTGTTTACTGCGGGTTTACGCACCATATAGCCTAGGCTGGTAGGTTACACGTGTAATCAATACAAAAGTGTGTGTAAAATGAGGTACAAAATCCCTTAATCTGTTTGCAAACGAAGCCAAATCTGTATCTCACGACACCAGCTAAGTCAATACGCGATGTGAACTAAGTGGAATTAATGATCCGTTTAAACAAATTCAGTCCGTGAACCACTACAACCTCGTTTGCATACTTTAAAGAGCCGCAAGTTCCCTTAGATCAGCATGTATTTTTGTTTTTGATGGTTCATGCTGTGTGTGCAGTATCCAAGATAGTTTTGCCAGTTAAATAAATAGTTCAGCCAAATATGAAACCTTATTCTTCAACGCAGAAGTCAGTATATGGGCGAGACTTCCAGTTCGTTATAAGGTGAAGTAAACGTGCAGTAAATGCTAAAACTGTTTGCACTGCAAACCAGTGTGCTTGTAATTAAGATAATACATTAAAATAATACAGTAAGACACACCAATCTGCAATATCAAAACGAGCTGTTTTGTACGGATAATAATCATAAATGTTTCTTGAGCAGTAAATCAGCATATTAGAATGATTTCTGAAGAATCTTGTGACACTAAAGACTGGAGTAATGACGCTGAAAATTCAGCTTTGCAACAAAGAAATAAATTACATTTTACAATATATTCACATAGAAGACAATTTTTATAAATTAAAATAATATTTCATAATATTACTGTATTTTTAATCCAATGAATGCAGCCTTGGTGAGCACAAAAGACTTCTTAAAAAAAAAAAAAAAACGACAAAAACAACAACTTACAAACCCAAACTTTTGAATGGTGTATATGTTAGCCAATATTGACATTGCATGTTTTTCTGCATATTTTAAGATTTAGAATATAATCTAGCACTACTTTAAATAGATAGCAACCAAAGTAAAAGAATCTGAGATTGTGATTATTTTTGAGCGTTAAGCAAGATTTAGGAATTTTTTTTTTTTTTTGTATGTGACCCAGTACCACAAACCAGTCATAAGGGTCAATTTTTTGAAATTGAGATGTATACATCATCTAAATAAATAAGCTTTCCATTGATGTATGGTTTGTTAGGACAGGACAATATTTGGTCGAGATACGACTATATGAATATCTGGAATCTGAGGTTGCAAAAAAATCTAAATATAGAGAAAATCGCCTTTAAAATTGTCCAAATGAAGTTCTTAGCAATGCATATTACTAATCAAAATTTAAGTTTTTATATATTTACGGTAGGAATTTATTTTACAATATTATCTTCATGGAACATGATGTTTACTCAGTATTCTTATGATTTTTGCCATAAAAGAAAAATCATTTTGACCCATACAATGCATTTTTGGGTATTGCTACAAATATACCCATGCATACAAACTATTTTATTTTTCAGTGTTTGTATTTACTGTATATATGTTGTAATGTCTGCCATTTATGAGTTATTGATCTTTACATGAAAATAAATCTTCCATAAATGTCATCCGTACAACTGTATTACAGTTCTTCTGAAGTCTTATGTGAGGAACAGACACAAAATAGTCATTTTTCACTGATGATCTTCTGCTCTGCTGTAAATACTGACAATTTTTGGCTGAACTGTTCCTTTAAGCTAGTTAAGTGGGTAATGATGCCAACCAGGCATTCTGGTCTTTTCAGTAAGGAAACTCAAATCTCCTCTCATGTGAAATTCAGAGCGATCCGTCTCCATCTTGAGTAAGCGGTGACCAGGTGGTTGAAGTCAGTGCGCTGCGGTGCTGTGGATGTGACAGGTGGCCAAAGGGCAGGTATGAAGCCGCGATCTGAACTCGACTGAGAGCACAGGGAAGTGCGTGCAGGGGCTTCACGCGGCCCAGCCAGAGTTAATGGGATCAGACGTGGAAAAAACGGATCTATCTGCCAGTTAATGTTTAATCCGCTCCAGCCGCAGGCTTCAACCATCTGATAATTCTGGGATGCCTCTTTTCATCATCAAGGTGTCAGAGGGAAGTGCCTCTGTAAATATTTAATTGGTTGCGGTGTGCCGCCCACTTCTGTTCCCCGTCCACTGTCTTCCCTTTAGCAATTTTTTATTGTGGTCTTTAGCCATATGGCTCTCCCATGCCACCTTGTTGACTAGTGGTCAACTGTAGTATTGCACTTTAGTGGCTGCAGAATTTTAAAAAAAAATTGAAACTGTTAAAATTAACAATTTTATATTAATAAAATAATGAGATCAGATGATGTACGTTCATTTGTAAAGTTATTATTTATTTTAATATACAATGACATACTTTATATATAATTTACAATATAATTAATTATATATAATTTATAATTTTTTTGTTTCGTATGTTCTCTTTTGGATTATTTACTAAATAGATTTTATGTATAAAATAAAACAAATACAAATATTCAGATGTGAATATTTATTTATATATTTAAATATGCATTTATATTTTATATATTCTCTTTTAGATAAATCACAATGTCTTTTTATTATAAATAAAAATAAAAAAATGTATTTACATACTAATATATATATATGAATGTATACAGTATGTAAATAAAAATGTTTATATATATATATATATATATAAATTAAAATAAATAAAATACAGTCAAAAGAGGTAATTTTCATTTGTAAAGTTATTTATGTATTTTAATATAAATTTACATAGTTTAAAATTGCTTATATATATAAACTAGATAAAAACGTTTGTCAAGACAAACTTTAAGTTGGCTTGAGAAAGCTGGAACAGAAAGTTTGAAAAAGTTTGAAAAGCTTATAAAGTTTAAAAAGTTTAAGAAGTTTTACAAAGTTTTAAGTTTGATGGTTTTCAGTCTGAAATAGTTTGAATTCTAAAGTAGTTTTAAAAGGTTAACGTTTGGATGTTTTGAAGGCAATTCAGTCTGTCAGAGATAGATAGAAAGATAGATAGAATGTTGTCAGCATGTTATTAACATGATTAACATGTGACTAGCAATGATGTTATAATGATTAACAAGGTACTAGCATGTTGTTAGCATGCTTATAGGATTATTAGCAAGTTACTAGCATTTTACTAGCATGATGCTAACATAATTAGCAAGTTACTAGCATGTTGTTAGCACGATTAGCCAGTTACTAGCATGATCATCAAGTTGTTAGCATGTTTCTAGCATTATTAGCAAGTTGCTAGCATGTTTCAAGCAAGATTAACAAGTTAGTAGCATGTTGTTAGCATGATTGTAGCATGATTAGCATGTAGTTAGCATGATTAGCAAGTTACTAGCATGTTTGTAGCATGTTTCTAGCATGACTAGCAAGTTACTAGCATGTTGTTAGCATGATTAACAAGTTACTAGCATTTTACTAGCATGGTGCTAACATAAGTAGCAAGCTACTAGCATGAGCATGATAAGCAAGTTGCTAGCATATTTTTAGCAAGATTAGCAAGTTAGTAGCATGTTGCTAGCATGATTGTAGAATGATTAGCATGTCGTTAGCATGTTACTAGCATGATTAGCAAGTTACTAGCACGTTGCTTGCATGATTAGCTAGCATGATTAGCAAGTTACTAGCATGTTTCTAGCATGATTAGCAAGTTACTAGCATTTTGCTAGCATGATTAGCAAGTTACTAGCATGATTCTGGATGCTAGGCATAGATAGAGTTTGAATGAGTTTAAATGGATTAGAAATACAGTACATAGAAGGGAAGCTTGACTGAGTCTCAAAGGATTCTGGGAGTTTTGACAGTTGGATTTTGAAAAGTGTTGGCTCATTTGAACATTCCGTCAATGTAAGTCTATGGGATTTTTCCCAATTTTAATCGTCATTTTTAGGAAAACCGTAAGTCCGATCAGTTAGAAAAGATATAGCAACTAACTTCAGATCAGTCTGAAGATCTGGGCTGAGTTTGGAGTTTGTAGAGTTAAAGCTCTAGGACGAGTTAGTGTCGACAGATTTAGTCTCAGAAGAAAATAGCATATCAGTAAGTTGGCTTTCTCAAGCCAACTTAAATACAATCAAAAGAGGTAATTTTCATTTGTAAAGTTATTTTTGTATTTTAATACAAATTTACGTGTTTTATATATGCTCTTTTGGATGATTTTTAAACAAGTATAAAAAAATAATAATAAATAAATACAATTATTTATTTATTTTAGATATTTTGAATAATGAACTAAATACATGTATGTCCATTTTTATTTTTATTTTTTTTTTTGATGTATACAAATAAAAAATAATCATGAAGTACTTTGTATTTTTGTATTTATATTTTAATATTTGACTAATTTACATATGTTACATATTCTCTTTTGGTTGATTCATTACATAGATATTTCCATGTTTGTTTGATTTTGAAAATGTATTTCATTACCAAAATGTAACATTTTGGTTATATCACCCACCCCAACCTCATGTCATATTTTAACTGGCAATCGTAGGGGGGAAATGTAATAATTTCTTCATGCTTCTCCTCCCGAGACTGTTTTCAGCAGGTTATTGTCACACATTTATTATTTTCCCTCGATCCGCGGCATTCGTGATGGTTTGGCTTTCAAAAGTTTCAGTGTTTATTTGATGATCAAGGGCAGCCAGCAATAGATGTGCAGTACAAAGGCGCCGCGGCTCTCCGCCGTCGAACTCCAGCTCGCTTTTGTTAATAACTTTGCGCCAGAAGCAAGTGCAATTACAAACGAGAGCATGTAAAAGTCAAGGGGATACAAATCATGTTTGAATTAATGTCCCACAGGTCTCAGGGAATCAAGCCCCGGAGCCTCCGTGAGGCGAAGCTCCGAACGCAGCAAATGATGCATCTGTTTTAGGCCCAGTGAACAGTTAAAGGATGCTGAGGGTGTCTCTAGACACGGGCGAGACGCTTTAGGAAGACATTTAACTTTGAAGGACAGAGCTAAAGAGAGCTTTGAGTTGTTGGACCAAGAGATGAAATGTAAGTGCTGTTGAATGAACGCCAGAGCTGCAACATGGTGTTAATGATCTGGAGAAAGTAGCTGCTACTGTGAAAACTGCCTTTTCATGCTGTTTCAGCTCCTGCAGCTCCACGGTTGTTGTAATGTTGACACTTTACTAGTTTCTTAATCTTGTTTTTGTATTGTGACTTTCAGCTTCAGTTTAGTTAGTCCTAATCGTTCAGAAATTTTGTCTTTGTATTACTGTAAAGTTCAAAATCACTTTATTGTCACTTTGCGTTATGCACAAATTATCTTGTTAATAAATTGTCACTTTGCATTTTGTTATAAATTAAAAAAAACAAATGAATAAATTGTCAGTCCAATCAAAAACGTTTTAAAAACTGTTAAAATTATATTGCTTCATCTTTTACACTGCAAATGAAAATACTGGACAATATTGGTCCATCTGTGTACTATGGCATCATTTTTTCCAGTTAATTGATATATTGATTTTATAATAAATATATATATAAAAAACTGTATTATATATATTATGTATGTTTGTATGTATAATTGTATATAACTGCATTTTTAAGAAAAAAAAAATATATATATTTTTTTATTATTTTTATTTGTTTGTTTGTTTGTTTTTTTAACCAGCTGGCTAACAGATAAATAAAAGCAGCTGGCAAATGCTTTTTTAAAATGCAATAAAAAAGTTTTTATTAAAATGTAAAAATTATCTTAAAATTTAAATGATTACATTTAACATTAATTAAATGAATAGTTTTATATGTATATAACTATGTATATGTATCTGTCCAGTGTTATTGTTTTACTGATTGGCTATGGATATAAAAAAAAAGCAATTGATAAATGCTTTAAAACAAATGCCATATTGCAAATGCAATATAGCATTTGTTTGCCATATTGCACTATATATATATATATATATATATGTATGTATGTATAATTTTATATATAACTGCATTTTTAAGGGGGAAAAAAATTATTTTTTCATTATTTATTTTTTTTATTTATTTGTTCGTTTTTTAACCAATTGGCTAACGGATAAATAAAAGCAGCTGGCAAAGTTGCATGAAAAAAAAACTGTATCTTTCACATTTAACTAAACATTAATTAAATTAATTAATAGTTTTATATGTATATAACTATATGTATATAATTTTTTTCACTGGCTGTGGATATTAAAAAGCATTTGACAAATGCAAAAAAACAAATGCCATATGGCAAAAAAAAATGCAAAACCAAACGCAAATGCATTGTATATATATATATATATATATATGTTTATATGTCATTTTATATATTACTGAATTTTTAAGAAAAAAAAATAACTTTTTTTTTTTTTGTATTTTTATTTTTTTGTTTGTTTGCTTATTTATTTTATTTTTTTATTTTTATTTAGCCGACTGGCTAACGGATACATAAAAGCGGCTGGCAAAATGCAATATAAAAGTTACATTAAAAATATTTTAATTATCTTTTACATTTCACTAAACATTAATTAAATTAATAGTTTTATACGTATAAGACTATGTATATTTATTTAGGAAAAAAAGAACTGTCGAATGATATTTTTTTCACTGATTGCCTTAAAAATGACTTGGGAAATGCTTTTTTAAAATGTAATATAAAAGTTGCATTAAAAATATTTTATTGTTGCATTAAACTACATTTTTAAACATTTATTAAATTACCTGTTTTATATGTATATAATTATGTAATTAAAAAAAAAAAAACAGGATTCTACAATCCATCATAAAATTTGACATAGACCCACAAAATGAATACTGAAAATGCATTAGCTTTGGTCTGTTTGTTTTACTTGTCAATCAGACGGCTGTTCTCTGAGATGGCGACTTTGTACTGAATCTTTCACAGCTGTTTTCACACGCCGCCTTTGGTCTGTAGGGATTTAGATTGAGTTTTGACAGCTCTGAGATGATGAAACTCTAATGCTGTGGATCCTATAGCACATCCAGGATCGCCCTCGCAGTTGTATCATGGTTAAATCTGGTTGAATCTAAAGCGGTTTTTGCACTGCATTGTTTATATCTGGTGTGTTTATGCAGACTTTTTAAAGGAATAGTTAATCAGCCTTATTTCTAGAATGATTCTGGCTCTTAGACTACAAGTCAATGTGATTTTAACTGTTTTTATTGAATTTCTCTGCGTGTAATATGTTAACCTAAGTTGGAGCCCTCACTGCCCCCAAATATTCTTTTATCCCAGTAAGCAAATCTGGTCCATCGCCTCATTTCTGCAGGAAACACCCTGGGAAAAGGCCGATGTGGTTTGCACAACAGAGCGAAAATAGCACGGAGCACTTCATAATCAAGCGTATTTGTGCATGCGGCGTGTGAGTGTTGACCCAGCTAGAGATATAAAACGCCAGGCTGGGGAGCAGAACCTGCCAGGTATTAAAATCTGAGGTGCCAATTGAGCTGTGAAGATAAGAATTGAAAAGGGAATAGGGAATAACCCCCTCTGTTTTATAACCTTCCCCATAATGCATTGGGACTTTACCATGTGCATGCATCATCCGTTTGATGCAAAGTATTCCAGTGCATGTGTGTGTATAAAGAGAAGAAACGGAAATGAGTAAAACGAGAAAAATAACCCTCAATGCTTTAAGTTTAATGCTTGTTTCATTGAACTGTGCAGTTATTTGTCAGGACGTCTACAAGGTTGTTTCATACATCAAGAACAAAGCGCAACAGTAGAAGGAACCTTGGCTTTTCTGAGAGTAGGAGGAAGATGCGTCCTGCATCCTGAAGTGCATAGCAACTAAATGTGCTTTTAAGCCAGAGAATTTCAGAAATGTTCAGAATCAATACTTGCGTGCTTATAACTGCAGCCTGCACAGTAAATACTATGCGTTGCATGTGGTGGAAAATGTGGTGCTACTTTCCTTTTACATAACATCATCAAGTTGCATGCTTAATTTTAGCAAGTTTGGTCATCTTGGAAATAGATATAAATTTCGGCTGTCAAGAAGATTTTAAGAAATGCTTCTAAAAGCCATTCATCAACCGAAACCGAAGGTCATGTTGGGTTTGTCGCGCTGTAAGACACAGCAGTGTACATTAGTGTTCTCTGATGGAATAAATTAGCAGTTTTTCAATTTATAAAAGCCAGATATTATCTGTGATTTTAGTTTAATGTAATGCATAGTGTGTCTCACACCCAAAATCTCCATCAGCATTCATTTTTGCTGGCTTTTTTACTCGATTGGCAAGCAGATATAGAAAAGCAATTGGCTAATGGAATTTAAAATTGTTCTGTTATTGTATCTAACCACATCGTTATATATTAATTAAATTAACATTTTATTTGCGTAGCTATGTTTGTCAATTAAAAAAAAAAAACACTTTGTATTTTACATTTTTTTCATTTAATTAATATATTATTTTATTTTTTAAGTGCCACTCATAGGCTGTTTGCAATGTATACTAATATACTTATCACTATAGTACATATACTGTGCATGTCTATGTGCATGCACATTTCATGCGATATATTCCACAATGCAATGCTCAGGAATAATTAACCCAAAAATTTAAATTGGGTGAAAATACTCGCCCTCATGCCATCCAAAATGTAGGTGAGTTTGTTTCTTCATCAGATTTGGAGAAATGTAGCATTGCATCATTTGCTCACCAATGGATCCTCTGCGGTGAATGGGTGCTGTCAGAATAAGAGTCCAAACATCTGATAAAACCATCACAATAATCCACAAGTAATCCACACCACTCCAGTCCATCAGTTAACATCTTAAGAAGTGAAAAGCTGCATGTTTGTAAGAAACAAATCCATTATTAAGACGTTTTAAATCTCAAACCGTTGCCTCTGGCTAAAATATGAGTCTATAATCCATAATAACACTTCCTTTTTCACTGGAGAAAGCCATTCATGGATTACGAACTTGTATTTTAACTGGAAGCAACAGTTTGAAACCACAAAAAAAGTCTTAAAGGTGGATTTGTTCATTACAAACATGCAGTTTTTCACTTCTCAAGATGTTAACTGATGTACTGGAGTGGTGTGGATTTTATCAGCTGTTTGAACTCTCATTCCGACGGCACCCATTCACTGCAGAGGTTTTGTTGCTGAGCAAGTGATGCAATGTTACATTTTTCCAAATCTGATAAAGAAAAACTCATCTACATTTGGATGGCCTGAGGGTGAGCATATTTTAAGCGAAATTTCTCTTTTGGGTGAACTACTCTTTTAAACCTCCATTTCTAATGTGATGAATGAACTGCAAATGCAATATCAACCACCATTTTTAACGCTGGGTACAGAAAATTTTGTGCACGGCCTAAACACTGCAGAAATCATACTAGCTCATATTTGCACACGCATGCACAGGGCAAACTGAAGCACTTGTCTTTAAAAAAAAGAATGATTAATAATGAAAATAATGAAAGATGATTAAGCAATTACTCTGATTTAAATCAGTCCGTGCCCTTGTGTGCCGCAAGTCGAGAAAACTTAATTTAGCAGTGTCATTGCTGGTCACTTCAGGGGATAATGCAAAGTAGTTTTATGCAATTTGTGTACGATACCATGACGCGCATGACAATGCAGCCCACGCTTCTTTTCATTACTCTATGCAATTTGGGGCGCCTCCACCGTGGCTCCGTCTCAAATTAAAAAAGCCCAGCGCTTGGCCATCACATGCCGCATGTGTCTCCTTTTGTCTTCCTGCCGCTCCAATCGCACTTGGCAACGCGTTGCACGTTAAACACCAACACCTTCCGGGTGCATCTTAACTCTTGACTGCACTTGTGTCTCGTATATTAAACCTCGAAGGCAGGACGACCCAATATTGGCCAGCAGATATTAAGTACAGCAGCGAGGATTATGAGCTGGGCTCGAAGACGGTGCCACGCTGGCATTTGGCAGCGTTGACGTGGCTAGCGACGGAGCCACGCCGAGAGAGTGCCGATAGCACGCTAATCTCTGTTTGCAGAGGAAATTGGAGCGTATTTTGCACACTCTGAATAGATAAGAACAAGAATGGCGTTTGAAAACTAAAAAGGAATTTGACGTTGTTGGTGCCACCTGCAAACAGGCCGAGCAAATTCACATTTCCTCTGATGTCCCGGTTTGTTCGTATCCCAGTGTGTAGTTTGATTTGTGCATATGAAAACTCACGTGTACGTGTTTGTACACAAGTGACAGCGTTCATGCACGAGTGTGCGCGCGCGTGTGTTCCCATTGCAGTGGCAGTTCCTTCATTTCACGCTCTGCCGCTTCCGTGCGAATCCTCTTCCCCGGGCTCATTATCGGGTCTGTTCGACGAGTGCACGGCCAGGCGGCGCGCGGGGCAGAACCCAATCATTATTCAAGCCCGCTGACGGTCAGCGCTGACGGCTCCATGCTGTCGTTTTGCGGTCTTATTATTCTCTCCTTGCAAATAACTAAGCAAAACCACAAAAACAAATCCTGCCTGACCAGGATCAATGAGGTACTCAGTAGCCGGCGTCGTGCCGCCCGGGGGAGTCGGGGATGGAGTGGACCTTCTGTCGTTGGAATAACTGCTGCATGCTCACCGTCTCTCCTCTCTCGTTTTCTTTGGCAGGGCCCACCGGTGCTCAGGCGGCCGAGTTCGGACACTTGCCCGACAACATTACCGTGCTGGAAGGAGACAGCGTCATTTTGAGGTGATTGCACATTGCACCTGCATCCTTATGTCATGCCATTTAAAAAAAAACAGCCTCTTCCTTCCTTCATTATAGTGACAGTAGATAATCTCAGTTGCAATAAATTAACTTGCAATTGGAACACGGCTGTGAGATAAGAAATCACAATTATGAGATGCAACCAGAAATATAGTGACAGTTGTAAGATGTAAAGACACATTGTAAAAAAACAAAGTCACAATAATGACAAAAAGTGGCTATTGTGAGACACATTGTGAGAAATATAACTTGCAATTATGATACGTTGCAATTTTAAGATATTAAGACACTGATATTGTGATCTCACAATTGTGAGATATAAAGAAACATTGTGAGAAAATAAGTAACAATAATGACAAATGAAGTGTCCTTGTGAGATACATTGCAAAAAATAATTTGCTGAGTCAACTTAAAATAATTTGTAACCTGGCTGCCTTCAAATTTTAAGTTCAGTCAACTCAAAAGAAAAGTTTATTCAACTTGAAATGTTAAATTATACTAAGTGACAACTTAGATATTTGATTTGAATCAACTTAAAATGTTAAGGCAGCTGGGTTACCTACCCATCTGTTAAGTTTAGCAAACACAAATATCTAAGTTGTTACTTAGTACAACTTAACATTTCAAGTTGACTAAACTTATTTTAGTTGACTGAACTTAAAATTTTAAGACAGCAGGGTAAAAAATTGTTTTTGTTTTTTTTTACAGTGTATTAAGTCATAATTATGAGAAATTAAGTGGCAATTTTAAGATATAAAGAGACATTGTGAGAAACCAAGTCAAATATAAGAAATGAAGTGGCGGTTGTGAGATATTAAGTTACATACATGAGAACTAAAGTGGCAATTATGAGATTTAAAGTGAGCTGTTTAGTCACAATTAGGAGAAATAAAGTAGCAATTGTGAAAAATGAAGACACATTATGAAAAATTAAGTCATAATTATTAGAAATCAAATGGCAACTATGAGATTTAAATACACTTTATGTGAGATTAGGAATAAAGTGTCAGTTGTGCAGTGTACAGACACATTGTTACAACTGTGAGAAATAGTGGCATTTGTGAGATACAAAGACACAAGACAGTTAGGGTATGTCGAAAAACTCAGACCGTATTTTCTCCCTCAACTTCAAAAATCATTTCAAATTATCCTACATATTGCAGAAGTAACGACCCAGTCTTTGCGAAGTGAACATGCAAAGAAGATCAAACACCCTTAACAAAAAAGGTAAAACAGTGATATAGGACGATTTTGAAGTTTTTCGACATACTCTAACTGTCATGAACCGGAACAAAAACAGTCCAGGCAGAGTAAGACGAGCGTTTGGCATTAAAAAGTATATAAATTGTATTATTCCTATTAAAATAACCAATTGTTACGCCAGATAAGACCCTTCTTTCTCGGCTGGGATCTTTTTGACCGCATTTGGGATCGTTTGAAGCCGTATTTAATCATCAAAACCATATCAGTCCATTATATGGGGAAAATGCTGAAATGTTTTCCTCAAAAACATAATTTCTTTACGACTGAAGAAAGAAAGACATGAACATCTTGGATGACAAGGGGTGAGTAAATTATTTGTAAATTGTTGTTCTGGACGTGGAGTTCTCCTTTAAGTCAGTTATGAGAAATAAACTTCCAATTGTGAGATATTAAGACACATTGTGAAAAATTAAATCACAATTATGAGAAATAAAGTTCCAACTGTGAGATATACAGTAAATGCACTTTGTGATGAATTGCATCACAATTGTTAGAAATAGTCATAATTATGATAAATAAATTGGCAGCTGTAAGATAAAGACACATTGCTAAATATTAAGCCATTCTGTGAGAAATACACGTGAGATACAAAGACATAAGTCATATTTATAAGAAATGAAGTGGCAAATGTGACGTATAAAGACACAAAGACACATTTATGTTTATATTGCATTCTTCCTTGTCTTGACTTGTTTGGAACGTGTTTCTTTATTTTCACAATATTTTGTCAATATTATGTGTTTTTCCATTAACTGTCACATTAAATAATGTAAGGCAGTTCCTTACTATATATATATATATATATATATATATATATATATATACATATACACACACACACACACAGTCCTGTCGCCCAAGCCACTGCTTCTGTCATACTCACTCGCTGGAGGGTGCATTTTTAACATTTTAATTTCACTCTCTCTAGTTTTGTTGTTAGTCAGTTTCCAGGCAGAAATGACTTGGTTTCAGTCTATCAGCCAGCAATTGAACTCCTGAACCTGCTGTCAGGGGTTCATATTCTTAAAAGCACCATATTATTATTCCACACAAATGCACCGGGAATGGGAATTGATGTGATATCACAGTTTGATACGCCGAGAGTCAAAGCTGACATGAATGTGAGTGATATTTAAGCCTTAAATGTGTCACGATTTCTCCATTTAAAGAGCAGAGCAGGGCAGTGACATCTAGAGGTCAACTGCGCTTACTGCACATCACCCGACCAATGGCGTTACACTATGTGGTTTGATTCAATAGCATGTGAAGCTCAGTTGTCAGTTATTATATGGCAATGATTTAGTCTTATTTTGGTGTCTTTAATTTTGCCGCTTCTGAAACTAAACGGTGGCGACGCTCAATGCAAATAATTGACCAAGCTGAGAATTGCGTTTTTGCATTATTTACAAATGCCAGCAGGCAGTGGAGAAGATTATGAGCACTGACCCGAATGTGTTATGATGGATTTTAACCCACTGCATCTCCAGTCCCGGGAGTGTTTTTAATTTCAAATGCTGTCAGTCATCTATACCACTGGCAGTTTTTGCAACATTACTTTTGAAACTCAATCAATCGTTGCATAAAGAAGCTTTTGGATTTCTCAGATTGAAAATGCTTCAATGCAAGCCTCACTATTCAATAAACAGTCCCGTGATTTGGTGCAATTGACGCTCATGATGCGCTCATCCCAGTGAAGCGCAGAACGACGTGTTTGGAGCCTCTCGTCCAGTGAACATTGCTCTTTGCGCCACTGAAATCAATGTATTATAGACCCCACTGAAGTCAGCAAATAGACATATTAATCTGAGAAAGAACAGAATAAGTTACTGAATCAAGCCTCTATGTACTCATTGGAAATAGAAACGCATAACTAAAGTTTTAGGTGTCATCAAGCAATTAAGCATTTTTAATGATAGAACTTTAGTCATTTTTAGTTTTAAATTTGTTTACTTATTTATAATGACAGACATTATTTATTTGTTTGTTGTTATTATTTTATGTGAATGCTGTTATATTTTACACCTTTTTTTAAATTATTGAAATGTACCTAGAATATTTAACCCTCTGTTGCATGCATTATGAAAACAATAGTTTAAACAAAACTTTCATTCAGTTTTCATGATTAAGAAAAGTTTTAGTTGTAAAGTAAATACAGAAAAATAATTCATATAAAAAGGACAATTTAATGAGCAGTGCAGTAATGCTGTGTTTTTTTTTTTTTTTTATACACTTTTTCACAAAGATTGAATAAAAAATATACCTGGAAATTAACCCTCTGTTGCAAGGTTTTTTAAAAACAAATGTTTGATTTAGTTTCCATGCATAAGAAATGTTAAGTAAATACAAAAAAAAAAAAAAAACATGGATAAATGGATCATTTGAATAAGTAGTGCGGAAATGTACCTAGAATATTTATCCATTTGTTCCATGCATTATGAAAACAATATGTTTTAAAAAACATAAATAAAAAAGTTTAATTTTGTTCATGCTTCAGAAATATATTTTATATTTGAGATTTTGGAGGAATTTTAGATGTGAAGTAAATACAGAAACATAATTTATATTAAAAAAAGGCCTTTTAATTTAATGAGCAGTGCATTATGCTGTGTCATAGTTTATAGACTTTTTCACATAAGTAATACATGAAATATACATAGAAATTAACCCTCTATTGCATGCATTATGAATTTTAAATACCAAAAAAATTATTAAATGGGTAAATGGATAATTTGAACAAGCAGTGTGATAGTGCTGTGTGATATTTTAAATTTTTTCCACAAAATTATTGAAATGTACTTGGAATATTTAACCCTTTGTTGCTTGCATTATGAAAACAATAGCTTTCAAAAATGGTTGATTCGGTTTTTATGCTTAAGAAAAGTTATATTTGGGATTTTGGAAGACTTTTAGATGTAAAGTAAATACAGAAAAATAATTATTATGAAAAAAAGACAATTTAATGAGCTGTGCAATTGTGCTGTGATTTTTAATACACTTTTTTCACAGAAGTATTAAATGACATATACCTAGAAATGAACCCTCTGTTGCATGCATAATATAAAAAAAAGTTTTAAAAATGTTTGATTCAGTATTTATTCATAAGAAAAGTTAAGTAAATACCAAAAATAATAATAATAATAATATGGATAACTGGATCATTTTAAGTATTGTGATTGTGCTGTGATATTTTACATTTTTTTTAATGAAATAATTGAAATGTACCTAGAATATTTAACCCTTTGTTGCATGCATATTGAAAACAATAGTTTTAAAAAAAAAATTAATTCATGCTTAAGTTATATTTGGGATTTGTGAGAACTTTTAGACATAAAATAAGTATAGAAAAATAATTAATATAAAAAAAAGGACTTTTAATTTAATTTAATGAGCAGTGCATTACTGTGTGATATTTTATAGACTTTTTCACAGAAGTTTTTCACCCTCTGTTGCATGCATAATGAAAAAAAAATGTTTGATTTAGTTGCCATGCATAAGAAAAGTTAAGTGTATACAAAAAAAAAAAAATGGATAAATGGATCATTTGAATAAGTAGTGTGATAGTGCTGTGTGATATTTCACATTTTTTCACTAAATATTTGAAATGCACCTAGAATATTTAACCCTTTGTTGCATGCATTATGAAAGCAATAGTTTAAATTGCATTTTCATGCTTAAGAAAAGTTATTTTTGAGATTTGGGAGGACTTTAGATGTAAAGTAATAAATGCCAAAATAATAAAAATAAAAATAATTGTAAAAAATAAATAAATTAAGAAATAATAATAATAATAATTCAATGAGCAGTGCAATAGTGCTGTGATATTTTATACACATTTTCACATAAATATTAAAATATACCTAGAAATGTAAGAAATCATAAAAAAGTTACAAAAATGCTTGCTTCAGTTTCCATGCATAAGAAAATGTAAGTAAATACCAAAAATTATTATTAAGGATAAATAGATAATTTGAATAACTGTGATAGTGCTGTATTATATTTTAAACTTTTTCACAGATTTTTTAAAATGCACCAAGAATGATATTTAACCCTCTAGTGCATGCATTATAAAAAAAAAAAGTTTCAGATTTCATGCATACAAAAAGTTATGTTTATAAAGTACATATTTAGATTTAAAAGTAAATGTCTGAAGAAATGAATATGAATAAATTGATGATGTGAAAAATACAAGTAAATACAAATGCATTTAAAAAAACAGAAATAAAAACCATATGATCATTGCAATATTCTCTATATTCTCTCTCCACTCCCACACAATGTTGCTTCAAGGCAACAAATATATTTCCGCAATACTTCATGACAAATAATTTATATGACTCGAAATGTTTTAAAATGGAGGTTTACTCATCAGCAAATGTGAATCATATTTTGGACGAAGGAGAAAAGCTTTTGTGAGGGCAGATCTCCAGAGCAAAAATGCATCCCCCGCATGGTGTACAGTGCCAGAAAAAGATTCGAACACGCCTGCCAGGACATAGTGACGGAGAAAAGGCTTTTTATTGCTTTATTCAATGCCGTCCCCTTTAGCATTAACCATTTTATTGCCATTTTATGTGCTTGCAAACTCAATAAAACACATTTGTTACCTTTAGGCAACATACAGTACTGGATTCATGTACGTGTATTGATTATTTGTGCGTAGATAAACATCACACCACTTTTTTAGAGGAAAATTTTGGGCTTTTCTGGTCTAGTCTGTGTGTGTTTGCGGCACTATGCAGTTTGAAAGCAATCACCACTGGTCTGATTAGTCAGCTTAATGAGCTAGTTAATGACCCGGACCTTATGAGCGAGTTGCAACGATTACGAAAGAAACATTGACACAGAAAGTTTTTTGCGGAGTTTCATACTAGCTCTCTCATTCAATGACAGCACAGTAATTACCTACTGAAGTTAATCTACACACCCCATATTTTATTTAAAACAAACCAAAACAAGACTTTGAGGGATAGAAAATGAGCTCATTTGTGAACATGTCGACACCTCACAACCTTGTTTTTATTCACGTAAGCTCATTACTGGTTAAAGTACTTCTCTTAAAATTTTAGTAGTCCTAAATTATGCTTTTTTTTAATGTGTAATATATATATATATATATATATACACATATGTATATATATGTATATATATGTATATATATATATATATATATATATATATATATACATTAAAAAAGCATAATTTAGGACTATATATATAATATATATATATATACACATACATATATATACATACATATGTGTGTGTATATAATAATAATAATAATAATAATAATTGCCAAAAAAAAAAATCGTTTTTATGTTATTAATGCAAAAAAAGGTTCATGCAGTGTTGTATTTATTTATTTATTTATTTATTTTTCATTATTATTATAATTATTATTATTATTACTTAATGTTTCTTTATGCAAACTTTTGTGTTTTCTTCTTTTGATTTTGTGGTGAAATGTTACCAGTGTTTTATTTCAGTGGATATGTGTGTAATTTTCCTAAAACAAAATAATTAATATTAATAATAATAATAATAATAATAATAATAATAAAATAAAAAATGATAATAATTGTAAAAAAAACGTTTATTCATTTTCGTTATTAATGCAAAAAAAAGTTTCATGCAGTGTTTTATACTAATTATGCCTTTTTCTTTATGCAAAATAAATTTTATATATATATATATATAATTTTTTTATAGCTTTATTTTATTTTATTTTATTTTAGAGGAAATGCTTTTTGTTAAATGCTAAATGCGTTTTCTTTAAGCATATGCTTGTTTTCAGCAGTGTTTTATTTTGGTGGATATGTGTGTAATTGTCATAAATAAATTAAAATAATATTTTAATATTTAATATTAATAATATTATTAATAATAATAATAATTGCAAAAACTATTTGATTTATTTTCATGTGTTATTAATGCAAAAAAAGGTTTCATGCAGTGTTTTATGCCAGTGCACATTTGTTTTCTTGATATTTTTTATTTATGCAAAATATTTGTTTTATTATATATATTTTAAATAGTTTTGCAAAATATCATTTCTTACATTTTTTTTTATTTTTTTTTTTAAATTTTTTGGTGGACGCATGTGGCACTGTCAAGACAAATGCTTTTTTTATGCAAAATAAAAGTTCTTGTTTTCTTTTTTATTAATTCATTCATTCATTCATTGACCAGCATTTTATTTTGGTGGAAATATGTGTCATTGTCAGAAAAAAATTAATAAGAAATGCAAAAAAAATCCCTTTATATCCTTAATCCTTAAATCCTAATCTTTATATATTTTATTAATGCAAAAGAAGTTTAATGCAGTGTTTCATACTAGTGCTCATTCAGTGACATGACTTAGTCTGTAGATGCGTTATTTTATTTGAAACAAATGAAAACACGGCTTTGAGGGAGAAAATTGGGTGGAAGAATGTCATTTGTGAACATTAGCACACGTCTGCCCTTTACAATCTTGTTTTTATTCACGTCAAGTTGAATAAACGCTCTCAAACGAGTCAATTGTATCTGCCACAAACATGTTCTTTTCAATCTCCTGTCTTTCTTAGATGCAAGATAGACGAGGAGGTCACTCACAAAGCGTGGTTGAACCGCTCCAACATCTTATTTACGGGCACAGATAAGTGGTCCCTGGACTCCCGTGTCTCCCTGGTGAACAACAACAACAGTGACTTTTCCATTAAGATTGAGCGAGTGATGGTGGCAGACGAGGGACCCTACACATGCAGCTTCCAGGCCAGAAACCAGCCCCGTACGGCCCACGTCTACCTCATCGTTCAGGGTATGTTCAGCTGCCTGCCGCCTAAAAGTGACATTTTTGCCTCACTAATGAACACAGAAATAATTGCAGAGATATGGATGGTTTCTAAAACAGGTTTCGTCCTGTTTCAGTGGTTTAGAATGATAAGTGATTGAAAGAAATGTGTAAATTTTGTGATCAGGATTTCTACAGAAGCCCGTTTTAAAAAAGAAAAAAAAAGTAACCAGTATCCAATGTTAAAAGTCTCTCAGTGTCAACTTTAGTTTGAATTAATATCATGAATTAATATCATTAATATACGTATATGAACATCTGTTTAAAAGTTTGGCGTCAGTAAGATTTTTATGTTTTTTAAAAAGTTCTCTTCTGCTCACCAAGGCTGCATTTATTTGATTAAAAATACTGTAAAAAATGTGAAATATTATTACAAAAAAAAATACCTGTTTTATATTTGAATATACATTTAAAATGTAATTTATTCCTGTGATGCAAAGCTGATTTTTTTTTTTCTTTTTTAGCATCATTACTCCAGTTTTCAGTGCTACATGAGTTTTCATGAGATTTGCCCACATAAATCACTTAATTAATTTTTATATATATTTATTTCTTTATTTATTTTTTGATAAATTGCAACCAGGCTTTTTAGGACAGTCTCCCACATACATCACTTAATATGCTCTGTTTTCTTTATGCAAAAGTCTTTTTCTTTCTTTCTTTCTTGTATCTTATTTTATTTTTTAATGTATGTATTTGTTTTTTATTTATTTTATTTTATTTTATTTTTTAAATTTCTGATTCGCCCACATACATCACTTAATATGCTTGGTTTTCTTTTTGCAAAAATAATTTTTTCTTTCTTTTTATTTCTTTAAAATGTATTTTATTTTATTTTATTTTATTTTTTACATTTCTGATTCTCCCACATACATCACTTAATATGCTATTATTTCTTTATGCAAAATATAATTTCTTTTTCTTTCTTTTTTCTTTCTTGCATCTTATTTACTTTTTTGTTTTTTAATGTATTTATGTTTTTTTGTTTGTTTGTTTTTATGAGATTTTCCCACATACATCGCTTAATATGCTTTGTTTTCTTCTTGCAAAATATAATTTCTTTCTTTTTTTTCTATCTTTCTTTCGTTTTATTTTTTATTTTATTGTTAAATGTATTTATTCTATTTTATTTTATTTCTTTTATATCTGTTTATTGTATTTTTTATTTTGTTTTTAAATATTTTTATTTTTTAATTTATTTTAACATTTATTATGGTCATTCATAAATTGTTCTAATATGCTGATTTCATATTTTTGTACAAACCGTGATTTCCACAAAACACAGCATTTATTTGTAACATTATGCATGTTTTTACCATCACCTTTGATTAATTTAATGCATCGTTGCTGAATAAAAATATTTAAAATAATTAATTTATTAAAAAAAAACTTTTGAGTCATTGTGTAAATTCACAACCATCAGGAAAAAAAAATCTGAATGGTAAAAAATACTCAAAATTTAAAAAAAAAAAAATCTAAATTCCTGTATATAATGTCAAAATGACTGTTTTTATATTTTTATGTAAAATATCATTTCTTATTTATTTATTTATTTTTGAATTTGTGGTGAAATATGACAAGATTTTCATGAGATTTGCCCATACTTTACTTAATTTGGTTTGTAAATGCTGCATTTGAAAAAAAAAATGTTGCATATACATTTACAGTATGCATGTACATGTATGGCCTATTTTTTATCAAACCGTATTCTTTTAAAAACAACGTGTTCTGGATGTACACTGCACGTTTTGACCAATGTTGTACATAAAAATGCAGTGCAATTTTGTTTAATGCAAAAAAGCACAGTATTTTATACTGCAGAAATAGTAGTAGCAGCATGCAGTTATGAATATAGTCTTAAGTGATTTACAGCTCCAATAATTACATTTACAACAGGGTGATAATTGTCAACATGTGCCATAATGTTCTTCTTCCTGCCGTGGAGCTCATAAGAAACAACTGCGCAACATCTAAATGAACAATTCCTCTAATGCCGGCACCAAAGAAACAAGAGGGGCTGACACAGATGTAATCAGGATCAGAGGGGTGGTTATGCTCAGTAATCTTCCAGAAGGCCTTTTTGGTCGACCGCGGCGCGGGGCGGGACACGGGCCGGGCCGACTGTCACGTCAACGGCAACATGAGTAAGAGGTCCAGCCATCCAGACTGACGTGATTTATTGGCAGCGGACCGATCCGCTAATGGATTGCTCGCATCCCTCCCTTTACTCCGACCCCGCCGGCTGAAAGTTGTCAATTGTTATGTATATCGTGCCATGCGCAGTGAATTTTCCTTGAAAATATCAAAGTGAAGACGTATGAAAAGGAGGGGAAGCGTGTTCAAAATGCATCTCAAGTACGGCGTTGGCCAACCGGCAGGCCAGAATCATCTCGCCAAACATTGGCTTTTATCTGCGGCGGCTTTGCAGACAGATGACCGTATTTGCTCGATACCATTGTGCCCTCAATTTTAGTCTTAGTGCGATATGAGCAAAAATAATTACACCCCCCAGTCACTCCTCCAACGGCAATGGATCCGCTTTGGTTTCAATCTTAAGTTCATCGTCGGAAGTATTTCGCCCTGTTAGAAACCCGAAAAATGTACTGCTTGAGAATGCCTCGCAGGCTAAATTTGTGGCCATCTTCATTAAAGCTCTGATCATAGGCCATTTAAATTCAAGGGCCGACTCATTATCCGTCCGGCATTATGCGTTGCCCTCTGCTTTTGGGAATTTAGGCCAAAACAGCTGATTGGAATCATTTATAAACCCTGAAACAAACAACACGTCTCCAGTAAATTTATTCGGCTAAACTAAGGGTGATTTTTGACATCAGTTAAGCTGTAATATATTCACTCTCTTATTATTAAGCATAATTAAAACGTCTCTTTTGCAGTGCCGGCCCGGATAGTGAACATCTCGCAGGATAAATCCGTGAACGAAGGCGATGACGTCAGTCTTTTTTGCCTGGCGGTGGGCAGACCGGAGCCGACCGTCACCTGGAAGGACTTCAAATGTGAGTATCTTTGGTCTTGTATGTTTATTTTATACTGTGTGTGAAGGTCAAGTTATGCACATTGCATTGTGGGATGCTGTTTATGCAGCTTAGTGTGTTCTGAACACGGGAACGCAAGGAAAATTGTCATTACTATTAACCATATTTTTATTTAGTTTACTGTAAAGTCTCGTTACTGTAATGGCAAAACTATACTAATGTGTATAGAAACTAATAATTTATTATTTAAACCTAAAATTTAATTTATACTGATAAAAAGCATTGTTTGCAGCATTTTGACTGCAATTGCTAAAATGGCAAAAACAAACAAACAAACAAACAAAAAATCTCAATGGTCCTAAAATATGCTTTGTTTTCCTCATGATTTTCGTTCAAAACATTTATTTTCACATATATTTTATTTATGCACATTTTTTATTTAATATTTTTTTCCTTTTTTTTTAGTGGTGAATTAATATTTTTGTTTTAACTGATATATTTATTTATTTATTTAAGATTTTTGGATGAAATGTGACCAGGTTTACATTAGATTTTATTTTCTTTTTTATGCAGAATATTTATATTTTTTGGGTTTTATTCATGAAAAATTTAAGTTTGTATTTTTTCCCAAGTGTTTTTCATCACAAAATTTAATTAATTGTGATGCAAAATATTTGTTTTTTTATATATATGTTATTTATGCAAACTTGAATTTATTTATTTATTTCCCTTTTGATTTCTGTGGTAAGAAGATTTTTCTTGAGATTTAGCCACATCACTTAATATCTGATGCAAAATATTAATTAATTGTGATGCAAAAAATATGGATGTATTTTATATATTTATGCAGAATTGTATTTATTTATTTAACCTTTGATTTTGTGGTAAAATATTACTTAATTGTCATGCAAAATAATTTTTTATATGTATTTTATTTATGCAACATTTTATTTATTGATTGATTGATTTCACTTTTGATTTTTGTGGTAAAAAGTTTTTCATGAGATTTAGCCACATCACTTAATATATGATGCAAAATATTAATTAATTGTGATGCAAAATGTTTTTTAAAATATTTTACTTATGCAAAATTACATTTTTAATGTATTTATTTATGTTTGATTTTGAGGTAAAACGTTTTTCATGAGATTTAGCCACATCACTTAATATGTGATGCAAAATATTTTTTTTTTTATATTTTATTAATGCAAAATTTAATTTCTTTATTTCTTTATTTATTTTTCCCTTTGGTTTTCTTTATGCTTTTATGCAAAAAATATTCCATGTAATTTTGTGCATGCATATGTATGATATTTTTCAATGGTTTCAGTCAAACTGTATTTTTTTTAAATCAAAGCATATTCTGGCTATATAATGCACATTTTTACCAGGGTTGTACGGGTAGGGTATTTCATGCATAAAATGTGCGTACTGTAAACAATATACTGGAGTATAACAGTAGGAGTAGCATGCAATTATGAACATAGTCTTGGTGATTTACAGCTCATATTTCATTATAAATAATTACAGCCACAACCAGGGTGATAATTGTCAATGTGCTATCATCATCTTTGTCACCATTATCGTTCCTGCCGCAATATTAATAATTACAGTTATCATTAACATACTATTTATAACTTTCATTATCATTGATATTAGCTGCTTTCATTTTGAGTGGTCGTGATGAAATGCGTAACAGGAGAGGGCATTTTTATTTAATCTTTCACGATTTGATTACAGGACGGTGGGGATCATCATTTACTGTCATTTATTTTCCAATTGCTCCGTAGTCCTTTAAAATCAACTCAAGAGTCCCTCTGGCTGGAAAGGGACCAGTGTCACATGAATAGAGCAGCTGAGTTCGGATACTAAACCTCTAGCGTGTCCGTGTAGTGTACGCTTGCTATATCTGTGGGCTTATTGTACACATTCAAGTGATCCGGTCACAAATGGTCACCCGAGCACATCGTCTTTTACGCCCGCCATTCACATGCATCTCAAATCCGTCCAGTGACCAGTTTTGAATCTTAGAAATGGTGTTGAGAACATGCCTGTTTCATATTTCTCAAGATTTTAGTTACAGATATGCATTTTTTTTCTTTTTTTTCCTGTAAACTCTCATTACTGTAATGCCAAAAATATTCCATAATCTAAAAAATAATTATTTATTATTTAAATATAAATGTATACATTATGGTTGTATCTGTTTTTTTATGTATATTTATGTATGTGTGAATACAGTTTACAGTCAGTTGTTATGAATAATCTAAAATATTGGTTTATGTCAAGTTAAAAATAAAAAGATTTAAAAATCTAAAAAAATATATAAATGTTAATGTAAAGTTTCTTAAAGTAATATATATATATATATATATATATATAAACTTGGTAAAAAATATGTGTGTAATTGTCATAATAAAATATTTTTTGATTTTCAAAAAATGTTTTTGGTAGAAATATATTAAATGAAAATGTTTACAATAATTATTAAAATTTGTATTTACTTTTTATTTAAAAAAATGTAATATCTAAACAAAAAAAAAATGTAAAAGTAAAAAAGTATAATATATTACTACATATTTTTTTTTCTTTTAACTTCAGCAAATGATTATTTGTGGGTGTGTGTGTGTGATATGTGGTAAATGTAATATCTAAAAATATTTTTTATTTTACATATATTTTTTCTTTTTAATTTTCAGCAAACAATTATTTATATGTAAATATATATAAATTTCAAAAAACTTGCTTGGTGAAAATATGTATAATTGTCATGAAAATGCGAAATTAAATTTTTTTTTTTTTTTTTTTTTACTTATTTGTTGGAAATGTGTAATTGTCATAAAAATGCAAAATAAAAGTGTTTAGAATAATTATTTAAACGTATGTATTTATTTTTTATTTAAAAAATGTAAAATCTAAATATATATATTAAAAAAAAAATATATATATATATATACATGTAAATGTAAAAAAGTATTATATTATATTATATTATTATATTACTTATTATATTACTATTTTTCCTTGTCCTTTTCAGCAAAAAATCATATATGTGTGTGTGTGTAATGTTTAAAGTAATTTTTGAAATGTATGTAGTTTTTAAAATTTATTTAAAGTATTAGTTTTTTAATCTTATTTATGTAAAATTCATAAATAATTCATAGTTATTTTGTTTTATTTTTTTATTTATTTATTTTTTTTTTATTTTGATTTTGGGGTGAGATGTGAACAGGTTTTCGTGAGATTTTCCCATGTTTGGACATGCTTTTGTGTAATTTTTTTGCATGTGCGTGTATATATATATATGGATTTTTCCACATTTTTTCAATGAAATGGTATTCTTTTAAAAATGTTTAAAAATAATTTTAGTTATCTGAGATGTGTTAGCTTTGAAACTTACCGTTTAAACAATTAATTAATCCGAATTATTGGTTTCCTGCCTGACGACAAAAAAAGAGATGTTAAAAATCTAAAAATATAGATGTAAAGTTATTTTATACCATTTTTCTCTCTGAAATCTGAGCAAAAATAACCACACTGTGACGTATACCATTATCGTGATATAAAATTACTCCTACTCTGCATATAATTGAAGTCGTAGCTTGTCTGCAGATCTTTCGGTCTGCGCTTTTCCCCACTCAGCACTTCCTCTGCACCTCATAACCCACCGGCACGGCAGAAATAAAGAGAGGGGCGTAAAGCGAGACAGAACGAGCCACATTGTTATTCAGTGCGAGTCGCTGCGGTGGAGCTATTGGTTGCCAGCAGCCGGGCGA
Organism: Labeo catla; assembly: GCA_012976165.1. Lineage (NCBI taxonomy): Eukaryota > Metazoa > Chordata > Actinopteri > Cypriniformes > Cyprinidae > Labeo > Labeo catla. The sequence continues at coordinate 432,725 of VONZ01000322.1, forward strand.
GAAATTGGGCGTGTAGATTCGGCCAGAGAAACACAAAGCCATCTGGACCTGTACATCACACTGTAGGGAAGCAGACAGGGTGCGATGACATCACAATCACACACCTGACGTGCCGTTGACAGGTGACACGCCCACTCCGTCAATGCGACTAGCTTACGGCGTACATGCATGTCTATGAAGATGGAAACGGGCATTAACCATGCATTCGACAGGTCAGTTTCATCCATTAGACCGACCACCCACACGCATTCTGTCCAGTACAAGTTAACTAGCACAGATCCAGGCTGCGACATCCGCGTTTAGATGAATAACCTATAGAATAAATCCCACAAAGACGCATGCATGCTCATATTAGTGTCCACAGACAGACAGCTGGTTACAGTGTCGTTCAAGGTGACACAAAAGATCATTTCAGTAGTGAGGCTTTTTTTCTGAGCCTCACAACTGATTTATTCGCATCTTATTGAATGTAGATCTAATCCTAACAGGATGATGGTTGATTCCTGTGAACACTGAGTACCTTTGTGCAGTCTAAACCCTCTCTAATGTGATTTCTGAAATATAGCTGCGTTATGAGACGCAGATTTGAATTGAGAATACCTTTAAACCCTATAAAGCCTGCTGAAGATTTGATACACACATTTCAAAGGCCTCTAAATAATTAAGATGATAAAACGTTGCTGAAATCCCAGAGTGACAACTGAATGTTATGTTATTTTATGTACATAGTCTGCTATATTGTTGTAAATCTCATTGATTTACATGACAAGGATTTTTGTATGTTATATTTATTTATTTTTATTTATTTTTTTTTATTTATAGGCCACATAAATATCAGCATCTGCCCCAAATTGCATATTATGCTCATTTTGAGCCTCTGAGTACAATTTTATTTTATTTTATTTTTTGTTTTTTGTTGTTGTTTTTTTTTTGTTACATAAATATCAGCATCTACCCTAACTTGCATATTTATGATCATTTTGGGCATCTGAATAAAAAACTGTATTTAATTTAATTTTATTTATTTTAATTTTTGGTGACATAAATATCAGCATCTGCCCCAAATTGCATATTTAGGCTCATTTTGGGCCTCTGAATAAAATATTTTAATTTTATTTAATTTGATTTGATTTGATTTTATTTTATTTCATTTTATTTCATTTTTAATTATTTTAATTATTTTAATTTTTTATTTGTTTGTGGTTGCAGAAATATCAGTATCTGCCCCAAATTGCATATTTATGATCATTTTGAGCCTCTGAATATTTTATTATATTTTATTTTATTTTTTGGTTATGTATATATCAGCTTCTGCCCCATATTGCATATTTATGCTCATTTGGGGCCTCTGAATAAAAGGTATTTATTTTATTTTATTTTATTTTATTTTATTGTCACATTAATATGAGCATCTGCCCAAAACAAAACAAAAAAATCTTTTCAGTTTGGGCCTCTAAATTAATTTTTTTTGTTTGTTTTGTTTTGTTTTGTTTTTTTTAAATCTATACTCCCAGTATATAATAGCCATAAAGCCTGATATTTTTTTTAAAAAAAGGCCTACATATATATCATTTATTTGTTTATTTTATTGTTTTTTTTATCTGAAGTTTCAATAAACCAATTGTTTCTGACTATAATTTTATGTCAGGCTTTATAGGTTTAAATTCCAGTTGAATTCCAGAATTTAAATTGAGATAGTAAACAGTAAACAGAAATAGTTTAACTTGACTAATAAAGCAAATTTGTCAGCGAAACAGAAATAGATAGATAGATACTTGACCCCGTGACCTTTGTTTTTGTTTTGTTTTTTTGCATTATTTAACATGTATCTAGATCTTGTAGGCGTCATTGTTTCCATCCAGCCAATCGAATGTGTTTCTAAAACAGATTTTGTCATTTCACTGATATTTTCCAGCTGCAGCAGAGCACAAATGCGTCAGGCCACATGGGAATGCGTTTGTCACAACTGTGAGAAATAAATACAAATAGCGTCTACTTAGTAAGCGTCTCGGCTCGAAGCGCATGAGACGTACCAGTTTCTTTACCTGTAAACCCTCTTTGTCAGGATAAGATGATTTTTGTCCCCCTCAGCGGGTTGAAGCGGGTGCTCAGAAGGCCTGACGAAGATGTCACGGGGGAACGATATTTATTACGCTAATGGAATGAGTGAATAACATTGCTGTAAACCCTAGCGTGCGCTCGGTCGGTGGCGTCGGCAGCTGCAAATAATCCTCTCCAGTTCAGTAGCTGTGCTAATAATCCTCCGGAATAATCTTCAATTAGAAAAGGTGCAGAATTTGTGGAATCAAGTCCCGGCGGTTGTGAATTAAAAGGTGTGCGGTTGCCTTTGTGTTTTCTGTCTCTCCACTGACTGAAGCCAGAGAAAAACTACTAAGAAGTGGATTATTCTGGTTGACACAGGGATTTTTGTGTACTCTTCTGACTGTTATATATGGAAATGGTTGCACAAGAAAGCAACCATGAATCTATGGAAGCTTGTTTACACCACGGGATAACAAATAAAAAACATAATTGCGACATTTTATCTCACGGTTCTGATTTGTTTCACGCAATTCTGATATAAATTGTGAGTAAAAATGTGAGTTTACATCTCACAATTGTTTTTCTCCCACAACTGAATTTTTTTTTCACAAACGCGAGTTTATATCTTGCTATTCTGACTTTTTCTCACAAATGCAAGTTTATATCCCGCAATTCTGACTTTTGCAAATGCGAGTTTAGATGTCACAATTGTTTTTTTTTCTCACAATTTAGTTTATATCCTGCAATTCTGACTTTCTTCTTGCAAATGCAAATTTATCTCACAGTTCTGTCATTTTTCTCACAATTGTGAGTTTATATCTTGCAATTCAGACTTTTTTTTCGCATTTTGCAAGTTTATCTTGTAATTATGACTTTTTAGCGCAAATGAGTTTATATCTCACTATTCTGACTTTTTTGCAAATGCAAGTTTATATCTTGGAATTCTGACTGTTTTTCACAGTTTGTGAGTTTATCTCGCAATTATGACTTTTTTCTCGCAAATGTCAGTTTACATCTCACAAATGTTTTTCTCACAGCTGTGAGTTTATATCCCACAACTGACTTTTTTCTTGCAAATGTGATTTTTATCTCACTTTTTGTCCCTTTTGCTTTTTCCTGCAATTTTGACTTTTATTTGCAAATGTGAGTTTATATGTTGCAATTTTGACTTTTCTCACACATGCGAGTTTACATCTCACAATTAGTTTTTCTCACAATTGTGAGTTCATGTCCCGCAATTTATATCTGCGAGTTTATATCTTGCAATTTTGACTTTTTCTCGCAAATGCAAGTTTACATCTCACAATTCTTTTTTTTCCCCACAGTTGAGATTATATCCTGCAATTCTGAATTTTTCTCCCAGTTGTAAGTTTATATCTTGCAATTCTGAATTGCAAACGTGAGTTTATATTTTGCCATTTTGACTTTTCTCGCAAAAGCAAGTTGATCTCAGAATTGTCTTTTTTTCACAATTGAAAGTTTATATCCTGCATTTCTGTGCAAAAAGTCAGAATTGCGAGTTTTGTCAAAACTGCAAGATATAAACTTGTAATTGTGAGAAATAAAGTCAGAATGGTGAGATATAAACTTGCACTTTGACTTTTTTTTTTTCCTTGCAATTGTGAGTTTATATCTTGCAATTTGGGCTTTTTTTGATCAGTTGTGAATTTAGCTCACAATTTTGGGTTTTTTTTCTCAATTGCGAGTTTAAATCTCACAGTTCAGAATTTTTTTGATCAGTTGAGAGTTTATGTCCCAAAATTCAGACTTTCTTCTATATTTTGCAAGTTTCTCGCAATTATGACTTTTTTTCACAAATGTGAATTTATTTTGCAATTATGACTATTCTCACAATTGTGAGTTTATATCGTGCAATTGATTTTTTTCACAGATGCGAGTTTACATGTCACGATTGTCTTTTTTCTCTCAATTAAATGTAAATCCTGCAGTTCCAACTTTTTTCTTGCATATGTGATTTTATCCCGCAATTCTGTCTTTTTTCTCGCAGTTTATGTGTCAATTGATGTAATAACACTGATCTGTCATGACACATTAAAGAGCCACAAAACAGTATTTATTGTTTGAATTCCTTAAAAATGACATTTTAAAGGTGAGACCTTGTTTTATACCAGAAGTAACCTGCTCTGTCTTGTCTGTCGGCATGTTGTCAGTTTCCTCCTTGCTACGCAATGTATTTTTCACTGTGTCAGAACATGACGTGTAGTGTGAGAGTGGCATTGTTTGTCAGACATAGCAACAGTAACTATGGAGAGCAGGTTTTTGCGATGGGTTAGATGCGAGTTTATCTCACAATTCTAACTTTTTCTCGTAATTGCAAGTTTATATCTCACAATTCTGACTTCTTTTTTCACAATTGACCAAGTTCGAGTTTATATTCCGCAATTCTGACTTTGTAACTTTGTTTATTATCACTCGATTATGAGGGGAAAAAGTCAGGTTTGCAAGATGTGAACTTGCAATTACAAGAGAAAGTCAGAGTTGTGAGATATAAAAAAAAATTGCAGTTACATTTTTTATTTGTATTCTGTGGCAGAAGTGAGCTTCCGTATGTTCTCGCTGTTATCGTTGTACTAATAACAACCACTTTCGTCAAACAGAGGCGAATCCACCCTTGTCCTTGTTATTACAGATTTGTGTTGTTGTCTGTTTCGTCTCGCTAAAGGGGAAGAAGTGCCTTAGAGGTGCGAGACAGTCTTTTTGTAGTTCACAATGGCCGGTAAATAAAGCTCAGTGACGCGTTACCCAACACACGTTCTGTGATGTTTATCCGAGAGCGACGCAGACTCCAGTTTCTTATCAGAGCCTTTCAGTTTAATCCACGGAGCGTTTGTCACTCGCCTCCGCTCTTGTTAAATAAATAAATTTTATTCTGTTGAAATTAATTTTAATCAAGGTGAAGTATGTGGTTTCTGCTCCACTGGAAGCACCAAACAAATCTGCAAACATAAGTAGGAAAGGAAATTCATCGCATGTGTTTGAGTTTGAAGTCTGAAGGTTATAGAAGTGTAGCCTGAGTAGAGATGTGAAAACTGAAGGTTATATAAGGCCTGTGCCTTTTCACAGCAGCAATTAAATATGATATGTGGTTGCTGTAGTTTTGTGTAGTTGCTAGGTAGTTGTTAAGGTATTTTGAGGGGTTGCTAGGGTGCACATTTGCTGATGTGTTCTGTATGATTTCTGACATGTTGCTAAGGTCCTCTGAGTGGTTGCTAAGCAGTTGCAAAGAGAAGGCATTAGATAGACAGAAAGACAGTCTTCCGTTCAATGTGCTTGTTAAGACATTGCTAGATGATTGCTGAGGTATTTTGACTGGTTGCTCCAATGTCTCTAGAGCAATGCTTAGAATAAGGTGTATTCAATAATTTCTAAAATGTTGCTAGGGAGTTGCTAAGGTGTTCTAAGTGGTTGAAACGCTGTTGCTAAGGTGTTTCGAGGTTGCTAGGTTCTCTAAATTGTTTCTAGTCAGTTGCTAAAAGGTATTTGGAGTCGTTGCTTAGATGTTGCTAGGTTCTGAATTGTTGATTGGGAGTTGCTAAGAAGTTCTAACTGGCTTATAGGCTGTTGCTAGGTTCTGAGTTGTTACTAGGGAGTTGCTAAGCAGTTGCTAAGATGTTATAACTTGTAGGCTGTTGTTAAGGTGTTTTAAATAGTTGCTTAAATATTGTTTCTAGGGAGTTGCTACAGTAGGTTGTTGCTAAGATGTTTTGATTGGTTGCTACAGTGTTAAAGCAATGCTTAGAATAAGGTATATTCAACAATTTCTAAAATGTTGCTAGGGAGTTGCTAAGGTGTTCTAAGTGGTTGAAACGCTGTTGCTAAGGTGTTTCGAGGTTGCTAGGTTCTCTAAATTGTTGCTAGTCACTTGCTTAAAGGTATTTGGAGTCGTTGCTTGGATGTTGTTAGGTTCTGAATCGTTGCTAGGGAGTTGCTAAGAAGTTCTAACTGGCTTATAGGCTGTTGCTAAGGTGTTTGGAGTGGTTGCTAGGTTCTGAGTTGTTACTAGGGAGTTGCTAAGTAATTGCTAAGATGTTCTAACTTGTAGGTCTTGTTAAGGTGTTTTAAATAGTTGCTTAAATGTTGTTTCTAGGGAGTTGCTACAGTAGGTGGTTGCTAAGATGTTTTGAGTGATTGCTTGGGTGTTGCTAGGTTCTAAATTGTTGGAGTTGCTATGCAGTTGTAACTGGTTTATAGGCTTTTTATAGACTGGTTTATTGCTAAGAAGTTCTAACTTGTTTGTAGGATGTTGCTAAGGTGTTTTAAATAGTTGCTAAAATGTTGTTGCTAGGTGGTTGCTAAACTGCTCTAAGTAGTTGCAAAGCTGTTGTTTAGGTTTTTCGAATAGTTGCTAGGACGTTGCTAAATCTTAAATTGTTGCTAGGCAGTTGCTTGGTAATTGCTAAAATTTTCTAACTGGTTGCTGTAGGTTTGTGGGTTGTTGCTAGGGGGTTCTGAGTGGTTGCTAGGTTCAGAGCGGTTGCTAGGGAGTTGCTAAAAAGTTCTAACTGGTTTATAGGCTGTTGCTAAGGTGTTTCGGGTGGTTGCTAGGTTCTGACTTGTTGCTAGGATTTTCTAACTTGGTTGTAGGCTGTTGCTAAGGTGTTTTAAATAGTTGCCAAAATGTTGTTGCTAGGTGGTTACTAAAGAGTTCTAAGTGGTTGCAAGTCTAAATGATTTTCAGTGGTTGCTTGGATGTTGCTAAGTTTTAGATTGTTGCTAGGGAGTAGCCAGGCAGTTGTTAAAGTTCTAACTAGTTTATAGGCTTCTGCTAAGGTGTTTGGAGTGGTTTCTAGGTTCTAGGGAGTTGCTAAGACATTCTAACTGGTTTTCAGGCTGTTGTTAAGGTGTTTGGAGTGGTTGTTAGATTTTGAGTTGTTGCTAAGAAGTTCTGACTTGTTTGTAGGGTGTTGCTAAGGTGTTTTAAATTGTTGCTAGATTGTTACTCATGTGCTCTAAACTGGTTGCAAGGCTGTTACTAAGGTGTTTCGAGTGGTTTCTTGGATGTTGCTAAGTTCTAGATTGTTGCTAGGCAGTTGTTAAAGTTCTAACTAGTTTATAGGGTATTGCTAAGGTGTTTTGAATACTTGATAAGATGTTGTTCCTAGGAAGTTTCTAGATGATTAGTGAGGAGTTCTAAGCGGTTTTCAGGTTGTTGCTAAGGTGTTTTGAGTGGTTACTAAGCAGTTGCTTAGAAGTCAAGCATGTAAATAGAAAGTGTAAAGTTACTAAATAATGTGAAAAAAGTAAACAAAGAATTTTATATCAAATGTAACATGTTGGCCATATATTGCAATGGTTTTTGAGTGGTTGCTAGGATGTTGCTTCCAGGATTTTCCGTAGTTGCTATGCAGTTGCTAGGCAGTTATCTAAGAAGTTCTAAATGGTTGCTAGGTAGCTTTTTTTATATTTATAAAAACAGATGACAGTTCTATCTAGTGCCACTAGTGGTTCAGGAATGACACACTTCACCTTGAAGACTGTTGAAGTAAACCTTTAGGCATCGGGTGAAATTTAAAACTGATGAAATCGTTTAGTCGTCTTAGAGGAGGCAGTGTGGTGGCTAAAGATCAGTGAATTCCTGTGCCACCATTGCGCTCCAGGGCAAGACATTCAACAGCCTGTTACTCCAGCAGTTCTGTCCCTTGTGGTCCACCGACCAAAAGTCGCTTCGGATAAAAAGCGTCCGCTACATGATGAATAAGGAGAGTCGTTCCCGTGGTTCCTGCTGCCGTGTCCTCAGGCCTTTTTTGTTCACCATGACAATGTGTAACAATGCCGCTGCTTCTGGAACACCTACCAACCCAATTACGCTCACGTATGACATTGTGCGCCACGGCGCCGGTATTCAATCACCCTCTCGTCTTTTGTCTTCACAGATGGCCTCATGAGCGAAGGCGAATTTTTGGAAATCACAGAAATCAAGCGGCATCAAGCCGAGGAATTTGAATGCATCACCAACAACGGCGTGGCGCCGCCAGACACACGCCGCGTCAAGGTCACAGTCAACTGTAAGTCGAGCCGCTCTGCTCCTGTCAGCAACTAACTTTGACATCCTAATGAGATTGTTGGGAGCGTTTCAAAACACTCTGTGATTGAGTAATGGAAGCATAAATTGGATTGAGATCAGCCGCCTATAGAATTAAACTCTTTATCTTTTCATCATCTCCTCTCATCTCCGCAGGGTTTAAAGAACCTGAGTAATTGTACTTCATTATTGTATTTAAGCTATTTCAGGGAATCCCTGCTGTGCTTGAGTACAGTAGAAAATTACCTTCAAAGTATAATTTTTTTTTTAAAGAAATTATTAATTTGATTTAGCAAGGATGCATTACATTAAACGTGACAGTTCGTAAGACATTTATATGTTTAAATAAATGTTTTCAGTAAACAATGTTCTTTTGAACTTTCTATTCATCAAATAAAAAAAATCACATTTTCCACAAAAATATTAAGCATATTAAAACGATTTCTGAAGGATCATGTGACAAGACTTGAGTAATGATGCTGAAAATTGAGCTTTGATCACAGAAATAAATTACATTTGAAAATAGATTCAAATGCAAAACAATTAATTTAAATTGTAATAATTTTTTACAATATTTATTGTATTTTGATCATATAAATGCAGTCTTTGTGGACTTACTGACCCCAAACTTGTGAACAGTAATATACATAAATATATTCTCTTATAATGCAAATCATCTTAGTCTAATTTTTATTAAATTATCTTTTTATCTTGCTTTCCAGTAAAATATCTAAACATGTTTCAGAAAAGATATTAAGAGAATATTTATAAAATTAATTTTTTACTTTTTTTAAGCATATACCTTGTAAACTTTTATAGGATTTATGCTTTTAAAAAATTAAGTAATGAATTAATTTATTACTAAATTAATTATTTACTTGAAAATAATAGTAATACTTATAATAATAATAATGCATGTCTTCATCAGTCTCCCATACTTTTAGAAAGTTTGTGCATCTGTTTATTGACAAAATCTCCTCTGCATTTAGTTTTTTTTATCATGCAATTTAAGAAAAGCTTTTAAAATTTGCTTTTTAATGCAATATAAACAATGTTAGTACCATTAAAAGCATGCAAGAACATTTTGCATGATTCTAACATGATCATTTTGACTTTTAAGGAACATGTAGTTAGCAAAAAACTTCCCGGTTGCAGGTTTGAAATTACATGATGCTGAGATCATCTCATTATTTTCTCATTTTTGAAAGAATTATTGCTTTGATTGAATAATAAGTTCTAACACTTGACTTCTGTACACTGCCGGTTTGGTTTTTAGATCCACCAGTAATCACAGATGTAAAGAATATGCCCGCCCAGCTGGGAAAAACTGCAATCTTGCGCTGTGAGGCTATGGCGGTGCCCACCGCGTCCTTTGAATGGTACCGGGATGACCGAAGGTAAGCTAACATTAGCAAAGCGAGCAAAACAGACGGTGTGAACCATAGGAAGCGGCACATACCGGGTTTACGTGACAACTCGCATACCCTAACGTGTGATCTGTCGTATTGCTTCTTTCTCAGGCCGGTAGAGAACGATAACACGCTGAAGATTAAAAACGAGAAGACACGTTCCCTGCTGCTCTTCACCAACGTCACAGAAAAACACTTTGGCAACTACACCTGTTTCGCCTCCAACCGCCTTGGGGCTTCCAATGCCAGCATGTTACTCTTCAGTGAGTACCTTATTCCACTCAAACTCTGCAGCGCTCGCTTTTGTGCTCTCGAAACATTCGTAAATCTACAAAGGCATAAAGTCAAGGATAAATAAACACCCTGCAGGAAGTGACTTTCCACTGTACAAAATAAGTGAATGTGCAATTCTCACTCCCCGAGGCTAGTTTTCACGTCGAGCTTCGCCATAGACAGATAATAGCGACGTGTCCACTGATGGCACTTGAAAGTAAATGGTCTTGTACTGTGTGCTCAGCAAAGTGCATCGTTTTCACCCTTTTTAATAATGCATAACTTGAACAAACTCCAGCTGCAGCGTGAAGCGTTTGAAGCAGTTTGTGATTTATGACACACATAGACAATGTACACGACTGCTGCCTTGCTGGGAACAATTCACATGCATAAGCTTGGAGGTTTTGGAATTTGTTTTAATTGTGAATAAGTGACCATTTAATTTCTCGTTTTTACTTCTTCATTAAACCAGAAAGCTTGTTTAGCACCAATGCATCAGAAAAAAAAGCAAATATGTGATGCGATCTAGGAAAACCCAACACATTTCAGCTTGTTTTTTGATGTCTCAGCTCTTTCATCACGAGTCATGTTTTTGGCGGGATTCATACCCAAAGATTCCACATCCAAAGTCTGATTCCGTGCCTGCTGAGGTACTGAGCTAGCTTGTTATGTCTGGTGTTGTGGCCATTTTTGACCCCCTGCCAAATTATTAGCTCCTCTCACTAAAATCGTTACATGACTGGCTAATCATAACCCCTCCCCCACACATAACCCTAAACCTACCAATACTAAGGTGGTAGTAATCGGGGAGGGGTCAACACTAGAAAACGAAAAGTATTGAGCTGTAATCATAACTGAACAAAAACAAATAACAAGTGCTCGCTGTTTTAGCGCCTCCAGTGTTTATTTCTCTTGGAAACTGCAGTGATATGTGCTTACTGGTGTGTATTTTGCATCTTGCGAAAAAGGTACTTACCTTGGTACTTAACTGAGTTGACTTAACTTAAAAAATTGAGGAAACCTGTTATATTAAAATTAAGTAAATAATAATTTAAAAAAAAAGTTAAGTGAATTGTCAAGTTCACTTAACTTATTTTTCTTAAATTATTATGTCAATTAAGTCAATTTGTCAATAGTATTTAGTATTTTTGAATGTATTCTGAAATGGTTTAAAATGCATTTTCCTACCTTAATAAGAACATCAGAAACATTTTGAATGTTACTTGTTTCAGAATCTTCAGAGAACATTCAAAAGTAACATTCCCACACTGTTTACAAAACTATAAAATGGAACACTCATAACCAAGAAAGAATGTTTTTTAAATAATTAAAAAAAAAAACATTCAAAAATAACCTTTTCATAGCTCATTGGAAACATTAGCAAAGCAAAAAATAATTAACATTCAAAAGCAATATTCCCATAATGTTTCACATAACCAAGAAAAACATTTAGTAAGTAAAAAACAAGCAGTAAGTGATAATGTTTAAAAAAATAACATCAGAAGAATGTTCAACTAAAATGCTTTAGAAAAAACATTAATGCTTTTGTTATTAAAACCCAGACAACTTTCCATTTACAAAGCTCTAAAAACCTTACTGACTGATGTTTTAGTGCACTTCCCGCAGATGGAAAAAATAAAGGGTCTCAGTTAAATATGTGCAGTTTCACATAATTAGTACAAAAATGTCACATGACCAAAGCAGTTTAATTCCTGTTTGCACCTTGAGAAGATGATGGTTGCATCAAAGCTCCAAAACAAAAGGCTAGTAAAGTATATTAACATAAAGATATGACAAAGATTTTTGGTACACATCATCTTTAAGGTGTCTAGTATTAATATATGAATTCACATATGTGACCCTGCACCACAAAACCAGTCTTTTGTAGCAATAGCCAACAGCCATTATTGATTTTTCTTTTATGCCAAAAATCATTAGGAAATTAAGTAAAGATCATGTTCCATGAAGATATTTTGTTAAATTCCTACTGTAAATATATCAAAACTTATTTTTTGATTAGTAATATGCATTGCTAAGAACTTCATTTGGACAACTTTAAAGACGATTTTCTCAATATTTAGATTTTTTTGCACCCTCATATACTGAAATAGTTGTATCTTGGCCAAATGTTGTTCTATCCTAACAAATCATACATCAATGAAAAGTTTATATATTCAGCTTTCTGAAGAAAAAAAAATGACCCTTATGACTGGTTTTGTGGTGCAGGGTCACATATATTCAGTTTTGTTAAGTGTGGTCCTAGAATGAGTAAACCTGTTGATGTTCACAATAGTGACCAGTGGTATAACAGTGAATTTAGGTATACATGTAAATTGCAGTTAATAGTGAAAATTGAACTAAAATGTTGCAATAACAAAATAATGCACTAAATTAAAGTTCAAATGTTACAAATAAGTATAATACTGGTAGCACTAATTTAAAGATTTGATGATATATTTTACAAAAAGTAAAAATTTTGAAATATGTTGCTGGTTGTATTTTATCAGTTCCTACCAGTGTTGCATAAGGGTTTTTTATGCATAATAGTAATCCTAGAATGTGATCAAACAGTTTAAAATAGCTAGGATAAGATATAAAACAATTGCAGCAATATGTTAATTTAGCATACACATTATCCCACCGGTCACAATTTTTCACACATTTTTCCAAAAAAAAATATATATATATATATATATAAAAATATATATATATTATATATTATTATTATTATTATTATTATTATTATTATTATTATTGATTATTTTACAGGGTTACTAATCACACATCATTTGGATATTTTCATGTCTGGGAAAAAATTGGGATTAAACGGGTTAATGTTACTGGGAAAACATTTGTTTATACCTTTAAGAGAACCTTACCAGAACATTAGCCAGAGTTTTGAGAGCATTCCCTGTTAGCTGGTGAACAGAATGTGTACTGAAGCGCACATTCACAATTTAAAATGAATTACGATCAGTCTAACACAACTTGAAGGCTGTGTAAGAGTTTGTTGAAATTTGTTGTGCCCAAAGTGTTTATTAACTGAATTAATGTTCTACAGCAGATCTTTTGTCCACTGCAGAGCATCAATGTCAAGTAATAGAGGAGTCCTACAACACATGTGCTTTGAGCATTTACTGAAAGCTTCCATTGTCAGATTGTAAAATGTCTGAACATAGTTCATCTCTTATAGCTCTGCTTTATTGAAAAAAAAACCTCGGGATTTTAAAAAATCCAGGGCTGAATGAAACATCAAGGACATGATAACAAATCACATGAACACTACAGATTTCCTTGAACTAGAGCTTTTTCACTGGTGTTTTCTAAATAATGTATATTATTATATCATTTTTTAATGGACAGAGAGACTATTTGTTTAATGCACTAGCGCTTGCGGCAATAATCGAGCAGCTTATTTTAGTGATAAAGCAGGAATCCCATGAAAACATTTCACCGTAAGATCGAAAGAAATAAGAAACTATATTGTGCATAAAGAAAATGAACGCTGTTCAGATTTTTTCTGCATATGCATTATTTTCATGACAGTTAAGCATGTTTTCCCCCCAAAGTTCTCATTAGTGTAATGATTTCTTTTAAGTTTTCTTTATAACTCCCATTATTCTCAATGGTGATTCTCATTACTATAATACAAAGATTTTTCCGTTTAAATGAGCATAAATTTTAGACAGAACTACAATGTACTAAGACTTTAATATCATTATTATTATTATGACTTCATTTAACAATAATGGTAGCATTATGATATTGGCAATTTGTGTGTAAATGTGCACTTATTGTAATAAAATGGATGTCATAATGCAAAAAAATTAGTACTTTCGATCTTGGGAAAATGAAATATGACTTCTTCATATTCTTGGCTGGTTTTGTATGTTTCACCCCAATGTTATTTTAGTATTATCGAGATACTATTATAGTTTTTATTAAAATATTTTATAATATTATTTATGAAATCGATGCGTTATGTTGTATTATTATAATAAATGTATTAATATTATTTTAATTATTACATTATATTATTAATATTAAATTACTGAAATTACTGCATTAATTATATTTTTATTATTTCTAAATAAATTATTTATTTTATTAATTTTATTTGTTTTATTTTTATTTTTGAAACATTTTTTATTTGTATCATTTTCATTTTCATTTTAAAATGTAGTTTTAATCATTTGTGTGTTTCTAGTTTTAATAATTTCAGTTTTATTTAGTTAAATTAAAATAAAAAATGTTGCTGAAACTAGCTTTATAATATATAAAGCTTTATTATATTATATTATATTATATTATATATTTTAAAACACTTTTTATTCATTTATTTATTTATTTATTTATTTTCATTTTAAATATTACAGTTTTAAATTTATGATCAGTAGGGAAATGAGAAATATTGCTGAAACTAGTTGAAAAATCATTTTTTATTTATTTATTTCAGGTCATTTTTTATTTCATATTTCAAGTGATTTTTTTTTTTTTTTTTTTTTTAGTTTTTTTTAGTTTTAGATTCAGTTTATAGCTGTTCACACAAAAAAATGTCTCAGTAATGTTGAAAACAAACTATTTAAATCAGCCCCAGGTGGTTTTCTGTTTAATCTAGTTTACCAGGCAGACCTGATGAAAACTATCAATTAAAACCAGCCTTGGCTGACCAGCTAAAACCAGCACAGCACATTAGTCTGGTTTAAGCAGTTTTACTCAGCAGGAGATGATCGTTTTAATCACTTGTTCCGGGTGAGTTTAGGAAAAGCGAGCGTTTATAGAGAAAGAGGAAGGTTTTCTTCAGGCAACAGGAAACTGCTGCTAGTTAGCAAATGAACAAATCAAACAACTGGTTGTGAATATTTCATTAATTTAAGCCTCTTTCTCTGCTGAGGCTAATTTACCACAACCGTTTACTCGATTTGTGTAGCCGTTAGGTCCTGATTACTCCTACATACTTAACATTGAAATGTTTTCAAACTGCACTGTATATCTATAGCCAAATTAACCACACACAACATCAGCAACCAATTAGCGTGGCGAGTTTGTCAGTTCTGCCACTGCAATCATTGCAGAAATGATCAGCTTCAGTATTTCACATAGTGCTGTTTGTTCCATTCACACTTTGTGTTGTACTTATGCCTCATTACTTTCTTAAATCTGCTGTATGATGTCCTTAAATTTGTTCAGCCATATTTATTGTGCTCTTGCCATACACAAATGTAATATATTAAATTTACATATATTATTTTTTTATTTTTCATTTTCAGTTGCATTTTATATTTTAATTGTATTTATATTTATATTATTTCATAATGTTTTAAAAATAATAAGATTTGTATGCACAAAAACTATACATATAGCAAAATTTATTTTTATTATAACAAATATATTACTATGTTATATTATGTTTTATATGTATTAATTTGTGACAAATGGCACACAGGCTTTTATTAACAATTATTTATTTTAATAAATAATTTTAATAAACATAAACATTTATAGTCATATGTATATCATTTCACTTTTTTCAGAAATATATATATATATATATATATATATATATATATTTATATTTAATATTATTTATTATAATACATATTTAAATGTATTAAATATTTATGATTGATGGCAAAAACAATTCTTTGTGGCAAATGCCACATAGACATTTATAATCATTTATAAATTATTTTTAAAAATTCAGAGTGCATTTTTTTCATAATCTTTATTTATGCATTTATTTATTTATTTATTATTCAATATTTCTTAAAATAAATATTGAAATCTAGTAAATGTTTATGATTGACAAAAAACAAATCTTTGTAGCAAAATGCGCACAAAGACTTGATAGCTATAAATAGACAGATATAAATATCAATATTTAAGTTATAATTTGTTGGGTTTTTTTGCAAATATTTTGCAAATATTTTAATATTGTAAATATTTATGATTGTTTACACAAATCCCATATTTCACACATATTTCATATTAATTGCAAATTGCACACAAAAATTATTTAATGTAACCAGTTTTATATATGTTTATAAATCATTTTTATTTTATTTATTTTATTTTAAATTCTGAGTGCATTTTCTTTTAAATATTTATTTGTGCAATTCATTATTTCTTTATTTATTAAATATTTATTAAAATAAATATAAAATCTTTGTTGCAAAAGGCGCACAAAGACATAAATATAAATATAAATATTTATAAACAATTAGTTATAATTTGTTGTTTATTAATTCATTAAAGCAACTATTAAAATGTAGTAAATATTTATGATTGTTGACACAAACAAATTGCATATTTCACACATATTTCACATTAATTGCAAATTGCACACATAGAAAATATATCTTTTTTTAAAGAAATATAGAGCCTATATATTTTTTAAAGCTAGATATAGTTGCTACATATACAAATAGATATTAACATACAGACATACAAAGTTTATTTATTTATTTTAACCAGTTTTATATATGTTCATATATATATATTATCTTTATATATCTACCCAGAGAATGTGAAAATTATATATCACTTTATAGGTAAAATGTATGGCAGTATCACTTTTGATGTAGTACAGTGTATATATTATATATGTCACACATTACATTTTTATATAGGTAATGATTAAGACAAAAGCTAAAAATAAGGTTTTCAATCAAATTTCCCAGACACATACTTTATCATTTTACATGTGCAAAATTCAGTTAGTCAGCCAGTAAGTGCTTAACTGCTATATTAAAATATTATGCTAATATTACATATTACTTATATTAATTCTATTACTTATATTAAAATCTAAATGCAGATTTCTCTTCTCTGTTGATGCATTTTCTATTGAAAAGGCCTTTAAACTTCTGAATTTCTAGTCTCTGGTGATAAATTATGTCACGCTCTTTCTGACCCTAAAGTCAACCTATGAAGGTGCTGTTAAGCACAAAAACAAAAGAAGCAGCACAAAGTCAACTGAGGTTCATAACAGCGCAACTTCATAGTCTGAGCGTGTTCTGGTCCGGTCTAAGTGAGCAGAGCCCTCGGTGGAAAAGTTTGCTGCTGGAACGCTCAGTGCGGAGATCTTAGCCAGCAAAACCCAGAGAGGAGGAGGAACGGGTCACGGCAAAGCCGGGATTTATGGGAAGGAGCCAAACATTGAGTGATTGAGCATATAGAGCTGCACAACACACAGAGAGTTTGTGCTGATGTGATGCTTTCATCTTATGTTTGTTCCAGTTTTCCAACACCGTGTACAGATGCTTCTTATTTTGGCATTAATCAATGAACATTGAAACTCCTAAAACTCCACTTTTCTATTATATATATATATATATATATATATATGTATGTATGTATGTATGTATGTATATATAAAGCACAGTATTTTTCAGCCCTTTGCCAAAATGTAATATATATCTCATATTTAACAATATTTTGCTCTAAAATAGTTTAATGCCACAAGTAAAATACATTGAACATTTTTAATTATTCATTATTATTTTCAATCTTATGTTCTATTTAATTGCATATATTGTTCTTATTTTTTTAATTAAGAAATAAATATTTGTATGCACAAAAATAACATTGCCATTTTTTTTATTTGATATTATTTCCATTATATTTTTTCTTGTATTAATTTGTGTATTAATTTGTGACAAATGGCACACATACTGTAAAATACATTTGTTTCATGCCTCAAGTAAAATACAGTAAACATTTTTAATTATTCATCATTTTCAATCTTATGTTCTATTTAATTGCATATCTTGTTTTTTTTAATTAAGAAAAAAAAGAAATAGATTTGTATGCACAAAAATAACATTGCATAGCAATTTTTTTTAAATTTTATTTTATATTAAAGTCATTATATTTTTTTGTATTAATTTGTGTATTAATTTGTGACAAATGGCACACATACTATAGAATACTTACAAATATGTAAAAATTAATTTATTATTATTATTATTATTATTTATTTTAATTATTATTAAATAATAATTTAAAAAGAAATATGTATCAGTAATTTTTATTAATATATATTTATTTATTTAAAGTATGTTTATTATTTTAAAAATATTTCTTTTAAGTATTTTTTCATTTATTTAAATATATTAGATATTTATAATTGACACAAACCTTTGTGGCAATGGTGCACACAGACTTAAATATTTATAAATATGTATACACAATTGTTTTTATATTTTTATAAACAAATATATATTAATTATTTTCATATTTATTCATTTTTTTAGCATTTATTAAAATAAATACGATTATTATTTTTTATTATCGTTATTATTTTCAATATTGTTATTCATTTATAATTTAAAAACAAATATGTAGTAAGTAATTTAGAAATATCTATAGTATTTATTTATTTCAATATTTATAATTGATGACTAACTTTTGTGACAAATGATGCACATGGACTTAAATATTTATAAATGCTTATTTATATATTTTGTATAGACAAAGATTTAAGAAAGATTTTCATAAATATTTTTTTATTTTGCATTTATTGAAATCAATGTTGAAATCTAGTGAATATTTATGATTGATGACAAACATACCTTTGTGATAAATGGTGCACATACATATTTATAAATGTTTATAAATGATATTGACAGTTTTTATAAATAAATGTTTTTATATTGATTTATTCATTAAGTATGCCGTTATTAAAGTAAATATTTAAATAGAGTAAATATTTATGATTGGTGACACAATGGTCACACAGACTCAAATATTTATAAATATTTATTTCTATTATTATTAAATTATTCTAATTTTGATTATTTATAAACGATTGTTTATATTTTTATAAATATGTAAGAATATTTTTACAATATTTCTCTAAATATTTATTTCAATATATTTAAATATAGTAAATATTAATTACTGATAATGGAAATGGGTTTTTAAAACTCTAAAAAAATGTAGGATTTAAAGAGTGTTTTTGTAATATTTAATTATTGATGATGCAAAAGATTTTTTTAAACACTAAAACATTTTTAGAACTTAAATAATTTGATTATATAAGAACAAAGAGGTTGCAGACATTAAACTAGCACAGACATGAAGGAAAAGTTTTGGCTGTTAGAACAGCTGTGCAGTTTAGTGTCGTTCTATAAAAATGTTGGTCCACAGAATGCTGTGATTGACCAATCAGAAGTTGTGTAATTGTTTGCATCTGGCTGTACATTATCGCTTACATAATGCTTTTATACCTCATTAACAATAAACAGCAGGGCCTCTGCTCAACTAGTGTTAGTAAAACTGCCATACTGCAGTGTCATGATGCCCCATATCCATCTCATCTGTTTTTTTTTTTTCCTCCTGCTGGTCTGAAATGTAGTAGTTTCTTGCATCCTTTCGTCTCCTCTCTTTATTTCTCTTCTCCGGCCCATTATGTTGGAGCGTCTCTGCTCTCGTTTGTTCCCGCTCCGTTGTGTCCTGTTACCCCAGGAAGTCATCAGTGGTTCTCTCGCTCCATTCTTCACATTGCAGTCCGCAGTGAGTGATTCCTGCTCTGTTCCTGCCGTTTCCTCCCGTCACGCATTACCATTGTAACCGAGCGCTCCATCTCTCCCTCCGCCGTCTCGTACGCTCTCCCATTATCGCACCGACTTTTTCCGTGATGAGTCACCTGCCGTCACTTCCATGCATCTTCTCTTGTTCATGTCGCTGCCGCGCCGTCGACTGGCCTTGACTCGCACTTTTCCATCAAACGTGCTGCGACCTTTATCTTCATCCTTAGGAGAATAAACATCTATCCCATCGCTGTCTGTCTTGGGATACTTCAGAAATCCTGATATTATTTATTCACTCTCATGTCATTCTAACCCTGCATGCTGTTATTTTCTCCTATTATTTATTTTATTTATTTTTTCATGATCCTTTAGGAATTATAGCATCTAACCTAGTTCCTCCTCCTCTAAACAGTTGATTGTTGATGTGTAAACACTGACTGTCAATTTGTCAGATATCCAAAGATTTTATCCAAGAATGTTTTTTTTTTCACTTGGGATGAAGTTTTGAGTTTTTAAGACTATGGAGTGTTTTCCCAACTTATACACAAATAAGATATTTTAGTTTCAGAAGATTAAAGAAAATTTGATTTGTCATGAAATGACCATTTTATGATGAAGAAATACAGTAAATTATTTTAAATTCATTATTTTTTGCTTTGTGTATTGCTTCTTGCATTTTTTTAATATTCTATTTTATGTAAATATTGTTTATTTTAATAAAAAATATTGTAATTTTTTATTTTCTTAATTTTGTATGTATTTTAGTTTTATATGCATTGTACCATATAAACAACCATACTGTTTATTCTAGCTATTTTTCATGCAATACAGTAAATAGTTAAAAACATTTTAAATGCATTATTTTGTATTGTTTTTTACTGTATTTTACTATTTGCATTTTATTTTTTATATTTTATTTTACATAAATATTGTTCATTTTAATAAAAAATAATTGTAATGCAGTCAGTCATTTAAAAAGCTATTTTTTTTATTTTCTAAATGTTTTATTATGCATTTTAGAAGTTTCATTATACCATATAAACAACCTTACTGTTTATTCTAGCTACTTTTTGTGGAATATAGTAAATTATTACAAATATTTTAAATGCATTTTTAAATGCATTATTTTATATTGTTTTGCTGTATTTTACTTCTTGCATTTTTTACTTAAATATTGTTCATTTTGATTAAAAAAATTGTATTACAAATCGGTCATTTAAAAACCTTTTGTTTTTTACATAATTTATAATAGAATTATTTTAATTTATTTTTCTAGTTACTTTATATATATGTAATGAATTTTAGAAGTTTCATATGCATTATACCATATAAACAACAATACTGTTCATTCTAGCTGTTTTTCATGGAATACAGTAAATAGTTAAAAACATTTTAAATGCATTATTTTGTATTGTTTTTTACTGTATTTTACTACTTGCATTTTATTTTTTATATTTTATTTTACATAAATATTGTTCATTTTGATAAAAAATAATTGCAATGCAATCAGTCATTTAAAAAGCAATTTTTTATTTTCTTAAGTTTTTATTATTATGTATTTTAGAAGTTTTATATGCATTATACCATATAAACAACCATACTGTTTATTCTAGCTACTTTTTGTACAATACATTAAATTATTAAACATTTTAAATGTACTATTTTGTGTTGTTTCACTGTATTTTAATTTTTGCATTTTATTTTTTTATTTTTTAAATATTTTATTTTATGTAAATATTGTTCAGGTTAGTAAAAACTAATTGTAATACAAATCAGTCATTTAAAAAGCTATTTAAATGTTTTTTTTGATTAACCATTCATAATATGTTATTATAATTGTTATTTTATATACATGTAGTGTATTTTAGTTTTATGTTTTATATACATTATACAGTATAAACCAGCATGCTGTTTATTCCAGCTTTTTTTCCAGGGTACTTGTGGTGCAATACAGTAAATTATTAAAAACATTTAAAAGGCATTTTTTATTTTTACTGTAATTTACTAATTGCATTATGTTTTTGTTATATTTTTTCATTGTAAATGTAATAAAAAAATCAGTCATTTAAAAATGTCATTTATTAATGAAAAATTTGTATTAAAATTATTTTATTTTGTATTTTTATATATAGTTAATTGTTATATATTTAATTTATAATTTGCAAATATAATTTTAATTTATAAAATTAATTTAAAAAGTTTTATATACACTACACACAGATTTATAAAGCCTTGCTTTCAAATTAGGTTAAAGTCAATGAAAAAAAAGGTTTGCGCTCCTTTTAAGTTACATAATCTGACTTACTTTGAATCAGCCAAACAGGAAAGTTGCTTTAGAAGTGGAGCAAATAAAAAAATGTGTGGGGAAAAAAAAAAAAATATATATATATATATATATATATATAGGAAATGTAGTCATACTGATTTTTTTTTTTTTTTAATTTAAAATAATTTTTAATTTAAAAAACCACCAGTGCAATCAGTAAATGCAGTCAGGAAGGCCAGAAAATGTGTACTTAGACAATACATAGTCTATTGTGATTTCATATTGCCTTTACAGTGCATGCATCACACTAGCACAAGATTGACCAACTTTCTCTCTCTCATTCACCCTATTCACGTCCGCTTCTCTCTGCTCTTGCAGGGCCCGGGGCCGTGTACGGCGGAGCGGCATCTCTGAACGGCCGTTTATCAGGAGTCGGTCTGTGGTTCTGCCTCTCCATCTCTGTTCTGATGAAGGTCTAAAACTTTCCCGCTTCGGAAGGAGTCTTTAAATACGAACCCATCACTGTGAACAAAAAGAAATTATGCATTAATCCAGGAGCCATTGCTACATCACTCGATCATTCCGCCCTCTTCCCATTCACGCCCGGTCGCATATCACCGCTTCACTCCTCCCTCCCGTCGCCAACGACGGTCACCTTTTATCGTCCAAACCTGATATGTGATGCAAATGATGTGAACGACAAGTGTAATGCCAGTTGGGTGTCTCTTGATGTGCGTGCTGGACATGCTGGTTGTAAAGCGATGTGTCGACGACGACGGTTGCGATGTTCGGGTGACCCTCTCCAAGCTGTTCACCAGCGGGCCCGTCGGATCCCGACGCAGAGATCCGAGCTGAACCGTGGTGCGTTCTGACATGCGTAGCTACTATGAATGATGTCAAACCACATGTTTTCTTTCTAGCAAGGAGGGCCGTGTCATCTCGGCCCCTCGTTTGCGTTCGTTTGGGCTCTCGACCCAAAGCAAACGTCTGACCCGCGTCCAGCCCTCATATTGTCTTCAGTCTGTCCATCACTCAGATCGTCGGTCCTCCTCACTCAGTGTAAATATATATGCAGTAGAGGCCCCTCATTTCAGCGGCAAAAACTACATTTCCCATCAGCCTCTCTGTTTCAGCCTTTCGGCTCGGAGGATATTGCTGCCTTTAAGTCAAGATGGAATGATCATATTTACGAGATTTACAACCGAAATGTCATTATTAGTTGTGAATCATTGGTGTTGATCGTAAGAAGCTTAGTTTGAACACATTTTGTGTTGCTTTCTTGTGCTTAATGAGAAGTTAAAGAGAAATGCTTTAAATTACTTTTCAGACTCGTTGCAAAGTTAAAAAAAAATATAGATGTAGTGTTGGAAATTAAAGTATTTGGACACTTTTTGGTTGTCGAATGTTGGTTAATTAAATAAACTACAGCTGTAGATGTCATCCATCCACTAAAACTTATTTTTAATGTGCAAATATCATTTAGAAAAAATGAGAAAGAGTGCAACTTTCCAGAGTTATATAAATGCATCATTGAATCTCTTGAGTGAAGTTTTCAGAATTATTTGAATACATTGTTGCAACTCAAGTACAACATTCCAGAATATTTTAAATGTGTCATTGCAACTCATAAGCAAGAGTGCAACTCTTCAGAATTATTTAAATGCACCTTTGCAACTCTTGCGTGCAACTTTTCCATATTATTTGAATGCATTATTGCAACTCTTAATAGTGCAACTTTTTACAATTACCTTAATGCATCATTGCAACTTTTGAGTGCAACTTTTCAGAATTATTTGAATACATTGTTGCAACTCTTGAGTGCAACATTCCCGAATTTTTTAAATGCATCATTGCAAGTCATAAGCAAGAGTGCAACCTCAGAATTATTTTAATGCATCTTTGCAACTCTTGCGTGCAGATTTTCAGAATTATTTGAATACATTGTTGCAACTCTTGAGTGCAACATTCTAGAATTTTTTAAATGTGTTATTGCAATTAATAAGCAAGAGTGCAAATTTTCACATTTATTTTAATGCATCATTGCAACTTTTGAGTGCAACTCTTCAGAATTATTTTAATGCATCATTGCAACTCGTGCAACTTTTCCAAATCATTTGAATGCATTATTGCAACTCATAAACAAGAGTGCAACTTTCCAGAATTTTTTAATGCATTGTTGCAACTCTTGAGTGCAACATTCCAGAATTTTTTAAATACGTTATTGCAATTCATAAGCAAGAGTGCATCTTTTTTTTAGAATAATTTGAATGCATCATTACAACTAATAAGCAAGAATGCAACTCTTCAGAATTATTTTAATACATTTTTGCAACTCTTGAGTGCAACTTTTCCAAATTATTTAAATGCATCATTGCAATTCATAAGCAAGAGTGCGACTTTTTATAATTTTTTGAATGCATCATTGCAACTCATAAGGAAGACTGCAACTTTTCATAATTATTTAAATGCATCACTGCAATTCGTAAGACTGCAACTTTTCAGAATTATTCGAATGCATCATTGCAACTCCTAAGTAAGAGTGTAACCTTTCAGAATTATTTGAATGCATCGTTGCAACTCGTAAGTAGGAACGTTCCACAAAGACTTGAAGGCAGCAGAAGTTTCTGACGTCTCCTGGCCTGAAACGGTTCATTGACTTCTTGTTGCTTGTGGATAGCATGTACCGGTTAGAAATGTCCCTCTTGTGACCTCACTTCCTGCACCGACCCCGTTTTAACCCCCTGCACTGTGTACATTTTAATCTGCAAGGTTAACTGCTATTACTTTTTTGGTGTTAATAATGATTATAATGATGATGATGATGATGACAATGTTAATAAGTATTTGAATAAATATGATAGTAATTCCATGTGAGAAAAAAACGTCAGAGCTGATCGCAAGCCATGTGTGTGAAAATATTTTTTACTAAAAATCACTGAATTCATCGAACGGCAAAAAGAAAAAAAAAACTTTTTGAAGTATCGTGCTCTGTTTTACCATGATTAACTTTTTTAAAACGGAAGTAATTTCAACTCGTCCGTAAAAGAGAGCAATCAATGAAATGTGAGGGCGCTTACACGCTAGACGGATCCGTTTTGAGCATGTGAAAATGGCCGTAGGAACACAGTTTAGACAGATATACACTACAAAGTAAAGTGTCGCTTTTCCAAACCATTGCATTAGTCCTTTGTCATGCACCATCTGCATTGAGCTCAGTGCATTTGCATTGTAAACTCTAGCGTGTAGGCGTCCTAATATCATTTCAAATGTGTACTGTATTTTTTTTTTCATGCTGTTGATGACTGTAATGTACAGTATGATATATTCTGCAGTAATGATGTAATTCTCATGTCTGCCTCTGACATAACCAAAACCCTCAGTATTCTGCGGTGACGTACACGTCAATGTGTTGGTGCAGTGCTGCGTTCCATTCAAAGATGATTGGCAGATAATCCTGTGTGATATCACCAACTTGCAGCAAAAATGCATGCATTTACTGCATGTGGTATGCCTGGAAAATGGCATTTGAGGAAACAAAATGGCAATTTACTGTTTTTTTTTTTTGTTGGTCAGCAGTCTTCTCGCAACCAAACTGCGATGCTATGCAATGCTAGCGTTTGTTCTGTAAGAGTGCGGTTAACAGACAGGAGCATTCGATGTGTTTCATACATATCAATTCAATTCAACAATTAATACACAACATTTTGTACAAAGCCCTGCACATAACATGCAGAAAAATACATATATAATGACGGCGGATTAAAAATTTCAACACAGTAATTTGTTCTTTTTTCCTCTCTCTCTCTTGTTTGAGATGTTTTAGTGAAACTTGATCATGCTATACTGATTTGTTCCCTCATTTTAGTCATTTAGTATATTGTGGTCATGCCTTAATAATTTGTTTACTCGTTTTAGTAAATCTTGGCCGCATCATTTTAGTCTCTGGATTTAGTAAATCGTGGCCATGTTTTACTAATTTATCTTGTTTTACAAAATTGTGGCAACATCATACTAATTCATTCTCTCCTTTTAGTAAATCATGGCTACATCTTACTAATTTGCTCCCTCATTTTAATAAAATGTGGCCACGTCGTAGTAATTCGCTCTCTTGTTTTAGTAAATTGTGGCCATGTTCTAATAATTTGTTTCTTTTTTTTTCTTTCTTTTTTTGCAAATCATGGGCATGTCATACTAATTCGTTTCAACGTTTTAGTTAATCGTGGCCATGTTGTACTAATTTGTTACCACGTTTTAGTAAATCGCAGCTTCCTCATACTAATTTTAGTAAATTGCGGTCATGTCATTCTAATTCGTTTCCACGTTTTAGTAAATTGTGGCCGTGTCTTACTAATTTTAGTAAATCATGGTTAAGTTGTACTAAATTGTCCCCTCGTTTCAGTAAATCGTGGCCATGTCGTACTATTTTTTGTAAATCATGGCTACGTTGTACTAATTCGTTTCCACGTTTTAGTAAATTGTGGCCAAGTCGTACTAATTCTTGCCTTCCTTTTAGTAAATTGTGGCCATGTTGTGTTCAACTGTTTCCTTGTTTTAGTAAATCGTGGCCATGTTTTGCTAATTCGTTCCCTTGTTTTAGAAAATCATGGCCACGTCGTAGTAATTCCTTCCCACATTTTAGTATATGGTGACCACGTTGTAGTAATTTTAGTAAATCGTGGCCAAATCATACTAATACGTGCCCTCATTTTAGTAAATCATAGTCACATCATATCAAATCATTCCCTTGTTTTAGTAAAACGTGGCCACATTGTACTAATTCGTTCCCTTTTTTATTTTATTTAAATTGTGGCTACAACATACTCATTCGTTCCCTTTTTTAGTAAATTGTGGCCATGTCGAACTAATTTGTTCCCTCATTTTAGTAAATTATGGATAGGTCGTACTAATTCGTTTTCACCTTTTAGTAAATCGTGGCCACGTCGTACTAATTTTAGTAAATCGTGGTTAAGTTGTACTAATTCGTGCCTCTTTTTAGTAAATTGTGGCCATGCTGTACTAATTCGCTTTCTTGTTTTGGTAAATCTCGGCCACCTCACACTAATTCACTCCCACCTTTAATTAAATTGTGGCCACATACTAATTTTCGTAAATCGTGGCCAAGTTATACTAATTCGTGCCCTCCTTTTAGTAAATCGTGCCCACCTTGTACTTATTCACTCCCTGATTTTAATAAGTTGTGGCCACATCGTACTAATTTGCTCACTTGTTTTAGTAAGTTGTGGCCATGTCATACTAATTTGTTGTATTTTTTTTTATTAAATGAAACAAATTGGGAACTGAAAATTGGGAAATGAAACAAAATGGGAACAAATTCTTAATTTGTGTCCACAAATTAACTAAAACAAGGAAACAAATTAACGAAACAAGGAATATATTTTTAATTTGTGACCACGATATTTTTGTTCTTATGTAGTGTGCGGGCTCTATAATTTTGTCACGTTATCTATGGGCATTTTATTTATCCTCTACATCTGCCTGTAAATTTCTGCACACATTTCCAAATTGCACATCTGACTTGATGCTGCATTCAGTTGCACTTTTCCAAGTAGGAAGTTGGAAAATCTAACAGTCCAAGCTGAATGGAACGCAGTACTAGATTCTGTGCACCGCCTCTTTTTTTTTCCCGCTCAGAATCAGATTAGCGGGAGATAAAGATATAATTAGCCAGCCACTGCGACTCGCTAAGCAAGCGGACCGTCATATTCTCTCCGTCCCCCATCTGGTGAGCGGCAGAGCTCATAAATCAAGCTCAGTCCAGGCGCTGACAGAATCCTCTTCAAGGACAGCTGTGCCTTTGAGTCTCGAGCCCGATGTGGAGTCCGATCCCCTACAGGCTAATTAACCGCCACTTAAGAGCACATGGCGAAGAGACTTTGACGTAAAGCAGCGGTGCGCGACTTAACGCGCTGCGGCCGCTGCGCTGCTTTATGCAACCGTTCACAATGACCCTGCATGAGCGCTGACCGTTCAGTTTGCAATGTTAATGCTGTATATACTATAATACGATAATGTTCTCCCTGAATATGTGCTTCATTATTGCATTTCAGCCAGCAATAACCCCGGAATAAAACCGAAAACTATTTAAAGTCCAATTTAAAGTTTGACGGCCACTATGCTGTTATTAATGAATGCTAAAGACCGTGTATTCCGCACGCTGTGCAGAAAGGCATTGCATTCTGCTTAGTATAGTACACAGTGGCCATACAAAGTATTTGGATGCTGAAATGACACTTAAAAATATCTTGTCTTTGCATTAGAAAATAATCCATTTTTATGGTTTTAGTTAAATGGTAAATATATAATTATCCTGGCTAATTAAAAATAAATAAATAAAAAATCATCTACTAAAAATCATTTTGACCTTGCAAAAATGGTTTAGAAAAGTGAGAAATCTAATGCTTTGGCATGAAGGCATTTAAGTGACTTTTAAGTGTCTAAATACTTTTCCCGTCAAAGTATAAAGGTTCGATTTCAAGCACAAAAGCAGGTGATATTTCAGATTTTTCTCATATCTTAAACTTTTTATCCTGCTGTCAGTCTGCTTTTGTCCGCTTCACGCTTTTCCTATCATACTTGCATTTGCATCGCCCTCGAGATCCATCTATCATCTCTGTGTACATGTATTCTCCTCAAATATAAGTAAACAAAAGAAAAAAAAAGTATGAAATGTTGTTGCAATTCTCGGTGTGGGTATAACGCATGTAAATGTCTGTTTTGGGTGGAGTTTCTATGGATGTGTGATTATCGTGATGGAGCGCTGCTGGTGTCGGGATCATTGCCCCTCGTGATTCCCGTGCTGAACTGCGGAGATTCACATTCAGAGGGGACTGAGATAGGGGTCTGGAGCGGAGGACGGATGTGAGCGGGTCGGATTGGAGAGGGGCTGTTCGAAAGGGTTGTGTGATCTCAGTGTCGGATAATATGTAAGCCTGTTATTGCCACCAAAAAAGGCCAACTTTTTATCTCACAGTGCTGACTTTTGCTAGATATAAACTCAGAACTGTGAGATTTATTATGAATTCTGACTTTTTTTTCTCAAAATCTTGACAGTTTTCTCTGATTTTTCAGTTTCCATCTTGCAGTTCTATTATTGCAAGTTTATATTGTAGTTTTCTTCATAGTAATACTAGTTGTTGTCTCACAATTCTAATTTTTTTTTTAGAATTATATCTTGCAATTCTAAATTTACATCTCAATTTATTTGGTTTTCACCAAATTATATGTCACAATTTGGACTTTTCTCAGAATTGCAACACTGTATCTCACATTTCTGACTTTTTTGCAACAGAATCGGCAATTCCATCTCTCTATCTTGCCATATCTTAAGGGAAAAAAATGTCAAAATTAAGATAAACAGATTTTTTTTTCTCACCATTCATTTTTTTTTCTCAGAATTTTGAGTTTATATCTCACAATTCGGTGGATTTTTTTTATTCTGAATTTTAAGGTTTTTTTCACTAAGGAATATATTATTATTATTATTATTATTATTATATTTTTTAAGGGGAAGTTCACTTCCGGAAGAAAATTGCACAGATAATTTACTCTTTGTCATCCAAGATAATGTTTGTCATTTAAAATAAATTTCAGAAATTATCTCCATATAATGGACTTCAATGGTGCCCCCAAATTTGATCTTCCGAAATGGAGTTTAAATGCAGCTTCAAATGGCTCTAAACGATCCCAGATGAGGAAGAAGGGTCTTATCTAGTAACACAATGTCATTTTCGAAACAAATTGACAATTTATATACTTTTCAACCTCAAACGCTCGTTTTGTCTAAGTGTCCATGAGCGTTTTTTGTCGAAAAACTCTCATTTTATTCCCCAACTTTAAAATCGTCCTACATCGCTGCAGAAGTACCGACTCAATATTTACGAAGTGAACATGCAAAGAAGATCAAACGCCCTTTACCGAAAAAAGGTAAAACAGCGATTTAGGACGATTTTGACGTTAAAGAAGAAAACGAGACGGGAGTTTTTCGACATACCCTAACTGTATTGACCCGGATTAAGCGGACTAAACGGACTACGCAGACTACGCATGCGCATCGCAGAGACCAGACAAGACGAGCATTTGAGGTTAAAAAGTATATAGTTTGTCAATTTGGTTGGAAAACAACCGATCGTTTCGCTAGATAAGACCCTTCGTCCTCGGCTGGGATCATTTAGAGCCATTTGAAGCTGCATTTAAACTGCATTTTGGAAATTCAAATTTGGCTGCACAACTGAAGTCCACTATGTGACGATAACTTCCTGAAATATTTTCCTCTAGAAACGTAATTTCTTACTGACTGAAGAAAGAAAGACATGAACATCTATGTTCATCAAGATCTTGGATGACAAGAGGGTGAGTTAATTATCTGTAAATTTTCGTTCTGGAAGTGAACTTCTTTAAGTTAACTGTGTCTTTTTATCTTATAGTTGTGCCTCTTTTTTCCCCTTAAACTTGTGAATTTATATCTCAAACAATTCAAACTTGTTTTTGAACGGCAAGTTTATATTTTGCATTTCTGACTGTGGCATTTTTGTCATAATTGTGCACTTCTGAATTTATATCTTGCAGTTCTGAGAAAAAAATGTCAAAACTGTGAAAAGCAAAAGAAACGTCACATTTTTATATTCCTTTTTATTTTGTTTATTTTGGCAGTATCTGAAAGCTGGAAAATGCTCACAAGCGCTCAAAGTAGGAAGGCATCAAGGCACATAAAAATATTTTAATTAAATCACAAACTTAAATAAAACTCTGCCGGACAAACCCTGCTTGTAAATGCATTTTCCGTCCAGTTCCCAAACACTTCCCTCATCTCTGTTTACATCCGGCTTACGTATAGTTGTCTGTGCATATTAAACCGAGATGGAAGGAAGTAGTTTAACGGTTTACCTTCAAATATTTGCTTGATTATCTCTATAGCTCCTTCGGGTTTGTTCTAGATCATTGCACAATATGTTATGGTGCTTTTGTTTGCAGTTTACTTCGACTTCTGCGTTACTTGCATACAAAACTCAGTGACTGAACAGTAAAAATCATCCGGTTTTTCAAAAGCTGCTCATGTCTGCAGATGTAAAAGTGGATTTATTCCAGATTAGATGGCAGTAGTGCATAGTGTTGACTAATTATTATTTGTCGAAGTGTTAGTTAACAGTAAAACTTAAGACTGTAAAGTTGCTTCACCCAGTTCATCACTAGATGGCAGTGACAAATCACTCTGCATGATGCTTTTAGTAGTTTTATGTATGTCATACAGTTATATAATTCACAAAAAAGTAGTTTTCCATTGTACAGAACATCATTTATTTATTTAGAATAACAGAAGATGACTAGGTTGAGATATTTGTCCACCAACATTTTCCCTTTTAAATAAGTGGTTAGTGTTTATCTGGTTTATTTGGTATACCAACCTGACCAAGCTGGTCGGCAAGGTGGTTTACTAACCTGAGCAGCTGACAAATTCCCATAGCCTCTCTAAAACCACTCTGATAATGTGGAAACCGACCACTTTATGCCAGTTTACGCAGTTGCTTTCAGTATTGCATGCGTTTTTGTTTGTGTTGCATTAGCTTGTCTTACTTAAATAACTGAAATATGTACAGAGCTTTTAAAAGACTGAATGTCAGTGTCTATTGATACTGTGTATCTGGAGACGAAATATCAAGACAGTTTGCATGTAGAAGTAGACGGTAGAATGATAGATAGTCCAGCTGTCAGTAGTCAGATAAACTGTATGAAAAGAATCTAAACTGAGAATATAAGCTTCTTATCGGTACTGTGTATCACTGATGTCGCAAGATTGTTCTCATTATGAATTCAGGAGAAATTCCAAACCACTTCAGGCCAGAAACAAACATCCACACAAAGACGTGCTGACATGAATGTTTGGTGTTCTTCAGAAACTTAGCTATAAACGTCAGCAGTTCACTTAACTTTCTCAACAAGATTGCCCCATCACAAAAGAGAAAAAAAAAATGATCTCAGAGGACATTGACTTTGCGTCTTGCGCCATAGATGTGTTTTGAAGACGGCGTATCTGTCAGTTTGCACGTGTCAGGTAGATGTCATTGGGTTGTGTCGCATCTGGCTGTTTTTTAGTATTTTATGCATTATGAAGTGGTTAAAATTTTTCAGCTTTTAAAAATACATCTTTAGAGCCCTTATAGAAAGGGTTTTGAGTCAAGGAAGCCAAAAACTTAATTCAAGGCCTAAATTTAAGATTTATGTTTTTGAATTGCATATATTATTTATATGATTTTGGATGACACAGGTTAAGCGTAAAGTAATTAATTTAATGTGATGCATATTTTTCAGGTCAGATTTTTGTAATTAACTAAATGTAAATACACAATAACAAGGTTTATATGTTTATTATCAAGAAATTTGATTAAATATCATACCTTTTAACTAATTAAATGTTATTATTTTCACAGTAAACAAATTTAAACAACTGGAATTAATGCATTTTGAAAATATGACTATTTGAATAAAATTAAATAGGTGCAAATAGTTATTAGCAAATTATGCCTGTTTGTATTTAAACTAAATTAAAAAACATTAAAAAAAAAACAATAAATCTGACCTGAATTAAGATAAAATGTTTAAACATTATTTCAGCTATTTTAACATGATGTAGTAAAACAAGTTAAACTAAAACTGAAATAAAATTAATCAAGAAAATGTAAACATAAAAAAAAATACTTCATTTTTTTTTGTCTTGGAATTCTAAATTTATTTCTAAATTTTAATTCAAAATTTAAATCTCACAAGTGTTTTTTTTTTCCCCATTATGAAATAAAAAATATTAAAAAGGTAAAAGGTTTTACCTTTTTATCTCACAGTTCTGCTTTTTCCTCAAAATTGTGAATTTATATCTCACAATTATTTATTTTTTTACTACTACTAAATGACAAATGACAAAAACACACAACAAAATTATTTAAAATTTAGCCAAAATTAAAATGAAAATTTTTCAGAATAATAACAAAAGCTGTAATCGGTATCTAAATGATACTAAAACCCCAAAAATAGTTAGTAATAATATATAGTAATAATATATATATATATATATATTTTTTTTTTTTGAGCACAGAAATCAAATAAATATTAAATTTAGGCTTTTTGAGTGCAAATTTGATGATGCATGACAATATATGATGCATGTAGTTCAATGATAGATAGAGAGAGAGAGAGATAGATAGATAGATAGATAGATAGATAGATCGATGTTGCTGTCCTGAGTTCATTGTAATTCCATTTGAGGGATTTGCTAGAAACAGATGGTTTTATGTCAATCTTTTGCACATGTTTGAGTAAGAATTCACTAATTACTAATGTGCATAATTAGAATTAATTAAGTTGTCAGAACGCCACACAGGCATTAAGAAGACATAACAGGGCCAGTTCCTCCAAAAGCAGCGGGTGATCGACCCACCGCGGCGCATTTCAATAAGCCCTTTATTCCGAGACTCGCCGAATGTCAACAACACATGCTGTTTTGGCGCAGAACTGACGTCAGCGGGTAAATACGCAGGATGTCACTTTCGGCTGGTTTCTGAAGGACTTATTGGCCTTTCCAGCCAAGTCGTCCCGATCCGAGCGTCCCGTCGCGCCCGCGTCCTCCAGACCTCCACCTCAGTAACTCTGTAATATAGCCGTTTGTTTGTGTGTTTGTTTGTTTGTGTGTGTGTGAGTGTGCGTGTATGTCTGTACATTCTCCGGCCTTCTTACAGCAGGCATGATGGGTCGTGATTCTGTTTCAGACAAATGGATTTTATCCCCGTTATAATTGTCTTTGAGAAATCAATGACGCAACTGAAGAACAGCGGAAAAATAACAGAACGTTGTCTTCCACAACGACGCATTCTGTGCTGTGATGTAACGTTTCTTTGAACGTCATTTGTTTTACAGTTCTCCCTGTCCTTTGTTTTTAGGTGTGTGTAAATTTTTTAATCCACAAAAAGGAGAAAAAAGTCAAGAATTTAAATGGCAGGAGAAAAATAAAAGCGAATTTTGTTTTTAACATAACGCTGCTCTGAGTCGCTGTGTTTTCACTTGTCTTTCTTTGACGTGTTGCTGATTCAGGCTATTTTATGATTTCTGTGGCTTTGTGTGAGGCCGCTGTAGCTTCTTTCAACACACAAGATGCACGTCTCAGAAAAAAAATCTGAATTTGCTTACCATCAGCACCTTTATGACTTCCTTTCTTCTGTGAAAGACAAAATAAGTTTGCATACTGCAAAAATAAATGAATAAATAAATAAATATTAATTCATAAAAATTATTATTATTATTATTACTACTAATAAATTAAATAAATAAATATTATATTTATTATTATATAATAATTTAATCAATTTAATGTGATGCATATATGTCAGTCATACATAAATGCAACAGGCCAGATTTCTGTAATAAACTGAATGTAAATACACAATAATCAGGATTATGTATTTATTATCAATAAATTTAATTTAATTAAATATCATACATTTTATGAAAATGAAATGGAAAAAAAACATTAAAAAAACATTAAATAAAATAAATTTTACCTGAAATAATATAAAATGTTACAAATGTATATATGTATATATTTCAGCTAGTTTAACTTAAATTTAGTAAAATAACTTTTAATTTAGTAAAATAACTAAATAACTAAAACTGAAAAGAAAATTATAAAAAATGTAACTACAAAGTAGTAACAAGAACTACTAAAATGACAAAAAACACAACAAAATAATTTAAACTTTACAGCAAAATTAAAATGAAATATTTTCAGAATATTAATAAAAGTTGTATCTAAATGATACTAAAACACCATATATATATATATACAGATTCTGACCTGTTGTGTTTATGTATGACATATGACAAATATGCATCACATTAAGTTTATTAGTTTATATATTATAACATCATGTCATAATTTATCACAATAATTTAACCAATTTCAACTTCAGAAAATAAAGTCACACAAAATTCAACTTGGTTTTTCCAAGTCAGATGAATTTTTATTCATATTTGCGGAATGAAACACAATGCTTCTTACTGATTTTAAGCTGTTATTTCACAAAATAGTGTCTGTTTTGCTCAAGCACTTCACGCTTTCTTACAAAATATGTGCATTTTGTGGCATTTTTGCTTTCGACAGCTATTTGTGTGGTGAAGAAGTCTTGCAATATTGTTTACCAACAAAAAACTGCCACAAAGACATGATCCCCATCTGTATCTGAGTCAGATTACGATAATTTGTTTAATGATCAACCCATTTTCACATGTATGACATTATTTTATGCCTAATTCTGACAGGGACAGAAGAAAATGCAAATGTTTTGTGCTACATCTATGGGTGTTTTACAGGTACATTCAAACAGATTTTGTGAAAAATGATTTGTAAACTTGTGTTTATTTAATAATTTTGACATATTGGGATATTTTTCCACTCTATTGCACATTGCAAGTTAAATTATGAATTTTGAATACTTTTTTTTTTAAGTAATTAAAACATTTTACATTTGACTGCACTTGTAAGTGCATTGAAGCATTTTATAGATATATTTGAACTCAACATCATAAAAATAAGTATTAGACCTGCAAATCAGCAGCATGCATGCATGCATTTATTTTTTTTTTTCAAGTTGCAGAGATGTGCAATGCTTAAAATGATTAAAAAATAATTGTATTGTTTATAATTAATTGAATAATTATATACACATAATGAGTATACAAAATTATAATAATTAATAATAATTTTATATAAATTTTATATAATTTTATAATAAATAATTTTAAAATAAAACCAGTAAAAAATAAAACACTTAATTTGAATTGTTAATAACCCATATAATAATTAATTTAATATCTACATTTAATTTAATAATTATGCACAAAGTAATTAGCTAAAATTAATATATAAATACAAATTAATAAAAACATTAATAATGAATGATATTAATAATAAAATCACTAATAAATAATTGAACAATAAATAAATAAAACTCTTTATTTGGATTGTTAATAATCAATTTAATAATTTATAATTCATTTAATATTCATATTTAATCCAATACTTACATATAATTAAAATAATAAATCATAATGAATAAATGATATTAATAATAAATAATTTTAATAATCCACATAATAATTAATTTATTACTTACATTTAATGTAATAATTATATTGTATACATATAGTAAATAAATTAATAATAATAATAAATAAATAATTGTAATAGTAAATAATTTTACAAATAAGAATAAACCACATAAATCACTTTATTTGAATTGTTAATAACCATATAATAATTAATTTAATATCTACATTTAATTTAATAATTATTAAGTAATTGGCTAAAATTAATATATAAATACAAATTAATAAAAACATTAATAATGAATGATATTAATAATAAAATCACTAATAAATAATTGAACAATAAATAATATAAAAAACAAAACTTTATTTGGATTGTTAATAATCTATACAATAAAATATAATTCATATATTACATGAATTATATACATTATATACATTCATATATTATATATTACATATAAGTAAAATAATAAATAATAATGAATAAATAATATTAATAATAAATCATTTTAAATTTAAAAATACATCCAAATAAAACACACAATTTATTACTTATATTTCTTGTAATCATTTATATTGTGTACATACAGTAATTAAATTAATAATAATAATGAATAAATAATTGTAATAGTAAATAATTTAACAACTAAGAATAAACCACATAAAACATTTTATTTAGATTGTTAATCCAATATAAGTTTAAGTTGGTGGACATTTTTTATGATAAAAGTGAATCCAGACTTGTCACACTCCAACAAATGCTTTAAAAGGTGTTTTAGGTAGGAACAGACTGAGATTTTAAGGCATTATTCACAGATAAATCATCTTTTATGGTGCTTTCTGTCATTTTCGGAGCCCTGTCATCTTTCATTGTGTGCAAATGTCAGCGATTCTGCTAAACTTTGTCATTTTGTGTCTTTCTGCAAAAGAGAGAAAGTCAGACAGGTTTGAAACAAATGAGTAGTTTTATAGAGCTGTAGCGTTAAATGTGCTGTATGTCATTTACAAGCCATTAGCAGCAACAAAAAGACTGAAGGCAGAAGTTCATCAGTGTTTTAAAAGCATCACAGTGTTTTTATCCACTAGACATCAATATACCAATGACTAGTTATGATAAATTATTTTGACATTCAGTAATGACTGTAATGTAATGTTACTTCAATAGGTGATTCTTCGAAAGAGAACTTCGAATACTTTTCACTGCCCCTGTTGTTTTTTCCCTTTTCTTTTTTTTATCTCTTCCTCAAAGTAGTGTTGTGGCTTTATTTGTACGTTTCACATACTGCGATATCATCTTTATTTGTCTTGCAAGCCGCCGTTGTGAAAAATTTTGCATGAGCATAAAATTATCCAATTATCTTCAAAAGCTTTCACCTTTTAATGCTCGCAACATTTTATTCAGAATATTTGGTCGAATGCATTTGATCAGCTTTATTCAAATGCATGAGTAATTTAGATTTGGGTCAGCGGGGTAAAATAGCCAAATAAAAACACTGCTTTCAGTCAGACTCCATGGTTTAATAGTCCAGTTTAAAAGTCAACTTTTATATTGCAATTAACTTTTTGTACATTGCTTAGCACGGTCAGGGTCTCCAGGCCAGTGCTACATAATGAAATAAATGTTTTAAATCGCACACATATGATGTTGTTTGCACAGTGAGACAATTTGTCTTGTTTTTAATAATGGTAAATTCCTGAAAAGCCATTATGCCTCTCCAGCCTTGAGACGTATTTACGACCACACTTCATTTGTTGGAAGAAAATGATGCTGGCATTTTCTAGTTGCGTTTCTTTGACTAAAACACCTGGGGAATGGCTCATTAGAGAAAACAGACCTGGTTCTGTGACATTTTACGTGTTGTTTGTGGTTTTCTGAGGTAGGAAGAATCAAGGCCAAACACCAGAATATGGCTGAACATGTGACTAGCGAAGAATTAAGATATTCCCATCAAACAAGGTAAATAAAAGGTTAAAAGTAGGCTAAAATGTTTATAAGCAAACACAGGGTTTCCCAAATTCGGGTTTGTGAGTTGATGAAATAAATCATATGATAATAAATGTATTATTTATAGTTATTTGAATAATTATATACACATAACAAGTGTACGGAATTAAAAGAATTAATGGCAGTAATTTAATATAATGTAATAATAAATAATTAAAAAATACTTTATTTGTAATAATTACATTTCTACATTTAACGTAATAATTATGCACAAAGTAATAAGCTAAAATGAATATATAAATAAACATTTATAATAACATTAATAATGAATGATATGAATAATAACATCACCAATAAATAATTAAAAAAAAGCATCTTAATAAAACACTTTATTTGATCAACCATATAATAATATATAATTCATTTAATATTTATATTTAATTCAGTGCTTACATATAATTAAAATAATAAATAACAATTAAAAATAATATTAATAATAAAAATAAATAATTGTGAAATAAATAAACATCCAAATACGGTCTATTTGGATTGTTAATAATCAACATAATAATTAATGTATTACTTATATTTAATGTAATAATTCTATACATTTAGTAATTAAATTAATAATAAAAATGAATAAATAATTGTAATAGTAAATAAGTTTACAAATAAGAACAATCCAAATAAAACATAATGAATAATGTAATGTTTATATTTAAGGATTACATTAAATACTTAATAATAATGATATAAAAATAATACAAATATTATTATTATAAATAATATATATTAATTATAATTTATATTATAAATTATGAATTATTTTAACATCATTTTAAAATAATAGCAATCCTAACAAAACACCTTATTTGGATTGTTAATAACCCATATAAACATTCATATAATTCATTTAATATTCCTATTTAATTCAATACATATAATAATATTGAATAAATAGTATTAATATTAATAGTAAATATTTTAAAATAAAAAAACAATCCAAATAAAACACTCTATTTTGGGTTGTTAATCCACATAACAATTAATTGATTATTTATGTTAAATCTAATAAGTGTATTATATATATATGTTAAATTATTATTATTATTATTATTAATTATAATAATAATAAATACATACATTTAATAATAAGTAATTTACAAATAAGATAAATCAAAGTGAAACACTTTATTTGGATAATTAATAATCCATATAATAATTAATTTACTACTTATATGTAATTTTATAATTATATTATGTACATATAGTAATTAAATTAATAATAATAATTTATAATTATAATAGTAAATCATTTTAAAAAAATAAGAACAATCCAAATAAAACACTTTATTTGGATTGTTGATAATCCATATAATAATTTAATGTTTATATTTAAGGATGATTACTTATTATTATCATTATTATTATTATTATTATTATTAATAATAATAATAATTATTATTATTATACAATAATCAAGAAATTATTTTAAAAATAAATCATTTTAAAATAAAACCAACCCTAATAAACCACTTTATTTGGATTGTTAATAATCTATAATAATCTTAATAATCTTAATATTTATATTTAATTCAATACTTATAGACATGTAATTAAAATTAATGAATTAATGAAAATGAATGAATAAATAATATTAATATTAATAATACATATTTTAAAATAAAAAACAATCCCAATAAATCACTATTTTAATTAATAAACACTCTATTTAATTAATATTTTAATTTAGTTATTAACCCAAATAATAATTAATTATCATATTTAATTTAATAATTTTATTATATACATATTAGGGCTGGCAAGCGATTAATCACGATTAATCGCATACAAATTTTTTTGAGTTTGCCTAATATATTTGTGTGTACTGTGTGTAATTATTATGTATATATACACCCAAATTAATGTATTTATTTAAGAGCTTGTATTTATATATACATAATAATTACACGCATATATTAGGCAAACTCAAACTTTTATTTTGTATGCGATTAATCACAATTAATCGTTTCCCAGCCCGAATACATATTAAATATGTTATTAACATATTAAAATGAATAATAATAATTAACCCATAATATTAATATCAAAGAGGTTCGACTGACAAAACTGTTAATCCCTAAAATGTGAATCCCTGATCTAACACTTAACCAGTTCTTTTAAGACCACTTTGTTGGTTATAATGAGTTAAACACACTGTGTATGTGTTTGGTGTAGACACTGTGTTTTTCCCAGCAGTCAAAATTTACAATATATTGACAGTATATATATATTAATATATTAATATATCAATTAAGATATTATATATCAATATATTAAACCTCAAAAAGCCATAAAAAACTAAAAGCCACTAATTTGCTTTTAGTTCTCTCTTTTGACAGAAACTGAAGATCAGGTCAGAATAAACCGGACTGACTCAAGAAGAGAAGTGAAACGACAGCTATAAAAATACTGACCTGAATGTTCCTGAATGGACGTGGTACTAGAATATGATTTCTACATTCAGCCACCTCAGCAAAACCACCAGCGCTTTCACAAGACTGAATTACGGTCAGGTCAGTGATGTGACTGTAACGTGTGTGTGTGTTTGACATTATGCAGCAGTAGGTGTGTGTCCTGTGTCATTTCCTTTATTTGTCAATTTCCACTGATCTCACTCTCTTCAAACAGGGAGGATTTATAGATTTTTTTTATATTGTCAAAGCACCTCAATTAAAATGAGACTTTTGCAATATCCATTTCAGTAAGAATTCATTTCCATTTCTTTGATTAATTTCTTCAAAATCAGGTAATTCATATTGTAGTATTACAGAAGAGCTCACAGCTTCAAACAAAAGCTGTGAGGTTTGCACCTCAACATGTTCAGACATTTCAGATTCTCATGCTCACCAGTGCTGCAGTTTTTTATTTAAAATTGTCAAAAATTGTGAAATAATATTACAATTTTAAAATACCTTTTTTCTGTTGGAATATATTTTAAAATGTAATTTATTCCTGTGATCAAATCTGAATTTTCAGCATCATTACTCCAGTCTTCAATGTCACATGATTTTTCAGAAATCATTCTTATTGCTAATTTGTTTATTTATTATTATTATCAATATCCAAAAGTGTTTTGCTATTTATTTTTATTATTTATATTTGATTGAAGAATTATATACACATAATAAATATTTATACAATTTATAATATTTATATTATATATTATATAAATATAATTTAAAAATAAATCATTTAAAAATACCAACAATACAAATAAAACATTTTATTTGAATTGTTAATAATCCATAAAAAAGTAATATCTATGTTTAATTTAGTAATTATATATTATACACACAATAACTATATCAAATTAATATATAAATAATAATACATTTAGAAATGAATGATATTAATAATAAAATTAATAATAAATAATTGTAACAATTTACATTAACATTTTCTGTTTATTTAATTTTCTAACTGCTTATTTGCTGCTTAAGACACATTTCTTATTATTATCATCAATATCCAAAACATTTTATTTTGCTGCTTAAATAAATTTAAAATAGTCAAAAATGTGAAATATTATTACAATTTAAAATAACTGTTTTCTATGTGAATATCTTGTCAAATGTAATTTATTCCTGTGGTCAAAGCTAAATTTTCAGCATCATTACTCCAGTCTTCAGTGTCACATGGTCTTTTGATGATTTTGTAACATTATAAATATCTTTACTGTCATTTTTGATCAATTTAATACGTGCAAAATCGTAGTGATCCCAGACTTTTGAATGATGTGAACAAAAGTTTGATTATAATTCTGCATTTAATGTCAGAATGATTTTCATGTGAACTTCTCTCATTAAAACAATGGTGTAATTATGGGATTTGTCTTTAAACTTGCTAGGGGGGGTCTTTTAATTAGAAAACCATGGCAAATTGGTACAGACAGTAAAGGTTGAATTTTCTTTTGTGCACGATTTGTACGTTTCCCGTCATTCTCTGTGGCTGCAGGAAAATGATAAAATACCCAGATGAAGCATCAATTACAATCCTAATGCACATCCTTTGCTCTTCATTATATCATACTGGTACTAAAAGCTTCCTGCGTTTGTCGAAAAGTGAAAGAAATTGCCCAATGCGTCCATTTTATTCCAAACACACTGTAATTATGATTTCCCAAGGTCCCTGGAGACTCGAAGGCAGCATGATTGTGAGAGAAAATCTGCAAAATCGATTTAAATGTGGTACAATGCATCCAAGAGTACTGCTATATTTGAAAGCATCATCAAATTAGCCAACATATTTAATCAGCAGTTACGTAAGCAGTGGAGGATGCTCAACTCATAATGTGTCTGTATTTATCCAGAGCCCATTTTCTCCTACAGGTTTGCACTAATCCAAACACAGCTGAGAGGAGTCTGCTGTGTGTCATCCAGCGACATAAGAGACTCCGATGGACGTCTCATTGCTTACCTACCGAGGTCTGTCGGTGGATTTAATGGCAATTCCCAGATCCACACAGAAACAGTTTGACCCACTCTAAAAAATGCTGGGTTATTTTTTTTAATCCAGATGCTGGGTTCAGCCTATTGGGTCGTTTTCTTGGGTTATTTTTAATATTTTTACCCAGGTGCTGGGTTATTTTTAACCCAAATGCTGGGTTCAAGTTGTTGGGTCATTTTGGGGGTATTTTAATATTTTTACCCATGTGCTGGGTTAAATGCTGGTTCATCTCTGGGTCATTTTATTGGGTTATTTTAATGTACCCAGGTGCTGGGTTTTTAAAATAAATGCTGGGTTCAACTTCATGGGTCATTTTATTGGGTTATTTTAATATTTTTAGGTGCTGGGTTTTTCAAACAAATGCTGGGTTCAACTAGTCATTTACTTTTACCCAGGTGCTGGGTTATTTTTATGCTGGGCTGGGTCATTTTATTGGGTTATTTTAATATTTTTACAGGTGCTGGGTTATTTTCAAACCAAATGCTGGGTTCAACTTCGCTGGGTCATTTTATTGGGTTATTTTTTTTTTTCCAGGTGCTAGGTTATTTCAAACCAAATGCTGGGTTCAACTCGCTGGGTCATTTTGGGGGGATTATTTTTAATATTTTTACCCATGTGCTGGGTTATTTTTAACCCAAATGCTGGGTTCATCTCTATGGGTCATTTTATTGGGTTATTTTTAATATGTTTACCCAGGT
Source organism: Labeo catla (assembly GCA_012976165.1). NCBI lineage: Eukaryota > Metazoa > Chordata > Actinopteri > Cypriniformes > Cyprinidae > Labeo > Labeo catla. The sequence goes on from VONZ01000322.1 coordinate 475,553, forward strand.
GCTGGGTTATTTTTAAAAACCAAATGCTGGGTTCAACTCGCTGGGTCATTTTATTGGGTTATTTTTAATCAGGGTTTCTGCAGGTTTTATGAGGGTAAATTTAAGACTTTTTTTAAGACCTTTTTAAGACCAACTAAAGAAAATTGAAGGAAAAAAAAAATCGAAGGGAAAACAATATAGCAATATAGTTCGAGTTTTACTTTCACTTTCAAATTAGCAGCAATTCACCGTCTAGCAATTGTTTGTTTTTAGTTCGTTTGAGTTTTCCCTCTTTTCCTTGCTTTTCTTCGGTAAAAGTGCCGTGCACATTTTACTTTCACTTTCAAATTAGTGGCAATTCGGCATTAAGCAGTTGTTTGTTTTTAGTTCGTTTGAGTTTTCCCTCTTTTCTTCACTTTCCTTCGGTTTTAAGTCTTGTAAACAGGGCCGCTGCTGGCCAAATGAGTGCCCTACGCAGAATTGTATAAAATCTATTATACAGGGTCAAAATTTTCTATCACAGGGTCAGAACTTTAATAAAATATAAAACTAAACGAATAAATTGCATTTAAATTGTATTATTTATAAATTACAGTTGCAGATCTAAACAGTTACCTATGACTATGATTTTGACAGTTGTCTAATTGATTTTATTGTCTCAAGCATCCAGAAAACACATAAAAGAAAATTAAGCAGTTTTACTACAATAAAACCATGGTTAATTTTGGCAAGGGTTGTGATGTCCACATGTTTTTGTTGAATAAATTATAGAGGCTGTAGCATTTCTATCACAAAATTAAGTGGATATCTGAATTAAATGTTTAGTCACTATTAAAGGATTTGATCGTCCTGTAAGTGTAACAACAACAATTATTAGGCCTTTGGCGCCCTTTGCAGGCATTTGTAATAATATGTAATGTACATAAATTGTTTATTTCGTATTAGCCCACATTATGTATTTTAACAGTGTTATTTAATGAAACTATATGATTATTTTTAATTACCCGATCATTATTGCCTCATTGTTTTTATATAAGTTCATGCATTTTAAGCCATGGTAACTAGTAAGGCAGGTGCGTTGGTGGTGGTCAAATTATTACCGACACTAAAACACGTTAACAGTTAACGTAAACGTCAACAGCCAAAAAAGTTTCTCAGGATTATGAATGCACCTGAAAGTGAGACACGGGCGGGCGTTATCTTGGCTTTTTTTCGTTTTCTTTTCTGGGCGCCGGACCGCTTATTATGATTGCAGTCAGCCGCAAACATACTTGAGATGAGGGCTTGGACGAAGACGGGGGCGAGGGGGGGCGCGGGCGCGAATGGCGCGTTACGTGTTCTTAGCGTACTGTATGTGTATATGTATATGTTGATATTACTATAAAACGATTGTTTTTTTTTAACAACTGGGATGGTGCCACCCTCGGAGTTGCCCTATACGCAGACCGCGTACTCTGCGCCGGTACTGCTTGTAAAAGCGTCCGGCGCATTTTACTTTCACTTTTAAATTAGCGGCATTAACGTAACGAATTGTTATTAACAAAACGAATAATCATACACCACGTTATATGCCTAATATAAAATAATAACTTACACAAAGTTTAAATAGGTATACAAAACTGAAAAACGTGTAACCAAATAAATAAGAAATTAGAACATTTATTAGCGAAACGAATAAGAAAGCTTGGAACCACGACTTACAACTTGCACGCTTAATATATATATATATATATATATATATATACAGTTTAAATAAATAAAAATCAGCAAAGACTGTAGAACCAAATAAATATGAAACTTACACTATCACCTTAGATAAATGGCAGAAGTCAACAGGCTTTTCAAAATCCAAAATATTTTTAAAACAGGCGCTTTTGCATTTTGTTTTGAAACTCTTCTGCCATAGTTTTGTCTTTCTCACCTCTCTCTTCTTGTCAGTCAGCTCGACTCACTCTACGTGATAAATAAAATCTGATCTGTGATGCGACTGTAGTTCGGCACACTGCATTGAGCAGCCGCGTTCGGCTTTAACTGTATTGTCCGTTTACTAACTAAACTAAATTAATTTTATTACTATAGAAAATCAAAACGACAATTTCTTCTACCGGTGACTGACAGATGAATGAGCACATACCGCCATCTACCGCATATTGTTTTATGAATATTGAGCGACCTAAGCCATGTAGCACAGAACTTGCTTTTGCTTCACTTTAAAATGAAACACATGAGGAAACAATCGCTCACGAAAATTAATGCCATGATCATATGAATTTAAGACTTGCTGCTCTGATTTAAGACCTTTTCAAGGCCTTAATTTACGGAAAAGCGATTTAAGACTTTTTAAGACTTTTTTAAGACCCGCGGAAACCCTGTTAATATTTTTACCCAGGTGCTGGGTTATTTCAAACCAAATGCTGGGTTCAACTCGCTGGGTCCTTTTATTGGGTTATTTTTAATATTTTTACCCAGGTGCTGGGTTATTTTTAACCCAAATGCTGGGTTCAACTCGCTGGGTCATTTTATTGGGTTATTTTAAAAAAATTTCCCCAGGTGCTGGGTTATTTTTAACCCAAATGATGGTTCAAGTTGTTGTTTCGTCATTTTATTGGGATTATTTGTAATATTTTTACACAAAGCTGGGTTATTTTTTTTAGCCCAAATGCTGGGTCCAACTTGTTGGGTTTTTTGGGGTTATTTTTACCCAGGCACTGGTAGTTTTAACAAATGCTGGGTTCAAGTTGTTGGGTCATTTTTTTTTTTTTGTTTGTTTGTTTTTTGTTTTTTTACCCAGGTGCTGGCTAAAATATGAGTCTGTAATCCATAATAACACTTCCTCCAGTGGAAAAGTCCATCTCTTGTTGTTCTCTCACATCAAAGTTTAAAACTGTTTTGGCTTGTAAACAGTGCTAGATCTGTGCAGATTTCTCTCCTGATTCAGATCAGACATTATTGTGGATTATGTATTTTAGTTTAAAATATCTTAATGATGGATTTGTTTCTTACAAACATGCATCTTTTGACTTTACAAGATGTTAATTGATGGACTGGAGTGGTGTGGATTACTTGTGGATTATTGTGATGTTATGACATCAGCTGTTTGGACTCTCATTCTGACGGCACCCATTCACTCCATTGGTGAGCAAGTGATGCAATGCTACATTTCTCTAAATCTGATGAAGAAACAAACTCATCTACATCTCAGATGGCTTCAGGGTGACTACATTTTCAGCAAAATGTTCAATTTTGGCTGAACTGTTACTTTAAGAAGTTTAATTTACATGCACTAGGGTGGATGAGCAACAAATTACGTCACATTTCATACTATTTTATTCTAGTTATTTCTGGTCTAACCTGAGATGACTCATAGAAACTCATTGTTCCACAGGCACATGGATATTAAGTCACCCTTAACTATAATTCATCTCTTGAGCTCCTGAGAGACATTCACACACTCAAACCTTGGGTTTTTTTAGAAGCAAAGCCCCATGAGGAGACTGGATGCTTGAATATGCTCAAAACTGGAGTCATTTCCAGGGTTGAGTGTATTTATTACTGCAGGTGGGCAGGTAATGGTGGAGATGGTAGTTGTGAGAAAATGGAAATCGTTTATTTGATGTATAGCGGTTAGATCCTGAAATAAAGTTGACAGCATTATGAATCTTGCACGATGCGGAAACGTTAAAGAATATTAGATGTCTTCAACAGAACTGGTGTAAATGAGATCCGAGATAAGTTTGGTTAAATCAGACGCTCGTATACGGAAAACATTTGATGTGTCTGTGAAATGAGACTTTTTATAACTTCACAGTTTACACACCCGTGCGTTAATGTTCTGGAACCTGATTCACAGAATCTTGTTTTAGGAAAGTTCTTATAAACTTCTTGGGCAGTTACTATTGATTTTGTAAGAATTTCTTTCGTAAGAATGAAGCAACAGCCATCGATATCTGATTGTTTATTATCGTAGTCTTGAGGTTGCGTAATTTGAACTGTATGCTGGTAAATCATAAGTATTTGTCCGTTTATGAACCTTTTTTTAATCAACAGCCACATGTAAATCATTAATTTGTTATAAAGTGTGTGAGATTCTCATTTTGAGATATCAGAATTTAGATAATAGAATTAAAATCTTGTAGTAGTAATATGTGTAGTAATTAGTATTTATTATTTTAAGCAATAAATGCTTGAAATATTTTAGTTGGAGGTCATCATAAGTTTACTAAAGGTTTTTTATTAAGAATGGAGTAAAATTCAGTTCAATTCAATTAAAATGAACCTTTTGTGAATTCAATTCCTGGTTTAAAATAATAATAATGTATTATTATTATTATTATTATTATAAGAATGTCCTGTGAATCCTTCCTAAAGAAAAGTAAATTAAAATAACAGATTTTTAGGAATTTTTTGTTTTGTAAATATTTCTTTGTGTATTGTAAAATAATAATTATAAATGTAAAAAATAATTAATAATAATAATCATTTTATTAAGAATGTTCTGTGAATCCTTCCTGGAGCAAAGTTAAGTAAAGTAAAATGAAATGAAATGAAATAAAAGAAAAATTTTATTGGGATTTGATAAGAATTGTATTAAGAAAGTTCTGTGAATTGAATTCCTGGTGATATAAAAATGATAATAACAACAATAATAATAATTTTATTAAGAATGTCTTGTGAATCCTTCCTAAAGTAAAGTAAAATAACAGATTTTTAAGAATTTTTAGTTTTTTAAATCTATTTCTTTGTGTATTGTAAAATAATAATAATACATGTAAAAAATAATTTATAATAATTAATAATAATAATAATAATTTTTATTAAGAATGTTCTGTGAATCCTTCCTAGAGTAAAGTAAAGTAAAGTAAAGTAAAGTAAAATAAAATAAAATAAAAAAATGTATTGGGATTTGATAAGAATTGTATTAAGAAAGTTCTGTGAATTGAATTCCTGGTGATATATTAATGATAATAACAACAATAATAATAATAATAATAATAATAATAATTTTATTAAGAATGTTTGTGAATCCTTCCTGGAGAATAAAATAAAATAAAATAAAATAAATGGGATTTATTTATAAAATAAAAGTTCTGTGAATTGAATTCCTGGTGATCTATTAATGATAATAACAACAATAATAATAATAATAGTAATAATAATAATAATAATAATAATAATTTTATTAAGAATGTTTGTGAATCCTTCCTGGAGTATAAAATAAAATAAAATAAATGGGATTTGATAAATATTGTAATATTGAAAAGTTCTGTAAATTAAATTCCTGGTGATATAATAATAATAATAATAATAATAATAATATATTTATTATGAATATCTTGGGAATTCTTAAAATAAATAAAAATCCTTAATAAAATAAAATAAAATAATAAATGGATTTTAGAATTGTATTAAGAATGTTTTGTTAATCCGGTTTTTTGTCTATTGTAAAATTAAAAATTAGGATTTGTTTATAAATTATATTAACAATTATATTATAAATTATAATAATTTTTTAAATAAGAATTTTGTTAGGATTTTCATTTTTTTTTGTGAATCCAATTCTTTGGGTATTGTGAAATTAAAAATTTGTGTGTATATATATATATATCATTTTCAAGGATGCAAACTAATAGTATATTCCACTTTGATCACAATTTATGTCCGTCTTAATGTAATAAGTGCTGATTATTTCACAGACAGAAAACACACACAAGTCCACACATATTTCAATTGCTCTGTACATCTGTTCATGGAGACAAACATATTCTGAACGAGTTGGCCCAAATAAGCTCTAATATGGGCCAGAATTTATGCTGGCAGTCAAACATTTGGCTATTGTGAAACTAGCTGAACTGAAATACGAGGAAATACACCAGATCACTTCTGTGTATGCAGTGAGTCAAACATCCTTCCACCTCGCTCTTTATTATTACAGAATGTGCCTCTGAGCTGGAGCAATAACTGTTTATATCAACATGTTTCCTGAATGATGCTCTATAAGGAACTAAGCCAAACATTCAAGTGTTTTCTCATCTCCACACGTGCTGCTGGAACTGTATGTAAACTCCCGCCCGGCTCGCTAGTCAAAGACAATAACGCTTTGCAAATATTTGTCGTGTTTATAACAGAGACACAAGATTAGTTGTTAATAGTTATTATGGACTGAGAGGAAATATGCCATAAACATTTTATGACATACCCAGAATGAAGAAAGACAGCTCAGTCTTGCTGTAATATTATAATACAATTGTTTTATTAATTGACACTTTGTACAGTTTCTTTGGAACAATATGTACAATAATAATGCATTTACATTTTTATTTACATATAAATAATGCATGTGAAGGTAGAGTTTGTGCTACTAGTGGTGCCAAACAGAGCTGCCAAAATAAGGATGTTTTTTAAACACAGCTTATAACACAGGGATAGGATGTCCTGAAAGTGCCAAAAAGTCAGTCTTTATTTATAAACTGGCTTACTTACTTGTTATTTTAGCAATTTTATTGTTAAAATTGTTAAAACACTCAGGATGCAAAGATTTAAAAGCACCACTCAATATTTTTTTCTAGCCAAAATATATTTTAAATATAGGCCATAAAAAATGAATTATTAAAAAATAATACACATAAAAATGTCATGTTTTATGATTAAATTATTAATAATTTGGTTAATTTCGCAATTTTTTTTTTTAGTAGGCTATTCTATCTATCTGAACCTTCATACACCAAAAATATATTTAAATGAGCTTTATATATAACTTTTTAAAAAATATTTTAGATTTTTATCTATAAATTGCACTTGTAAAAATTGTACTTGTAAAAACATTGTACTTCTTTTGTAATGTTTTAAAAGCACCACCCAATTTTTTTTTTCTGGCCAAAAAATATTTTAAATATACCCTTAATATATGCAGTACAAACTGCGAGAGAAAAAAAAAGTGATTTAAAAAAAAAAAATTAAGAAAAAAATTAATTATTAAAACACACACATTTCATGTGTCATGATAAAATGATTTAATAATTTGGTTATTATTGTATTTAGAAATTATTTCTTTTTTATTTATTTATTTATTTATTTGATTTTGTTAAATATACTTATATTAAAATAAAAAATAATAAGTGCAATATTGTAATTTTCAAGGTAATTTTTAAATTTAATATAATTTTTAATGTTTATATATATATATTTGTATTTGTATTTTTTAGTAGGCTATTCCATCTATTTGAAGCTTCATACACCAAAAATATATTTAACTGAGCTTTATATATAACTTTTTTAAAAAAACATTGTACATTTTTATCTATAAAATGTTAAAATGATTTGTTTTCAACAAAACTTTTTTTCCACAAACGTTTTAAAGGGACCACCCAATATTTTTTTTCTGGCCAAAAAAGATTTTAAACAGTAAAGCTCAGTTAAATATATTTTTGGTGTAAGCTTTTAATGTTGTTTTGATTAAATTATTTAATAATTTGCTGATTATTGTATTTATTATAATCATAATTAATTTATTATAATAAATTAATATAATTTATTATTTATTGTATTTTCTTGAATTAATATATATATATATATACTTTTTTTTTTTGTTGGCACTTTTTCTGTATATTTTGAAACGTATTTATTTATTTATTTTGGCACTTATGGGAAATCAGTCTATTAATTCCCTTTCTTATTTGAACATCAAAAGTATTTTAACATCGAAACAACCACACACTTCTGGAATAACTATACAGTCTTCATTTTCAGCATTTCTTTCACCATTAACGTCTGCAGTGTGAGATTTGACACTTCCTGGATGCTTAAAATGAAGAAGTTCCTATCATGCACCCTTCATCAAACACGTACACAAACCATCATAAAAACCACGCTGTCAGTTCCCAGATACGCATCGGCCTTTAACAGTAAAAACCTTTCAAATATTTACGTGACGTGCTTGAGAGCGGCACATCTGTTGACCTTCATACGGCCGGCGACTGTGGCTCGTTTATCCCGCCGATCAGCGTCCTCATACTTATATTGAATAAAGTGAATGATGACAAGTTTGTTGTAAAGATGAGGTCACACTAAACAAAAGGAAGTTTATCTTTTGTTTGCCGACTCTCAATTCGGTTTATGTACACACGGTTTGGCTACAGCGTTTTTCTTTCCCTGCTAAGATAAAACACCGTACACGTGAGTTGTATTGTTTTGGCATTTCTCGTCGCCTTACAAGGAAGTGGAGTAATGTTTACCATGCCGCATTTGTGTACAAACATAATTGCACGCTGGTCAAAGTGCGTTTGCAGCCTCCTGTGGTTTGGGCAGACTGTTTTTCTCATTTTCAGGAGGTTCCTTCTTAGAGCTCCATAGGATTTGAGGGCACCAACATCTACCCCAAATTCCCCTCACCATCGCCCCGATTGTGTTTCTAACAGCCGCAGAGGTGAAGTAAAAAATAACCGGGTCCAGACAAGCATTGAACGTGCTGAGAAGAAGAGCTTTGTCTCTCCAAGCCGGGCTTGACTCGGTTATGAAACCGACCACGTGGGAGACGTTGTAGGGTCCGAAACAGAGCACAAACACCAACAACGTCCCCAAAGCCAATCCAATCGCCCTCAGTTTTCTCCTCCGGCCAATGTTTGGCAACCTCGAAAGGATGCGGATGAAGTTTATGTAGCAGAAGCTGCAAATAAGCAAGGGAACGCAGAAGAGGACAATGCATAACTCCAAACGCACAGGCAAGAGAATCTCAAGTTGAGCATCTGTGAATCCCTCATAGCAGATGTTCCTGGATGGCGGGACCGTCCCGGATGGGTTATAGTAGGGCACGATGTAGACGATGCTTAGATGAAGAATGGAAAACACCCATATAAATATACTGGCGAACACAGCATAGATGGGTCTTCTCCACAAGGAGTGCTGGATTGGAAACGCCACGCCGAGATAGCGCTCCACGCTCACCGCGGTCAAAAAGAAGGTGCTGTTGTAGATAGTCATGTAGAAGATAAAACCAGACAGTGGACAGAGAAAGTACTGGATGTTCCATATCATATTATTGGCCACTTCTTGCATCTTAAAGGGGAGGAAGATGAGGAAGAGCAAGTCTGAGATGGTCAGGTTGAGCAGGAGGATGTCGATGGGTGCCGGCTTTCTCCAGACCTTGCGGCTGAACGTGTAGAAGGCCAGGATGTTGGCGGGGAAGCCGGTGATGAAGGTGACGATGTAGACGGTGAGACACAGGTAGTAATCACAGTCTTGCATGGTTGCTGCGTTCCATACAGTCCAATTGGGGGCCTCGGTAGAACTGGGCGTTTGGGTGGCCTGGAAATTAATGCAGTGTTAAAATCACGAACAAACATCAATGATATAGATTAGAGTTTCCAGTCCTGCTCCAGCTTGGTCTCAAAACACACTTGCCTGGAAGTTTCTAACATTTTTGCTTAAATGACTTCTGATTACTCTCATCAGGCTCTTTGATAACCGGCTAGTTTTTACTTTAGAGGATGAATCATATCTTCTGTTATGCTTTCTAAAAACTGTTTGCTCTCATTTACACCAATACCAACAATTGGCTAAATTCCTTAAATACTCTCTCCCGAGTGTGCCCATGCATCAGATGATTCACCAGCAGCATCTGATCTTATTTTCATTAATGCTTCTTGAGAAACACTTACTCTTGCTTGAAATTTGAAGAGTTCAGATGCAAAACCAGCTAAATCCATCTGACGTCTTTCTTTAAAAAATGCCTTTTTATCAGGCTCAGATGTATAGGTTTCTATGTAAGTACTCGTACTTCTGATTGGGCTGAGGCTGGGATTTTAGCGAGTTTGAAGTAAAAGTATTTGATGGACGTATAATAAGTGTCGAGAGCATTCACTCAGTATTATTATCTCATTTTTGACCGAGATGGCTTTTAGCTGGTTTTGCATCTGAACTCTTCATTTATTCATAGAACAAAATGGGCAATATTTTAAATTTCTTAATGGAACAAAACCAATTAAAACCAACCGATACTTCAATCTCAAAACAGAACAAAACCGACCAATATTTAAATATCAAAATAGAACAAAATTGACCAATTCACATGTAATATATAGGTTGGAATGTGAGTGTGGACATTTTTATATTGGTCAAACAAAAAGGAAACTATGTTTAAGAGTGTCTGAACACAAATACGCTATTCGCTCAAAAAAGATGTTGTATCCTATGGCGAGACTTTACAATGAAGCTGGTCATGCTTGTAAGAACTCTCTTAAGGTGATTGGAATTGAATCTGTCCCATGTTCAATAAGAGGGGGAGATGGATTGAAACGACTTTTACAACGAGAAACTTTCTGGATTTATACACTTAAGGGGACTAAGCCTCCTGGAGTAAATGAAGAAATGAACTTTTCCTTCTTTTTTTTGGTATTTGTATTGTTGCATACATGTAGATTTATATGAGTGGCTCTAGCCACTCCCATTGATTAACCAACTGCTTGTGATTGCCTACTGATTGTTTAAGAAAACTTGTTTGAGCTTTTGATGTGTATCCTGAAGAAGGCTGTGAAGCCGAAACGTGTAGATCTACACTTTTAATTGTTTTAATGATTTAGCCCAGTCTATTAAAGGCTTTTTTTCTACACAAGTGCCTTGGAGTATTTCGTCTTTTCAGCTGATATTTACCTCCAAGTATCCAAAGAGCACCACTGATTCACTGAAGAGACCAGTGCAGCATTCTTGGCCATGGTTGTCTTGTTAAAATTGACCAATATTTAAATCTTAAAATAGAACCAAACCGGCCAATATTTAAATATCAAAATAGAACAAAATTTACCAATGTTTAAATCGTAAAACAGAACAAAATCGACCAATATTTAAATTTTAAAAAATAGAACAAAACTAACCAATATTTAAATCTTAAAAAAAAAATATATATATATGGTGAACATTTAAATCTCAAAATAGAACAAAACTGATAAATATTTAAATCTTAAAATAGAACAAAACCAACCAATATTTAAATAAAAAAAGAACAAAATTGACCAATATTTAAATCTCAAAACAGAACAAAACTGACTAAAATTTAAATTTTAAAATAGAACAAAATGACTAATATGTAAATATAAATTAAAATGTAAAAATGGCCAATGTTTAAATCTAAAAAAAGAACAAAATTCCACCAATAACCAAAACAAAAACCAACCAATATTTAAATTAAAAAAAGACCAAAATTGACCAGTATTTAAATCATAAAATAGAACAAAACCGACCAATATTTAAATCTTAAAATAGAACAAAAGTGCCAATATTTAAGTCTCAAAAAATAGTACAAAACTGACCAACATTTAAATCTCAAAATAGAACAAAACCGCCAATATTTAAATCTCCTATAATAGAACAAAACTGACCAACATTTAAATCTCAAAAAAAAAAGTACAAAATTTACCAATATTTAAATCTCTTAATGGAACAAATCTGACTAATTTTTACATTTCTCAATGGAACAACACTGTTAAGAATTAAGGTGCTTTAAAACATTCTTCACAGCGATGTCACAGAAGAACCAATTAATATTTACATTTCTTAATAGAAAAAAGTCAGACAAATATTTAAATCTCTTGAGGAATCGAAACCAACCATTTTTATATAAGCCAAACAATATTTAAAATCTCTTTATGAAAAAAAATCTGACCAATATTTAAATCTCTTAATGGAACAAAACCAACTACTATTTAAATAGCAAAACAGAACAAACAGACCAAGCTATAAATCATTTAAATACCTTTGAACAATTAGACGTGTACCTGTCCACTGCAGCACTATTATGTGTGTGCTAGACAACTACAAATACAATATAGCTAGATCTACAATCCACAGGATCATTTGTATGCTTGTTATATGTTGTCATATCACCCAGCCCTAAAACTTGCATTACGGTAAAGCACTAAGGCATTATAGGCATCACAGTATGACTTTCTGTAAAGAAAAATTAAACTTGACCTTGACTTGCAGGTTCAGGTGTGTTTATTAAGAATTACAGGAAAGTGTACCTATAGGAGCAAGATTGGACACTCTTGTTGTAGATCAAACAGAGCTCACTGTGGTGGTATAAGAACTGTAAAACAATTACTAGACTCTATAAAACAATTGTATATGATGAGCAGGCCTGGAATCTGCGCCCACAGAACACTCTGCCAAAGATCAACACATCCCCAACTCCTTGAATAAATATTTTGATGATAATAATGATTTAAAGCATAGCACTCTTGGATCTGTTTAGTATGTTTTACTTTTGTTTAAACTGCATTGCATTGCACAGAATTTCTTAAGATTATCCTTCAAAAATAAGCACAGAATGGCCTGACGATGATGCATTGCGACCAGAATTAGCAGTTATTACTGGAATACAAGTACGTCTACAGGAAGTATTCAAACGTTTTATGAAGAAGGAGTTAAGCAAGCGTCAAAAGGTAAAAATCACGCGATAAGGGAACTCGTATACGCTTAAAACCATCCCTGCGCTCTTATGTTGAGACAAAAAGGCAAACTCACCGCAAAGCACACTGGACCTCTCGTCTGTGCTTCTGTATTGACTCTCTCGTGTTTTTCAATAGAGGCTAGGGTCTATCCGCTGACGACTTCCGCGCCAACTGTTTGCTTTCCATTTTCAATATTGAACACTGATAAGGGAAAATTAATAAATGTGGACTGGATCCAACCCGGCGTGCTCCTCGTGCGCAGTCTCTGGTGCTGTATGTGTACATGTGAGCAAGTCTATGCAGTCTTATCAGGATTTATACTCCTTCAGGGTGTGTGGGAGATGTGTTTAAAGATGATGGGTGTGCACTTGCATATGTGAGTGTGACTGGGAGGGCAATGAATCAGGCTGATCTCTCTGTCACTTTAACACATGGCATCAGGGATGTAACCTCTCAAAGCGAGCCATGTGACTGCGCTTACAGTCCCAAAACATCCCCTGAATCGGAAGTGTTTTTAAAAAGATAAGGCATGCTGTATTTCATCCTCTGACCTTACAGTCGAAATGGCAACACTCTTAAAAGCAATGGTTCTTATTGGTTCCATAAAGAACCTTTAACATCCATTTAATCTTCGCATTTCACAAAAAGTTCTTTAGAGCGGAAAAAACGATTTTTTACATTTTTAAAAATAAAGGTTCTAAAAGGAGGTGCCACAGAAGAACAGTTTTTGTTTTCTCAGTGAAACTTTCAGTGAACAGCTCTTAAAAGAACTATTTTTTTCTGAACCCTTTTCCCCTAAAAAGAACCTTCAGTGCAATGGAAAGTTTCCATGATTTTACAGGATCTTCATGGAGCCATCAATCCTAGCAAAAACCTTTGTTTATAAGAGTGTAGATTATAAAAATTTGAAAAAGAACTGGTTCTTTAATCCTAAAATAGAACAAAACTGACCAATATTTAAATCTCAAAATAGAACAAAACTGACCAAAATTTACATTTTTAAATAGAACAAAACCGACCAAAATGTACATTTTAAAATAAAACAAAACCGACCAAAATTTAAATCTCAAAATAGAACAAAACCAAACAAAATTTAAATCTCAAAATAGAACAAAACCAACCAATATTTAAATCTCAAAATAGAACAAAACCAAACAAAATTTACATCTCAAATAGAACAAAACCGACCAAAATTTAAATCTCAAAATAGAACAAAACTGACCAATATTTACTTTTATACATAGAACACTTTAGTACACAGCATCAGGGCTGTAACTTCTCAAAGTGAACCATGTGACTGCATTTACAATCCCAAAACTTCCCCTGAATCAAAGGTGTTTTTTTAAAAGGTGATAAGGCTGAGAATAACACTGTATTCCATCCAAAGTTAAATGTGGGTTTTCTCAATAAATCTTTTAGTGAACAGCTCTTAAAAGAACTATTTTTTTCTGAACCCTTTACCCCTAAAAAGAACCTTCAGTGCAATAGAAAGTTTCCATGATTTTACAGGATCTTCATGGAGCCATCAATCCTAGCAAAAACCTTTGTTTATAAGAGTGTAGATTATAAAAATGTGAAAAAAGAACTGGTTCTTTAATCTGAAAATAGAACAAAACCAACCAAAATTTAAATCTCAAAATAGAACAAAACCGACCAATATTTAAATGTATTCATAGAACACTTTAGTACACAGCATCAGGGCTGTAACTTCTCAAAGTGAACCATGTGACTGCATTTACGATCCCAAAACTTCCCCTAATCAAAAGTGTTTTTTAAAAGGCTGAGAATAACACTTGTATTCCATCCAGAGTTGGATGTGGGATTTGTTGGATGTACTGTTTGAAATCTCCGACCTTAAAAGTCGGAATGGCAAAACTCTTAAAAAAATAATGGTTCTTAGTGGTTCCACAAAGAACCTTTAACATCCATAGAAAGGTTCTTTATAGTGAAAAAAAAGATTCTTTACATTTTTAATAATAAAGGTTCTAAATGGAGGTACCAAAGAATAACAGTTGGTTTCTCAAAGAACCTTTCAGTGAACAGCTCTTAAAATAACTTTTTTCTGAACCCTTTTCCCCTAAAAAAAAAAACAAAAAACATTTGTTTTTAAGAGTGTAGATTATTAAAAAAAGAACCTGTGAAAAAGAACTGGTTCTTTAATCTTAACAAAACTGACCAATATTTAAATTTTCTTCATAGAACACTTTAGTACACAGCATCAGGGCTGTAACTTCTCAAAGTGAACCATGTGACTGCATTTACAATCCTAAAACATCCCCTGAATCAAAGGTGTTTTTTAAAAGGTGATAAGGCTGAGAATAACACTGTATTCCATCCAAAGTTGGATGTGGGATTTGTTGGATGTCCTGTTTGAAATCTCTGACCTTAAAGTCGAAATGGCAACACTCTTGTAAATAATGGTTCTTAAATAATTGGTTCCACAAAGAATCTTTAACATCCATAGAACCTTTACATTCCACAAAAGTTCTTTATAGTGGAAAAAAGATTCTTTACATTTTTAAAAATAAAGTTCTAAAAGGAGGTGGCAGAGAAGAACAATTTTTGGTTCCTCAAAAGAACCTTTCAGTGAATAGCTCCCCCTAAAAAGAATCGTATGTGCAATGGAAAGTGTTCCTGATTTTACAGGATCTTCACAGAGCCATCAATGCCAGTAAAAGCCTTTGTTATTAAGAGTGTGGATTATTAAAATATGAAAAAGAACTGGTTCTTTAATCTTAAAATAGAACAAAACTGACCAATATTTAAATCTCAAGACAGAATAAAACGGCTCTTAAAAGTACTATTTTTTCTGAACCTTTTTTCCCCTAAAAAGAATCTTCCGTGCAATGGAAAGTTTCCCTGATTTACAGGATCTTCATGGAGCCGTCAGTGCAAAAACCTTTGTTTTTAAGAGTGTAGATTATTAAAATGTGAAAAAGAACTGGTTCTTTAGGGAACTGAAAATGGATCTACCCCCTTTTTGAAACTGTATTGTGCTGTTGAGTTGTGTTTATTTATACAGTGTGTTTTACAATACACGTTGCTTCAAATCACCAATATACACGGTGTTAACTTTGCAGATGTCCGATTGTCAACAAAGGCATTTCCTAGCAACCGAACTGTGACGGATAAACGATACCGTTCAATGCAAGCATTTCTTCTACAGGTGTACGATTATCACCTGAGGACCATTTACAGTGTTTTACACTCTGGCCTCTGCAAACGTTCGCTTTTATTATCACCGGCATTAACAGATTGGTGCATTTTATTTGCTTGAAAGTGAGTGTTTATCACGGGCCATGTCCATGTCTGTTTGCATGATGTCATGCATTGCCATCTTGGCCAAATCAGCATTTTCTGCATTGTTCTTCAGTTGCACAAGTTAGAATTTGGAAACCTTGACTTTTTTGGTTGAATGTCTTTCAGGTCTATTCCATTCATAAAAGCTAAAATCACGGAAAATCCCTCATTCAGCACGAAGTAGGAAATTCATCCATTTCACAATGGTGTGCAATACATTTTAATACACATGTCAATGCTGTGTTTCGTAGCAGTTTGATTGTGTAATCACTGATTCATCTAGGGTTGTATTGGAAAACACTCACTAGTTCCATAATTTATTATTAGCTATGATGGGAAGAAATGAGCAAAATTGAGTCAGCAAATTTGTAAGCTAATGTAACCATAGCTCATCCCAGCTGCTCAGTTCATCATCATTGTCACACATTCCTAAAAAAGTCATCAGAATCATTTGATTAAACACACACAGTTGAGGTCAAACGTTTACATACACTTCTCAGAATCTGCAAAATGATACCAAATGCATGTTATTTTTAATTTATTACTGACCTAAAAAAGATTTTTCACATAAAAGAGGCTTACATGTAGTCCACAAGAGAAAATAGAAGGTAAATTTATAAAAATGACCCTGTTCAAAAGTTTACATACACTTGATTCTTAATACTGTGTTGTTACCTGAATGATCCACAGCTGTGTTTTTTTGTTTAGTGATAGTTGTTCATGAGTCCCTTGTTTGTCCTGAACTGTTAAACAGATTTTTCTTTAGCATTTTTTTCTGTGTGAACCCTTTCCAACAATGACTGTATGATTTGAGATCCATCTTTTCACACTGAGGACAACTGAGGGACTCATTTGCAACTATTACTGAAGGTTCAAACGCTCACTGATGCTCCAGAAGGGGAAAAAAAAGCATTAAGAGCCGGGGTGAAAACTTTGAACAGAATGGTGATGTGCACATTTTTCTTATTTTATATAAATATTTTTTTTTTTTTTTCATTTAGTACTACCCTTCAGAGTCTAGAGATGATAGTTAGTATCCACTCCTGATGCTCTGGTTGTTCAATATAATAATGGTTTACACAACATTCTTAATTCTCTTGCCCCAATGAAAACAATGTCGGTTTCCTTCTCCCATACTGCTCCCTGGTTTACCCCTGAACTTCGGTCAATGAAAGCCAGAGGTCGTCAGCTTGAGCGTCTTTTCCGCAAAACTGGTCTTTCTGTCCACAGAGAAATGTTCATTTCCCACCTATTGCATTATAAAGAATCTATTTCCAAAATTAAATCTGATTATTACTCTGGTATAATCCGTTCCAACGAAGGTAATTCCAAGACATTGTTTTCATTACTCCATAAAATTTTCAAACCCCCTGATTCTTTCCCCACACATATGTACTCAACTGATACTTGTAACTCTCTAATGCTGTTCTTCAATAAGAAAATTCACAAGATCCACCACCACCTTAACTCTCATTCTTTCTCTCCCTCCCCCTCTGATTTTCCCTCATATTCACAGTTATTTTCTACTTTCCACCTTCCTGATGCCTCAGTAATTTCTGACCTCATTCATAAATCCAAGCCCTCTACTTGTCAGCTGGACCCTTTACCTACAGCCCTGGTTAAATCTTGCCTCCCTTCTCTGCTCCCCCTTATAACTGCCATTATTCATTCTTCTCTCTCCTCTGGAATTGTACCGTCACTTTTTAAAACTGCTGCTGTTACTCCCATACTTAAAAAACCTGGTTTAGATCCCAACGACTATAATAATCTCCGCCCTATTTCTAACCTTCCCTTTATTTCAAAAATACTTGAAAAAACAGTTGCTGTTCAACTTCACTCCCACTTATCACTGAATAATCTTTACGAACAATTCCAGTCTGGCTTTCGTCCCCTTCACAGTACTGAAACTGCTCTCATTAAAATCACTAATGACCTCCTCATGGCTGCTGACTCTGGTCTACTCAGTATTCTTATTCTTCTTGATCTGACTGCGGCCTTTGATACCATTTCTCACACCATTCTTCTCAACAGACTGTCGTCCATTGGCATTTCTCGCACACCCCTTGACTGGTTTCACTCTTATCTCTCTGGCCGCTCTCAGTTTATACAACTCAAATCATTCTGTTCTCAACCCTCCCCTGTTACTACTGGTGTTCCCCAGGGTTCTGTCCTGGGGCCCCTTCTTTTCATCACTTACCTTCTCCCACTTGGTAACATCTTTCGTAAATATAATATCCATTTTCACTGCTTTGCTGATGACACCCAGCTCTATCTCTCTAGCCAACCTAACTCCTCACTTCCACCCTCCTCCCTCACTGACTGCCTATATGAAATAAAGTCTTGGTTTACCCACAATTTCCTTAAATTGAATATGGACAAAACTGAAATCCTTCTCATCGGCACTAAATCCTTACTATCCAAAGTCAACAGTTTTACCCTCACAATTGACGGTTCCTCAGTTTCTCCCTCCCATCAAGTTAAGAGTTTGGGTGTCATCCTCGATAGCTTATTATCATTCCAATCTCACATTAACAATATTACCCGTTCTGCGTACTTCCATCTACGTAATATTAATCGTCTTCGTCCCTCTCTCTCCACCCATTCTACTTCTATCCTTGTTCACAGCTTGATTTCCTCTCGTATTGACTACTGCAATTCTCTCCTCTTTGGTCTTCCCCAGAAATCTCTCCATAAGCTACAACTTGTCCAAAACTCAGCAGCTCGCATCATCACCAAAACCCCCTCTTTCCATCACATCACCCCTGTTCTGCAGCAACTTCACTGGCTTCCCATAAAATACAGAATTGAATTTAAAATCATTTTGTTCACTTTCAAGGTAATCCATAATCTTGCCCCTCCTTATCTACTCGATTTACTTCATATTGTCACTTCCTCTCGTTCTCTTAGATCATCCACTTCCATTCGCCTGGCCGTGCCCTCTGTCCGTCTCAGTACTATGGGGAGTAGAGCATTCAGTTGCTCTGCTCCCATTCTGTGGAATTCCCTCCCACCTGACATCCGTAATTTAGATTCTCTCCCTCTCTTTAAATCAAGACTCAAAACTTATCTATTCACTCAAGCTTATTCTCTTTGAATTCACTGCTATCCTTTGTACATGTTTGTTTTCTTTGTTGTTTGGTTGTTTGTATTCACATTTGTATTGTTGATTGTTTTTTTTTTCCTGTGCAGTGTCCTTGAGTATTATGAAAGGCGCTTATAAATAAAATGTATTATTATTATTAGATGTGTCCCAGAAGACAAAATAAGTTCAATTTCCCCTAAACCCCTAAAAATCAAAAAGTTTTCACCCCCCCGGCTCTTAATGCATTGTGTTCTGAAGCATCAGTGAGTGTTTGAACCTTCTGTAATAGTTGCATATGAGTCCCTCAGTTGTCCTCAGTGTGAAAAGATGGATCTCAAAATCATTTGTGGGACCTAAAGGATTTTTCTGAAGAACAGCAGGCGGTTTAACTGTTCAGGACAAACAAGGGACTCATGATCAACTATCACTAAACAAAAAAAACAGCTGTGGATCATTCAGGTAACAACACAGTATTAAGAATCAAGCATATGTAAACTTTTGAACGGGCTTTTAATAAATTATTTTCTCCTGTGGACTATATGTAAAATACCTTATTCATGTCAGTACTAAACAAAAAATAATATGCAGTTTATGATACCTCTTTATTTATTATTTAAAATAATTAACATTTTGTAAATTCTGCAAACTTTTGACCTTAACTGTAAATGTCTCCCTCATTATGCAAATTCTCCACTAAACAACCAGTATTAAAATATTAAAACCTCAAAGGCCTGAAACAGATGCATAGCTAAATGTCTACATCTGTATAACCTTAAAAAGCCAAAAGACTTACCTTTGTTAACTCTGAGGCGACACAGGACATTGCCTCCACACTCCGCATTTCGGCCCGTTTCGTGGGATTACGCCTGCTTTCCGTACCGCTCGGCCCTCTCATTGAAAATGAACTGTGACCAACTTTTTTCGAGCAGCTCCTTGTGTTTTACTCTGTCGCCCCCTCTCACTTTGGTTCGCCTATCAAACGCATGCCAAAAACAGAGAGAGATGGATGATAATTTCACCATGCAGCACAGATCAGGTTAATCACATATTAAGAAAACAATCGTTGTCTGAAAGAGACGAGGAATGTTTGGTGATGAGGGAGGCCCACTAAAGCTAACCGACTCTTGTGAATTATTGCGATGGCCATGCACAGGCCTAATATACATCCGCTGACAATGACATACACCAGCGAGCGGCCGAGTGACAGTGCCTTTTGTATTTATAGATTAAGATGATCATGATTTTGTAGTCGATCATTTATTTTACAGTGAGGGAGAAGGGCATATATTGCTGAGCGTTTAGCGTGATTTAAGGTTACGTATATGCATGTTTAACAATGCCGTGAATCGTTCTGGAATGATATAAACATAGCATGCACAGATCTTTACAACAAACTTTATTTAAAGAATGCCAGAGTTAGTACGTCTGCTCAGACTTCACATGCATGTTTACACAAAATGGCTCAGCCATGTTAGAAGAGTTGTTGTTCTTAAACATATCTGTTTTGTTAACTTGTTTTCTCATGGAATAGTATGGAGAAAACAAATGGGTGTCTTGAAAAAAAAAATCACACTGACGTGATGTTACTGCTTAGCAATCGGAGGACTTTGAGTCCTTTAAATGTACTCACAAATCACAAAAACAGCACAAAATGAATTACATGCATACAGAACACTCAATGCTCATGCATTATATTTGTACAATTAAAGCAAGCTCATTTATATTATTATTGACATATTTTTATTCATCAGACACAATGTTTTCTAATGTTATCACAATGTTATCTTATCTGCTCTTGCATAAATAAAGAACAATTTAACGATTACATTTTTACATGCAAAAAACTAATATAAACACATATGAAAAACATTTTAAAAAAGAACATATATTTGAATGTTTATACTCAAAAAATGCAAATAAAAGAAAAAAAATCACCTTTTACTGTACAAAAATAAAAGGAAAACAATCAATAATCAATACAATTTTAAAGAAAAAAGCTAAATAAAAGTGCAGTGTATTAGAAGTACTTAAGACATATAGTATGTCATAAGAAAAGTTAATAAAATTAATTTTATTTATATATGAAGTGCAGTTTATGCTGTAGCAGAACTGATTAAAAATGATTATTATAAAAAGAAATGTAAAAATAAACAAAAAATTAAAAAAAACATGTTTGAGTGGATATAACAGGATATAACACTGGATCAACCAATGGTATAAATCTGAGAAATATAAAATATCAACAGCACAAAAGACACCTTTCATATTGAATGCCCAGTTCAAAGACAGCATAAGCTCCCCGAAGGAGCATTTTCCTGATAATGATACTGATCCTGACAGAAAACACTCAATAAACCTGCTTGAGCATTTTCCATTAGGATCCATATCAGACGGTACATTAAAAAAACGTGCCTGCTTTCGGCTGCTTCACCAGGAAGACAACCAAGGTCAACTAGCTTTACCAGAAAGTCTAAATTGAGGGCATGTTGAACACCAATAGATGTAAAAACAATATTATAATACAAGTTAAAGACTCAATAGAGTGCAGTAGTTGGGTTCCGGAAGTAAAAACGTATTCATTTTCTCCATAGGAAAATTTTGAATGATAACTAAACTTTTAAAGACAGAGCTACTTTGAAATACAAAGTTGTTAATCGGTGGTATATGCTTTTGTTGAAGCCAACCATTCACATATTTTTAAGCAATTGTGTTTACCGGCTGAATGTGTGGCGAAAAACTACATTACCCATAATGCCTAGTGGTTGCAGAAAAGCACTGATAACAAGTGGAGGTAATCGGGTAAAATCCATGGAATGACAGAAAAAAAATATCTTTGTGCCTTTTGATGTCAAAATCAGAATGCAAATAATTTGTATAGAATACTGTCATCAAAGACACCATTTGAAGCTAAATGCATTTGTTTAAATGGACATACTATGGATGAAAATTGCTATGATTATTCTTCCTCTAAAGCATAAATTGAATTTAAATGACAGGTCTACATATTCACATATGCTGTTCATAGTGGATGTATTGTATTATACCAACAGTTACAGCATGAAATATTATTTAAACCTATTACTATTAACATTTTTACACAACTTTTTTTTTTTTTTAATCTTACAATTCAAGACTTTTTCTCACAAATGCAAGTTTATTTTTTCTAATTCTGACTTTATAACTCGATTTAACTCAAAAATAGTGAGTTTGTCAATTTTGAGGGGGAAAAAAGCCAGAAGTGTGGGATATAAACTTCTATTCTGAGCCAAGGGGAAAAGAGAGAATGACGAGTGTTTTTTTTTTCTTATTAGAATCTCAGAATTGTGAAAATAAACTCAGAATTTTGAAATTAAAAAAAAAAAAAAAAAATCAAATTTACTTTTTTTTTATTCTTTTATTCCATGGCTCCATAGACTACTACTTAAAAACCATCATTTTCTGACACGAGATAGGCTCCGCCCACACAAAAAAAACGTCACCCCACTAACTAACATCAATTTTGCTGAATAACAGTGCTTATCGCTGGGTGACAAGCTCTTGTAGTATGCAGAGAACATTTTGAAAATGACATCTAATCAATATAATCTATAATCTTTTTAAATCTATTTTGTACCATATCCGTGTAATTCTCTAGCCGTAAAGGCTATCTCTCCTGGGTTTTCTGCAACCATGATGCACGTGCATCATGAATGTTTACAAACATATAATTGGTCTATATATATATATATATATATATGGTTTAGTTCATGCCTTATGGTGCTTTAATGAAGAGTTTTAAAATCCTTATGGGAAAAATGAATGGAAAAAAACACTTAAACCTCTATAGTAATAGTGGTCCATTATACGGGTCCATTAAGCTGCGCATCCAAATTAGGTTCATTTGCTTTAGACTGATCAGCATTGCTCAACTGCAGTCAGAAGAAAGCACCGAAAAATACTGGCCCACATGGTATTCTTCCGATACCTCTGAGATTAAGTCACATTTCGCAGGTCAATCTAATCAAACTCAACATCCCGGCTTGTGATGTTACAGGGAGCTGTCGGTCGAGCTCTGAGTCTTCTCCTCTGTACCCGAACAGCTGAACAGCGGACAATAGAGAGCAGAGCGGCAGCAGGGCATGAGCAGACGCCTCGACAACTCTTGCAAGACATTCTTAAAAGTTCCTCTGAGCGCTGAAGACGAGAAGTAGAATATGAACGGATCGAGGCATGCATTAAACGTGCTGGTGAGCAGTGCATAAACTCGCCAGTTGGGGCTGTATTGACCTACGTATCCAACCACGTGCGAGATGTTATAGGGCATGAAGCAGATAATGAAGACCAGAAGCGTGCCCAACGCCATCCCGATGGCTCTATACCGCTTCTTAGCATTGATACTGGGCAGATTGGAAAGGATGTGGATGAATTTGATGTAGCAGAAGCAGCAGATGAGGAACGGCGTGCAGAAGAGCACCGCAAAAAGCTCCAGGCGAACCGGCAGGAGGATCTTGAGCTGTTCAGGATTGAATTCTTCATAACAGGTGTCACGTTTGTATGGCGCGGTGAAGTTGGGGTTCGTATGATCGTAGTATTGCATGATGTAGACGATACTGCAGTGTGCCATCGACACCACCCAGAATATGACGCTGGCTATCACGGCGTTCCGAGGGTGGCGCTTGAGCTTGTATTTAATTGGGAAAGCAACACCCAGGTAGCGCTCCACGCTGATGGCTGTCAGGTGGAATGTGCTGTTGTAGATGGTGGAGTAGAAGATGAATCCCGATAGCGGGCAGAGGAAGTAAGGCAGCGTCCATTTCATGTTGGCCGCCTCCACCATGCGAAACGGCAGGAAAAAAAGGAAGATCAGATCAGAGATGGTTAAACTGAGTAATAGCACGTCTATCGGGGTGGGGCGCTGGCGGATCTTCTGAAAGAAGGTGTAGAACGCCAAGACGTTGGCGGGAAGGCCTGTGATCAGTGTGAATCCGTAGACCCCTAACACAAGGTTACTGAGACCAACTGTCCACCCCATTGTCAATGTAGATGTCGATGCAAACCTGTAAAAGAAAAAGAAAAAATCTATTCAAAAGAACACTAGAAGAGAACCTAAAGAACTTTTTGTGGAATGGAAAGGTTCCGGAAAGGTTCTCTGTGAAACCATACCAATAAAGAACATGTATTTTTAAAAGAGTAAGGTAAAAAAAATTTTGGAAGCCCATTTCCGCCACTGAATTAAAAAAAAAGGAATTGTGACTTTTTATCTCACAATTCTGACTTTTTTTTCTCTCAATTTCGAGTTTACATCTCGCAGGTCTGAGTTTTTTTCTCAGAATTGTGTTATTATAAACTCGCAATTCTGACTTTTTTCTCAGAACTGTGAGATATGAACGCACAATTGCGAGTTATAAAGTCAGAATTGCAGAATATATAAACTAACAATTGCAAGAAATAAAGTCAAAATTGAAATGGCGGTTCTGACTTTTTTCTCGCAATTGCGACTTTGTATCTTGCAGTTCTGACTTTTTTCTCGCAATTCTGACTTTTTTTCTCAAAATTATGAGATACTAATTCGCAATTGCAAGTTAAAAAGTCCAGTTCTAAGGAGAAAAAAACAAGACTGATATGTTCACAAAACTGCAAGTTTATATATCACAATTCTGACTAATAACTCACAATTGCAAGTTTATGTAATGTGTTAAGCATTACATTTCCTTTTAAAATTCACAAAATTGCATTCTGACACAAATTAATGCACAGTTGCAACTTCAGAGCTGACAAGCGATTTTCCACTCATTTGCAAGTGTAAAATTGCGGTTTTTGAAGAAGCAAGCCTTAGTCTGACTAAACCACAAACAGCTGTGTGTCGCATTTAGGATGTAGTATGTCTGGGTCAGGGGTCAAATTCCGACGAAACGCAGCACAGGAAATGCATCATGGAAGCGTTAGAGAGATGTTTCTAAAAAAAAAAAAATGATTCTGAAAAGCACTTGGAGAAATGAGTAATGAGGTTCTCTTGGTTACCATCAGTCAATAAATTAGCACTACAGATTTTTTTTTTCCCAAGCCAGAAAATATCAGATAAATATCAAACAGCCATTTGTTAGACATAAGCCGCTTTTCCACTATCGGGCCGAACAGTTCTTAGAACGGTCAGGTACGGGTCCAGTTGTGTTTCCACCTGAGCCTAGTACGGCACGGCACGATTACAGATCGTTCTCGGCCCAGAATTCTCGGCACGGTTAGGCCGATAGAATGTGTGTGTTAAGCAAAAGCGCGCTATTTGATCAAACAGCCAAGTAAACAGCTGTTATGCTGCATTCATAGCTCTTGCATTAATATTGTCAATAAATGTGGTATTTTTAGGAAAGGTTTTACCTTCTGTGTCCATCTCCGTTAGCATGCATATCCCCTCAGCATTTGCTGGTAACGTTATACCTGTCGTCGCCTTCTGTTTATTTTTTATTTATTTTTTTGCGCCGAGAGTTGTGTCCTTTTTTTCTGTTATTTAACAAAGTCCCAAAAACAGAAATATCTGATCATCGTCCATATCGCTGTTTAAATTACAATTGCGTTACCACGGCAACGACTGACACATTTGTGTTTACATTCCAAAGAGTTCCGTTTTATTCACACCACAGTGGAAAATTAAACCATATCCATGCTGACTGGCCCGGATCGGCACGGAATGTAACGGTTAAGCGAAGAGAACGGTTTGGCCCCATAGTGGAAAAGCGGCTATACATATTCAAAAGCCTACATAAATAAATCTTTGTTTAATGTTTGAAAATGAAGAAATTGAGATGTAAATATTAACATTGTGATTTTTCAGTTGCACCAAAAAAAAATATACAGATAATTATTTTATTTTAATCAAATATAATGTTTTTATCAAATACTCATGATATATACTAAATATAAGTATTATTATAAAATATTTCTATCAGAAAAAAAATCTGAATTCATTTTTATAGCAAACTGAATAGCAATTTTTGTTTAAATTCTGTTCAATTTATGGTTGCTGAAAGAGGTTTGAATTAGTTAAGAATATACTGTAAATACAGTGTATAATCTAGAATATAATGTGAATGGTTCACAATAAAAAAAAATCTTCAAAGTAAAACTAATATTTTAGCTTTATTTTTGTTATTATTATTATTAATAATAATATTGCAGATGCACTTCCTGGGGGAAAAAAAATCTAGAATTATAATTATTTCCAAATACAGCAATTCAAGTCTTCTTGTAATTCTTCTTGTATATATGTGACCCTGGACAACAAAACCAGTCGTAAGTAGCACAGGTATATTTGTAGCAATAATACATTGCATGGGTCAAAATGATCCTTTTTTCTTTTATGCCAAAAATAATTAGGATATTAAGTAAAGATCATGTTCCCTAAAGATATTTTGTACATATCCTACCATAAATATATCAAAACTTAATTTTTGATTAGTAATATTCATTGCTAAGAACTTCATTTGGACAACTTTAAAGGTGATTTTCTCAGTATTTAGAATTTTTTTAAATACTGAAATATTATAAATTATAAATATTATATTGTCCTCTCCTAACAAACTATACATCAATGGAAAGCTTATTTATTCAGCTTTCAGGTAATGTATACATCTCAACTTTAAAAAACTGACCGGGTTTATTGACTTATGACTGGTTTTGTGGTCCAGGGTCACAAATTCTCAACTGATCGTAAGATGGCAGCTGTGTTTTTAAATATGGTAGTTCATTTCTAGTAGGTCCAAGCCGGTTAAAATCTAACCTGACCACTTTAAACTGAACAGCTCATAGTGGTTTTTATGATCTGTCAGGTACTAGGGACATTTTCTTAGGGGTGTTTTCAGCTCCTTTAAGACCCCTCTGTGAACTCTAGATGCGAGTTAACATTTAAAAAAAGTTTGTGTTAGCCTTATAAAATTATTTCTGTTCTATAAATGTCATAAGTATCATGATACCATTTTAAAGTCAGTGAAGGAATGGTAAACTACAGTCACAAACGAAAAAAAAAGAAAGAAGCAGAATTATTTCATACCTTAAGTAAGTCAATCCACTACCACAGACTCAGAAGTGACAGTGGCGTTTTCTCTCACACATAATGCTTCTTATAATGAGGTCATTGTGACACACACGCCTATAATGGCACAAGAGGAAGAGAAGCAACACTTACTTCCTGTTTTACTTCAAACAAGCGTAATCATTAAACTTACACACACAGATACACATTATGACATATAATAGTAATGTACACACAAATTAATAATAAAAAAACATATATTTATAAAATATATTACAATATATACATTTTAATTTATAAATATTTCTTACAGCTTACATGTATTTATTTCACACATTTATATACATAATGTTAATATTTCACTCAACACATCTGAAAAATAAATTCAGCTTCAGTTATTTCACACATTTATATACACACATAATAATAATAATAATAAATATTAATTTATATATTGTTAATTTATTTTAATCAAGACATCTGACATAATTCACATTATTTATGCACACAAATATAATAACAAATACATAAACATTACATTTTACTGCTGAAAATCAATTCATCTGCCATTTATTTCACAAGAATCTGTTTTCTGTTGTTCTGACTGCTGTTATGCGGTTGCTAAGATGTTTGGGTGGTTGTTTACTGGCAAAATAAATGAGTATTTTTATGATACATCAAAGTTTTATATTACAGAGACAGCATTATTTATTTGATAACCTATGATAATAATGCTGTATTATTTTAAGCAATTCTTTTCAGCAGTTTTCTACCGTAAAGAGAAAGCGTTCTGAGACGTGACGGATGCTCCACTGGTTTGTGCATTTCCTCTTTTGCTAAACTCAAAACTGTACAACATAGGGCAACTCAGGATTGCGTAATGGTGTACAATGAAGCATTTCACACTTTCAGTATCTCTGGCACTTTCACTTCTAACTGGATGTTGTAGGTTGTAGGATAAACGTGTTTCTATTCATGTTTAGAACTGACTAAGCAATTTTGGGACAAACCAGTATTTTTATTTTATTTAAGAGATTGTGCTGGTGTGTTGAATAAGGGTTAATTGTGTTTAGCCTGACAGATGAGAGGAATGACCCCAGCCAAAGGCGAATTCAAGCACATGTTCAAGGAATAGTTTGACAGGTCATTATTTACTCACCTTAGTGTTGTTCCAAACCCGTATAATATTTGTTCTTCTGTGTAAATCCAAAGGACACATTTAGGCTAATGTTTACACTCTTCCGTACCATGAAAGTAAATGAGGACTGAAGCTGTGGAGAATCAACACCATAAATGAACCATAAAAGTAGCTCATATGACTCGTGTTCTACATTCAACTTAGACAATGTCAGCAACAGACCTTAATTTAAGTTAATATTCACTTAAAACTTAAATTCCTTTTGCTTGATGTTATTTATGCATGCACATATTGAAATGTGGTGGTGGTGTTGTTAACTAAAATGACTGAAATAAATATAAATGAAAGCTAAACAGAAATATCCGAAAAAAAAAAATCACCAAAAACTTTTTGTATTATTTAATCACTATTTTATAATATTTTGAATTGGATTTTATTTTTATATTTCCAGTTTTCATTTTAATTTATTTAAAAAAAATTACAATGTAATTACAATTACTTTTTACTTTTGAGTAATCTAACTATGAAAAATTGCTCTAAACTATTTAGTAGTCTTAATGTTATTTTTTTTTTTTATTTATTGAGACTAAAGCTGTATCTGTTAATAAGTAATTACATGAATATTTAATGAAGCTACTGTAACATGAACTAACACTTAACTTTTGTATTTTGTTAATTAACATTAACAAAGATTAACAAATGTACTGCTAGTTAATGCATCAACTAGTATTGACTAAGAGGATCTTATTGTAAATTGTTACCAATAAAATTATGAAAACTAAAATCAGAATATGAAAAATAAAATCAAATTTAAAATATATAACAGGGCTCGAAATTAACTTTTTTACTTGGTAGCACTGGTGCTCCCAACTTCAAAAAGTTAGGAGCACCAAAAAAAAAAATTTAGGAGCACCAAATGAATATTAAGGAGCATCATAACTGGCATCACAAATGCCTTGGTGGCATTTCGTTTTAGTAATGCACCAATCTTGCTTCTTAATGGCCGATTCTGATTGCCAATGTTTTTACAAGCAAATGGGCTTGAAATGAAAATATGAGTACGTGAATAAGATGTTTATTTTCTCGATTACATGTAGAGCCATTTAAATTAGAAGCAACCACTGCATTTTTAAACAATCTACAGTATAAATAACAAAAATAAACGACACAGCTCTTTTTTAGTCGTATTAAGTGCAAACAATAAATGCAGCCATAATCAAACTAGGCTACTCTCTCAATATTCAAAGTGCAAATAGAGACCGAATTTTTCAAGCAGAGCTATAGACAACTACACAACCTATTACAGCCTACAGCCTAGATATGTTATGTAGCCTAATTTGCGCACATTGGGAAGTCGCTCTCTAAACGTATGGTCTTAAAATTGGTTTTGAAGGCGCGTGCGCGTTTTACTTTCGGTTTCGTTTTAACGATGAAACTCTCGGCGGTGCTGAGTGTGCATTCTACAATACAAGACATTAATTTAACAAAACAACTTGAAAGTGGGGGGACACAATCGGGATTTTGAAAAGTGTGTCCTCAGTAGAAATTACGCCCCTGCGTCAGTGGAACTCTGAAGCCGAGTTATCATTTGATGTGAATGTATGCCAGAATGTGCGCTGCAGCACGAAATATAGTATATTTCTTCAAAAGCAGATTGTGGAGACATTTTAATTGTCCACAATCAAAAATCGTCATATCACACGCCCCTAATTTCAATGTAGTTTGTGCAAACCCGGAACAGATGTTGGTTGAGAGAGAAAAAAACGGCCGGTTCAGAGTTTCAGCGGAGCGCAGTGTCAGTGACAGGGAGTGATTGACGGCTAATATCTAAAATCTGCATTAAAGTTAAGAATGTAAAGATCAAGTTTAATTAGTAATGTGTAATGTTGGAGAAAACGGCGAACCTGACACTGTATCAGCTCACAGCAGTCTGGGCAGTAGTTCAGCTAGCGAAAGTTTTGTAAAGAAATGAAAACAAGTCGCACCACAACAATTTCTCGCACTCGCACAGATGCTCCCAAATATATTTTCAGGTCGCGCAGATTAAATTTTGGGAGCATATGCGACCAAAACGGTCGCAATTTCGAGCCCTGTATAAATAGTAATGCTAAATTACAATTTATATATATATATATATATATATATATATATATATATATATATATATATATATAGAAATGTGTTGTTAACTAAAATTATAGAATTTTAGTATTATTTATTTACTATTTTATAATATTTTGACTTGGATTTTTTTCAAGTTTTCATTGTATTTTTTTTTCCAATTTTGTTATTACTTTTGAGTAATTTAACTATGAAAAATTGTTCTAAAATATTTATTATTCTTAATGTTGTTTTTTTTATTTACTAAGACATTACTAAAGCTGTATCCGTTAATATATAATTGAACTAACACTTACCCTTTTTATTTTTATTAACTAACATTACCAAAGATTAACAAATGTACTTCTAGTTTATGCATCAACTAGTACTGACTAATAGGATATTGTAAAGTGTTACCATTAAAATGACTAAAGGTAAAATCAAAATTTGAAAAAATAAAATCAAATTTAAAATATATAAATATTTAAATAGTAATGCTAATGCTAAAATACAATTATATATGTGTGTAAATATATTTGTATGTTAAATAAAATTATGACGAGTAAATAAGAGTAAATAAATTTTGGTTTATTTCCTTATACAGCTTAACTACATATACTGGATAACCTGACATAAGAGCATAAATTGCATAGACTACTACTAAACTGAATGTTGGTTTTTTTGGGGGGGTTGACAGCCAGTCAATTCAGGTTTTCATTGCACGAGAAAAAGGATGTGTCTGCAAAATTTCTCCTTTTGTGTTCTACAGAAGAATGAAAAACCACACACGTTTGAAATGTCAAAATTTTCATCACAGGTTGAGCCAACCCTGCGAATGCCCACAGAACTTCTCTAACGGTGTATGAATTTGTGACAAGGCACCAGGCAGAAGCACTTCAAGTCACGCAGACAAGCAGAAGCCACTTAGAGCCTCTTCAGAAACGAAGGTGAAGGTGAGAGGAAGTTAGATGTGACAGACTCATCATGTCACAATGAATCGCTGCCTGCCGTTTAATCAGAGACTGTGGCAATCAGCACCGCCTCCTCTGACATTTCAGCAGATACGGTCTGTCCCGTGTTCTGAAAGACGAATCTATGTGATAATTAGACTGCCCTGTTCTGCATCTCGCCCTGTAATTACCCGAAATCTGCTGCGTGTGAGAGTCTGTGAACGAGCAGGACAGTGTTTATCAAAACATGACTGAATGGCATTTACCAGAACATCGCGTGGACTGCTGATTGATCCGATGATTGTGCATTAGCAAAACCTAAGCATGTTGGTATTTTTAGTGATGTTTGCTAAAGTTTAAAATCAGAATTAGCCTACTGATATAAACAAGCGCCTTACACAAACTTGCGACAGAAAAAATAACGATCCGTTCACACCAAGAATGATAACTATAAGGATAGCTATATTAGCTTCCACGCTAACGAACGATAACGTTCTGTTTGTTGCCGTTTAAATGCTTCCGCGCTTTAAAGCAGAATGGATTCTGATTGGATGTCAGTGTTTCTATCGTTCATCAGTTGGAAGTGGAAAGTGAGTCCCATAATATTGTTCCTGTATGCCGTTATCGTTACCTTTGTCTTGTTGAATCTGCTACTCTTTCAAATTTCAGGTGCGTTCACACCAAAAACGATAACTATAGTATCCACACTAAAGAACGACAATATTCCGTTATAATATAAGCGCACTGCAGTTTAAATGTTCCCGCGCTTTAAAGAAGGATGGATTCTGATTGGCAGTCAGCGTTTCTATCGTTATTCGGCTTGAAAATCTAGTTCTGAAAGTGAGCCCAATAATATTGTTCTTATGTGCCGTTGTCGTAATGTTTGTTATGTTGAATCTCCCTTACGAAAAAGAAGTTTATTCAAGTGTGCTATTAGTATACTTCTTTTAAATTAAAAATAGGAAAGTATACTTTCAGTCTACTTTTTATGTACTTCTCGGAAATGTGCTTTATATACTTATCAGAAATATACTTAAAATTACATTTAAGTATACTAGATTTATACTTATAAAAAAGAATTTGAGCTATACTTGTGCTTTGAGAATCCGTGTTTTCATTGATATACATGAGAGATACTATTACACATCTTCTGTACAAAATTTCCAAAACACAAGAAAAGAAGAAACCAAAACAGATGCTTCCACACTGTAAAAAATGCAAATACATATTTTCCATTTTACAAAACATTTTGTCTCAAATACTAAAAAATGCAATTTTTTTAAAAACTAAAAACTCTTGTCAGACCAACAAAATTACACAAATGTTGTCCCAACTAGTCAAACACAGTTGTCTGAGCAAAGAATTTCATATTGTTGAAATTTTGGCTTTGTAAGTTCCCAGCATGCATTGCAGCATGAATAAATTATCCAGTTACTGTTATAGGATTATTGTTTTGCTGTTTGCTGACTTCATTTAAACTTTTTGTTGTTGTTGTTTTGTCATTATTGTTAGTTATTTGTTGTACTGTGACAAAGATCTCATCTTTTTAATATTTGCTGATTGCCACCGTTCTTGAGGTTTGTGTATCTAGTTTTGAGGCCTAGATACTTTCAACCACTTATATCCATTCTTTGGATATTTCAATCTTGTAAAATGCTTTACGAAATAAGACAATGTTGTCTACATATTAGACTAAGTTATTCATAATGTTTTGTATGTTCAAGTATTCATATAACAAAATATATACAAATTAATACCTGAGTAGGGACATAGTAGTATACTTAAAGTATGATATAAAGTTCACTTAAAGAAAACTTGCGAGTATACTTACAGTATAAAACTACTAATCTTGTAGTTTATTGACACTATACTTCAAAGTGTACTAAAAATGCATAAAAAAGTATTTAATTAGTAAACTATCAGTATAGCTATTAGTTCACTTTTAGTATACTTGCAGTACAAACTGAAAACATAGATGTAAACTAGTTGTGTACTCAAAGTTTACTACTGTTATACTTAAAGTATACTTAAAAGTATACTTTTATATACTAGAAAGTGGGCCAATTCAGTCCCAAGGAGTATTAAAGTAGTACACTGAAAAGTATACTGCTAGTATGCTGATATTTGTGTACTTACTACATAAAGTATATTTAAAAATATACTTGAACTTTACTTAAGTATACTTAATAAAATAAACTTGAAGTATACTTCTTTTTGGTAAGGGCTGATATTAATAACTAATAACTATAGCATCAACACAAAAGAACGATAACATGCTGATACAATATAAGCGTGAGCTGCAGTTTAAATGCTAGCGATTTAAAGTACGATGGATTCTGATTGGCTGTCAGTGTTTCTGTAGTTCATCAGCTGGAAAATATAGTTCTGAAGGTGAGTCTAATGATATTGTTCCTACAGTATGTGCCGTTGTTTGTTATGTTAAAGTATAAAGACTATAAAGATACCTATAACGGTAGCTATATTAGCTTCCACGCTAACAAACAATAACGTTCGGTTTGTTATAAGGGTGCAATGCAGTTTAAATTCTCACGCAAGTCTGAGTGGCTGTCAGTGTTTCTACCGTTCATCAGCTGGAAAAAATCTGCTGTTCTTTCAAATTTTAGACCTTTTACACCAAGAACGATAACTATAGCATCCAAAGTAATTAAATTAACCTTAACTGATTAAGATATCTTAAAGACGTAGATCATCCAGGTAACCACACGCAGTATTAAGAACCAAGGATTCCCAACTTTTGAAGGGGGTCATTTTAATAATTTCAGCTAGTGTTTTTTGTCTTGTATACTATATGTAAACATCTTTTATGTAAAATATCTTACTCAGGACAGTACTAAATAAAAATCTGCTATTCTTTCAAATTTTAGGCCCCTTCACGGTAGAAACAATATCTAACCATGCTAAAAAACAATAACATTCTGTCATAATATACGTGCACAGTGCAGTTTTGTCACCTACTGCTTTAAAGGCACAGTATGTAAGATTTTTGTAATAAAATGTCCAAAAAACACTTGCACAGTGTTATGTATTTCATGCAGTTGTGTACTTACGTTATCTCAAAAGTTCTCAAGGATTTGGTAAATTCAGAGAAATTCGAGTTATGACTCGTCCCTATCTAAATACTACGAAAATCGCTTTTAAAGTTGTCCAAATGAAGTCCTTAGCCATGCATGTTTACTAGGGATGCACGATATTATCGGACTGATATCGGAATCGGCCGATAATGACTTAAAATGTAAATATCGGCATCGGCCCGATATGAAAAATTATGCCGATATGTCTTGCCGATAAGATGAATATGTTAACTCGCATGTGCTGAGGGTGTGCTAGATCATGTCAGCAGTATAGCTCATTCTTGAAGCAAAGTTTTGACTGAATGAGGAGTAGATTCACTGTTTTGGATCGCTGCATTTAAACTGAGAACGCACATACAGAATGATGCATAGCAATAGCGCGTGCAGTGGCAGCAGCGGCTATAGGAGAAAGCGCGCCGTTGTTCCATTTGGGATCATTTACTGTTGCCTGTTTCATATCCAGTCACTAGATTGCTAAATGCACATTTAAATGGTTTTATGGTGCTCTTTGTTGTAATTTGACACCCAATGGCTATGTTTGCACATGACATGATCTGCATTTAAAATAAAAAATAATTACGGCGCGCGGTCAGTGAATTCTCTTTCTCCGGCGGCGCAACGGCAAAACACACTGTTGCTCATATGAAACATTTTTCGTAAATATTATGACACAAGTGAGGTACAAAGCATTCTTTCTAAGTTAAATAATAGGTTAGCAGGCAAATGTTAGTAGCGACCATGCTTTTGGATTCATGCCGTTCGACCCCATACATTTAAAACCATAAGCGGCTATGTGTTCTGTTTTCCCGGTTGGTCACGAATTGCCACAAACTTAATAATATTTATAGTTTCTTTTCACATATCATCCCCGTCTCACCCTGTAATTTCGCAGGTTTATTTTTTTGTCATTTACTTTTAATCCATGTTGTCGTATCTTTTATGGTGGTAAACTGCGGGTGGGAAATAAAATATTTCGTGGCAATAAATTAAGAATTCGTTAATACGACTTTTTAATTCGTTCCCTTATTTTACAAATTAATAAATTAATAAATCGTAGGAACTAATTAACAAGTTGTAGGAAATAATTATGTCCTTTTCGTGTTCCGCAGCCCTGTCAAAGCACAGTGCACGGTAAAAAAATATTAGAAATTATAATTAAACATGACTTAGTGACTACATTTTAAAATTTTTTTTTTTAAATGTGCAAGTTAAAATTTGACGTGGTCGCATTTGTGCGAGTGCCTGATCTGCAGTGCTGAAGCGTCTGCTCCATACAGCGGGAGTTACAGAGTTACCAAGCCGTGGCATATTCAGGATTTCACTGATCACGCGAAGGGTAGTTTACACGCTTCGGGTGTAGAGCCTGGTTTGTATTTGTAGTGTCAGCACGAGTCCGGTGGTGACGGCAAAAATGACGCGACTATTTTGGAAACGATGGCGGACGGAGGATTTGGTTTTCGACTAGGGTAAAAGACCACTTGTTAAACCAGAGAAGGTAAACATGGTGGCATTCTTGTGCAAAAAAAGTGTACTGTTTTGCCAGTTGGTCACGAATTGCGACATAACTTAATAATATTTTTATTTACCCAAATCCTCACCCTTTAATTTCTTAGGTTTATTTTCTTGTCATTCACTTTTAATCCATGTTTTCGTATCTCTTACTGTGATAAATTGCGGGTGGGAAATAAAATATTTCGTGGGAATAAATTCGTTAATAATAAATTCTACAAATTAATTCGTTCCCTCATTTTACAAACTAATAAATTAATAGATCGTAGGAACGAATTAAGAAGTTGTCGCATTGAATTATGTCCTGTTCATGTCCCGCAAAGCACCCTCACAGTCACCCAGTTTAGTTCTACTTTTCTTTTTGTTTTTGTTTTGAAATGTTGTTTTCAGATTGGGAATTCGAAAGTGAAAGCATCCGAAGTTCAGCATGAAACATAGCAAAAGTGAACTTAATTCACAAAATTCAGATCATAAATAACGCTAGCCTGCTGATGAAAAAGAAGGGATTGAATGTAAACCACTCATTACTATTTATTTAATCCTAACAAACAAGTTATTGTTAAAAACTAACTTTCCAAAAAAAAAATATATATATATATATATATCGGTATCGGTATCGGTATCGGCCAAAACGAGATGAAAAATATCGGCATATCGGATATCGGCAAAAATCCAATATCGTGCATCTCTAATGTTTACGGTAAGAAATGTACAAAAATATTGTCATGGAACATAACCTTTACTTAATATCGTAATGATTTTTGGCATAAAAGAAAAATCTATCATTTTGACCCATACAATGTATTTTTGGCTATTGCTACAAATATACCCGTGCTACTTAAGACTGGTTTTGTGGTGCATTTACAATATTGTACTACCCAGAACACCCTAGCAACTACTCAGCTACACTCTACCACTCAATCACCAAGAAACATGTTGACAAACATTCATAATACCATAGCAACTGCTTAGCAACCACATTACAGTTCCTTAGCACCCATTTGTCTAAAAAGCACTCAGTCATTGAACTACCATCCACCCCTGCATAGTACCAGCATTTTTTGCTTGGGGAAGCACCACTCTTTGCAACTTCACAAAATGTTCCCTTACTTCTTTCCATTTACGTGCTCAAAACAAAACCGTTATTTCCTTTATCTACTGATGAGTAGATAACACACTGAGCTTTGCATGGTGTCATCATACTTATCTAGCTGCTATGAGAAATGTTTGTGGTTTTAGCATGAACAAAAATATTAATTTCTGATGAAAAATCACTATTGGTTTGAATTCAAGAATGCAGACTGGCTAATATTGTGTTGTTAATTTAGGTTTCTTGAAGTGTTTTAGTCACAATGACTTATATATGGCACCATCTTGTGGTCTCATTTAATAAAATAAAGAGAAAAAAATGTGTATAAATAAATAAATGATTAAAAATAAGATTAAACAAAACATTAATGCATATTTTGATTAAAATAAATAACTAAAAAACATATTACAATAAATAAATGATAAAAATACATTTAAAAATGTACATAATATTTCCACATGATATTTTACACATTTAATAATTATCATTTTCCACAGTATAAAGTGGGTCTTTATACACTCAAATGTATAGCTGTCTTTTTTTATTTTATTTTTTTAATTTTAATGAATTTAAGTGTTTGATTTATAAGGACATTTTTTATTCATTTTGAATAATTCTGTAGTATACTGAGTCACCTACAAAGTTAAGACCTTGTTAATTTGCTCTTGAAGGTACAGTATAGTTTGTCTCATGCTTTACTCACCTTCATGTCTTTCCAAACATGTATTTTGTGGAACACAACATATATGTTAAGAACATCCAGACAACATTGGACCCCACTGAGTTTCCTAGTATGGCCTAAAACAGAGACATTTTTAAAAACTTTGTGTTTTACAGAATAATAAAATCAAATAAGTTTAATTAATATTCAATTTAATATTTAATTTAGCATTTTATTACATTTAAAGTGAATTTAAAAACAACTACATGTTCCAGTTTACCATTCACTCCTGAAATTCAGTGATTTAAGGCCTATATGTGTTCGAGGAAGCATTCAAATGTAATATTTCCTTGTTCATCTATATTGTGCATTGGAGATATTTCTGATATTTACCTTCATGTCTCAGGCCAATGAAAAATGATCAGAAAGTGTCCCACTTTACCTGGATTCCCTCTGCATCACACATCAGGAAAGCGTGTGTTGTTTCAGACACCTCTGCCACAGGAAAGATAGATGAGCTTTTTATAGATGCTGTCACAAAAGAGCACACATGCAGGCTAAAAAGAGACGCAGCTTTTGCTGAAGTAGAAGTAGGGCAGTGAAGACACAAAAGTTGACAGCAGCGATCAGAATAATACAGTAGCAGCAATAAATAGATGTGTTGTTTATGCTGTTCTCTAGTAAACTTGCAGGATACAGTGGCAATGCAGTGAAGAATGCAAACATGCAAGTTTGCATCCTTCAGTGCATTGCCACTGTATTTTCAAAAAATATTTAGGCAAAACTGTGTACAGTCTTTAGACTTTTATTTAAAGAATGCACATCTATTTGTTAGCATTTCCATTCATCTCAATGGCTCAAATAGCAAATGCAGCCCTGTAAGTAAGCAACCTGCATTCTGCCATCTTTGCTCATGAAAAAAATTAAGAGAATACCTGCATGAGTCTATCATTTGAGATGTAAATGCACCCACATGCAGCTCGAGCGTCTTCTAAAAGTAGGCACAGACACAATTAATCAGGTGAATAACAAAACTGTGACATTCAAGTGTAATAACAGAGAGAGAGAGAGAGAGATAATAAATTCTGATGACCAAGTTCTGCTTCAAAATCTACTTCAGTGATACCAAATAAATTAGATTAATTATTAGCCTGATAAAGTGCATAAGATAAGATTAAGAATCCAACCTGTGCTTTCGAACACTGTTCCAAGAACAGGAAGTGACATCTGTCTAAAAAGGTGTCAGGTTAAAAGCAGGAAGTGCATACTGAGAGCTGTGTAGAAAATAAACAGCATTCATGCATAATTGGTGAGTAGTTCAGGACGGAGAAATAAAGAACGATGCATAATTTACATGAGCTTCTTTTATTAAAATATTAATAGCAAAGAAAGTTTGTATTACAAAGTTGTTGTATTATATATATTATATATATATATATTAATAAATGCTGCAGATCAGTTCAAATGTTAGATGTACAGTTCAGACGCAATTGCTTTTTGAACTGCAATTTGTTCACTCGAGCTCTTCATTTCATTGTGAACGAAAGTGCATGAAGAGTCATGCAATCAGCCTGTGCAAGCTTGATTATTATACCGGAAATGCATCAGGTCATGGTGGTGCATCAGAATTACGTTAATTGGCTTCGGACTGAATGATATGTATTGATGATGCACACGTAGGCAGATTAAGAGCGATGCAAAAACTGGCTTGAAATGTTAGCGGATGCTGTCATCAGTGCTCTGTGTTCGCTCCTCTTGTTTCCCACGGTTGAAGAAAGGGCAGTAGAGAGCCGAGCGGCAGCAAGGAGGGAGCAAATGCCCTGCCAGCCCCCGCAACACGTTCTTGAAAGTCTCTCTGACTGTGGAAGAAGAGAAGTAGAATATGAAAGGGTCGAGACATGCATTCAGCGTGCTGGTGAGTAAAGCAGGTTGTCTCCATTCAGAGCTGTTGCCGCTTATGTATCCCTCCAGGTGTGAGATGTTGAAGGGCATGAAACAGATAATAAAGACCAGAAGCGTGCCCAACGCCATCCCCATGGCTCTATACCGCTTCTTGGCGTTGACGCTGGATAGTCGAGAAAGTATGCGGATGCATTGGATGTAGCAGAAGCAGCAGATGAGGAAAGGGATGAAGAAGAAGACAACCGAAAGCTCCACGCGAAACGGCAGGAGGATCCTGAGCTGTTCAGGAGCGAATTCTTCATAACAGCTGTTACGTTTGGATGGATCTGTGGTGTTGGGATTGAAATAGTTGTGGTACTGCATGAAGTAGATGATGCTGCAGTGCGCCATTGACACTATCGAGAATATGACGCAGGCTATGATGGCACTTCTGGGATTGCGTTTCAGCTTGTATTTAATGGGGAAAGCTACACCCAGGTAGCGCTCCACGCTGATGGCCGTCAGGTGAAGGGCGCTGTTGGCGATGACCGAGTAGAAGATGAATACTGACAGCGGGCAGAGGAAGTAAGGCAGCGTCCATTTCATGTTGGCCACCTCCACCATGCGAAACGGCAGGAAAAGGAGGAAGATCAGATCAGAGATGGTTAAACTGAATAACAGCGTGTCCATTGGGGTGGAGCGCTTGCGGAACTTCTGCAAGAAGGTGTAGAACGCCAAGATGTTGGCGGGGAGGCCTGTGATCAGTGTGAATCCGTAGACCCCTAACACCAGTTTACCGAAACCAACCGTCAAAGTCATCGTCGCTAGATGTCACGAATGCTCTGTAAGAAAAGACAGAGAAGTGTTTTAATGTTAAGTTTCATGCTGTTTACTGTGGAAGCATATTTCCTGCACATAACAAAAAAAAAGGAAAATCATGCTTTGGTAGATCTGAGATTACATAAGAAAAAAAAAATCAATTTTAATTATATTTGTTAGATAAAGGTCATAATCATGACAAAAATTTGATTATGAGAAAAAAAATATACAAATTATGATATATTAAGTCATAATTATGACAAAATTTTGATTATGAGATAGAAAGTCAAAATTATGACATCATAATTATGAGATAAGTCATAGTAATGACAAAAGTTTGAGTTAAAACTTTGAAATTATGACCTAAAATGTCATAATAATGAAATAAAAAGTCAATTATGAGATAGGAAGTCGAAATTATGACATACTAAGTCATAATTATAAGATAAAAGTCATAGTTATGACAAAAATTGAGATAAAAAGTATGAGGAAAAAGTTGAAATTATGACCTAAAATGTCATAATAATGAAATCAAAAATCAATTATGAAATAGAAAGTCAAAAAATTATGACATACTAAATAAGTCATAATTATGAGATAAGTCATAGAGCTTGACTGACAGATGATCTGACCAATCAGAATGCCGAATCCACCATCTTCTCTGACGAACGACACAGACAGGAGAGTAGATTCATTTTGGTGGACTTACACTTGCAAAATGGTGCGCATTCATATTGTTCCGTGGTTGAAACTAAATGTGTTCTGATGTTACTGTCATTTCATGCTTTAAGTAA
This sequence comes from Labeo catla, assembly GCA_012976165.1. Classification (NCBI taxonomy): domain Eukaryota; kingdom Metazoa; phylum Chordata; class Actinopteri; order Cypriniformes; family Cyprinidae; genus Labeo; species Labeo catla. The sequence continues at coordinate 516,393 of VONZ01000322.1, forward strand.
ATATGAAAAGGCGATTGGTTACATGTGCTGCTTGAACTGAGGCAATACAGTGATCTGTCACGACACATTAAAGAGCCACAAATCGGTATTTATTGTTTGAATTTCTCAAATAAATGACAAAATTCTAAAGCTGATACTTTGTTTCACACCAGGCTCTCAGCATGTTGTCAGTTTCCTCTTTGCTCTGTGACATATTTCACCTCGTGAGAACGTGTAGTGTGAGAGTGGCAGTGTTTGTCACACATAGCAACAGTAACTAAGGGGGGCGGGCTTTTGTGAAGGGTTAGTTATAAGAAAAAGTCAAAATTATGAGATAAAAAAAATAAGATAACAAGGTGAAATTATGATATCCAAAGTCATAATTATGACAAAATTATAAGATTAAAAAAGTCATAATTATGACATGCTAAGTCACAAATATGAGATAAAAGGTGAAATTATAAAATGATAATTAAAAGAATAATTATGACAATATGCCACTTATGAGATTTGAATTAGGAGAATTGAAATTTACATACAATTAATTATGACAAATGACATGAGATAAAAAGTTCAAATTGGCATAATTATGACATAAGTTATTATAACAGTCAATATTTGATATAATTAGTCATAATAATACTTAGCATGTCATAATTTCAACATCTTATCTAATCATTTTAATTTAGCAGGTCAAACTTTTTATGCAACAATTATGTTATGCCAAAGCATGACGTTTTTTTTCTAGGGGTTTCCACAGTTAACTTTTACCATTTTGCTAATTCACAGGTGTTTCAGATCATCTGATAGCTGCCAGGCAGTACTGGTGGAACACAAAATACTCATTCCAATCCTTACACGCAAATGTTTGCTAAAGATATGCTTCTCATCTGAGCTGAATCAAGAGCAATACATGCCATACTCTACAACTCAGAGCGTCTCATGTTACATTTAAATGTTTAAATGTTTAATTGATGCACGTTGAGGTTCTGTCACCCTTGTCTCTTGAGAAAAAACACTATCATTTATACACAACAGGAAGTTGATAAGCATCTCCTCAACACTAAAAATTGGCAAGCAATGGTTTGGCATAATCCCAACCACTGTTTTATTGTCTTTAGTATCTGTGAAATATTGCTTTACAAGGAGTTATTCTATTAATGGAATTATCCTCTACAGGCACGGGTATCTAATCCAGTATCTTGACCACACAATGGAGCTTTAGGGAAGTAAAGAGTTCTATTTTTGGTAAGTAGGTCACTTATTAATGACAATAAAAACAGTTCAGTACAGATGGGACTGACTAAACTAAACAATTGCATCTAAATATGCATCTACTGTATGCTTAAAAAAAATAATAAAAGCATGCAGTAAGTATAGAATAGGCTCAAATAAAATATAAATATACAGCATCACATCTCAGGAAATACATGTAGAAACCTGTGACACATTAGGTGTTATTACTGAGAAAAGAAAGAATTCTGCAACACACATACAGAGATCGGAATGCATGATTAGGATTAGGTTTTAATTACTAAAAGCTACAAAAAAAAAATGTAAAGCTAATGCTCAATTCAATTTCAATAGTAATTCAATTTTTAGAATATGAATTCAGCTGCATCTATACGGTCTATGTGTATATGTATATATGAATGTGAAATGTGAAACTTGTTAAAGGGAAACCCCAGCAATGCAAATGTGGGTTATAAGTGATAATGTGAGAGAAAAAAAAACACTGCTTGTAGATCTAGCTACTTCTCAAAACTGAAACATGCATGAGAGAATTAACCAACACTTTTAAGACAATTATATGTGTGTGTGCATAATATACATACATATGTTTCAGAACTATTTTATTTTTGGATATATGAATATACAAATACATTTGTAAATGTAAAAAAATATTTAATTCTCACAAGAAATGAAAAAGTAAGCCCTAAAAATAATTTTAGCATTTGATGTTTTTTTCTGTAAATTTTTAAATGCATATTATTTGGTATTTGAGGAACACATATTTATGAATTAGATTTTTATGAATATATAACTACATACATTAAAATGTTTTCTCTGTATCCTACAGATAAGAGCAAATGTTCAAATCAACCAAAACAAGTTAGTGGTCTTCAAAGAAATCATCATCACAAACTAATCTAAAAAAGAATAAAAAATAGTAATAGCAAAATATTACCTTACCATACCTTAATAAATCAGTCCAGTAGTACAGATTCAGAATTGATAATGTGACGCTTCTGGAGTCTTTAAAGCTATTTCTCATGATGTCACATTGACACATGCTGCACCTACGATGACAAAACAGGAAAGAAGCGACGCATTTTTCGTTTACTGAAAGAAGGGAATTTATTTTCCAAGCAGAAAGGAACATTTTTTGTGCATTGCACGTCTATAAATACATGCACATTGAACCGATATTAATTTAATCTGTGCTTGCAATTATTAGAAGGCTTTCTGTTGAAGTCAAAGACGGAAGTTTCTTGAGGCTTCAGTAGTGCTTCATTACTTCAGTTGTACACTGACTTCTTCTACAAGAAATCTTGTATAAGGGATAAACAGAGAATTTATTTGTAATAAACTCATGACATAAACCATCTGACCAAACGTTTGGTTTCATCATATTTTTTGCCGGGCCTGTCAACAGCCTATTTTACTTAAACTCATTAGCATTTTCCACATCATTAACATAAAAATTAAAGAGCTTAATTAATTACACGTCCGTTAGGTGGGTCTCCTTCATACTCAAATGCGCAATCCATCCACAAACGCACCGTAGCGGATCGCACTAATTGAGCGGCGCTACAAGAAGCATCTGTGAGCAGAAAGCTGAATAAATAGTTGCGAGAGGACAAACAGTGGCAGTCCATTATTTATCATTTAGTAGTTCAGCTCTGCCAGCCGTCCTAATTCATTTGGATTTTGTTCAAGTCTTCCTGTCTGTGGAAAAACACCGCATTGTGTTTTATTTTCAGACACTTGAGCGCAAGAAAAATCCCAAAGCAGCATTGTTCCGACGGATGAAATTCACAAAGTGTCCCGTACGACAGCCACGGCTTTCACATGCCTACGTGACAGCTGAGCGAGAGAAACAAAAAGATCAGTCTTTTTATCAATAACGCGGCCTCTCCGACAAAACACAAAGATTTGTACGGCACAATAAGCTGAGGGCCGGAGGAATGGCTGAGCATTTGTTTCTTTCCACCAGAGAGACATTGTGCTTTGTGCGAAGGTTTTTCACCGTGCAAATGGTGTCGAGCCAGACGAGCGCTGCATTTTCTCAACGTCTGGGTCTGCCTCTGTGGACCTGAGGGAGAGAAGAAGGGGGAAAGAAAGAACAAAATGCTTCATTTGATATAAATCATGTCTAAAGGCCCTTTCGCGTTACTCGAGTCAGCGTTGCCCAATGAACTGAACTCGGCATAGGTGACAGCGTTGGCCCAGCTTAAAGTTCAGTTTCAACCCTATTTGCTGACCTTATCTTCGTGATTTTGAAAGCCAGTGATTATCAGACGATTTGCATGATGTATGAAAAGTCTGCCTGTGCAATAACAAATCCAACTTTGCATTCAAGTTAATCTTTTAGTATAAAAGGAACTAAATTAACTGTCAAACTTTAAGAGCTATTGAATGCATCCCAATGCATTTCTGTGCATTTCTTATTTTCCGTTTACATTTATATATCATTTACTTCTTGTTTGGAATTCTTTCCATGTAACTTGGAATTTTGCCAATGAAAAAGTCAAACTGAATAGTCTGAACACAAACTAATTTGGTAACACTTTATAATAGGAACAATACTTGTACAGCATTTAATGTAATCTTAGTCAACACTCAATACATTTTGAAAATCAACAGTTCTACAGTCATGGCCAAAAATATCGGCACCCTTGCAATTCTAGCTTCTCTCAGAAAATTGTTCCAATTGCAAATGTTCTGGTATTCACATGTTTGTTGGTTTTGTTTGCACTGGACAAAATTATTGGCACCTTGTCAAAATTTGTAAAAGTGTAATAATTGCTTTTCAAGTATGTGATGCTCCTGTAATTTGTATTTAGACACAACTGCGGCAATATAGTAATCACACTTGCAACCAGCTAAAATGGACGAAAGTTGACTTTTCAACCTTTGTGTTGTGCGTCACACTGAACATGGAGAAAAGAAAGAAGTGTAAAGAGTTGTCTGTGGATTTGAGAGAAAAAACTGTGGAAAAACATGAACAATCTCAAGGCTGCAAGTCCATCTTCAGAGATCTTAATGTTCCTGTGTCCACTGTGCAAAATATCATCAAGAGGTTTACGTGGACGTGGACAGATAAGCAAACTTAATGAAAAATTACAACGAAGGATTTTCCGTATATTTCGGTATTCGGTATCATGAAATCTGATGATTACCAAAGAATTTTGGGGCACAACGTAGTAGCCAGTGTTCAAGCTACGTTTCCACCAGAGGCCATGGGTCTTCCAGCAGGAGAACACACTTAAAAAAGCACTCAGAAATGGTTACAAACAAACCACTGGAGAGTTCTGAAATGACCAGCAATGAGTCCAGATCTAAATCCCACACAACACCTGTGGAGAGATCTCAAAACAGCAGTTGGGAGAAGGCATCCTTCAAATCTGAATGACCTGGAGCAGTTTGCAAAAGAAGAGTGGTCCAAAATTCCAGTAGAGAGGTGTAAGAAACTCATTCATGGTTACAGGAAGCGACTGATTTTAGTTATTTTTTTCCAAAGGGGGTGCTACCAAATATTAAGTTAAGGGTGCCAATACTTTTATCCAGTGCATTTTTTGCGTTCTGTGTGGAATTGTATCAGATTTGACTTTTCTTCTCTGTTTTTATTTTTTTTGTTGTTGTTGTTGTTCCAATGCAAACAAAAAAAATAATAAACACGTGAGTACTAAAACATTTGCAACTGCAACAATTTTCTGAGAGAAGGGTTGCATTTTCTGACAGAATTGCAAGGGTGCCGATATTTATGGGCATGACTGTATATGGTAACATTAGTTAATGCATTATGAACAAACATCAACATGAACAAACAATGATCTTTTTTTGTGTTTTCACTGTTTCATGTAAACATTGTTTCCAACCTCACAAAATTCCTTTCCTGTCATGCTATCCAAAGCATTTTTCATACAGCGTGGGAAAAATTATTTGATCCCATGCTGATTTTGTACGTTTGCTCACTATCAAATTAATGATCAGTCTATACTTGTAATGGTAGGTTTATTTGAACAGTGCGAGACAGAATAACAACAAAAAATGCATAAAAACGCATTTCAAAAAAGTTATAAATTGATTTGTATTTTAATGAGTGAAATAAGTATTTGATCCCCTATCAATCAGCAAGATTTCTGGCTCCCATATGTCTTTTATACAGGTATCTTTTATACTCTCTTAAAGGGAGTGCTCCTAATCTCAGCTTGTTACATGTAGAAAAGACACCTGTCGACAGAAGCCATAAATCAATCAGTTTCCAAACTCTCCACCATGGCCAAGACCAAAGAGCTGACCAAGGATGTCAGGGACAAGATTGTAGACCTACACAAGGCTGGAAAGGGCTACAAGACAATCGCCAAGCAGCTTGGTGAGAAGGTGACAACAGTTGGTGCGATTATTCCCAAATGGAAGAAACACAAAATAACTGTCAATCTCCCTCAGTCTGGGGCTCCATGCAAGAGTTTCAGGAATCAGTGAGGAATCACCCCAGAACCACACAGGAGGATCTTGTCAATGATCTCAAGGCAGCTGGGACCATAGTCACCAATTAGTAACATTATGCCCTGAAGGACTGAAATCCTGCAGCACCCGAAAGTTCCCCCTGCTCAGGAAAGCACATGTACAGGCCCATCTGAAGTTTGCCAGTGAACATCTGAATGATTCGGAGGAGATCTGGGTGAAAGAGTTGTGGTCAAATGAGACCAAAATTGAGCTTTATGGCATCAACTCAACTCGCCATGTTTGGAAGAGGAGGAATTGCTGCCTATGACCCCAAGAACACCATCCTCAACACAGAGGTGTTTTTCTGCTAAGGAGACAGGACAACTTCATCGCATCAAAGGGACGATGAACGGGGCTATGTACTGTCAAATCTTGGGTGAGAACCTCCTTCCCTCATTGAAAATGGGTGGTGGGTGGGTATTCCAGCATGACAATGACCCAAAACACACACCCAAGGCAACAAAGGAGTGGCTCAAGAAGAAACACATGAAGGTCCTGGAGTGGCCTAGCCAGTCTCCAGACCTTAATCCCAGAAAATCCGCGGAGGGAGCAGAAGGTTCGAGTTGCCAAACGTCAGCCTCGAAACCTTAGTGACTTGGAGAGGATCTGCAAAATGGAGTGCGACAAAATCCTTCCTCAGATGTGTGCAAACTTGGTGGCCAACTACAAGAAACATCTGACCTCTGTGATTGCCAACAAGGGTTTTGCCCCCAAGCACTGAGCCATGTTTTGCAAAGGGGTCAAATACTTCACTCATCAAAATGCAAATCAATTTATAACTTTATTGAAATGCATTTTTCTGGATAATTTTGTTGTTATTCTCTCATTGTTAAAACAAACCAACCATTAAAATTTATAGACCAATCGTTTGCCACTGGGCCACTGTATACAGGTCAAAGTGAAGCACTAAAGTCTTGATGCAAGTATATGAAAGGGCCTTAACATATTCATAAGTGACATATTTGGAAATGCTCTAGTCTACATGGGTGAAACACAAATAGCATTTTACATCAGCTGACAATGTGGTATTCTAATAAGCATAAAGGCAAAGGGTGTTTTCGCAGTGATGCCACAGAAGAACCATTTTAAGTTCCCCAAAAAAACCTTTCTGTGAACAGTTTTTGCAATCTATGTTTTTTTTGGTGTGAAGAACATTTTAATAGTAGTACATTTTTAATCTATACTTTTTATAAACTGACTATGGACGTGGCTCACTGGGTTTTGGAACAGAGCGTCACTAAAGCATGGATATAAATACTGTGCTGTAAAAAGGTTCTACCCAATTCAGCAACTCAGCAACTCCATCAATTAACATCTTGTGAAGCAAACAGCTGCATGTTTGTAGGAAACAAATCCATCCTTAAGGTGTTTTTAACATCAAACCATGCACTGATCAAGCACTGTTTACAAGCCAAAACAAATATGTGGGTGGATTTTTATGTGAAAGGCAACAGGAGATAGACTTTTTCACTGGAGGAAGTATTATTATGGACTATGTACTGTGATATTTTGCCTAGACGCTAGTTAAAGTTAAAGCATCTTAATGATTGATTTATCTCTTACGAACAGATTTTGCATTCATATGGTGAACTGATTGGACTGGAGTGGTGTGGATTACTTGTGAATTATTGTGATGTTTTTATTAGCTTTATTAGTTTGGACTCTCATTCTGACGGCACCCATTCATTCACTGCAGAAGACTTATTGATGAGCAAGTGATGAAACGCAGAATTACGCCAAACTCAATTTTAAATTCTTGTCTAGCTGAATCTTGTATAACTTAAAAAGTTGAAAGTTGAAATTTCATCAGTATTATGTCAGTATATAATCATCAGCATTTAACCAGTATATATTTTTATTTTATTTTTTAGATTTCTATATTTATTTCTACACTTCTTCATATACTTTTTGCACATTTACATTCTTCACTGCCTGTTTGGAATTCCATCCATGCAACTTGTAATTTTGCCCATGAGAAAGTCAAACTGAAAGTCTGAATAGAAACTAATTTGTTAACACTTTGCAATAAGGTCTCATTTGTAAACACAGAACAAAACTTTTACAGTATTTATCAGTCTTAATGTTATCTTAGTCAAAATGCTTAATATCAAACATTGTATCTGGTAACATTAGTTAATGCAATACCATAAACAAATTTGTTCTGTATATATGGCAATATTTTTTTGTGTTTTCACTGTTTACAATATGCATTGCCTGTTTTCATACCTAGCAACCTTGCAAAGTTGCTTTCCTGTGATGAAGCCTTTTTTATATATAGGTCAAAACAGAGTGCTAAAGTCTTAATGAGAGTCATATGAAAGGGCCTTAACATATTCATAAGTGACTTATTTGGAAATGCTGTAGTCTACACAGGCGAAACACAAATAGCACATGTTAATTTTACATCAGCTGACAATGTGGTATTCTAATAAGCATAAATATACATTGTACATACACTGTGTTTCACAGTGATGCTGCAGAAGAACCATTTCAAGTTCCCCAAAAAACTTTCAGTGAACAGTTTTTAAAATCTATGTTTTTTTTTTTGTGCAATGAACATTTTAATAATAGTACATTTTTATTATATACTTTTTATCATTATGTAGTTCTGTTGATTTGTCAGCTACCTTGAATTTAATGTCAACATCTCGGATGTGACGTGAACATCCTTCATGTCAAATGCCCATGATGTCTTAAACCTCCGACTATGGGCTTGGCTCACTTTGGTGTTGGAACAGAACGTCACTAAAGCACGAATATAAATACTCCACTGTAAAAAATTTCCACCCAATTCAACAACTCCAGACCATCAATTAGCAGCGGCATGTTTGTAAGAAACAAATTCACCCTTAAGGTGTTTTTAACATCAATCCGTTGCTTCTGAATGCAAGTCCTCTATCCATGACATTGCTTTCTCCAGTGAAAAAGTCATCTGGTCTGAATCAGGAGAGAAATCTGCACAGATCAAGCACTGTTCACAAGCCAAAACAGCTCTAAACAAATATGTGGGTGGATTTTAATGTGAGAGACAACAGAAGATGGACTTTTTCACTGGAGGAAGCATTATTATGCACTGTAAAAAAAACAAAGTTGTTTCAACTTAAAAAAAAGTAAGTGTTCGTGCTGCCTTAAAATTTAGTCGTCGTGGTGTAGTCGTGGATATTTGAGTTGAGTAAACTTAAATTTAGTACATATTAAGGCAGCACAAAACAAATTTTTAAGTTGAAACAACTTTTTATAAGTTGTTTTTCTTTACAGTGTGTATTATGGACTTGGCCAGAAGCGACATGTTAAAGCATCTTAATGATTGATTTGTTTCTTACAAACACAGATTTTCCATTCACAAGATGTTAACTGACTAGAGACATGTAAATTACTTGTGGATTATTGTTATGTTTTTATCAGCTGTTTGGACTCTTATTCTGACGGCACCCATTCACTAAAGAGGATCCATTGATGAGCAAATGATGAAACGCTAAATTTCTCCAAATCTGCTCTCATAAAGAAACAAACTCATCTACATTTTGGATGGACTGAAGGTGAGCACAAACAATTTCTTAAATTTTTTTAATTTAATTAAATGTGACCCTGGACCACAAACCAGTCACAAGGGTCAATTTTTACAAATTCAGATTTATACATCATCTGAAAGCTAAATAAAAAGCTTTCAATTGATGCATGGTTTGAAAGGATAGGACAATGTTTGGTCGAGATACAACTATTTTAATATCTTGAATCTGTGCAGTAAAAATCAAAATACTGAGAAAATCGCGTTTAAAGTTGTCCAAAAGAAGTTCTTTGCAATGCATATTACTAATCAAAAATTTTTATCAAAAAGTTTTGATATATTTATGATAGGAAATGTACAAAATATCTTCATGGAACATGAGCTTTACTTAACATCCTAATGATTTTTGGCATAAACGAAAAATCAATCATTTTGACCTATACAATGTATTTTTGGCTATTGCTACAAATATACCCATGCTACTTATGACTGGTTTTGTGGTCCAGGGTCACAAATTGGCTGTACAAAACATGGCCACTACATTGAATGCAACAGCCATAACAAGTGTTTTAGAAGAGACCTCTCATGCATTTCAATCATATATAGTACTGTCAGGTTACATACCTGTTGCATGTGTGTTGGGTGCCCATGCATGGTTGCATGCATTGGATGCACTCCCGGCATTCGCTGAGGACTTGTATGCAACGCTCGAGTCTGCCTGTGCGTGTTTGGAGATCTGTGTCTACGTTGCACGTTCACGGGCTGGGCGGTGTGCGGCTGCTGCATGCGTTGACGTGGAAGTTTCTGGAACTCGTCCGGCCGCAGCACTGGTGGTGGAGTAGGAGGCCTCTGGCCTGCTTTGTTGAGCTGCTGGATGGGTTGAGAAGGTCTAGGGTTCTGCAAGGCAGCTTGAGTCTGCTGGATCCGACTGGCGAGTGGGTTATCGGTCTGGGCAGTGTGTTGGCGTAGAGCAGCCTCAGTGAGAGGCTGAGACATGGATGCCTGAGGCACAGTCTGATTTGGTCTAGTGCCAGTTTGTGTTTGAGGTATGGCCGTTCCCCTCGGTAGACCAATGGGGATTGGATTCTGTCCCTGGGAGGTTTGAGGTATTGCGGTTTGGATTTGAGACTGGACTTGCGGTTGTGTGCTCAAATTCTGTTGGATTACTTGTCTTGGCACATTTGAGTTCATTTGAGACTGGTTGAGCTCAACTGATCTCTGGAGGTCTCTTCTTTGGGGAGAAGCAGCAGCTTGGGTCAACCTTCCTGAAGGTTCAGTTTCCCGGTATCTCTGAGCAGGACGATCTCTCCGTGTATCCCGTTGCGTAGATCTGTGATGTTGATCTGAGGATCCAGTACTGTCCGAACTGTCATCTTCGGGGTTGGGATACGCCGGCGTTCCCCGCAAATGGTCCCAAGGCATCTGTTGGAGGCGCGTTCTGGAGTCACTGAACTGGGTGTTGGTCTGAACAGGGAGTGGCCGTCGAGTTCGTTCGTCTTCTGATGATCTTGAGTTGGCAGTTCGGCGGTTTGCATTGGTTTGATTGGTGGGATGTGAGTGTCCCGTCTGAATGAGGCCGTTGGGTTGGCGAGACCCATTTGTTGAAGCATTATTGAGCACTGTTTGTGTTTGACTACCTAATCTCAATGGCTCGGAGTTCAGCAAGCCAGTCTGAGAATGATTTTGATGGGTGCTATTAGTATGTTGACTTTGTAGTGCACTTTCTCTACGGTCTGCATGTTGCTGGAGCATCTGATTTGTTTCTAGAGGGTATGTGTTCAAGTTGACATGCACCGTTTGAGGTTGTGCATTGTTAAACTGGTCATTACGTGGCAAGGTGTTGAGGTTAACGTGAACTGTAGGGGCAAGCGCACCAGGCTGAGAATTGCCCGTTTGTATGAGAATATTAGGATTGGGTTGGACAGGCTGTGGGAACGATCTCTGACGGTCATTGTTTGGATATGAATTGTTGTTTAGATGCCCATTGTCTGGGACTGTACTGAAGTTGTGTTGGAATACAGCAGCATTCAGATGGCCATTATGATGGAGTGGGTTGGAGTTGGTGGGCATGTTTTGTGACATTGTGTTGATGTTCCCATTTTTGTTATTGGGAACGGCAGTAAAGTTTTGTGGGAGCGAGTTGTGTATTGTGGGATCAGGGTGGTTTCCATTGACAAGAGCTCTGTTTGCAATCTGTGGGAAGGCAACATGTGGAAAAAAGGTATTATTGTAAATTGAAAGAGATGTTGAGGCTGGGCAACATCATGTACTTTGCAATGATTGCAAGGTGCTTTTATGTGGCCGTTATGTTTTCTAAAAGACAATAAACTGGTTTTATAATTGTTTTCTTGCAAAAAGCAAGTATGAAAGTGTTAATAGAAATATGTTTTAATACCTTCTCAAATAGCAAAAACAGTGGTTGAGTTGGTAAGTTCAATACGTTTGTGAATACGTTTAGAATAAACAATTACATCATCTATAAAAAGTTCACATTATCTCTGTGTGCCATTGTTAACTGTAAGCAAATGTTGCCGATTATCACTTTGTAATAATCTGTTGGTTCATGCAAACAAAAATCCAATATGATTTTTCCTTGTTTAATACAAAAAATAATTGTAAAAATATATACACACACACACACACACACACACACACATTTTATATATATAAATTATATATATATATATATATATATATATAATATCAAATAAAATATTAATATGAATAATATTTATTATTATTATTGCAATAAAAAATAAAACTTTATGTAATATATCATATCATATATAACATGTGAATACAATTTTTATATTATTTTAAATATTTTTAACCATTTAACATTAATAATAATAATAATAATAATAATACATTTCTGTAAATATTTTTTACGAATAATTCTAGATTATATAATTATAAATTATTATATATATTATATATATTATTATAAATATAATTGCAATAAAAATACATGTAATATAATGTAATGTAATGTAATGTAATATGTAATTTTTTTATCTTTCCGAACACCATGTGAATCAAATCTAATTTTAAATATTTTATATATTTTTTTAACTATTTAACATTATTTTTAATAATAATAATAATAATTAATAATAATCATTATTATAAAATCTTTGTAAATAGTTTTTACAAATAATTACAATAACTATTAATACCAATAATAATATATTTGTTTATTTTAACAAATAATAATAATAACCATGATTATTTTTATTTGTAACATATAAACAGATTTTAAAAAAGCATGTTTTAAGTATGTTGTTTTTGTGTTTTGTTTGTTATGTTTTTGCATTTTATCGTGTTAGCTGTATTTTTTAGTTATTTTTACTTGACTAATTAATTGAGATAATGCACAATGAAAAAACATGATTTTTGAAAATTGTTAAAAACTGAATAGTCTGTTTTTGCAAATGAACTTTATATATATATATATATATATATAGCAAAATATGTTGATTTTTTTTTTAGCCATGCTGTCTGTCTGAGGTATTATTCTACATTACACAGAACACAATAGAGAAAATGGCGCCATCTTACTGTGATTCCTTCATTCTGGTTCATCTTCTGAAGTCCAATAGTATCTCTGAGTCTCCGATCAACTGCAAATAAGAGCATATAATCATGTCAGACCTTTTGGCATCATAAAACAAAACAATAAACAAAGGCATTTAGGAGGGACGCACCATTTCTTTGTCGCAGCAGCACGATAATTACAACGATAATTATAATGAGTGCAACAACACAGGCAATGACGATCCCTGCTACGGCACCACCGCTGAGACAGGTACCTGTGAACATGATTTTTATATTTTACATTTGAAGAATTTGATTAGGAAGCACTGCTAATAACAGAAGACAGAAATGGAGCCAGGACATAAAGGGCAAAGAAAAAACACATCACAGAAACATCAATAATAGAGCCAGCAAATAGAAGAAAGTATCCTGGAAAGGAAAATCAGTGTAGGCGGATGAAAATTATGACTCCTTCTAGTGAGCTGACACATGAATTTATCAGTCCTGTGGTTGATTACTCCCTCTTCGGTCAAGAAAATGAATGTCAGGCCGAAGAATGAGCTAACAGATGCATCTGTCACCAAAGTGCCACAGAGAGCCATTAACTCACCCACAATGGCCAGGTCAATCTGCTGCTTCAATGTCCCTCCTGTGACGTCATTCCGGGCGATGCAGGTGTAACGGCCGCTCTGATTGGTGGAGAAGATCTGCAGACTCAGCACGCCACTCCCTGATTGGCCGCCGGTCACCGGCTGGTTGTTAAGCTCCCATGAGAAGGAGGCAGGAGGTAGAGAGGCAGACGTACAGGTGAGACGCACCGTCTGTCCCACCGTAGCATCTCCACCGCCAACACACTCACCTGAGGTCTTGGTCAACTGTGGGGCATCTGGACCATCTGAGGAATGAACAAAAATATAAAATAAAAAAAACCCTGAATATTTTAATTTTTTAAAGATGTTTACAAATGTTAATAATAATAATAATAATAATGATAATAATTCATATTATTATTATTATTATTATTATCAGAAAAAAATACATTAAACATTTTTTTAAAAATATTTAGATATTTTTGGCCATATTGTTCAGCTATTTTCCAATCTTGTATCACTGCATGATTAATTTTATATCACCATAATTGTATGTCATAATTATTTTTACTGAGAATTTAGTGAAAAATGCTAGCCATGTGGGATTTAATATATAATATCTAAAAAAAAACAATAATAATAAAAATAAACTGTACAGCGTATTTTACAATACATATTTTACAAAGCAGCTTCACAGAAATTTACATTATTATAAACAGTAATATTATTAACAAAATGTAACAATTATTATTATTATTATTATTATTATTACTGGTATTTTTAAAAATAAAAATGTAAAATATTTAGATTTTAAGTAGTATTCTCCATTACACAGAACACAACAGGAGAAAGTGACACTGTCTTACAGTCTATTTTTGATTCTTTAAAAAAAAATTATTGCTATTATTATTATTGTTTCTGCTAATTTTATTATTATTGCTGCTACTATTATTATTATTGCTGCTAAAAATATTAATAAAAAAATATAATTGTTGTTAACATTTGTAAACATTTTAAAAATGTAAAATATTTAAATTTTTTAGCCATATTGTTAAAATCTGAAAGCAATACGAATTTTTACAATTAGTAATTTTTTTTTGTTATGTCAAACTATTTTATTAGGTAGAATTTGCTGAGAAATTGTCAATTGTGAGTGAAAAAAACTAACAAATGTTGTGCAAGTCATGAATTTGATTAAATTCATTAATAAAAAAAAAATTTAAAGTGAATTTTTAAGTGAATATCTGAGTGTGATTTTTTTAACACCTGGAAAAATTCATTAATAAAATGTGTAAAAAAATAAATAAATAAAATAAAAAAAAAGTTAAAATCTTAAAGCAATAGGAATTTTTTGGCGAATATCTGAGTGTGATTTTTTTTTACACCTAGAAAAATTCATTAATAAAATTGGTAAAAAAAAATAAATAAATAAATAATAAAATCTTAAAGCAATAGTAATTTTTAAGTGAATATTTCAGTGTGATTTTTTTTAGACCTGGAAAAAAATTAAAAATAAAAATAAATAATAATAATAATAATAATAATAACAACAACAATAATAGTAATAATAATAATAATAATTATTATTGTTGTTCAAAATGTAAAATATTTCCTTTTTTTGCCATATTGTCCATCCCTCAAAGATATTATACATTTTGCAGAACACAACAGGAGAAAGTGGCACCATCTTACTATTTTTGATAATCCAGTCAATTAAATACTTGTGCTTCAAGTTAATTACTTTCTTTTTATTTTAAACTTGTATGACACCAACCAAGATCTGATTTATTATTTACGATGCATGAGTAAGTCTGTTATCAGTGCAAAAATTGCTTCACATTATGAAACACTTGAGTTCAAAACAAAACACTCAAAACAATACAACTAAATCACTGAACAGAATTGCAAAAACACTCTTTGGTTTCAAACACTTCTCCATCTGCCATTGGCCAGACTATTGGTAGAACCAGTTTTGTCATGTCCCTCAAACAGATTGCAATTAGTCACTAGTGGAGCATAAATTAATCCAAAATATGTCTTGTATGTTATTGTTATGTTTGTCCAGCAAACTGGAACATTACAAGCTCTTTAGTCATTTGTCCATGTCGCATGCTGTTGTCATGAAACACGCTCTTATTTGAGAAACTGTAAGAAATTCACACAAGCTAGATGTGCTAAAAATATAAACTCGTCTGAGGTCTTATTAATGAAATTAAACTACTCAGCATGTTTCTAAAGTGGCCACAAGATGAACCAGTCTTAAGTAGCACGGGTATATTTGTAGCAATAGCCAACAATACAATGTATGGGTCAAAATTACAGATTTTTCTTTTATGCCAAAAATCATTAGGATATTAAGTAAAGATCATGTTCCATGAAATTATTTTGTAAATTTCCTACTGTAAATCTCAATTTAAATAAAATTGACCCTTATGACTGGATGTGTGGTCCTGGGTCACACTTGATTAAATGTAAAAATTTAAAGTTATGGTTTACTCAAAATTCAAACGACTTAAAAACAGTATTTCACATCCATATTTCTTATCTTGTTTTTTTTATTTCCCACAGTCTTGAAAAACTTGTTATTTTAGTGTAATTTCAATACTATTATAGTTTTTCTTATTATTCTGAATTAAGTTTTTACCAGCTAAAATATTCTTTACTTATTTTACTAGCTAAAATATTCTTTATATATATATATATATATACATATATTATTCAATTTCTGTTATAATATTTATTAAGTAAGGAACACATTTTTAATGTTTTTAGTTAATTAATTTCCGTTTAATATAATAAACCTGACATGAGGGAATGTTAGTGTGATATGAGTGAGTATTTGAGTATGATTTTTTTTTTTACACCTGGAAAAATTAATAAAATTGTTGTTTTTTTTTTAAAAAAAACAAAAAAACAAAAAGGTAAATTCTTAAAGCAATAGGAATTTTTAAGTGAATATTTGAGTGTGATTTTATTTTTACACCTGGAAAAATTCATTAATAAACTTGCTAACAACAACAAAGAAAAACGTCAAAATCTTAAAGCAATAGGAATTTTTACAATTAGTAATAATACTTTTTTTTTAATCATGTAATTGAATACACTGTTTGGTTAAAAATCGAAAACACAAATTATAAAATGGATAGTTCCTGTCCTTGATTCCGACTGGTTGAGCCGTGTTGAAGCTGTTGTAAATTACTCTACAAACATACACCTTCGTTTACGTCTGTGTTTGTTGCAACCACAACTGTTTCTGAGGAACTACATTGTTTGTCAGAAGAATAATATATGGAATAACTGTTCCATATATAATAATAACCCCCTTGAAGCCATGGTTTACAGTGAATTTATAACAGCTAAGGTGGTTTAAAACGTTTTGCATCGTGCCTAACGTCTTAGCTGTTATAAATTCACTGTAAACCATGGCTTCTTGGGGCTTACTGCTTTAAAATACCACAATTATGTAATAGTGTATATAGAACATATTGGGCTTGAATTTCCAGTCAAAAGCTGTATAATTCAAAACAGAGAACTTCGCCAAAAGACAACCAGTTTCTGAAGGTTTCTGCAGCAGTGACACAGCATGAATTGTTATTGACTCACAGTAGACGCTGAGGGTGGCCTTGGCGGTTTGAGCGCTGACGGCGTTGCTGACGGTGCACGTATATTCTCCTGCATCATCTCTCCTGGCCTGTTTGATGAGCAGAGATCCAGCGCTAATAGTAATGCGGGTGTCGGAGGACAATGCAGCGCCTCCTTTACCCCAAACCACACTGACCTCTGAACCCGCAGACCAGCTGCAACTCAGAGACGCGTTCCCACCTTCCAGCGGCAGAGACGGCAGAGACAAACTCACTCCATTCACAGCATCTGAAGATGAAAACAATGACAGTGTGAGCAAACAGTACATTATTAACTCTCCTATTGTGTCGAAGAAAGTTTGATTTTCAACACTGAAACACTGGCTAAACTATATATTTTATTTTATTTCATTCATTCATTCATTCATTCATTTATTTAGGTAAATATTTCTCATTTAGGGTCATGAATGTGCATGCAAAGTTTTCAACACTTTTTTGGAAAGAATGTTCAAAACTAAAACTAAAGCTAAACAATTTTTGTTACTATTTTTGTTAAAAAAAAACAAAAAACAACTATTAAAAAAAACTTATTTTATTTCAGATAGATGCCAAGGCAATTTCTCATTTTTATTTAGTTTATCTTGATTAAATCTTGAAAAAAATAAATAAAACAATATAGACATTTTGAAAAATAAATAAATGTAAATTTAATAATTTATTAATTAGGTAATAAATATTAATTAGGTTTCTATGAGATATATATATATATATATATATATTAGCTTTTCAAACAATAAAAAATGAAATACATGAGAAAGTATGAAATTTCAGACGTTTACCTAAAATTGAAGACTCATCTTTTAGTGCTTTTAAATGATTAATCGCAATAAATCATATCCAAAATAAACATTTTTGTTTACATAATATATGTGTATACTGTGCATATTTATTATGTATATAAAATACACACATACAGTATATATTTTGAACACATTTACATGTATATAATTTTATTCATATAATTAATATTATATATTAATTTATTTAATATATAAACATAACATACGTTTCTTAAATACATCCACCCATGTATGTTTTTTTATATATATAGATAATAAATATACACAGTACACAAACATATATTATGTAAACAAAAACTTATTTTGGATGCGATTAATCGTGATTAATTGTTTGACAGCACTATTATATTATATTTTATTATATTATATTATATTATATTATAATTTGCTATCAATTAAAAATCTGTCAAATGTTTTTGTTTGCAGAGGAAGCACAAATAGCAATAAATATCATATTTACACTAAGT
Source organism: Labeo catla (assembly GCA_012976165.1). Lineage (NCBI taxonomy): Eukaryota > Metazoa > Chordata > Actinopteri > Cypriniformes > Cyprinidae > Labeo > Labeo catla. Next base: position 534,645 of record VONZ01000322.1, read on the forward strand.
ACAAATAAAGTCAATATTATTTATACTTGTCGTGCAAAGTCACTACAAGTAGTCATGACTATATATATATACACACAGTATATATATATATACAGTATACATATATATATATATATATATATATAATTTTTTTCATTTAATTTGTGCAGCTAATTTTGAACATAAAAATAAGTGACGCCTAACACAACAGAAATTATAAAATAAAATTATTATTCTCACATATTTTATATTTTTAATCTTTGACATGCTACAAAAGATGTTTTCTGTTTTAACCTAAATCTTTGCTGGTTTTGTTTTGTTGATTTTTGGAAAATTGCATGCAGCACATGCCCTGCAACACAAAAGCTGTCCTCTGTTTACTGTTCTGTCAGTATTGTGGATATATGCAGCATCATTTGATCATACCAAACACCTTGAGCTGCACTGAACGGGTGTTCACACCAAGTCCAGTGTTAGCCGAGGGTTCGACCGAGACGCTGTAGTTTCCAGAATCACGCATCTGGCTGTTAGTGATTTTGAGCTGAGTGGCGGTGACAGAGATTCTGCCCTGATACTGCGGTACAGACATAACGACAGGGCCTCCGTTCGCCCACATCGCCAGCGTAGTCGCTGCGCTGTCAGTCCATCTGATGAGGGACACATCAGACACCGTCTGTACTGTAAAGACGGCATCTTTCCCTGATGCCACCAACACCGGTGTCTTCTCGAACTGAACTGGAACAGGATCCAGACACAAAACGACCAAAGGCAAACCTACAGAGGGTTGAATGGAAAGAAAGTGAAAGCTTCATTCAGAGTTCATTTGTTCAGTTACATGACACTTCAAAATGGATTTGGATTAGGTAACAAAAAAAATATACCAAAGCAAGTGTTATTTGATGCTATCCAAATCTTTTCTTTAATATATTTGCTTAGCGACCTAAAACAGTAATTGAAAAACCCACAATACAAACACAATAAAGGAAAGTTTAAATGCAAATACATCTGTATGAGAGAAATGTGCATTCAAATGGGTGCGGCATTAAGAAATGCAAATGATGCACGTAAAAGCTTAAAATAGCAGTTCAGGGAATGCTGTAAAACAGGAATTCAACAATGTGCAACTATTATATACCTGTACACAACCTTAAAAATATCTCTTACAATTGTCTGTTTTGTTTTTAAGTGTTTTGATACTTGACAACCCAGACATACCTAACAATATAGTGGTGATCATTATTTAACCTAATTGTTTTTACATAATTTTTAACATTTTTTATATTAAAACTGAGTTTATATTTATGGCTCAAAATTAATCAGTTGTTTTATTCATGCATTTATTTATTCATTCATTATGCATCAGTTATCTATTGCATGTCGCATTTGTTTATGCTTAAGTTTTATATTTAGTAAGAAAGTACCATGAAAACACTTGTGCATCATGTAGACATCTATTTGCTGTTTGCGTTTTCATCTGAAAGATATTTTTAGGTTTGTAGATGTATGTTGCCTACATTTCCTGTCATATAATATATATAGAAAAGGTGTTTGAGATGTTTATCATGTTGAATGCACATAAAACCTGTGTATCAGGTACAAAATATATTTTTTAACAATAGGTAAACTTGTCATTCATTTGATTCACATGTAGTTTTAGTGACTAAAGTGACCTACAAATTAAGTATTATTGTTGTCAATATCTAATTTAATCACTGTAAAATTCACCTGTGTATTTTCTACATTATCACATGTGACAATCTCGACAGGTTGAAGAGGCAAAACCTACTTATCAGTGAGAAAACCACAACAGGATGCAGCAGAATGTTCATGTCAGTCTGGAGCGCCTGAGCAAAAACATTCAATCAGTTTCCAGATGTTTAGTTCTATCACATATTAAAGCGTATAAATCATAATAAAAGACATTCTGTCAAATTAAAAGAGATACTGACATCAATCACTGCCTCATATGGGAGTGCATATTAACAACACTGTAACGTTACAGTTTAGTGCGAAAGCACTTAGCGACTACAATCGTTTTAGTTGTAGATTGTATTAAAATGAGAAATTCAAGCTGTTATGTACACTTACTAAGTAGTCTTCCTTTGGTTTTCATTTTCGTGTTTTCAAAATCCGTCTTTGGTTTCGGCAATATGACGATCGCTGCTTTCACTTCCTGATTTAGCCTACCTGTCTGACGCCTCGCCTCACTTCCACCCTAATACACCGCATCATCACAACTGATAAAGAATGAAATAATGTCTTTTGCTAGTGTAGAAAATAAAGTAATGTATAAATAAACACGATGGCTGTTTTACATCGATGGATTTACAAAAAGTTACCTAATATAGCCTATTAATTCATACAAATCACACCTGAGGTGTAATGTTTACGTTCTGTCAGACTAAACCATGCCACGCCCCCTTTTTATCTTCAGCAGATTCGAGTGTCAGTAATCGTTAGAAGAATAAACATATATGCATTAGAAATGTGTTAATAGTATTAAATTAATACATTATTTAAAAAAGTCTCTTATTTGAATTTGTACATATTCTAATGAATATGTTCTGAAACGAACCTTAGATTAAGGATTTGTTCGCTACTTCCACATTAACAAAAATAATATATTATTACTTTTAATTAGGCCTACTACACATTTTTCTAGTATACGCATGATTAAAATGAAAAGGATTTATTACAAGAGAAGTTGTACAGGTTCTCTGATATTCAAATCATTTAGGCTGTAGTGCTGGATTCAGCCTCATAAATACGTCAGCGCCCTTGATGTCACGCACACCTGTAATCTACAGACGTCATGTGCGGTAAGCTTGTTAAAACGCACCTGTTCGGTAGCCGTAAGACGATGGACAGTTAATGCGCGATACCACAGAAAATAAACACGGGTTTGAGGTTCGAATGTCAAGGTAAGATCATTTATTTCGACTTGAAAGCCATTTTATTAAAGTACTTCACAAACGTGCATTAGTGAGTGAGTTAATTAGAAATAAGGAAGGCACAAACAGTATCACTCTCTCTAATGATGTCTAATTTGTCAGGTGTCATGGGGTCATGGACGCTGTTTTGGATTCTGTTTACCACAGTCACTCTGAGTGAGTCCGAGAGAGTTTATTAAAACTACAAAAGCTGTTTGGTCAAGTTGATACGTACAAAACGAGTGTTTCTTGTCATTTTGCTGGGCAGAAAAAGGACAGTTGTTTTGTCCACGAACATAAATGGGTCATTCTATGGAAATGTCGATTTTTCTGTCCCTAGCCTTTACAGAAATATTACACTTCTTTATATTTTAAAATTCAACATTATGTTATTTGAACAATTACACCTTCTTGAGCTATTAATGTGACAATATTTGATTTTAAATTAATTATATAGCATTATATAGCATTGTCAGGGAATTGTGTGTACATATATACATATACATACATATACATACATACATACATACATACATTATATATATATATATATATATATATATATATATATATAACAACAAGACAATACAAATGGATTAAACTACTTAATTTAGTGAGTATATGATGATTGACAACATGTGGTTTGATACCTGTGGGTAACAACAGTGAAGATCAGTACATTAGGTCTTATGTATGTCACTGGTGATTCATTGTGTCACTGGTGTTACTGTGTTTTTTTTCTGTCACATTAAATAAATAAAGCAAAGTGTCCTTGTTTCTTGCACTTTAATTATTTTTCTGTAACTCTGAAAACATGTGCTGGAAAAAAAAAAAAAGAAATAATATTTCATAAAAACTTTAATATTGCCAAAGAAGGTAACACCAGTGACAAAAAAGGTACATGTGGTCTTTAAATAATTGTACAAAAAAGATTAAAAAAAAAAAAATCATTAAGCTGTCATTTTTATGTATTTTAAAAAGTCAAAAAGTAATCTAATAATGTGTTGTAAGTTTAAATGTTAGAAAAAGAAATGCATTTTAAAGTATCTTGCCATACCAAAAGTGGACATTTCTGTAGAATGACCCAAATCTACAGAAAATATAAATAAACAATGGAAATAAAAATGCTATTTAAATATTAGAATGCATTTTCAAAAATGACTTATGAATTTACATATTACATAACAAAATTACAGTCTATACTTTTTAGGAGCGCTAATTAGAAAATAAAAAAAAAACATAAACATGGACGCTTTATCCCCTGATTGATTTACAGAAAGATCTTTAATTTATTACAAAAAAAACAGTCTTGTCCACAATACATAAATCTATTATAACTTTTAAAGTAAAATATTAGTACAAAAAATATCAAAATAAACAATGCGAACATAAATGCTATTTAAATATATTGCTAATATATTTTTTATTCTAATTAGGTGCTCAACAGGAATTAAATAAGCAGTTTTCATGCCTTTTAGTTTGATAGTTTTACCTCCTAAAAATACTTCAAACCACATTTAAAAATGGCATTATGGCATGACAAGTGGTGAGAACATAAAATAAGTAGTTACCAGTCACTAGTTCGACTTGTTCATGCCTATCTGGCTACTCACTCAGCATTTTATGTAAGTTACAATACTAATAACATACTAACTGTTTTCAAATAACTATCATCAGTGCCTAGGTGTCTTCATGGAGCAATATCAGTTCGCTTTCTGACCAGACGACCTATCTACGTTGCACTGGGCCAAACAATTGTTTTGGAAGCCGTATTCGAGAAGGACCCAGACGACAAAATAGACATGGTGACGTGGGACCGCGAGAGAGGGAGGGACAACGTCAGACTGTCACCTGGAAACAAAATATCTTTGGAGAAAAGAGATGCACTTCTGCGGGTCAGCGGTGTTGCAGAAGAGGACTTTGCAACCTACAAGGTCACCATTACAGACAGCAATGGATACCAGCAGCACGACTCCATAGAAGTGCGAAAGATAGGTAAGCAGGTGTTTTAACTATGTAAATGTTCCTTTATGAGTGACCCTTGCACACCTGATCGGCTGTTTTGAATATCTTCTCACGCATGGCTATATTTACATTTGAAAGCAACGTGTCGTGCAAAGCTCCAAAAAAAACTAGTTGAACAGGATGGTTTTTCTTGCATACTTTTTTTTTCTTTTTAGTGGAACCTCTAAAGGCGTCAATTACTCGTGTGCTGGAGTGTATTGTTGATAATCGTGGCATGACGCAGTGGGACAACCCTCAGTATTCATGGCTGGTTGATGGCGTTACAGTAACCAATCAAACCGCCCTGTTAGCAGATGGAAGCAGACTGGATATCTCTGAGATTAAGGGCGTTAATTACACCTGCATCATCAAGAGCAGCCTCGGGACAGTGACTACGCACTTTGAAATGCCAAAAGGTATTATTCGCTGTCAAGAACGCATGGTATTTTTTTTTTTTTAATTTTGAGAAATAAATGTTCCATGTAAATGTCTTTTTTTTTTTTGATGTTCACCACACCATGCAAAAAACATCAAGAGAAAAACAAAAAATTTGGAAACACTTCACAAAAATGTCCCATTAGTTAATGCCAGTTAATGCATTAACTAAAATTAACTAACAAGCATTTTATTTGTTACAGAGTTTATTAATGTTAGTTAAAGGAGAAGTCCACTTCCAAAACAAAGATTCACATATAATGTACTCACTCCTTTGTCATCCAAGATTTTTATGTCTTTCTTTCTTCAGTCGTAAAGAAATTGTTTTTTGAGGGAAAACAGGATTTTTCAGGTTTTTCTCCATATAATGGACTGATATGGTGCCCTGATTTTGAACTTCCAAAATGCAGTTTAAATGTGGCTTCAAACGATCCCGAATGCGGCTGTAAATGATCCCAGCCAAGGAAGAAGGGTCTTATCTAGCGAAACGCTTTAATCTCAAACAAAGACAGTTAGGGTATGTCGAAAAAGTCCAATCATATTTTCTCCCTCAACTTCAAAAATCATATCAAAATCATCCTACATCGCTGCAGAAGTACTGACACAGTCTCTGCAAAGTGAACATGGAAAGAAGATCAAACACCCTTAACAAAAAGGGTGAAACTGCAATATAGGACGCCTTTGAAGTTTAGGGAGAACATGAGATGGGAATTTTTCGACATACCATAGACATAACTGTCATGAACCGGAAAAAAACAGTACAGGCAGAGTAAGACAAGATGAGCATTTGACATTAAAAAGTATTTAAATTGTATTGTTTTTAATGAAAATAACCGATCGTTACACTAGATAAGACCCTTCTTTCTCGGCTGAGATTGTTTAAAACCGCATTTGGGATCATTTGAAGCCGCATTTAAACTACATTTTGGAAGTTCAAACTCGGGGCACTAAATCAGTGAATTTATTATATGGAGAAAAATGCTGAAATGTTTTCCTCAAAAAAACATAATTTCTTTACAACTGAAGAAAGAAAGAGATAAACATCTTGGATGACAAGGGGGTGAGTACAGTATCTGTAAATCTTTGTTTTGGAAGTGGATTTCTCCTTTAACGCAACTAACAATGAGCAATTTATTTGTTACAGAGTTTGTTTGTTAACATTAGTTAATAATAATACAACTATTCAACATTTTTAGTTTACATCAGCTCATGTCCATTATTGTAAATAATAGTAACACTTGATTTTAAGCGTCATGTTGTGTTCTGGTCATTTTGAACTGGAGAGGATCATGCTAGTTATTGTTATGGACTGAAATCTGCTGGCTTTGCTCACACAGGGTTCAATAACTTCCTTTTTTTTTTTTTTTTTTTTAATAATTTTTGTACTTTTTGGGTTAGGGATGTTAATTTCTGTTTGGAATTCGCCCTAATACAAATAGCTATAGATGCTATTAACACTATGTTAAAGTAGTAGGATTTTCTGCTATTTGTACTACTTATTGCAAATAGTGGGAATTATCTGTACCTCAGCATTGTACATAATAAAAGAGTATGCAATGATAACGTATTGAGTGTAAATTATAATTTTAATTTAAATGATTAAACAAATGCCACCTTATTGGGACAATAGAGCCCTCCCTACGCACCCACCCTAACCCTACCTGATACTTTATATTTTTTGCTTATTTCCTTCATTTTTATTGAAAATAAATGCTTTTCCAGTGTGATATGAGATTTGACAAGGGAGAAAAAAAAAGTTATGCAAAAGGCAGATTCAAACCCGGGTCAAATGCGTTAAAAAGAGTACAACGCGCTTTACCATCTACACCGCTAGAGCTGGTGATTGACAACCATCTTTTGTCATATTGACTTTTTTTTTTGTACATGGTTTTTTTTTTATTGTAGGCCTCACTTCATTTAAATAAATAGTGCCAAAATTATCCACAAATAATATATATTTTTTTTTTCTAATAATGCTTTAGTGAATATGAAATTAACTAAGTTATATTTTCATTGTTAGTTCATGTTAACTTCTGTAGTTAACAAATAGAACCTTATTGTAAAGTGTTTTGCGTATAACAAGTGACAATTTTCAAAGGTTTTCTTCAAAGGAAAACTTTTGCAAACTTTGCGCACAACATAATTCATATTCACGAGATAAGCCTTTGATTCTTTACATCATGACCAGCTTGTCTATGTAAATATGTACTTTTTGATAGAACAGTCAAAGATGAGGAGATGAAGAGGGTTGTGGGTTTTGTGGAAAATATACTTTGTTAAAGCATCATAGAGCTTTTGCCAGATCCTCCCCAAATTGGTTGATGTTGACGGGTAAAAGTCATTAAACATTTCCGATAAGCCAAATTATTCACATTTACCAATATGGGAACAGTACTGGTTTAAAAAAATGGGTTAAATATGCATATAATCTGTTGATTTATTTTTTAAAACATGCCTAATGCAGTGCACATGAAATCTGTAGAATAAAGCATTTAAGTGGATTGCACTGTTTTCTAGTAACGTCGGTCAGCTTGTCTACAGCTGGTTTTAATGTTTTGTGTTTGACTCTCATCAGAATCTCAGCCCTGTTGTGTGGCACTGATTGTGACTGGAGTAATAGTGGGACTTTGTGTGGCCGGGTAAGACCCTAACTTTACTCTGTTCAGTGAAACAAATTAGAGTCGGTGAGTTTGATGCATTGAAATGATTCAGTCTGATTCAGCTGTGTTATTATTCAGATATTCAGAAGTCTCTGTATGGCATTTTGTAAATATAGTATGTTATCACATATATTTAAAAAGCAATGTATTTATATATAACATTATCCATCCTTTTGTTTACCTTTTACATCACGATTTTTATTGCAGGTTGATTATTGTGAAGATGTGCCCAAAAAAACTCTATAGTTTAGCCAGGAATAGCTGAGTCCACAGTCACACATACACTCACAGAGAATATGTTACTTTATTTTGTACTTGTAAGCTTACTTTTAAACAGTTTTGATTTAATTGATTAATTTATTTTATCTTTATGTACTACAACACTGTGATTTTTAAATTCTAAAAATGCATATAATTGCAGAAATTCTGTTCATTCCTTTTGTGATTCTCAAACATGTTTAAATGTTCTTAGGGAAAATGTTTTCTTACTGTCATGAGGTAACCTTTCTTTTTAGTTGTTTTTCTGTTCAGTCAGACTGTAGATTTGATCAAGTTCTTATTTTATGTCAAAAGAAGGTGCCTGTGTTCATTGTAAAGAAACTATAATACTGTTCATTGGCTAAACTTCAGAAATTTTGTTAAAATGCCTACTTATAGATATAAGTGGTTTTGTTTACAAAAATGAATATTGTTATTTATTTGCTCTCTACCTCATTTGTTTTTATTAATCTGTTTTTGGAGCATTTGGAAGCACTGATGTTTAAGCTTGTTCAGAGAATAAAAATGTCCAAACTGATCTTAAGTGTGTAGCGTGATGGGAGGGTTTTACCATATGGAAGATCTGCTTGTTTGAACAGATAATGGTGGCTTTACTCCACAGGAAAGGGAAAAGGGAAACGGCTCAGTTTGCAAACACGGTGACGCCTAAAGACCTTTAACTCAGTGAACTCTAAACGCAGAACGCACAAGTTCACGGAATACACCAGTCCTGTACAGACACAAGCATGTTTACTGTGGGAGCTTCGCTTTAGTGTTTTAAAGTTTCAGGATACAAGTGTTGTTTTTTTTGAAGAAGTTATGAGAGGTGAGTTATGAAAAGCATCCAGTAATCTCACTCATAAACTTTATTTGTCTGAACTTTGTTCGCATGTAATGCATGAGGAATATTGGACTTGCAGCTGTTTTTTTTTTTCTAGGTGACATGGAACCACGACTACAGCGATTTGTTAGGACTGTCCTGCTTCTGCACATCTGCTGTGAGTTATTCTTTGTCTTTTAGTCTTTGTTTATGTAGATTGTGTTTTATGGCTCTTTTGACTGCAGTCAAACTGTATTTTTAGTTTTATTTCTTATTCAACTAAAGGCTGTTCTTTTTCATTTCTACTCAATGTAGAAAACTGCATTATGGTTTTCACATGAATATTAAGTAGCATAGCTTTATTCATAAATGTTAATAATTAAAAATGTTTCTTGAGCAGCAAATGTCAATTTGATATTATGGGGGGGTGCCTCCAATATTTAGATTATTAGTTGAATAAATAATTACTTTTTTAACATTTATATTTATTCTACAGTTAAATCAACTATATTATTTAAATAATTGTTATATTTTTTTAAAAATAACTTTTATTAAACATGAGTGCCTTTTTTATTTTTTTTATTTATTTTTATTGCTATTTTTCTTTAAATAAATGCTATTTTTTTTCTATGTATCAAAGAGTCAAAGTGTGGGGGGAAAAAAACAAAAAAAAATGTAATGGATTCCAAAAATATTAATTATTGATTATATTATTTTTGTTAATAAATATTTACATTTTGTGGCAACCATAAACAGTATACAGTTAGATTACACAACTATATTATTTAAATAATTATTACATAAAAATGTATATTTGATCGACAGTGTCTTTCTTTATTTGTTTATTTATTTTTCAAATTAATTTCTTTCTGTTCATCAAATTAACTTTCTAATAATCAAAGAATCTTGGAAAAAAACATTATCACAGTTTCCAAAAATGAAAATAAAATAAAATAAAATAAAAAGCATTATTCAAAATAATGTTTTATTATTTTTTTGTTTTAACATTTACATTTATTGGCAACCATAAACAGTCTACAGTTAAACTGAATAATAATTATTACATAATTTATATTTAATCGAAAATTTATGTCCTTATTTAATTATTTATTTTTCAAATAAATGTTATTCTTTTGAACTTTCTATTCATCAAAGAATCTTGGGGGGAAAATGGTCTTTTTTTCTTTTTTTTTTTTTTTAAATTTTGGAAACTTTCAAAATAATGTTATTACTTTTTATTTTATTTTATTTTATTTACATGTCTTTGGAACCATAACCGGTTATGTTGTAACTATTATTATATTACAAAATTAACTTTTATTGAATGTTGGTGTCTTTTTTGTTTTTTATTTTCTTTTTAGATTTCATATACTTTTTAACTTTCTACTCATCAAAAAATCCACAAAAACATGAAGCAGCACAATTGTTTTGAACAATGTTTCTTAAGCACCAAATGACTAATTTATTATCATCGTCATCATCATCATCATCGTCAAACTGTATTTTTGTTTGTTTTTGTTTTTCATTAAAAAAAATCAAAGATTTTCCTTTTTAACATTTACATTTCTTACTTTTATTGAATTTTGCTGTCTTTACCAGTTACATGGATGTAATCATATTTAGAAATATGATATATAGAAATATGTTTAATAATTGTATTTTGTAACCTCAGGGCTCTGGAGTGTCCAGTGTTTGTCTGTCCGCTTCACAAACCAGCAGTCGCTGTATGTAATCAAAGGCCAGAATCTGATCCTACAGGCGCAAATTGAGCTGCTGGATGGTGAACATGTTGCTAAAGTGACATGGGACCATGCTGCAAAGATTTCTGGGAAGACTTCAACAATAGCTGAGTTTCCTCGTAAAATCTCAGATAAGAGAGTGACACTGGAACAACAGGGAGCCACACTGAAGATCAATGGTTATCAAGCAGCGGATGCCGGCATCTACACGGTCACAGTTACAGACCGGTCAGGACTAAGACGATCCGCACAGCAAACCGTTCAAGAGTATCGTAAGATCAACTAAAGCCTTCGTCGGATTTGCACACATTTCTGCACTTAAAGGAATAGTTTGCCCAAAAATGAAAATTTGCTGGAAATGTACTCACCCTCAAGCCATCCAAGATGTAGATGAGTTTGTTTCTTCATCACATTTGGAGAATTGTAGCATTCCATCACTTGCTTACCAATGGATGTGAATGGGTGCTGTCAGAATGAGAGTTTAAATAGCTGATAAAAACATCCACAAGTAATCCACACCACTCCAGTCTATCAGTTAACATCTTGAGAAGCCAAAAGCTGTGTTTATAAGAAATAAATCAATAATTAAAATGCTTTTAATTTAAAACCGTTGCTTCTGGCCAAAATACAAGCCCATAATCCATAATAAAAAAAGTCATCTGGTCTGAATCAGGAGAGAAATCTGCACAGATCAAGTTTTACAAGCCACAACAGCTCTAAACAAATATGTGGGTGGATTTTGATGTGAGAGACAACAGGAGATGGACTTTATCACTGGAGGAAGTGTTATTATGATCATATTTTAGTCAGTGACATTTACAGTAAAAAAGCCTTAATGATGGAGTTGTTTCTTACAAACATGCAGCTTTTGTTTTCTTAAGGTGTTAACTGATGGACTGGAGTGGTGTGGATTTCTTGTGGATTATTGTGATGTTTTTATCAGCTGTTTGGACTCTTATTCTGATGGCACCCATTCACTGCAAATAATGTAATTTTGCACTTCTCCAAATTTGTAGATCATATGGTGTCAGGTGTGCTGTTTTGGTTTTTGCATCCTTTTTAACTCTAGAATGCACACCTGAAAACCTCCAGTTTTCATGCAAACTTAATTTTAATGTGAAATATTACTTTTGAACTGATTTGATCAAACAGGATAAATGTTTTACAGAGAAACAAACCAAATAACAGCACAAAATTTATTAGATACACTGATAATACTTACTGATATTTGTCCTCTTGATTTCCCTCCAAAATGATGTCACTTCCTGGAAGATGATGTCATATTTTGAAACATTTTGATTAGTGAAACTACCAAAGATCCACATTTTTTTTCAATGTTAGTGTTAATATGAAATGTTCCAAAAAAAATGTGATAAACGACTGTCATGATGAAAGACACCTCCTGGTAAAATAAAATGAAAACATAATAAAAATAAATAAATATTCGATATATAGGACGTCAGTCATCTACACTTATCATAGAGTTAATAATATAATTTTAATATTTTTTTAAATGTATTTTATACACTGCCAGTCAAAAGTTTTTGAACAGTAAAATTTTTTTTGTCTGTTCTGCTTACCAAGCCTGCATTTATTTGATTCAAAGTACAGCAAAAACAGAAAAATTTTGAAATATTTTCACTATTTAAAATAACTGCTTTCTATTTGAATAGATTTTAAAATATAATTTATTTCTGTGATCAAAACTGAATTTTTAGCATCATTACTCCGTTCTTCAGTGTCACATGATCCTTCAGAAATCATTCTAATATGCTGATTTGCTGTTTAAGAAAGATTTGTTATTATTACTTTTATTATTAATATTTAAAACAGATGAGTAAATTTTTTTTCAGAATTCTTTGATTAACTTTTATTTAGCAAGGATGCTTTAAATTGATCAAAGCGATGGTTTATATAACATTTATAATTTATGATTTATATAACATTTATATGATTTATATAACATTTATAACATTTATAATGTTGCAAAAGATTCTTTTGAACTTTTATTCATTAAAAAAAACCTTTAAAAAAAACTGTTTTCAACATAATAATGTTTTTTGAGCAGCAAATCATAATATTAGAATGATTTCTGAAGGATCATGTGACTGGAGTAATGATGCTAAAAATTCAGCTTTGAAATAACAGGAATAAATTACATTTAAAATGTCTTCAAAAAGAAAACGACTATTTTAAATAGTAAAAATATTTCAAAATTTAACTTGTTGCTGTAATTTGGATTAAATAAATGCAGGCTTGGTGAGCAGACTTGAGACTTCTTTACTGTTCAAAAACTTTTGACTGGTAGTGCATAAACATTCATAACGTTCTTCAGTTTGGTGAGAAAAATGCACTCCATAATAGCAGTGACCCATTTCTGTCTTCATTGTGTCCTTGTGCATTTCTTTACTAACTGAGCTCTGTGTGTGTGTCAGTGGCGGTGCATCACGTGTCGGTGATGGTGAACGTGTCTCACTTGGTTCTTCACTGTATGGAGACCTGGGGAACTGAACCCACCTATACTTGGCTGCATGAGAAAGTGGTCGTGACAGAGAAAGTGGGTCACATTTCGGCAGATGGGACGTCTCTGTACGTCTCTGGCACCTTTTGCGGGCATTTCACCTGCGTGGTGAGCAACAAACTGGGACACAGTTCAGCAACATATACCGCAGGTACAGCACTAACCCCATTGCTGCGTCATAAATGACAGGAACATTACTTTTCTTGAGGTTTAGAACATGTAAAGGCTATAATAAATGACCTTAGATGTTAAGTGACCGTATGATGACTCTGTGTGTGTGTTTCAGAGGCGTGTGAAAGCACAAACAGGAGCACAACTGCTGTCGTTGTGTTTCTGCTGCTGATACTGACGCTCGTAGTCGCTGCTCTGGTCTTTATACTATGGAGGTGCATCTCAATTTTTATTACTATTTTCAATTAATTTTGATAATTATATTTGTTGTTGTTTTGTTTGTTTTTTTTTGTCATTTCTTTTTATATATATATTTTTATATATATATATATATATGTGTGTGTGTGTGTGTATATATGTGTGTGTGTATATATATATATATATATATATATATATATATATATATACACACACATGCATTTTTTTTTTTTTTTAAACAGTAAGATTTTTAATGTTAAAGAATTCTTTAATTTTTTTTTTTCTTTAATAATAATAATAAATGTTTATTTTTTATAAAATTATAAAAAAACTACTTTGAAACTATATATATATATATGTATGTATGTGTGTGTGTATATATATATTAAAAACTATAATGTTTGATCATGATTATTGCTAGGAGCAATTGAGTCAGGTATTGGTAGGCACATGTCATTTCATACATAAAACTGGCTCTCAATCTCTCTTTTCTTTGTTCATTATAAAGAAGTTCAGACAAGTACATGGAAACTAAAGCTCTGTTCATCCTAAAAAAACAAAACAAAACCTGTATCTCTATATTCATCCCGTGTTCTATTAAGGTGTTAATGTATTACTTTGTTTCAAAATTACATTTTGTTTTTTTGTTAACCTGGCAACACATTCCTTACTCCAAAAAGAAAAACAAAACAAAAACATTGTTACTATAGTAAACCATGGTAACCACAAATTAACCATGGTTTTGCTACACTAACCATAGTTTAACCATGGTATTTGTAGTAAAACTGTGGTTAGACAAAAAAAAGTTTAACTATAATTTTACTTTACTATACTTTTACTACAGTAAAACCACTGTTAATTTTCTTAAGGGATTCATATTCGTCTTTATTTATTATTTCTTTGTTTTTGTTTTTTTTTGTTTTTTTTTATAACTGTACTGCGGTATTGGTTTGATCTTATCTACAGTTTAATATAATAAAAGGAAAGAGGTCCTGTCCAAAGTCCCGAACTGAATCAAATGATTCGCTATCGCGCTATTCCATTCTAAATCAAATGATTCGTGATACACGAACTTCCGATCTAAATGATTCGCGATATGCAATTTTATATATATATATATATATATATATATATATATATATATATATATATATATATATATATATATATATATATATATATATATATATAAAAAATTGTAATTTTAGTTTCAAAGTAGTTTAAGAAATTTTATAAAAAATAAACATTTATTATTATTAAAGAAATTTTTTATATATATAAAATTTTAGTTTTAAAGTAGTTTAAGAAATTTTAGTATAAATTATACATTTAATTATTTAATTTAAGTGAAAATGAGAAATGTCCTTGGGAACTAGTTGAAAAAGTAAAACGTGTAACTTTTAATATTTTATTTCAGTTATTTTAAGTAATAAATTACAATGGTTTTAATGTAATTTTTTTTTTATTTTTTGCTTAGTTATTTTGTACAGTTTATACAGTATTATAATATATATTTATATATTATATTATATATTTTTTTATATTAATTTTGTTTCAGTTTTGGTTATTTGAGCACATCAAGTTAAATTTAATTGAAACTGAGAAATGTTGCCTTGGCATATATTTTTTTTAGAAAATGAACATTGTAAATTATTTTATTTTAGTTCACTTTATTTCAAATAATAAATGTTTTTATGGTTTTAGTTAACTAATAACCCTGATTAAACATCACGATTACGGGAACACCCCTACTGTAAACACCTGTGAAGCTTAAAAGCAGAAATATGAAGCCTGAGTCTTTGTTAAAGCATGTATGTCATTATCCAGTACAAGTCTGTATGGTTTAGGTTGGACAATAATGTTTTCACTTCAACTGCAAAAATAATGTGAGAAAATCAAAAGTATTTTCTTTGCTAATTATTATGCAACAAAAACAATATAAATAGTTTTGAACCAAAACATTCCTGTAAAACAAGTGAAAGTAGGTGGAAACATTAATTTGTCTTAACCGATTCAGTACACCAGTGTTATTTTAATATCACTTAGGTGTTTTTATTAATGTTTTTAATCAGCTTTTTATTTGTTTTTTTTTGTCATTTCATTTTGTTTTTGTCTTTTTTAATATATATATATATTTTTTTTAATGTCCGTGATACAGTTTTATTATTTTTTTTAGTGAAAATGAGAAATGTCCTGGTATCTAGCTAAAACAAGGTTTGCTTTTAATATTTTGTTTAAAATCATGCACGCTTTTTGTATGTTTTTAGTTTTAGTTAACTAACCTTGATTTAACATCTCAGGTAGTAACACTTAATACAGTACAGTAAAAGTTTGTAAGGCTTAAAAGCAGAAATTTCACACTTGAGTTAATATTAAAGCATTTACGTCATTATAAAGTTCAGATCTGTATCATTTAGGTGGGAGAGATGTTGTGTTTCCACTGTAAATGCAAAAATAACCTGGAAAACAAATCAAAATAATTTCTGTGCTGATTAACATCACAGATTGAATGGAATGAAAATAGTTTCTTTTGTACTTGAAGGATTCCTGTCACACCCACACAATGGGTGGAGATCACGTCTGAATGCCTCGTTCTGGCTACTGACATCTAAAAGGGTTCAGTGTTTTACAGTCAATGTACCATGATTAACTTCTCTTCTTTAATCACAAGTCGAGTGTATCACCAATGCATGACCTTCAGTGACTTCAAATGAAACCCAACAGCAATACGAGATCTGAAAAGCTAATGTGCAACAAATAGTTACACTTATTAAAGTTAATCATTGAAACAAATCTTCCATGAGGTAAAACAATTCATTTGACTGCAGGCTGTTTACGGTTGCCAGGCAATGAATTAATCATAATCTACACATTTAACACAGTTCGATTCTTTGCACTTGATTACACGAGAAAATGCATGAGTTTCTCGGTTTATTCTAGTTTTGCCATTTTGTCCACTGCAGGAGACGCAGGCGTCTGTACAACAGAAGGGAGAGACTGAGAGAGCCGTATGAAGAGACTCTGTGAGCTGATCTCAGAACAGTTTTACTGCAGTACTGTGACGCTGACGAGAGCTGATGGACTGTCAGTCGCTTGAAGCTTTCAGCACATCCTTTTTATACTTTATCAACGTGTTAGAAGTGTTTTTTGTATGATATTAGACTTCCGGGAAAGATATTTATGCATATTTATTTAACCAAGTTAGACTGGCATCATCAGGAGGTTTAGTTAATGCAGTCCTTTCTGAAATACTTGATTCTGATTGGTCAGTTGTGACATTCTGACATTAATATGACGGACGCTAAACTATTAACTGACCGTTGTCTTGTATCAATAAATTGATGTTTGACTAATTGAGTAATTTTGTGGGCTTTCTTTAATCTGCTCAAATTGATATCTGTATATTTAATATATTTGGTAATTTATTTGTCCCACATTTCCACATGAATATTTATAACAATATATACTGAACATTAGCTTCAATGGTATGAAATGGCTGGATGCTTCCAAATGATTTCCCACTGAATTATCACCAACTGAACTGCAGTGCTCAAACTATTTCAAGACAAACTCTATCATAATGCACAATGTTTCCATTGCAACTCGTTATATTAATGGAGTATTTTTACTAGATAGCAGAAAACCGGTTCTTTAAAATGGAAATATTTCTCTTTTTTTCAGTTAATGTTATAAAACTAGCCAGCAAAGCCAGTAGTAGTAGTAACAGTGTCGTGTAAACAGGGCTGAAGACACGAAAAGAAAGACACGGACAAACTGAATCAATTGAGTGAGTCAATTATGCTGGAACCGTTCCGATTGATTCAAACTCGTGAGTTCAATCGTTCAGTTCAAGTGATTCACTAGCAAAAAAACAGATCAAATAAAAAAAAACATTCATTTTTGAATTTCGATATCGCTTGTAATGATTTTAAAGAGCACTTAGTGATGGGTGAAACGGGGATTTTGAAACTTCGAATCGATTAAATCATTGCGTCGCAAAATGATTCACTGTTTCGAAGCGCTCCAATCGGATCACATATCGTGAATCATTTGATTCAAATCGGGACTTTAAATTGAGTATCGCGAATTAGACTTCGAAGCGAGTTTGCGAATTATTTGATTTAGATCCGAACTTTGGAGCGGGGTCGCGAATCATTTAGATCGGAAGATCGCGAAACATTTGATTTAGAACGGAACTTCACGTATCGCGAATCATTTGATTTAGATCCGAACTTTCGAAAGGGTTTAATCATTTGATTTAGATCCGAACTTTGAGCTGGTTCAATCATTTGATTTAGAACGGAACTTTCGAAGGGTCGCTAATCATTTAGATCGAAGATCGCTAAACATTTGATTTAGAACGAACTTCACGATCGCTAATCATTTGATTTTGATCCAACTTTGGAGCTGGTTCAATCATTTGATTTAGATCCGAACTTTCGAAATGGTTCGCTAATCATTTGATTTAGATCCTAACTTTGGAGCTGGGTCATAATCATTTAGATCGGAAGATTAATCATTTGATTTAGAACGGAACTTCACGATCGCTAATCATTTGATTTAGATCCTAACTTTCGAGGGTTTGCTAATCATTTGATTTAGATCCGAACTTTGAGCTGGTTCGTTTAGATCGAAGATCTAATCATTTCATAAATCATTTGATTTAGATCCGAACTTGGAGCCGGTTCAATCATTTGATTTAGATCCAACTTTGAGCGGTTCTAATCATTTGATTTAGAACGAACTTCACGTATCGCTAATCATTTGATTTAGATCCAACTTCGAGCGGGTTCGAATCATTTGATTTAGATCCGACTTTGGTGGGTCGCTAATCATTTAGATCGGAAGATCGCGAATCATTTGATTTAGAACGGACGTTCACGTATCGCGAATCATTTGACTTAGATTGGAACTTCAGAGCAGGTTCGCGAATCATTTGATTTAGATCCGAACTCTGGAGCGGGTTCGCGAATCATTTGGTTCGGGACTGTGGAGAGGACTTCTTTCATTTTATTATATTAAACATTAGATAAGATCAGTATCAAGTAAAAGTATAGTATATTAAAAAAAAAAACCTTTTTTTGTCTAACCACAGTTTTACTACAAATACCATGGTTAAACTATGGTTAGTGTAGCAAAACCATGGTTAATTTGTGGTTGCCATGGTTTACTATAGTAACAATGTTTTTGTTTTGTTTTTCTTTTTGGAGTAAGGAATGTGTTGCCAGGTTAACAAAAAAACAAAATGAAACAAAGTAATACATTAACACCTTAATAGAACACAGGATGAATATAGAGATACTGTTTTTTTTTTAGGATGAACAGAGCTTTAGTTTCCATGTACTTGTCTGAACTTCTTTATAATGAACAAAGAAAACAAAGAAAAGAGAGATTGAGAGCCAGTTTTATGTATGAAATGACATGTGCCTACCAATACCTGACTCAATTGCTCCTAGCAATAATCATGATCAAACAGTTATATAAATATATATATATATATATATATATATACAGTTGTATATTTTAAATTGGTATCAGCAGCACCTTTAACAGTGACGGGTCACTTTATGTCAACTAAGCAGTCTCTTCCTTCCTAAATTAGCGGTTTTGACCACAATATATGGACTAGACTTCATGCCACAAGTCTTTTAACCTTGATATTTCATTACAGATAACAAGTGTGTGAGTTCTTCTGGACAGTAATCAGTCTAAAGTCCATCAGCATGACATTAGCATAATGAGCTCTTTTGTATTCCATAATTACTAAGTCAAAATTCCACAAGTTCACAAATGGAGAAGACGTGGAAAGAATTGCGATTTAAGATCAGGGTTCTCTAAAACTCCCTCATTCCTGCTCTTCATAATCCACTTTTATCTCATCTCTTGTCCTTGTCCTGTATCCGCCATGTCACGACTCTATAGTTTATGTTCTTTAGATGGAAAGCTGTAGTACATTCACGGCTCTTTTCTCAGCGCACAATAGCTCAATGCGTAAAATGTCAGAGAGTCCCTGAGGAGCGCTAATCTAGCTTTGATATTCTTCCAGAGAGACAAAAGCGCTTCCAAACGCCGCCAGAAGTTTGCATTCAGCCAATTAGCGGTATAGAATCGGATACGGTAATCACCCATAAGCTGCTTCATATGGAAGGCCAAATGGTTCAAAAACATGTGAAACACCTAAAATATGTGTATTTAATGTGAATTTCACACATTAATTACAAGTTTGTGTGTAGTGCACTGATTTTTCATGCATTTGCATGCATATTAAAAACGCATATTTTACATATTGTTGACATGTTAAAATTCATGTGTTTTTGAACCATTTTGGCCTTCCATAACTTAAGCCTGATGTGGCTTTTGTGAGGTGCTAAGGTGAGATGAGATGAGACCAAAGACGTGCGCCATCTGTCACGCACAGCGGCAGCTCCTCAACTTTCACCGGACAACAGCAACTGACAAGATACAGATAAGAGTATCGCCATCCATCACAGCACACATTACATGCCTTAAAGGGACACTGGCGAAGTCACTTCTTTATAAGTCTCTGGGTCACTTATTCATCACTGCGACAGGATTTTAATATCTGCTGCTAAACTTCAGACTATTATTGACTGATATATCCACCTTTATCTTTAACGCAGAAGCAAATCTATGGGTCAGACTATAGGGAAATAATGAGAAGAATAACAACATGCAGTAAACGATAAAACTGTTTGCACTACTGTGCTCATAAATAAGATAATACATTAAAAAAAAAAAAAAAGAAACCAAAATTAGAAATTTGGAAATTGTAAACTTTAAAACTTAAAAAAAACAAAAAAAAAAATAGAAACCAAAATTAGAAATGCTGCATAGGCAAAAACTTAAAACAAGTTGAAGTGCTAAAATTACTAAAACTAAAATAAAAACATGGCTAAACTGAAATATATCCACATGTATATTAAAAAAAATAAAGAAATAAAATTAGGTCACATAAAATTACCAAAAGTTAATGAAAGAAATTTAAATTAAAATAATAATAATAATAATAATAATAATAAATATTTAAAGTAATAAAACAACACTGGTTATTATATGGACTTATATGGAATTCTCTGTATTCCACAATGCAGTGCAATTGACCTGACCTTGCAGTTTTATTTTAATGCATCCTTATTGATTTGTTATTCTTCATGCAAAATATAATAGCTCATTTCTGTCATAGTTCTGTTGAGTGTAGTACAACTAGAAATGATATTTTGCATGAGAAAAAATAATATATTTTTTAAAATTTTATTTGCATTATTCTCAAGACAAATGAGCACATTTTCCCTACAATTTTAAGCATGTGTAGAGAGTAGGCATGTTTTCATTGTCGGTCACAATGCCTTAAAATAAAAAAAAAAAAAATAGGCTTCATTTTCTTGATGCAAAATATAATTTCTTGCACTGTTGGTGTGTAATACACTAGAAATTAAATTTTGCATGACAAAAATGAAGCCGTTTTTAACATATGCATGAAATATATACATGTATATTTAAAAATAAAATAATGTCACATAAAATTACTAAAAGTTAATGAAAGAAACAAATTTAAATGAAAAAAAAAAAAAAATATATATATATATATATATATATACAACTATATATACAACTATATATATCAACTAAATTCTTTGTATTGCACAATGCAATGCAATTGACTTGACCTTGCAGTTTTATTTTATTTAATGCATCCTTATGGATTCATTATTTGATGAAGCTGAATGATAAAATATTGTAACACGAAATTGGATAGAATATTAAAAAATAAATTAAAGTGAGGTCAAGTGGCAATGTTTTTTTGTTTTTTTATAAACTGTTGCATGGTTCACTAAAAAAAGCAAAGACATTTTCCTCTCAATTGCATTAAGAAACACTCACACAACTGTCATTTTTAAGTCTAATATTAAGTAGACATCATGAAATGCTTGTCGATGTGCGTTAAGGGTTTCATTTGGTTCATTCTGTAGATGTAGATAATTTAACTGTATATAACTGTACATCAGCACACATTACACCAAACCACGACACAAAATCAATGTTGTGATGGATGAAATGGACAGAGCCAATGAACGCCAGGTCTGTGTTTCAAAAGCAAAGCTTTTTATTGCAAGTATTAGTGAAAGATACACTCCAAACTGAAGCAAAGCAACACTAAAAGGCCATTGATCTACAAAGAGAGTATTATTAAACAAAGAAAGACATTTCAAAGGAAAAGAAACATCCCTTGGTACATTAGAGAGACTCTTTGCGAACACGGAGAGAGAAAGAGAGAGAGAGATGGGAGGACAGAGCCACAGAGATCCCGACTCGCAACGGCTCAACTTTGGCTCTTTCGTTAAGCGTCAGAAGCGACAGAAACGGAGGATGGACAAGACTCGCCGTACATTTGCATCGGATGGTTCACAGTCCGTTTTTGGAATGCTGGAGCTTTGCGTTGCAGTAAACCGTTTTGTAAACATTTTTAGGAATCGACTGGGCGATTTGGGTGCAACTTCATTCGGCGCTCGATGCCTCTGTCCTCCTGGAAAATGACAACGTGACCGTTTGAGATACAGACGGCGGCCTCTTCTCCGAATCTCCAAGCGTTTCGCGACTGTTAGTGGTTTAAAAGAGAACCGAGATGCCGCCTAGGGAGTTAGTAAGTATGCTTCTCTACGCACGACGAAGGCCTTTCGACAGACGTCTCAAGTCCGATCGGGGGAAAAAAACTAACAAAAAAAAAAAAAAACACAAGAGTACAGTTAAGGCTGAGGCTCATATATTTCGAATATATATTATATCTGAGTGGAATGGGACCCTCTCTGGCACAAAGACAATTGAACTCAAGCAAATGACGAAGGACAAACACCACAATCTGCTTCTCGACTCCACTTGTAAAGCACCGGACACACATCCTTCCAGGGAAAAAAAACGTGTATGGCTAAGAGTTTAGCAGCTCTGGATGAAAAACAATCAGCTTTTTCAATCTTCTTTTTGGAATAAAGTCAGTGTGGTACTCCGTCCCGTAACGAGATGAGATGCGACGAGTGGGATGCGACGAGCCTCTTCGCTGGAGAGGTGGACGATCTCGAACTAGACGACTAGTCAAAGGTCGAGGAGGAAGTGACGTCATCGAACACTTCGGCCCACTCTGTGGTTGTGCTTGTGTGTGTATATGTGTGTGTGTGTGTGTGTGTGTGTGTATATGTAAGAGAGAGAGGATGTCGAGGGCGTCCGTTCGACCCCCAAACTTGCCCCCCGTAACTCTGCGGAGACTCCAGCCGCGTAAGCACTCCCTCAATAAATACACCATTAAATATTTCCCATATATATTTCCAATATATTAAAAGAAAAAAAAAAAAACAGAACACATTTAAATAGGACAACAAAATAAAAGTTGGCTCAATAAAAGAAGAAAAAGATACGTGTTATGATTTAAAAACAACTTATTTTTTCTCTTACAATTAGACTTCTAAAATTGTTAAGGATATTTTGTCAGGCATTAGTCAAGCATTATACTGTAATCAAAGTAATATCAGGGCGAATCTCAAGAAAACATATCCACCTCCAAAATCAAAAGAAATTATATGAAATTATATTTTGCATGAGGAAAATTAAGCCTATTTTCTGTATTATTTTAAGACAATTAAGACTATTTTTTTTTTCTACACTTTGAGCATTTCTGTATTTTAATATTTAAAAAAATTATTTTGCATTGCATTGAGAATTTAGAGAGGGTAGCACACTAGAAATTACATTTTGCATGACAAAAATGAAGCCTATTTTAACAAAAATGCATTATTGCATCATCTAATGACAATTAAGCATGAACTTGCAATGGTGGTAAAATGATATTTCCTAATAATCATTAAATGTGCATGAAGGAAAGGCAATGCAACAAATACAGTGCAACTGTGATGCAAAAATATTTAACCATTTTAATTTTAGAATATTTTTGTGCACAATGTAACAATAAGAATTCGGA
Source organism: Labeo catla (assembly GCA_012976165.1). Lineage (NCBI taxonomy): Eukaryota > Metazoa > Chordata > Actinopteri > Cypriniformes > Cyprinidae > Labeo > Labeo catla. The sequence goes on from VONZ01000322.1 coordinate 558,348, forward strand.
TAAGGGGAATGTGTTTAATTGTCACAAAAAAGTGACAATGTGAAAAAAGTCTGAAAAAGGCTTAATTTCCTTCATGCTTTGATAGAGTAGAAATTATATTTTGCATGAGAATTTTTTTTTTTTTTTGCATTATTTGCATTACTCTCAAGACAATTAAGCACATTTTCCCTACAATTTTAAGCATTTCTGTATTTTAACAAACTAAAAATTTACATTAAAATATTCAGAATTTATAGAGTGGGGATAAGTTCAAAAACCTAAAGCCTTAAAAAAAGGCTTTATTTTCTTGAAGCAAAAGATAATTTCTTATTTCTGTCTTGCAAAAACAAAGCCGATTTTAACAACCAATGCAACTGTTGCGTTATTTGAATTCTTTTTTTTTATGATAATTAAGCATGAATTTGCAATGGTGATAGAATGAGATTTCCTAATAATCATTAAATATGCATGAAGGAAAGGCAATGCAACAAATACAGCGCAAGCGTGATGTATTAATAACCATTTTAATATTAGAATAATTTTTTGCACATAAAATAATGAGAATTGGTAGAGGGGAAATGTGTTAAATTGTCATAAAAATCCACAAAAAAGAAAAAAAAAATAGACTTAATTTTCTTGATGCAAAAATTAATTTCTAATTTATGTCTTGCACTGTTGGTGTGTAGTATGCTAGAAATTAAATACTGCATGATAAAAATAAAGCTGATTTTAACAACCAATGCCAATTATTTTTATGACAATTAATTTAATTATATATATATATATATATATATATAAGAGAATCATTTTCACATTAAAATAATGAGAATTTGGAGAGGAGGAATGTGTTAAATTGTCATAAAAAGCCACAAAAAAAAAAATCTAAAAAATAGGCTTCATTTTTCTTATGCAAAATATAATTGCTAATTTCTATCATTTTGTTGGAGTATAGTACTTCTAGAAATTTTGCATGAGAAAAGTTGTTTTCACAACAATTAAAACATTTTCCTTAAAGTTCTGAGCTATTCTGTAATCTCCAATGGAGACAGAATATTTACTGTATGATCAATTTAGCATAAATGAAAAGCAATGCAACTAATATTAAAATGCAAAATGCATTTATTTGTCTGACAAATGGCCAAAAAAATAGGTTTAATTTTCTTGATGCAAAACATAACGCGTCTTACGATGTTGGCGTGAAAAGTGAACATGTTATTTCGTGAGATTCGCCCATTTGCAGTTTCTTTCACTATAACATATGCAGCATACCAAGGTAAGTGAGGTGCAGTGTTTTGAGATCTCTCGTCGAGGTATATCCTCCTGGACCAACGGGCACCCATGTGACAAAACAGGCCACGGGGGTCAAAACACATACGGTACGTGTCTAGGTTTCTATGGGCCATTGCACATTGAGAGGGATCGATCAGCCACCGCAACACAAACAATGACATTTTTAAGCAGCCACAGTGAAGTCCAGAAAGAGACGTCACCGGGGCCCCGTGTAAACCTTCGAAATGCGATTAACCTTCCCTCAGCAGATTTCAAGCGCTAGAGACCGTCTTTTGCTGGAGTACATGAAAAAAAAGGGGGCTTATGAGAGGGAGGGGGGAGAGAGGAAAAGGAGAGCAAAGCTCTGTGACTTTGTTTCCTTGTTTGGGTGGCAGTCTTTAAAGTGCTGTGCTAGGCTTTCCTGTCCAGGGTCAGGCCGTGTCATATGAGTGTCCGCTCTGCCCCCTATCTAAAGATAGCACATTCACCTATATGAACGCTTCCATTGCATTGGTCCGGACTCCTAATACAGTATCTCAACCGTTTGCTCGTATACTTGGCATATATCATCGTCGTTAGAACATCTGAATATACAAAGAGGCACCGTTACGAGCCTCCCGATCGAGATAAAAACGTGTGTGTGTTTGCATGTGTGCAACACCTTCTTCAAGGTAAGAGTAAGACTAATATGCTCTTTGATTTCTCACTTTAGTCTCAGATTATTCAGCACCATCATGAGGAAAGGCACTTTCTAGAAACTTTGAACTCGTTTTAGACCCTAAAAGAAGACCCTCCCAAAAGCTCGAAAATAAAAGACGAGACGAGAGAGGAGAGGAGAGGAGAAAACATGTCGACCGACTCTTTCTAGCTTTCTGGATAACGGAAGCCATGACAGGCAGCTCCATAAGTGTGCTACGAAACCAACGACTGCTACCACAGTTACGTGCGAATACAAGACAAACACTCGTTACAATCTTCGGTTAAAACGTACTGACGCAGCTTTAAAGGAATCGCTTGGCAAAAAATTTTAATCGTATAACGTTTTCTCACCCTCATTGCAAAAAGCTGTTGATGTGTGCAACAAGAACGGACTGATTTTTACTACTTTACTTTAATATGCACTTTTGTTGCATGGAAAACAGCTCACATTTTTGAATCTCCTGAGACCCGGGGAAAAAAAAAAAAAAGTACTTTTTCATGTCATTACATTGTTTAGAGCATAAAATAATTTTTTTTTTATTTTTTATTATTTTTGTTTTTTAAAGATATTTCATTTCGTTATACTATGTCCTTGGCAGAGGACATTGGGACTCAATTTAAATGTATGATTTTTTTTTTTTATTTATGATTTTTTAGATGCTTTTTTTTTTTTTAAATTTCAAATAAATTTTAGTTTTCAGGATTATTTTTTTAACCAAAATGAGTCTCTTCCATTTTTCTGATTTTATACACCATTTTTCTTTATGCAAAATGTGTGTAAAATGGCCATAAACAGGTTCTCTCATACACAATGTATCTATTAACTAAATCTAATTTGTTAATACGCTTTTCATGAAAAAAAAAAAAAAGTGTAATAATGGGAGTAACAATTGACAAGGTTTTCATAATAATACATAATATCTCATAGGAATATTGAAATACAATTTCTATCCATATTCATTTGTTGCGTCTCCCAAAATGCGTAATAAACATGCTTTTAGTCCCGGTGTCCTCATGTGACGACGTATGAAATCAACGTCCTGTTTCGTAACAGTCATATTTTGATTTGAATCTCCATAACATTTTCCTGAGATGTTGATTTATGACACAGTTTACAAATGAGTCAGATTTAAATGATAATTACAAAATATTATCATATTTTCATAAAAGTGTTACTAAATTAATATTAGACATTTTTGAAGACCAAGGAGATGGAGCGGTCATGGTGAAACATCCAAACATAGTATTTCTGGAAAAAAAAAAAAAATCTCATTGGCTAAAAAATAATGTCCTCATATGAGGATGCAGGGTCTCAGGAGGTTAAAACTCACTAAAATCTCATGTGCAGCAAAAAATTTAGAATTTTAGAATCATTTAGAACCAAACTATTCCTTTAAAGAGACATTTCTTGCCAAGTGGCAAGGGTTAGTAAAATATATATATATATATTTGAAGTTAAAACTACACAAAAATAAAATTGCATGACACCTCATCAAGATTGCTTCTGAAACTGATAGCTGTTTGGCATCCACACACAGACGGTTTCACTTCCAAGGCTCCGAAGCACCGATAAGCGGTTTCATTCGGGAAGGTGAAATAAAAAAGGGCGCAATTTCAGTAGCTGCTGTCACTTAAACCACTTTTGATGGGCATGAAACATGCTGTACCTTCTTCGACAGGATCATCCTCTAATGCACACTTTAAAATAAACGCAGAGCCCATCAGAGCAGTCTACTGCATTAGTTTCATCTGATTATTTATACTGATCTGACTGCATAAATTTGTGGATTTAAAAGGGACCGAACTTGTTTAGGTTATGCATTTAAAATCTGTTTTCTAGTGCTTCGTGCAATTCGGACTGGCCACAGTGCTGTACCTTTCTATGCAATAAAATCAAACGCAAATCTAACATACAAACAAACATACAAAATGACCAAACGTCTGTCCTGATGAGACATTTCTCCTCAGAGTGAGAGAAAGACATGCAACCAGCACCATTTATGCATCCCATGTTCCATCTTACACATTAAGTCTCTGCCAATTGCTGATGCCGCCACGGGCCGCACCTAATAGCACCATGCGTTACGCATTATTTAGTGCAGATTATCACCTTTAAGCAGCGGGACATGCCTCAGATGGCGCACGGAGAGACGGTAAGGCACCCGACGCTCACTGCACCCTTCAAGTAAAATACTACGCTGACCCCTAGTGGCCCTCCAGTGAACGAGCACGAATCGAGTTCTGCCAGAGCTTCTCCTTGAACACGCGAACTGAAGCATGAACCCGCCGGTCGGACTTGAACAAGTACAACAGCAGCGGAATCCTTTGAACAGGCAGGGCAGTGAAAATCAAGACGTTGAAACCGTGAGATTTTATTAAGGCCGTACAGTCGAATGCGGTCGCAACTGTGCACCTAAATGAGATGCGTTTGTTCTGTTTCTGACCTCCGACGTCATGCGTTTCTCGCAGGCACTTGTTAACACTACGGTCAATCGTCAGGTAACGCTGCTTTACTTTCACCTAAAGTAAACTCTAAAAGTGCCAAACATGCACACCTCTATCATAAAAACCGATCGCAATGCCCATCGCGCGCTTTCGGATGCCTTTTTCCCCCCCCCCTAATCGCACACGGAGTCTTTGCACAGGAGGTATTATCATCCTGCTAACGGATTATTGCACTAAACTATGATCTGTCACAGAACACGGACTAAATCGAGACAAAGTGCAGGAGGGGAGCGAACAAGACAAATCTGCTAGGAGCTGCGTTTGATCGAGACAAATAAATATTGGAGGGAATTTGGGTGGTAAAAACAAGCATCAAAACATGATCACTTTGCGTTACATGAAAGAGCGTGAATTTGCTTACAAACAAATGAAAAAAAAAACAAAAAAAAACAAAATCAACGGTCAGCTTTCTGCCCCCTGGCGGGGTTCGTCATAAAGGACTTTTTACGCTCGGCAATGGCACTTTTCTAACAATAAAAGCTTGTGTTTGTAAAATTGCTAACGCACAATTGGTTCTTCACGACTGACACTTTAACACGTAGTTAAGTCACCATTGGCTACAAAAATAATTGAGAATGGGAGGAAAGTACATTGCTAGTATGAGCGCCTCTGTGCGCAGGCGTTCTCCGAAACTTGCGTTCTCTTCCGAACTCAGTCTTTCCATCCGCTTCCATTCGAATCTCATTTTGGGGGAAGGACAAAGTGCTGTTAGAAAACGTTGAGGTACAAGGCGTGACAGGCAGGGGAAGTAATTAAACGTTACGCCTACAGAGGAGCGGGGGGACATATAGACGGGCTTCCCTTTTGGTTTGGGTTTTGGAGGGGATGTGACAGAACGGCCTCAGTCGGCTGGTTTAATATTGCATAATAGTGCCGAGGTCCACGTGTGGAATTAAAGCAGGCCTTCCTCATCCTGCTGCACAGTGTCGGGGCGGGCCGCGCTTCCATCGCCACAGAGATCGACCCTTCGGGACGCACAGGCTTTTGGGAGGTGTGACGGCGTGTGTATGCGGTTGTCGGGTTCGTGTGCATGACTAGTCGAACGTGGGATGGATGTGAGCTGGCTTAGGCAAAGTACATGGTCCTCAGGGTGTCGTGGTGAATCTGCACAGCTTTGGCCAGCGCCTGGGGATCCCGGCCGTTACTCTGCCCGGAGACGTGGCTTCCCTCAGCACTGAAAGGGAAAAGAGCGAGCAGGGTTATTATAGCTGACTGAAAAATGAAATCAAATATCAAAAAAATAAACTTCTTTTATTTTAGTTAGTAGCCAAGGGAACATTTCTCATTATTATTCAGTTTAATTTGATGAGCTAAAATAACTAAAACTGAAATAAAAAATTATAAAAACTACATAGATCGACATAATCAATGAACTCTCCTTAATCGGGCCTAGGTTTTTCTGCTTGCTTCAATATAGAGTAATTACATTTTAGATTGAGTACCTTGAGTACTCAATAGATAAACTGCAAAAGGAGTTGATAAATGCACTTTAATGCACATTTAATAGTGTATCAAAATTAAGTTTTAAAATTGCTTTTTAAAAAGCATTTTCACACACTATGTTCTTCTACGTGTATAAAATACAGGTAGTGTTATTAACTAAAACTACTAAAAATGTTTTTTGTTAACTGAAATAGAGCTGAAATACAATAAAATAAATATTAGAAAATGTTGCATTGGCTCCCTAACTGAAATACAATAAGTTTATGTAATAAAATTATTAAAATTACAAAATAATAAATAAAGCAAAATGTAAATTAAAAAAAAAAAAAGTTATTACAGCCAACAAAAATTAGCTTGTTACTTGAAAAAAATAACATTAACAAAATAAAATTGGAAAAAAAAAATAGTAGATAGTAAATAGTAAATAAAGTATAGTAAATAATAATAATAATAATAAATAATAATAGTAAATAGTAAATAAAGCAAAATATGAATATTAAAAAAAAATTAATTATATAAAAAAAACGTTTTATTTCAGCTAACTGCCAAGGCAACTTGAAATTAACAAAATTAAACAAAAAAACAAAATTAACAAAAAGGACAAAACTCAACAAATTTACTAAAACTTTTTTTTAAGGCAAGTGGTTACACAAAATTATCTTAATTTTAAACCAGGGTTATTATGGTTAACTAAAACTAAATCTAACTATAAAAAACCTATTTTGTTACTTGAGGTAAAATAAATGGTACCTCAAATAAAATGAAAGAATAAATAAATAAAAAAAAAATCCATTTCAGCTAGTTGCAATTTCATGTTTATTTTAGTTTAGCTTGATGTACTAAAATAACTGAAATAAAAATAAAAACTATATATAACTGAAATAATAAAAAAAAAGTCAGGAAATTACCATCACAAAATCATTCATATTTTAACTACAAAAATTAAAACATGACATGCTGTTGGGACTGCAGAACTAGGAACTGAGTAATATATTGAAAACTTACAATTAAATACATGATTTTTAGCTGCATCAACAGTAATAGTGGTATTGTAAGACAACCGCCTGCACACACACCTGTCGTGTTCTTTGTCCACCAAGTGGTATCGCGCACGGAAGGCCACCAGGTGGGCGTAGTAGGCTGGCGCGGGGATAGAGACGGAGCGGGTACAGCGCACGTATGTGTGGCACAACTGGTAAGTGAGCAGCTGGAACTCATCAGCAGTGAAGCAGTTGTCGTCCCACAGGACATGGTAGTGGGAGGGTCGGCTAGTGCCCTGATGAGAGGAAGACAAACAAAAGAGAAAGAGGAGTCAAACTCATGCAGAATGCTCAAGTTACACCTTCAAAAACATCTTGTACAATACTGTAGTTTGATCAAACTGACAGGGCTGTTGTTACATTCAGAAAGAAATTGTTTTATTAAAGATATATTTAATACATTAATTAAAGAGACATAAATAAGTTATATTTCACAAAAAATATATATATTATAAATTATATTAAATTATATATATATATATATATATATATATATATATATTTATTTATTTATTTATATTTATTTATTTTTATTTTATTTTTTTGCACTGTAACATGTTTTATCCATTTAGTTTATTTTCTTACAGTTTTCATTGTATACAATTTCATTTCATTCATTTCATAATTTGGACTTTTTCCCCTCATAATTCTGAGAATAAAAGTCCCAACCTTTAGATAACTCTCAATTATAAAAAAAGAAAAAGTCAAGTTGTTTCCAGCACAGAATAAAAAAAAAAAAAATGTGGTAACTGTGACTTTTTCCTAATTCTTTCCATTATTCTGCCTTTTTTCCCCCCATCTCGTAACTGTAAGTTTATACTACAATTCTGAGAAAAAATTCTGAATGGTGAAATATAAACACATAAAAAAATGAATAAAAAATAACAGATAAAAGAGAGAAAAAGTCACAGTTACCCATGTTATTTTATTTATTTATTTTTTTTTTTTTTGGCAGGAATAAGCTTTCATACATGTAGACACATTTTTTGCAAATAATTATTATTATAATGTGTCCAGCCTTTTTTTTTTTTTTTTTAAATTTTGTGACATTCACCCTACTCAGACTGGATGCCTGTACTGGATTACACAACAGTTATTCACGCTGCTAAATCCAAATCTGCGTGCAAAATCATTTGTCGAGCGAACAAGGAGCCATTTTACAGACAACACTGGACCAGCGGGCAGCTTAAAAGGCAGGGGGGAAGTGACATTTTGGGGCGTGAAAATGTGTTTGTCTGTACCTGTATTCCAGCATGACTGCAGAGGTAAAAGTCAAACTCATAGGGGTGTGTGATATCCGTGTCGACTGTCGTACCAGCAGGAATGTTTCCGCTGCGACCCACCTGTGTAGCAAATAAACAGTCATTTATTCAAAAAATGCAATCAACAGCAAAGTGTTTACAATAAACATGCAGCCTTCGGGTTTGTCTTATAGTCTGAAGGCAATAATACTCATTCTAGAGGTTTTTAATAGACTCTTCTTAAACCAGCCTAGGTTTTCTGTTTATTTAGGATAGGCATTTTAAATTGAGTACCTTGAGCACTCGACAGATAAATGCACTTTAATGCACATGACCACAAAACCAGTCTTAGGTAGCAAAGATATATTAGTAGAAATAGTCAAAAATACACTGCATGGGTCAAAATTAGCAATTTTTCTTTTATGCTAAAAATCATTAGGATATTAAGTAAAGATCATGTTCCATGAAGATATATTGTAAGTATCCTACCATAAATATATCAAAACTCAATTTTTAATTAGCAATATGCATTGCTAAGAACTTCAATTGGACAACTTTAAAGGTGATTTTCTTAATATTTAGATTTTTTTTTGCACCCTCAGATTCCAGATTTTCAAATAGTTGTATCTCATATATATTAAATATTGTCCTATCCTTACAAACCATACATCAAATGGAAAACTTATTTATTCAGCTTTCAGTTGATATATAAATCTCAATGTTAAAAAAATGGACCCCTATGACTGGTTTTGTGGTTTAGGGTCACATTTAATAGCGTGAAATGAAGTTTTAAAATTGCTTTTAAAAAGCATTTTCAGACACTGTATTTTCTTCTACATGTATAAAAACAAGTACAAGTGTTATGATTAATTACTAAATAACCACCACAACAGTTTTCAAATAAAAAAAAAAACAAAAAACAAAAAACAAATATCAGATTATAAGCCTACGTAATAAAATAAGTTTACATAATAAAATTATTATAATTAATAAATAAAAAATAAAGCAAAATATAAATATTTTTTTAGTAAAGTTTATTATAGTTAACAAAAATAATTGGTTATTTGAAGAAAAAAAAAACATTAACAAAATAAAATAGAAAAAAAAAAACTTTTTATTTCAGGTAATTGCCAAGGCAACTTCTCATCTTCATTTAGTTAAAATAAACTAAAACAAAAATAAAATGTATTAAAACATGTATAAAACATGTTCTTTTTTAAGTTATGTTTTAATTGTGTTTTATTGTGTTAGTTAGCTGTTAGTTTTATAAATTTTTATTTTACTTTAAGTTTATTTTAACTAAATATATATATATATATATATATATTTTTTTTAAATTTATTTGTTTCTTTATTTATTTTAAACTAAAACACACAATAATTATTACAATTTTAACCTACATTAAAATAAAAAAAAGGAAAATATAAAATACTAAAAATGTAATGTTGAATATTAACAAATACTATAACAGTCTCTTAATGATACAAAAATAACCCTGACAAAAACTGTCAGAATTGTGCAATTTAAGCTTGCAATTCTGAAAAGTCATAAATGTCATGTTTGTTTCCGGAGCAGAAAAAAATAAATGACCGAGGCTCCTTTTTGGCACACTCGTGTATACAGCAGCTGTTAAGGGCGTTAGCTTTCAGCGAAAGTCCTGTCACGCATCGTTCATTGTTTTCACGACTGATCCTTCCTGTCACTTCCATGAACTCAGTGCACTATACATCTCACATTCTATGCATCTCACATCAGTTTCACATTCATAGGCTCTCTTTTATCATAACTGAAGATGAAGAAGCCTCTAAAAAGGGCGTGGGAGCCTCAGGGCACATACTCACCCTTTCGTTGCGATCGGCACAGAAGAGGCGCGTGTGATGACGTTTCTGCACCACTATGTACGTGATGCCGGGCTGGTACTCCTTCTCCAGACTAATACAGGCCTCTCGAATGGCCAGCAGCTCGTAATACAACACCTACGAGCCCAAACAGGATCAGGCTTTATTTTTAAATGTACAGAAAATGCTTTTATTAATGATGGGCAAGCCAAATGAATCCAGACCTGTCTAAATTGGCCCTCAGACACGCCGTCCCTGTAGAAGATGATTCTGGTGGGTTTGTATCGAGTGGACTTGTAGAACTGAATGAGTAACTCTCGCACCATCGAGGCCAAGTCCTGAATCACTTCCTGTCTGGGTCTCTGGACGCGCACCGTGGCGCAGTACCTGCTGGGATGAGCGTCCATACTGCCCACCACCTACACATACACACACAAGAAGTCATTACGTTACTTAATGTTATAATATATGTTAAACCATTCAGATCTAAGCTATACTGACCGCTGCAATGGAGGGTTTCTTCCCGTCTCCTGCAGGAGGATGCGTCACATCCGCCCCCAGAAAGATGACTGGCTGCTGAAACACTGACGGCCTGAGAAACAGCACATATAAACACAGTACATTAGCTAAGAGTTCATGAGCCATATTTAACACCCTCTCAAACCAGCCATTAGCATTAATACTGCATTGGATATTGTGTTTATGTCTGTATCTTATGTAGTCAGTGAATCAGGGTTTCCCAAAAGGGGGTTTAAGAGTGAACTGCAGGGGTTTTGTGATTTGATGAAAAGCAAATAATTAATCAGAGTGCAAACTTAAACCAGAATAATAAAAGTTAGAGGATTTGAATATTTAAAACTTCTAACTTGTAGACTAAAATAAAATTATAATTATTAAATGTATATTTTTAAAAAATAATAGCCTAAATTTCTTTATTTTTAAAGAGCTAAATTTACTACTACTATAATAATAATACTAATAATTATAATTATAATTATAACACTCAATATTCCACCAAAATAAATGCTAAATAATTTGTAACGTTAAAAGAATGAGGGTTTTAATATTTAATGGTTAAGCATTTACGACATACATATTACTATTTTAACTTGTAGTAACAGTAACAGCTTCATTTTTAGAGATAAAGCTACAACAACAAAAATAATAGTACATATTCCACTAAAATAAAAGCTAAATTATTTGATATGTTAAAAGCTTGAGTTTTAACATTTTAAAGTTAAGAATTTAAGACATAAACATTAGTATTGTAGTCTAAAATAAAATGATCAAATAGTTTTTTACTTTACCAGCAATAGCCTGTTTTAGTTTTCATTTTTATAGTTAAAGTCTAAAATAAAATATTATATTGATCAAATATATATTTTTTATTTTACAGTACAGCTGTAATTTACAAGAGTAATAGATTATATATTATCGCTTTATTTGAAAACAACTATTTAATACTAATAATTAACAACAACACTAACAATTATTATTATTATTAGTTATATGTTGTTATGCAATATTTGATCCAAAAAAATAATAATAAAAATAATAATAATAAACTTTTTGTCCAAGACATTCATCCGATATATAAATATGAAAATAAAAACAATCAAAAACAGTTGCTAAAAAAAGATTAAATATTTATTTGTTTGTTCATTTGATCATTATATTATTTAATAATAATAAATATTATTATTGTTACAACAATAACAATAATAATAAAAATTATTATTATTTTGTTTTTATGCAATATTTGAGTCTATAATTATATTAAAAATAACTTTTTTGTCCAAGACATTCATCCCTATACATACATAATATTAAAACAAAAACAATCAAAAACACTTGAAAAAAAAAAATGTATATCTGTTTGTTCATTTGACCATTATACTATTTATTAATAACAATAATAATAATAATAATAATAATAATAATTATTATTATTGTTACAACAACAACAATATTATTATTATTATTATTTTATGTTGTTATGCAATATTTGATCCAATAATAGTAATAAAAATGTCCAAGACATTCATCCCTATATATAAATAATATTAAAATAAAAATGAAAAGTACTTGCTAAAAAGAAAAAAAATCTATCTGTTTGATCATTTAATCATTAACTGACATCATAGAATTGTGAACATGTAAATGTGTTGTTAAATTATTGAAATATTAACTTTAAGCAAATATTTACTTGAAGCCCCTCTGAAGTGTTGTCAAAGGGGTACGGCTGACAAAAAATGTTGGGAATCGATGCAATAAATAATAATGATCATTGCTTGCAGCTGCCTGTTTAAAAACAGCCAATCAGCAGAGTCAATTATGCTCTGCCAACCAAAATAAGGCGGGGAAAATGGTTACAAACCGCTGGTGTGGGACCAGGATGTTGTTGATGCCGCCGAGTTTGACGTTGATTTTGAGGCAGAGGTTGGAGAGTGTCTGAGGGGAGGTTTTCACCACGTTCTTCACCTGAACACACTGAGTGGCCATTCCTAGAAGAGTGTCTCCAACACGCTTCACCTCCGCTGCACAAATCAAACGTGGGTTTATTAGTCTTAGTCTTATTAGTTTCTCAGGAGGATGGCTCTGTGTGTGACGTTCTTACCGTAGACGGGTGTTTTTCCGGGCAGGATGACGATGATGAGCTGCAGGCCAGAGTAGGTGTTCTTCAGGTGTCTGAACATGGGCTCCACGCTGTCAGCTCCCTGTGCGTACTTACAGAAACACGGCTGACCCTGGATCGGCATCCCAGCGTCCTTTGAGATCTTACGCAGCTGGTCGGTGAAACCCCTGTAGGGAGAAATGTAATTCAGAAACCTCTAAGCATGGAAAACACTGCACTGCAGATTAGGGACGCACGATTAATCAAAATAAAATGGAAACTGCGAAATTGTTTACTGCAATAATCAAATCACAAAGGCTGTGATTTAATTAAAGAAACATATGCAATGTGTGTTTCAGAGTGAAGCACTGTATTGTGCTCTTATGTCCCTGAGGTTTTGCATCAAAATAAAGTTTGATGATTTACGGTTTGAAAATTAGATTAGTAATGTAATTTTACAGTCGTAATATAAAGCAATTACATTTAATTTACAGTATAATGAAATTATATTATTGTTACTTATTTATTTAGTATTTTTACTTATTTATTTATATTGTATATCTTTTAAAATGTCAAAATGTTATTATTATTATTTATCATTATATTATTTTTCTTAAATTTAGTTACAGTAGTAATGTTTCTCATTTGTTTTTATTTAGTCATTTTAATTTAGTATATATATATCTTATATTTAGTATTTTGTTACCCATTTAGTATAATTTAATACATTTCCCTACTTTTTTCTGATTTATATTATTACATATTATAATTTATTACAATAATTATAAGAAAAATAAATTCTATTAATATTACATTATATTATAAATATTATTCATATTTTGAATTCTTGATTTATTTTACAGCAAAATATTACAATGGTAAAATTTCTTATTTTTATTTAGCCATTTCTATTATTTATTTAGTATTTTAAAATATTTTATTATTCTTATTCTTCTTATTATTAGTATCATTGTTATTGTTATTATTATTATTATTATATTAAATACTCATTTTTATTTAACAAATATTTATTTTGTTTTAATTTAGTAATTCCTATTATAATTTTTACTGTTTTTATTATTTTACAGTTGTGATATAAAACAGTTAAAATAAAATTACAATATAATAAAATTATTATATTTTTTGAATAATAATTGTATTTTACAGTGAATTATTGTTACTAGTATTTTTACTTATTTTGCATATATTTTAAAATGTTTTATTCATTTATTATTATTTATCATTATATTATTTTTATTATATACTTATATTATATTTAGTATTTTTAGTATTTTATACTATTTAGTATAATTTTGAATACATTTTTTCTGATTTATATTATTATATATTATATTATAATTTATTATAAAAATTATAAAAATAATAAATTCTAATATAATATTATTATTACACTGAAATATTACATTTAGTAACAAATAGTAACATTTCTTATTTTATTTAGTAATTTCTATTATTTCTTTAGTATTTAAAAATATTTTATTACTCTTATTATTATTGTTATTTTTATTATTATTATTATTATTAGTAGTAGTAGTAGTAGTAGTAGTAATTTAGCATAATTTAGTAATTATTAAAAATAATTTTAATAATTCAGTAATTCCTATATCCTTATTACTGTTATTAATATATTTTCTTTCTTATTTTCTTATCTTATTTTGACAGTGTAAATTATTACAAAAAAAATTATATATATTTTATTTAGTATTTTACTATTATTATTAATAATAACAATACTAGAAATATTATTTTATAGCCATGCCATTTTATAGTCATTTGTTTATGATATTTGTAAAAAAAAAATAATAATAAAAAAAATAATAATAAATAAATAAATAAATAAATATTTGGCCAAATTATGCAGGCTTGCAAACAACGACAGCAAACCTGGATTTTTTTTTTAAAACCGCATTTTTAATTTTATTCGAAAAACTGAAATGAGATTTTTGTCCCCCAAATTATGCAGCCCTGATACTTTTAAGTAGGAATCAAGTCAGTATTGAAAGTCAGTACTGAAAGTCAGTATGGCGTGGAGTCTTACTTGAGGATCTCTTCTCTGCACTGTCTCTGTGTGGCGAAGCAGGCGATAGCCCACATCTTGATCTCCACGCCGGTGTGAAACTGTTTCCCTCTCATGTCCCAAACTCCATGGCTGGGTGTGGCCACAGTGCGGTTCTGTAACAACAGCTCATGGTTGATCTGCTGCACAGGACGTGTGAGAGCACAAACGCAGCAGCACACGACTAATACTGACACTGAACATGAGTGGAACTCATGAAAAAACTGACCAGTGACTGAACTCAAAGAACTGTACAAGTACATTTCACATTTATAACAATAACATGTCATGAGTTACCATCGCCTCTTATTCTCCTGTAATTTAAAAGCATGTAAATGTAAAGGACTAAATCACACAAAACCATAATTCAGTCTCAGACTATACAGACAGCCAAACTCTAAGATAATAAACATCCTTTTATTTTAAATGGTGCATACAATTATCTAGAGAAAAATCACTGCAAGCTTGTTTATTTTGGGAGTTATTCCACACACGCACACAACAGCAACAGCAGTAGTTAGGAGCCGTTAGTTTCTCCAGGAGACGAGCCGTTCATTCATTCAGACAGACAGACACAGAGAGATGTGGGTGATTGAAAGGAAGGGTACCATAAAGTGCTCTGTGCTCACCCTGCCCCCGTACTGCAGCATGGGCGCGGGCAACACGCGCCCCGTCACGTGGGCCATCTCATCTCGCACCTTAAATTGGAACTCCTGCACAAACGGGTCTGCTTCATAGTTAGCGCTGCGCACCTGTAAACACACACATAAACAGATGCTGACACATTCTGCAAGAACAGAAGGCAGTGGCAGAGCTGCCAATTAATGAAAATTAGTTTTTAACTAGCTTACATGACTCTCTTTTTTTTATTATTTGATTTAAATATACTGTTTAATATGTAGCGCATCCTTTTTTCATGCATTTAGATTTAACGCACCTAATTAAAACAAAAACAGCATGCAACTTCACTTTCAAAAACACAGTAAAGATTGTGGCAGTAAAATGTGCTTTATGTTGCTTTTAATATTAGAGCTGTTTCCTAAACCAATTCCTAGTGTAGTAATAACAGTAAAGGTCATTGCACAGAGTCTGAAATGTTTGCACATTAAAAAAATAACAAAACATTGTTATTGTTAACTAAAACTATTCAGAATAGATCAAATATAAATATAATTAATTATAAATGTTAGGTGAAAAACTTAATGTTCTCCTGGCTAAACACAATTATACACACATATACAAGAAAGCCAATTAAAAAATATATATATATATAATATAATATAATAATAAATAATATAAGTTAAAGTACTACAATTACTAAAACAAAACCAGAAATAATGATTTTAAGATAAAAATATTTTAAAAAAATATTTTTATCTTAAAATCATTATTTCTATAAAAAACATATATATATATATATATATATATATATATATATATAAAACACGTTTTTTACGTGTATATATATAAAAAACGGAAAATACAAGTATAATAAAAAAAGAAATAAATAAATAAAAACAAAAAACAAAAAAAAACAAAAAAAAACAAAAGCACAAACTTACAACCAATTAAAACGGAAAATATAAAAATAAAAGCTAATTAAAACTATTAATAAATAAGTTGAAGTGCTACAATTACCAAAACTGAAACTGAAATAAAAATAAATTAACTAAACAGAATTTAAAAAAAAAATTGAAAATTGAAAAGGCCAAAAGCACAAACTTACTAAAAAATAAGATACAAATAAAAATGCAAACATAAAAGCCAATTAAAAATACTAAAAACTACAATCTATAATATACAAAAAAATACTAAAATATGTAACACTTTAATTTATGCAGTCCTAATAACTGGTTAGATGGCAACTTTAAATACCCAGAATTCAGATTATTATGAGACAGAAATGAAGAACCTCTCCTGAGACTGACAAAACACGCAGGATGTTTTTCAGAAATGTTTCATGCTATGAGCCGAAGATATCCCAGCTCAGATCCTGCTGTACTTCTCAGTATAAAAATACTCTCACCATGGTATTTTTAGCTCCGTCTCAAAGCGAGACTTTTTAGTTTTGGTACATTTCTTTGGCCTCGTCAGTTGCATTCCTCCCACGCTGCTTCTCCACTCCTGTTTGGGAGATTCTACATCTAAATGAAAAATCAGCCACGGCAACACTGATTCAGCGCCTGATTGGATGTCATTTTAATAAGGTATAAAGAGCAGTGGTGCTTCAATCACGCCTTATCAGCTCAGAACTGACAGCAGTAAAAGCAGCAGCAGGAAGACTGTAAATCTGCAGGGAACGGGGTTAAGAGTTCACAAAGTGCCCTTTGAGGAGAGATCGCAGCTAATCAGCTCACAATAAAGTCGTGGCTGACCTCTATTAACACAGACAGCACCCTGAACTCATTCGGATGGGCCGCACGGACAGCAGGAACATGAGAGGACAAGTTTAAATACATAGATGGTGTGGATGTAAATTATCATTCATGCAAATTAAGTGTATATGACTATAGATGTAAATGCCACTCACCAGTCTGCTGATCTCCTCCTGTCTGTCTGGTGCTGATCGTGCTGTGGCTTTGATCATGGTGGAGGTTTGATTATCTGTCAGTTTCTTGATGCACCGCTGCCCTGCTACAATATTGCACACCTGCCAGAATAGCAACAAGTAAACAGCATGAGAAGGTTATTATAGTTAACAAAAAACGAAAAAAAAAAAACAAAAACATTAATTTTAATTAAAGTTGCAGTAATTCTGTTGTGCTGTCATTTACTAAAGTAAAAACATATAAAAATAAAACAACAAAATTATAAAAAAAAAAATCCAATGCAACATCTCTTTCATGTAGTTTAACTTTAAGTAATTTTAGTAAAGTTGTAGTAATTTTTTTGTGTGTTGTCTTATTTATTTATGAAAATGAAATGTTGCCTTGGATTTTGTTTTTTGATTTTAAAGTAAAGTTAAACACATTTTATTTATTCATTAATTTCTTTTAGCATTTATTTTAATTTTAAGTTAAAATTAAATGCTGCCTTGGATTTTATTTTTATATTTTTTGTTTTTACTTTAATTTTAGTTAAATTTGTAGTAATTTTCTTGTGTATATATATATATATATATGTATATGTATACATGTATATACATACATAGATACAATAAAATCCAAGGCAACATTGCTCACTTTCATTTAGTTTCATTTAGTTAACCTGAAGTATAAAAATAACTAAAATAAAAAAATAAAAAATAACTAATAATAAATTTTTATATTTTTAGTTTTTACTTTAATTTTTGTTAAATGTGTAGTAATTTCTTGTGTTGTCATTTTTATTAAAGTAAAAACTAAAAACATCTAAAAATAAAATGCCAAGGCAACATTTCTCATTTTCATTTAGTTTAACTTGAAGTACTAAAATTATAAAAAAAAAAAAAAAAAAGAATAATATTAGTAATGTTGTAGTATTTTTTTGTGTTGTCATATTTATTATTATTTTTTTTTTAATCGTTTATTTAAGTACTTCAATTAAAATGAAATGTTGCCTTGGATTTTATTTTTATATTTTTTTGTTTTTACTTTAATTTTATTTAAATTTGTAGCAGTTTTCTTGTGTGTTGTCATTTTTATTAAAGTAAAAACAAAAGATATAAAAAAAAAATCCAAGGCAACATTTCTCATTTTCATGTAGCTTAACTTGAAGTAATAAAATAACTAACATCAACATATTAGATAATAACAACAACAACAACAAGACAAAAACACACAACAGAATTGCTAAAATTGTATCTAAAATTAAAGTAACAACAGAAAATATACAAATACAATCTAATTAAAAATATGAATAATGACAGGACTGACCTCCAGGGGCAGGTAGGTGTGTTTCTGCTCCTGGCCCACCTGTAGGCAGGGCAGGTGGGGGTATTTGAGCTGCAGGTTGTACTTCTCTCTGAAATACTGAGCTACTGTTCGTTCTACAGTTTGGCCGTTCTCCAACTGCAAAGGGAACCTGGATGGAGTCAAGAAACATGACTTAACAACAAACCACCACTAGAGGGCATCAAAGAGCAGGGATAAACTGCTTATTTGTTTAGAACTGCTCTTACTATTTCCGCAGTATGTACTCTCCATACTGGGTTAAAGATTACAAAAGTATGAAAATATCCTGCATGGAATGCACTGAGGTCATGTGACAACACTGCAACATACTATGTTTACAGCTACAGTATGCATTGTTTCACATACTATATTATTTTATAGTTAAATTATTGTATTACAGTAATAAGAATCATTATTTACAATAATAACAGTGCAAATGCTTAGGTGATAATTATGAGAACATTTATTTAAAAGTCAAGAAATACATCATTTTACAAAATGTATTCTGAAAATAAATAAATATTTTAATAGCCTAAAACACAGATTTAATTTTATTTATTAAAATAAATAAATAAACAATATTCTGAATGTGGTATTCATTAAGGAGTTAGTATAAACATTCTTACTAAATGTATAAACAATTATTAAAATAAACTAAAATTGAAATGAATACTGAAAATAAAAAAAATATCTAAACAATTCAGTATAAAATACATAATTTTACTAAATGTATTAAAAAATAATAATAATAATAATAAATAAATCAATAAATCAATAAATAAAATAAAATAAAAACATTTATTTTAATGGCCCAAAACATAGATTTAATTTTAAAATCTAACTAAATGTCTATCTAAATACAAATAAATACTATAATCTATAATAGTATAGAAGTAATACTAATAACATATTGTCTATTAGTACTAAAATTAATCAATTTTAAAACTATTTTAAACAAATATTTTAAATTAATAAAATGTCAGTTGTATTAATTGGGAAAACTGCGGCTAGTTAGCCAGAATTCAGATTATATGAGATTTTACTTGAAATGAAATGAAATGAAATGAAATATGCAGGATGTTTGTCAGAAGAATAAATGAATAGATTAATAAATAAATAAATAAACATTTTAATAAAGAAATAGTCAAAAAATAGATAGTATGTTATTTAGAGCATTGTTTTACTGAGATAAACGTGCTCTACATAGAATAAAATGGCTTTTATTAGGCCACTAATATGATGTATGTCTTGTAACGTGTCAAATATTTAAAATATTTGACTTTAGCCATAGAACTTTTTAATTACCGAGTGCACCTAAAATCAAGTCAAAATTTATATTAAAAAAATGTGACTTCGTCCTCTGCAATCAATACGAAGTATCGTCATAACACGCTTCACTTCCTCTGACGGTTTGACTCACGTTTGGTGGCTGGCGGGGCGGCGGGTCACATTGCAGACCCGGTACTTCCTCCGCATGGTTCCGCAGTGTGTCACCTCCACCTTCAGACCTGCACACAAACCAGCCAATGAGAACGGGACGAACACACGCACATAAACACACATGAACACACGCACATGTACCTTTGATTTCTTTGGTGAATTTGACTCGGTGGGAGTCGGTGAGGGGCCGAGGCTGTTCGTCAATGTTGTGGATGTCCAGTACCTCACACATGAACTGAATAACTGGCTGTGCTTTGTAGAAAGCCGTGGCTGACACTGCAAGACAGAAAAGATAAAAAAAACGGATGAAAACAGTCAAAATTATCATTTAAAATCTACTATTTTAATACCTCCTATGCAGTAAAAAAAGAACTACACACATTTTCTTTCAGGATAAATGTAAGATTTTAGGACCTTTTTTAAAACTTCAAAACTGTTTAAATGGCTCAAAAATATATTGAATTTTATTCAAATACATAAATAAATAAATAAATAAATAGTATTCTGAATATACCATTCAAAAAAAGTACCTTTTAAAGTCAACTTTAAAAACTTTTAAGAACTTTTTTTAATTGGTTTATGTACTAATATATCTATACATACAAATTAGAGGTTGACCGATTTTGGATATTGCTGATATCATAATAATGTGTTTAAAGGAGGGAAGGAAAAGATTGTGTTGATATTAATAAACTCATCAAACTTTAATTAGGACTGCATAATGATCACGATTAATCACATTTAAATTAAAGTTTGTTTACATATTATACATGTGTGTACTGTGTATATTTATGTATATATAAATACACATAGATACATGTATGAGGCCTAATGGTTAGGGAGTCGGGCTTGTAACCGAAAGGTTGTGGGTTCGAGTCCCAGGTCTGGCAGGGATTGAAGGTGGCCACAATATAAACAAATGTAAATATACATACACATACACATTTTTTAAATACATACATGTATGTGTGTGTATTTATATATATACACACATAATAAATATATACAGTACACACATATAATATGTATAAAAAAATTTAATTCTGAATGCGATTAATCGTTTTGCATCCCTATTTTTAATAAAATGTGTTAAATAATGTTCTTAGTCCTTTCTGCGATGGGCACAGCTACAAAAGTTTGTTCAATTTAATGTCTGATACAGTTTGCATAACCAAAAAACTAAATATTTCTAAAAAAAAAAATAAAAAAAAAAATAAGAGAGGTAAAATATGCACAATATATTACAACATAAAATCCATAAAGTAAATTTTGTCTCAAAAGTTAGTTTTAAAAAAAGTTAAAAGTTGGAATGAACTCAAAACTAAAATAAATAAATACATAAAAAGGGATCTAAAATACAGTAAAAACAGTACAATTCTGACATATTATTACAATTTAAAATAAGAGTTATCCAAATCAATGTTTTAAAATATAATTTATTCCTGCAATGCAAAGCTGAATTACCTGAAAAGTAAACATTGTCATAATAATGCTCCTACATTTAAAAGGTTGCATTAAAAAAAAAAACTTGAAAATTCATAAAGTTCAAGGTGACATTTACAAGTAGAATGATTAATTTATTAGAATGCAATAAGTAAACTATGTGTTTAAATATTTATGCTTCAAACTGTAAGAATAATGTAATTATTTATAAGCCTACATTAATCTGATAAGAGTTTTGTTATACCATGCGAGACTTTTAATGACCTTACATTTTATTGAAAATGACATGAAGACTTTTTAAAGACCTGTAAGAAGCTGGTTTTCTTCAAATGTAAAAATCAACTTAAAACAAAGATGCAAAGTGGCTTGTATTTGACAGGCGAACGGATCAACACACGATTGTCCACTTTTACATGTTAGGTCATCTTTATCTTGTACTAATCATTTCTAATTAGACTTCACAAAACTTTTATCACGTTGAAATATCTAGATGTCGCTCTTTATTAGTCCTGTGAGAAAACATCTACACAAATGTTGACGTGAACTCAAAGCCAATGCATTCGCGCTCTTTCTGAGCCCATTCACTCCATTATAAGTGTTACAATGAGCCAGTGAAAGGAGAGACGATTTCAGACGGTTAGACTTTTCCCTGCCCTTTAGTAGGGAGGGGACGGATCAGCCGACGCAGCCAATTGAATTGTGCGAGTCTGAGAGAGCGGGAAAACACGCAGACAGGGGGACACAGAATTGGTGAACTTAAAGAGACAGAAAGAGCGAGAGAGACTTGTTTAACGCCCCCCTTCAATCAAACAAACCCCCACCCGCCATCTTTCAGCCCTTCATCCCCTCGGCAACAGCACGAGCGGTTCCCACACTCTGCGAATACACATGCTAAGCCCCGTCAGGAAAGTCAAAGAGTGCACACCGTCAATGTTGAGCATCATCTTCCACATGGCTGGCCGAACAGACTGGTGGAAGCCGAACCACACCTCTCTGCCTCCACCCAGAGGATGGTCGTAGCCCTCCGGGGCAGAGAAGAACGAGCGGCCCACGGGTGTGTACCTAAGAGAAACAACACAGACAGAAAACATCAGCAGGCAAAATAGGGGCTATAATGCTGCATTTTATTAGAGATTCAGTTGTATATATTAAAGGAGAAGTCCACTTCTAGAACAAAAATTTACCGATAATGTACTCACCCCCATGTCATCCAAGATGTTCATGTCTTTCTTTCTTCAGTCGTAAAGAAATTGTTTGAGGAAAACATTTCAGGATTTTTCTTCATATAATGGACTGATTCGGTGCCCCGATTTTGAACTTCCAAAATGCAGTTTAAATGTGGCTTCAAACAATCCCAAATGCAGTTGTAAACCGAGGAAGAAGGGTCTTATCTAGTGAAACGATCATTTCTTTTCGTTAAAAACTTTTTAATCTGTGTCTTGTCTTACTCTCTATGAACTCTGTGTATTATGGAATGTGTAGTTAGGGTATGTCGAAAAACTCCAATCATATTTTCTCCCTCAACTTCTAAAATCATTTCAAAATCACCCTAAATCGCTGCAGAAGTACAGACCCAGTCTATGCAAAGTGAACATGCAAAGAAGATCAAACACCCTTAACAAAAAAGATAAAACAGCGATATAGGACGATTTTAAAGTTGAGGGAGAACATGAGATGGAAGTTTTTCGACATACCCTAACTGTCATGAAATGGACAAAAACAGTTCAGGCAGAGTAAGACAAGATGAGCGTTTGGCATTAAAAAGTATATAAATTGTATTATTTTTATGAAAATAACCGATCGTTTCACTAGATAAGACCTTTCTTTCTTGCTGGGATCGTTTACAACCGCATCTGGAATCGTCTGAAGCTGCATTTAAACTGCATTTTGAAAGTTCAAACTTTGGGCACCATAGCAGTCCATTATATGGAGAAAAATGCTGAAATGTTTCCCTTAAAAAACACAATTTCTTTTGTGAAAGAAAGACATGAACATCTTGGATGACAAGGGGTGAGTACATTATCTGTAAATTTTTGTTCTGGAAGTGGACTTCTCCTTTAAAGATTTTTCAAGGACTTCAATCATAGATCTTATCAAACAATGTCTTCTCTTTTAAATTAAAACCACGATTAATTTTCGCAAGGGACTCGTAACTGTACTGCCCTAATGGTTTGATGTTTTCTACGGTTTAATAACTGCTTTTTTTTTTTTTAATCTGCAAAAAATTTTCATGAAACCACTCCAAAATCCTGATATCAAACAAATGATTTGCGATACACAAACCCACTCCGAAGTTCTGATGTGAAGCAAAAGATTTGCTAACCTCCTCTGAAGTTTCAACTTAAATCAAATGTTTTGCGATATGCAATCTGAAGTCCCGCTTTAAATCAAATGATTTGTAATACGTGATCCAATTGGAGCACTTCAAAACAGTGAATCACTTTGCGACACAATGGTTCAACTGATTCAGAATTTCAAAAAAACTCAGTTTCACCCATTACTACGTGCTTTTTAAAATCGTGGCAATGTCAAAATTCAAAAAATGATTGGCTGTTTTAATTTGATCTGTTTTTTTGCTAATGAATCGCTTGAAATGAATAATCAAAGTCACAAGTTCAAATCAATTTGGAGCGGTTCCAGCATAAATGACTTACTCAAGTTATTTCGTTCATCTGTTCTTTTTGCGTCTTCAGCCATGTTTACACGTGTTCATTTGCCAAAAACATAAATTTTTATATTAAAAACAAACAAGCAAGCCTGTCCAGATTCATGTAATTAGTTGTAATTAGTTGTAATGTAATTAGTTACCTTTTTGGGAGTAACACAATATTGTAATGCATTACTTTTAAAGGTACCTTTCCCCAACACTGCCCATGATCCTTTAGAAATCACTGTAATATGCTGATTTACTGCTTAAGAAACATTTCTGATTATTTTTAAAATGAAAAATAACTGAAAATAGTTCATATTTTCATCAAAGCCATAATACTTTTTTTTTTTTTTTCCAGGATTCTTTGAACATAAAGTTCAAAAGAAAACAATGTATTTGAAATAAAATCTTTTGTAACATTATAAATGTCTTTGTCACTACGGATTAATTCAATGCAGAAAAGAAACTATTAATCTATTAACTATTAATATAAACTGATCTCCAACCTTTCAACTAATCCTAATCAACAGTAAAGTTGACTGCAACCTCCATTTCATGCTAACTTTAAGTATAATCTGTTTCCACAGACCATTTGCTTTGATATTTTGCATTACGCATTGTGTTCAAATAGCTTGAGGTCACTGTATAACAATAAAAATATATGACCTGAACTATAAATGTAGGTGTGTCAGGGTCACCAGCTTGTGTTTATCTGAGACTCACTTCATGGAGGGTAGATGGCGTAGCACCACATCCACAGCGTGAACTGGGTTGGTGCTGATTGGCTTGTCCAGCTCCAGCGGCTCCGGCATACTGCGCCCAGTCAGTACCTCGTGCAACAAGTGCCAGCTCACCAGGGACACGAATTTAATAGTGACTTTAAAGGGTCGGTCTTTACCCCCCTCCCCTGGCAGCGTAACGTCCAGATCCACCTGTGGACACACAACACACCATGCTCATTTGCAAAACAGGCCTAATATTAGATAACTTGACAATGCAGAGTTCAAAGATACCAATTAAAAAATTGCTATGTACACTTTTTTCTCAAAATAAAATAACAAAAGTTGTCAAAAATCAAGTTTCAGCAAAGGAGTAGAAAAAAAAAAGTGAAAATCTGGATTAGGCACGGAATAATGTCTTCAGGATCATTCACTCTCAGAGAAAAAAAAAATACAAAAGATGTCACTGGGGTACTGCCACAAAGACAGCTTTTGTGCCCTTTTTTCCTAAAAGTGCTTACATTTGAAAATGGGATGATAATTAATTAAAAAATAAATAAAGTAAATTATGTCAGAATAAGACAGGAATCACGTAAGGGAGACTACAAGATTTCTACACCTTACAAACAGTCATCAAAAGCAAAAATCCTATGAAATGCACCAAAAAAAAAAAAGATACACTCAAGCAAAACAGACACTATTTTTGGAATCAGCACCACAAAATTAGAACAAAATAAGAACAACTAATAGATTTAATTCAGCAAACATTGCGCAAGGCAGTGTTATTAACTAAAACTAAAATGATAGAAAACAAATATAAACATTAACTGACAAAAGTGTAACTACAATTTAATTTCAGTTATAAATTTCTCATATTCGTGTAGTTTAAATTAGTTTAACTTTAGTTTAATATCTAACATAACTAAAAATAACATAACTAAAACTTAATCACATTTTCACATAATTACAAACATTAAAAAAAGTAATAAATGTGACAACAAAGCAACAAAATGATATATTAGTATCAATGATGCTAAATCTGCAAATTTTAATTATTTCTAATCATTGCATATTCAAGAAATATTCTTGATATGCAATGATTATGCTAAAATTGCTAAAACTTTGTGAATATCATGATGATTTTAATATCCACATTTATTCCCAAATTGTGCCACTGGGTAATAATTTGTGCAATAAAACAAACATTACCTGAAATAAAAAAATATTTCAGCTTGTTGTCAAGGCAACATTTTTATTTTCATTTAGATTAACTTGAAGTATTAAAATAAACTAAATATGCTGAAACGTAATAAAAACAATATGCATATATCTAATGAATAAATAAATCAGGCAAAAAACACCAAACAACATTACTTAAAATGAAAAAAGAAAATATAAAAATCTAATTTAAATAAAAAAATAAATAAAATAAAAAAATGATAACTGTATATCAATGATCCCAAAATGACACTGCAATTAGTTTAACTTTAGTTTAATATCTAACACAACTAAAAATAAATTAAAACTTATATTTCTACATAGACATTAAAAAAGTAATAATAAAGCAATAAAAGTGACAACAAAGCACAACAAAATTACTAAAACAATAAATAAAAATGGAAACCATAATATAAAAATAAAATCTAACCCAAAATGTAATGTAATGTGCATGTATCTATATCTATATCTATATATCTATATCTATATATCTATATCTAAATCTATATATCTAAATCTATATATCTATATCTATCTATCTATATCTATCTATCTATCTATCTATCTATCTATCTATCTATATCTATCTATATATATATATATATATATATATATATATATATATATGGCAAGAAACACCAAACAACAACAAAAATTTACATGAAAAAAGAAAATATAAAAAAATATATATATATATTTCAAAATAAAAAAAAATTAAAAATATAATTGTATATCAATGATACTAAAGTAACACTGCAATGGGCAATTTAAAAATAAATAAATAAATAAAAATGTTAAAAAAAAAAAGAAATATTCTTAATATATACATGCAATTTTTGTGACTATGTGTAACTGATGAACTTTGTGAATATCATGTGTCTCTGAATAACAATTTGTGCACCTAAAATGCATTCTAGCCTGCATCTCACTACGTTTTGTTCACTTACTCCCGCAGGGGCCACAGGCAGTGGGTTGGCGGTGTAGAGGCTTTTCTTCCCATCATAAACTGGCCTTCGATCCCCAAAGATGGTGACTTTAAAGTGCTGCACCATGGAGTCCACAACCTCCCTGCAGAGACAGCGCTCATCAGGAAGATTCTATCATAGGTCATTCATAAGCTTTGAGCAATTCTCCCACACAGCATACCTGTTCACACGGCGTGGACACTTCTCAGGCTTGATGTCGACCTCATACAGGTAGACATCCATCTTGGGGATCTCCACCTGGAAGCAGTTGGCCAGCAGCTTGATGGGTTTCCCCACGGTGCCATAGCCGGGCCTCCGTGGCACGGAGAACAGGGACTGGGCCCCAACGGCTCCTGAGAGGGACAGAGTAACAAAACATTACATACTTTCGCATTTGCAACTAGCAGTAACATCACAGGTGAGGCAAAGTTCAAAACAACAACAACAACAACAATGCAAAATGAAACTAGATGGTTCAAAGCCTTATCACTCCCGTTATATAAAGAATGGATGCGTCAACATTTCAAGCACCTAATGCAACACACATTCAGCAGAAGGACTTTTTTCGCTGCACTGCTACTTCAACCTGTGCACAAATTGATTAATGCTATTTTTATGTTAACTGTTTAAAAAAAAAAAGATCTTTTAATATATAGTAATTACATATTTAAATAAAATAAATGTACAACAATTTATAAAAATAATAATAATAATTAAATATTAGTATATTAAATTACATTATCATGCAAATGAAATAATGTTTATTTATAATTATTATTATTATTACAGAAATCAAAACATTACTACATTACATTATCACATCATATTACATAACATTATTATTATTATTATTATTAAAATAATAACTGAATTATTTTGATTGCGATTTTTCTTGTAATTTTTTTGTGATTTAAAATGCAATAAAAATCTGCTGTGTTTGTTGTGTTGTGTCCAGCACAATTTGTCCAATTACATATTTTTTGTAATTGCATACCAATAATAATAATAATAATAATAATAATAATAATAATAATAATTATTATTATTATTATTATTATTATTATTATTCAGAAAAATATAAATATTATAAAACAAGAAATATCACTATTGTAATATTTTACTATAAAAAAAAAATGAATTTACTCTTTTGTCTCGATTAAACTCGTCTTTTGTCATTAAGCGCTTTTGATTACAACTATAGTAATAATAATAATAATAATAATAATAATAATATTTAAACAAATATTTTTTTCTTGAATTCTTGATTTATTTAACAGTGAAATATTACAATAGTATCACTTTTATTTAGTAATTTCTATTATTTATTTTGTATTTTAAAATATTTTTTAAATACTTTATTTAACAGTAACATTTCTTATTCTGTTTTAATTTAGTAATAGAAATTAATATGTATTATTCCTATTATCTTTATAATAATAATAATAATAATAAAAAAAATTTAAATACTTACATTTTTATTTAACAGTAGCATTTCTTATTCTGTTTTAATTTAGTAATAGAAATTTTAATATGTATTATCATTCCTATTATTATTATTACTGTTATTTTTCTTATATAATTTAACAACATATATAAGCTACCTTGTAATAGCATAAAGATGCTGAATCAAATTACATTCCGTTTTAATGAAACTTCTCAAAACAATGAATAAGACTTGCAAAAAGTCTGTGTCAGTTTTCAAGTCAGCGGAAATGTTGGCCAGTTCTGTGTTTCAGCAGAAAATGGTAACGACGAGGTCTAACGGCTGTGTGTGCACGTGGCAAAGACGAAAGCATTGCTCTGAACAGACGGCTGGTGCCTACAGAGAGAAGCTGAAAATTTAATACCAACTTCATGACTGAGTTTGACAGTGATTGCAGTTAATGATTCCCTGACTGTGAGATGCCCAGGGCGCACTAACACATTCATCGCACACAGCTTCCATTCGTAGGCCTCGTAAGAAAAACATCAGAGTTCAGCAACTTTGCGGAGGAGTACAAGGAAAGAAATCACAATAAACAAAAGTGACGATGATGCTCAATGAATCAAATGCTGAAATGGGATGTCCTACCCATGAGTCACTTTATCGCATGTACAACAGTTGTATTAAACTGAAACTCAAGGCCCACACAGTTACAACTGGCCACACATGCTTATGTTTTTGTGGATGTCTCATCTCCTATGTTCAGTAATGGGCAGAGGCTAGACTGGCCTAGGATTTCACCATTCACTCAGAGTCACTAAGAGTCACTAAATCAATACCTTGATCTAAACAGACTATTGAATGTGAATGGGTGCCGTCAGAATGAGAGTCCAAACAGCTGATAAAAACATCACAATAATCCACAAGTAGTCCACCAATTAACATCTTGAGAAGCCAAAACTGTCAGTTCTGTGTTTACTCAAACAGTCCAACATGTTCTGGTTCAACCAGCGGTGTTTCAGTAAACCATCACTAATTTCGCAATCCCATTTGACACTAGTGGAAATGACAAGCTGCGCCTTTAAAATGACAACCCAATGTGTCAAAACACAAGCTGTCTGGCTTCAGCAGCAGCAGCATCTAACAAGATTCTCGTAACGAGACGCGGAAGTTTACAGAAGGTTCAGTCCGGCGTTACCCGCCAAACGGCCTGAGATCTGTCTGAGCTAAACGAATGTCAGGCTGAGAGTGATTCATCCTGCTTTGACTCATAACCGCTGCTGAAGAGGCCAGTCTTCAAACCCGAAGAGAGCAGAGTCACGGTTAAAAAAAGCTTGAAAAACAAGAATCACTCAGAGAACCTGGCGAGGGTCAGACTGAATCATTAGCGGCTGTGTTTAATAGAGCACAACAGCCGCCTTCCAGGAGTAAAAACCTAATAGAGAAATTGATTTTTAGTGATAACGTATAAACCCTTCAAGACAAACCTAGCATTAAGAGGCTGTGCTACAAAATAATCATTATTCATCTTGCTTTATGTGCTATGTACTCTAACATTCATAATAATAAGAAGAAATGTTTCTTGAACAGCAAATCAGCATATTAGAATGATTTCTAAAGGATCATAAATTAAATTCTGAAAATTAAAAAAAATAATAATTTATTATAATATTATATATTATTAATAAATTATAAAAACATAATTTATTAATATACTGAGTGCAAACTGAATACATTTTAAAATGAAAAATAAATAATTAAATTTAATTAATTAATTTAAAACCATTAACTAACTATAGATTAAAACCACTAACTATAGATTACTCTTTTCAACACTGATAATAATAAGAAGAAATGTTTCTTGAACAGCAAATCAGCATATTAGAATGATTTCTGTAGGGTCGTATATTAAATAAATCATGAAAAAAAACAATTTAAAAAAATGATATTATTAATAAATTATGAAAACACTTTTTTATTGAGTGCAAACTGAATACATTTTAAAATAAACAATAAAATAAAAATTAATTAAATCAATTAATTTAAAAAAATATATATAACTAACTACAGATTACAGATACTCTTTTTAACATTGACAATAAGAAGAAGAAGAAGAAGAAGAAGAAGAAGAAGAAATGTTTCTTGAACAGCAAATCAGCATATTAGAATAATTTCTGAAAGTCAAATTCAATTATTAAAAAAAAAAAAAATTACAACAGGAACAAATTGTTTTTCAAAATATATTAAAATAGAAAAGTATTTTAAACAATAAAAAAAATGTCTATGAAAGTCAAAAGTTTATATCATACAAAAACTTCAAATACACTGTAATATTTGCAATCAATTAAAATCATATAGTGGAGGTTTATATATTACACCATTGGTTATGACTCAATTACATAATTGTCTAATAAATCTGAAATTGTATATTATGGCTGTTGTTGGCTCTTTGACAAATCACTCAATTAAAGTAGCTTTGGATAAAAACATCTGCTAAATACATAAGCCTAAGTGTAATTAAAAATGCTTCATGGCATACTAATTCATGAAAGACAAGTGCAGAATCTTGTACCTTAGTCTTATTTTCTGACTAAGCCTCGAAAGTTGGTCTTCATCTCAGACCTGATTGGTTCAAATGGCCATAAAAAACAAATAGAAAAAATATATCCGGAAGCAAGCAAAAGTGAATGCTCGCTGTTGCATGGCTGCTCTGTCAGGAAGCAGAATCCCTTTTTCACCTGGTGGGCCTCTTATAGCCAACACAGGCCAGTCTGAGAGACCCCAGCCTTTCACACGCAGCCAGACGAACAGGGGGGTCTGAAACCCCAGACGACGGCGTCTTTGTCATGGAAATATCCCTGCCTCAGGCAGACTGATAACGGTTCGGTTTTACGCCGAACGCAGACTCGCGGATGTCTGCGCACGCTCCGCCGGACACATTTGGATTCAGACCCAGGCTTGAGGGAGTGACGGGGATCTTGAGAAATTTGCAAGCCGCGCTCGGAGGGGGTGGAAGAGGAGGCAGTGAGGCCAGAGAACGCCGCTTTTCATCCTCCGCACATGCAACCACACACTGTACTCTACAAATGAGTCATTACACCACACTTCCTTGACTCTGGTCTTAGGGCAGAGCTTATTTTCCCACCGCCGCCCACTCGTGAGCATACGTGCAGCGCTCGCTCGCTCACTACAGCGTCATCTCTGTTGAGAGGAAAACGCAGCCAAGCGCCAAGGCCGCGCAGATAAAGGACGGAGAGAAAGCAAGAATGAAACGCGCAGAGATCAGAATCAGCCTGTCGTAAAAAATTGTCACCCGTGTAAGCTTTTGTGCACACTGGACGTCAAACATACCAGTATTTTGACACAGAAAAACACTAATCAGTAGTACGGGTAAAACGGACTCAACAAATCAGTGCTTCCTATTCACTACTAACATAATAAATGAAACATATTTTTGCACTTCTCATAATAATGAAAGATCAATAATGAATATAATATTTATATCAGAAAATAATTTTACATTTTTATTTTTACAGTGCAAGGGTATTATAGTATAGTACTTATTTCCTTCATCCATAATAATAGTAATAATAATAATAATAATAAAATACATCTGCACTGTAAAATAAATTAAATATTACACATCAAATATATTAATTGTTTAACAATCAGTCCACATAACATTCACAAAGCTTTTTAGGAAGCCAAACAAAATATGAAAATTGTTGTATTTGTATTTATTTACATTTATTTACAAAACATCAATAATCAAAAATATTTTAACAACAACAACAACAACAACAACAACAATAATAATAATAATAATAAAAAAATACGTGTGCACTGTAAAATAACTGATGATGTAATAGTTATATAAATTAGGTTTTATATTATATATTAATTATATTATTGTTTAACAATCAGTCTACATTACATTCAAAGTTTGTAGAAAGTCAACCAAAAAAAATCATTATTATTATTATTATTATTATTATTATTGTTATTATGATTGATGCATTTAATTTAAAACAAATGTACAAAATTTGAAAATTGTTGCATTTGTATTTATTTACAAAAGTTCTATAATTAATATAGTATTTATACTTAAATAATAATGTATATAATTATGGTTAATATATTCACTTTTAATTTTTTTTTTAAAAAGGGCATTACAGTAGTAATATATTTCTTTCTTCATGTTAGAAAAATAATAATACTAAAATACACTTGTAGTGTAAAATAAATTAAGATTTCATAATCATATAAATATTTTTTTGTATTACATATTAATTATATTAAATGTTTAACATAATCAGTCCACATTACATTTACAAAGATTTTTAACATTAATAATTATCATAATATTTATACTATAAAATAATGCTTATAATTATGATGGAATATACATTTATTATTATTATTATTATTATTTATCATTATTATTATTATTATGACTGATGCATAAATGTACAAATATTTGAAAATTGTTGCATTTGTACTTATTTACATTTATTTACAAAAGATCAATAATATTAATTATTAATTAATATAATATTTATAGAAAATAATGTATACAATTATGATGGAATATTCTTTTTTATTTTTAGGCATTACAGTAGCAATATATTTCTTCATATTACAAAAATAATAATATAATAGACTTGCACTGTAAAATAATTCTATTTATTAATTTTAATATTAATATTGTTAATTATATTAATTGTTTAATATAATCAGTCCACATTTAATTCACACAGATTTTTAAATGAATAATAATAACAATAAATATATATATAAATATAAAAATAATCATCATCAAGTTGTTAATAAGACAAACAATTTGAAATTTTTTAGTATTATTACTACTACTACTACTAGTACATTATTCACTTCAGCTTGGTCACTGAAAAGGGGTTGAAGCACTTAACTGTGCTCTGAATGTACACCAGACTGATGCATTTAACCTAAAATGTACAAAATTAAAAAAATGTTGTGTTACATTTGTATTTATTCAGCCTAACCTGCATATTTGCCATATCACTAGTCACGATTAGAGGTCACCATGTTCTGAAAACATCAGCTTGTCGGAAATTGCTTCGTAATTTGAACATCCTGTCATCAAAATGCCTGTAAAATTTGGGCAGAGACAGCCTGCTTTTGGCATGCTACCAACCCAAAAAGCTTGACTTATTTATTTATTTATTTATGACTTATTTGAGTGCCTACAAATAAGACAACAACACCTGATAAGAATAAAAAAGCCCAGAACATCATAAGAAGAGTTAAGAAAGCTGTCTGAGAGAGGTGGGCCGTGAGCGATTAGATTACTCCAATCTCTGCTTCTTACTGCTGCCAAAAGCATCGCTGTCCTCAGGTGACCCATAAACAGGGACTAGGGCGGGCAAGAAGAGAGCACGTGGTGACCATGGAAACGGTCATTATGGCATCAGATGCAGCCTGTAATATTCGAGAACGATGATAAACCAAGAAAAAACCAAGGGAAAAATATTAATATCACTAAAAGGTGAGTGTGATTAAGAGCAATTCATCATTCAGCTGAGCTGCTCTGGAGCAGGCGGTTCCTCTGAATCATTAATGCAGGAGCTCATTCACACTGAGCTGAAAGCTGCAAGCTCCTACAGCAACAGAAGCAGCTGACTGTTTGCACAGTAACACCGCGTTCACAGTAGATGTGACCGGCGACGCTGGAAGCACCTCATCTTAATATCAAATAACCAGATGAATCTGCCTTGACAGTGTTTTCTGCACAGCTATTCAATGATGCCACCACTAAATCTGTAGATTTCTTAAAGGCTCTTTAACAAATAAAAAAAATATTGAAATATTGTTAAAATATTGGTTATTTGTTTAAGCCTCAAATGCACCTCTAATATCGAACAATTTTCTAAGCGAAATTGTGACAAAACTGTTGTTAACTAAAACAATTAAAAATGTTTTAACTGAAATAAAGCACATAAAAACAATATTTAAAAAACAAAAAACAAAGCTACAACATTACTAGAACCTAAACTAAAATTAAAATACAAACTGAAAATATTTAATTAATTTAAAAAAAAATTAAATGTTGCCTTTCCAACTGAAAAATAAGTTATATTTTTCTTGCAATAAGTTATACAAAATAGAAATGTCAAAACCACATAAGATTACCAAAACTTGCAAACTAAAATAAAAATTAATACTAAAAATATATAGTTAAGAAAAAAAGATCTTTTGCCTTGGCAAAAAACTAAAATTTAAGTTGAAGTACTTAAGCTAAAATGAAATAAAGCAGATAAACGAAATATATATAAAAAAACAACAATAATAATAATAAAAATAAAGCTGTATAGAACAACATTACTAAAACTTAAATGGAAATTAAAATAAAAACAATATATCAAAAAAAAATGTTTGAAATTTTTGTGCCTTGGCAACAAACTAAAATGAATTTAAGTTGAAGCACTAAATGTGAAATAAAAAATATATAATAATAATAATAATAATAATAAAATAAACAAATTGTGACAAAATAGTTGTTAACTAAAACTAGTAAAAATTGTTTTGGGGAAATGAAATAAAGCACAAATTAAATATTTAAAAAATAAAAAATAAAAATGAACCTGTAATTTGAAATGACAAAAGCACATAAGATTATTAAAACTTGAGCAAAAATTAAAACTGAAATTTGAAACTTTACATTGGCAACAAACTAAAAATCAATTTAAGTTGAAGTACTAAAGGTAAAACTAAAATTAAAATAAATAAATAAACAAATAATTATAATTGTGACAAAAGAGTTGTTAACCAAAACTTGCTTTTGGGAAATGAAAAAAAGCACATAAATGAAATATTTACAAAAATAAATAAATAATAAATAAATAAAAATTACGCTTAAAGCTTAGTTTAAATAAACTTAAACTAAAATTTAAATAAAAACTGAAAATATACATTTTTAAAAAAAAATGAAATGTTGCCTTTCCAACTAACTGAAAAAAGTTAATTGCAAGTTCATAAGTAAGTTAAAATTACTAAACTACTAAAAGTAAAACAGCAATAAAAAAAATTAAATTCAAAATATTAATAAATACTGTAATCATTTATAAATATTACTAAAACAACACTAATGCTAAGCATGAGAAATATGAACTGTTTTGCCTTGGTTTAAAAAAAACAAACAAAAAAAAACAAAACAGGCTGTGCAAAAGTTGCCAGGAGAAATTCACAACTAACTACACTAACTGCTGACCAGCCAATCTGGTCAGTTTCCAGACATCCAGCGATAAATGCAGTACTGTATTCTGAGCCTCTCTACCTCTCTAGCAAACTACAGCTAACACACACACTACACACACACACACACACACACACACACACACAATACAGCTGTTGTGAGCCTAATCCACAGAGGCCTGGGTTGTGGGAACGGGCCGAGAGCTCGGCGGTACGACACAATGGCGTCAGTCACGGCACCGGGTTCAGACGCACTGAGTGACAGAATGGCATGGGAAGTTGGAGCGTGTATGTCGATGCGTGTGTACAGTTGGCAAAGTAACTCAGGTTGCGGCCATCAAACAGCTCCTGCTAAGGTAAAGATGTAACCTTTAAAAGATACAGTAATCCGGAGATTAGGACACGGAGATAAGAGCAAACGCAGAGACATTTGGCAGTTTTTTTGCACCGTCTGTCTGAACTGCACAGCTGTAGGGCTGGGCAATTTAACTAAAAAATATGAAATATTATTCTCATTAATAATATATCTGCTCTGAAATGGCTTAAATGTTAATTTATGTGATTGATTTTAATCATCATTTTGAGCAAACAGATTCTAGTTCATATTCTAATACCCTCTTTTTAAATAAAAGATTTATTTAGTTAAAACTTTTTTTAGGAGAACAAAAGTCAGAATTGCAAGATTAAAAAGCTGCAATTACATTTCAGATATAAATTCAGAATTGCAAAAAGTTATTAAAGTTTTTAAATAAATAAAAAGTTAAAAAAAAAAATAGAATTGTGAGATTAAAAAGTTCCAATTACATCTCAGATATAAACAAAATTGCAAAGAGGAAAGTTATATTCTGAGCCACAATTATGGAGAAAAAAAAAAAAAAACCTTTGTGAGATAAAAAGTGACAATTAACATTAAATTGGATCATTAAAATTAATTTGGAAGGAAATAAATTGCAATATAATGCAATAACAGCTATTTTAAATCACTTTCACATCAAATATGATGAAAGCAATAACCTACACTTCACTACGTCGATTCAAATTAATTCAGTAACCACTCCAACTACTTCAAAATTGCTTTTGATTCACTTCAAATAACTGACCCATAAGAATCAACAGCTCCAATAAGGTCACCGTTTTCACATTATGTGGATGTTGGCAAAACAGGGGTGTTGGGGTTCTGCTGGGACAGATGCTGGCCAATATTTGCTAAGGTACATGGCAGAGGAAAACAGCCTGAACCCTGACCACACCAAGAGTGTGGCTGATGAATAAGATCCATTCTGGGTTGAGATTCCACCACATCGATGTGAAAGGCGCCCTGTGTAGTTAACAAGCTTAATTTGCTACGAGCTGAGTGAGAAACACAAATTATTAATCAGAAAAGGAGAAAATAAAGCAAAGGTATCTGAAAAGTCATTTGAACCAGTTTAGGAGACTCAGAGGTCTAGCCTAGGTCAAGCTTTGTCCCTTTCTCACTATAAACTCCCTCCTCAGAGCCCCTTTGCCTTCCCCCAACTATCCTTCAAAGAAAAAAGGCGCTTAAGGCCATAGAGGGCCCCATGTACAAGCCTCCATATGTAACTGCCATGAAAACATTCCCCAGTCCGACAACCCACTCCAGAGGGCCCTAAAACCTTTTCTTCGTCCAACTTTTTTTACTTAATTTATGTCCTGCACACTTTCAAGCAGCACATCCACCCGTGATGCTGAACACAATGCATTGCTGTGTCTCATCACTGAAAATGAAATGGATCACATTCTTGCGTTATGATGGGTCATAGTGACTGTGCAGGGCACAGGGCTGGCCAATATAAAATGCAATGTGATGAATATTCAATTATTTTATCTGCTTTTTACTCGACTATTGGGTTTCTTAAGAATTAAAGACGCACCGATTATTTTTATGCGTACAATAATATGCAGTTTGGTTAAATTATGCATCAAAACCACTCTTTTAAACAGAACAATAAATGCATTTTGAGTTTTCATTTTTCTATTTATGCTTAACTTCACACAATAGCAATGAAATTACCTGCTTTACAAGACTAATATGGCACTGAATAATAGTAAAAAGTGAAAAATTATGCAAGAAAATATTTTTAATAATACGTTACTTTTAAGAACTAATAACTAATGTTCATTTATGGAAAAATGTTTCAAACATGCTTCATTTTTAACTAGATTTTTAACTGCGTTTTACAAAACTTTTCATTCAATATTTCCAATCTAATTCACAACAATGAAAGTTTGGTTGAAATTGTGGATCAAAATCACCCTATAGACAGTACATGTTGATAATTAATCAGTGTTTTATGCTTTTTTACACAATAACAACAAAATAAGCAATTAATTCTGCACTAAGACTGCACTGTATAATAACAAAAGTGAAATTATGTAATAAACCCATTTGAATAACTGTTAGCCAGTGTTAATTTAAGGAAAATGGTTTAAAATTATTATTTTTATTATTTTTTAACTAGAATTTTACTGCATTTTATATAACTTCAATAAATATTTTCAATCTAAATGGATACAATGAAAGTTTGGTTAAAATTATGTATCAAAATTCAAAATACTTTTTAACATAAAAATAAATACATTTTGGGTTTTCATTGTTCAATTTATGCTTAATTTCATGCAATTACAACTAAATTACCTACTTTACATTAAGACTAATACTGCACTGAATAATAGTAAAAAGTTAAAATTATGCAGGAAACCATTTTTAATAATATGTTACTTTTAAGAACTAATAACTAATGTTCATTTAGAGGAAATGTTTAAAATAGGTTTCATTTTAAAATAGACTTTTTACTGCATTTTACAAATATTTTCATTAAATATTAAAATATATTCACTACATTGAAAGTTTGGTTGAAATGTTGGTTAAAAAAAAAAAACACTATAATCAATATATGAATCAGTTTTTTATGCTTTTTCACACAATAACAACAAAATTATAATCAATTGTGCATTAATACTGCACTAAATAATAACAAAAATGAAATTATTTATGCAAGAAAGCCATTTGAATAAGTTACTTTTAAGAACCAGTGTAAATTTAAGGAAAAACTGCTTAAAATTATTATTTTTATTCTTTTTAACTAGACTTTTTTTACTGTATTTTACATAAGTGCAATAAATATTTTCAATCTAACTGGATACAGTAAAAGTTTGGTTAAAAATATGCATCAAAACCACTCTTTTTTTAACAGAAATAGAGATACATTTTGGGTTTTCATGGTTTATGCTTAATTTCACACAATTACATCTAAATTTCCTGTCTTACATTAATACTGCACTGAATAACAGTAAAAGTAAAAAATTATGCAAGAAACAATTTTTAATAAGTAGTTACTTTTAAGAAATAAAAACTAATGTTCATTTAGGGAAAAAATGTTTATAACATGCCTCATTTTCAACTAGACTTTTTACTGTGTTTTACATAACTGCACTAAATATTTCCAGTAAAAGTTTGGCTGAAATTGTGGTTTAAAATCAACCCATAATAAATACATTTTGCTAATAAATCATTGTTCTATTTATGCTTTTCACATAATGAAAACAAATTCATTAATCAATAACCTCTGAAGGTGAACAGCTTGCTTTACGAAACTAATAATGCACTGAAAAATGGCAAAAAGTGAATATTTGAATATAAATGTCACTTTTAGGAACTGCAATATACTCGCAATTTGGTTATGATGGTTCACAATCACCCTTTTAAGCAATTTAAAAGCAAATAAATATTGACATTGAAAGACAGCGTTGGTGGGCCCCCAGGCTATTTCACCACTGGGCCCCCCAAAAAACCCTCACTATATTGGCTATCCACAATGTTGGTTTAAGGCAAAATGCACTCACCATAGAAACCACACATAGTATGTCATCAGCTTATGGGCAATGGGAGGAGATCGAGGGGCTTTTGTTAAAACTAAGGACGTAACTCTTTCTCTGCTTTGGCACTGCCTTCAAACAAACAGCGACAATCAACAGTCATTGCAACATGCTGGGTCAAAACAGCACAACTGCCACTTTGATCATTAAATGACATCATGCTCTCGAAATGCTCTAAAAACCGTTTATACAACCTGCGCCGGAAAACGACATCATTTTGGCCTGTACCCACCTACCTGTAGCATTATCTCGATATGAGACACAAATGGGGGCTTCCCCTCAGCAGCACCCCTTCTTAGATTGGCGACAGGAAACATCTGGTGTTATTAAACACCTCGAGCCATCCCATTTTTAGCATCAAACCTAATAAACTGCACAGGTTAGGTCTTTTCACGGTCACTGGCTACTTGCTTCCCACAGCACAGATGCACAGACTCATAAGGATGGAATCACAGAATCCAGTGAACCGCAGAATCCAGTCATTAAAATGGAATTTACAGTGGAACACAAAATGACACATAATTTGGCAAACTTTGGATGGATAAAACGTCTTAACGACAACCTGTCAGAAATAATAAAAGTCTGGTTTAACTTGATGAAACTGTGAAAAAAATATATTGTAGAGCAGAACTCTACTTCTCAAAGTAATGATAGATAGATTTCAAAGAGCCCTAAAATGTAATTTTTGTTAAACTTTTAATAAATTGTTGTTAAATTGTATACGTTTCAAGATTTTAAACAATTAGATGTTAGATTTTCATTAATAAAATTTAAATTAACCATTAAAACAGAATCTTAAAAATTTTAAACAGAAGAAAATTTAATCCAGACAATTTCAAAATGGAAAAAAAGTTGGGGATGAATTTGGGGGATTTTTTTTAATTAAGATTTTTAAGGTGTAATACTACCTTAATAAATTGTAAAATTGTTTAATTTTCATGATTTCAATTAATTAGACATGCTTTTTGAGAAATAAACAGAATCCAGACAAATTTAAGTGGAAAAAATTAATTTGAGACAAAAAAATAATTATTATTATTTGGAGGGCAGGGGGATGGGGGGGAGAATTAAACATTTCATAAGGCCCAAAAAAGTATTTATTTGTAATAATATTTATAAGATAAGATATATATATATATATATATATATATATAACAAATAAGATATATTTGTAATAATATTTTTGTTAAATTGTACAAGTTTCATGATGTCAATTAATTAGATATGCATTCTGAATATAATAATATTTAATTTAACCATTAAAATGAATCCAGAAAATGGAAAAATTAAATTTAGGAAAAATAAAATGCCTTTCATAAGCTGCCAATTATGTAGCAAACTCATGTCATTTAACCACTGTACCACAGACACACATTATTATATACAATCTAAGGTTGATTTCTCAGCAATGAGTCCAGTACCACTGAACAAGCTCTAAGGGAAAATCCAATGCACAAGGTAGTCTTTCTTCTAAAGCCCCTTCAGATGGGGGTATTCCATAGGTGACACACAGTGCAGACCATGGAAATATCACCCGATTAGTCAACACAAAATGAATGTCATTCAAGAAAACAGCCACATGCTGAAGGAATACACGGCTTTAGGGAAGTGCTCTTAAAAATAGGAAATCAAAATCTTGCTGGCTTTGCCAGCGATGAACTCCTGACCTTGAGGTCAGTGAGGTTATGAGAGGTTACTCGTCTGACCTAATTCTAACCAACTTATTGCTGGTTACATGAGGCAAACCACCCCCATCATGTCTGACCAGTGCTTCATCACATCACAAAATGACTCATAGTCAGCCTTTAAAATGCCCACGATGAGGCACAATGAGATAATTGCTCTGATCTAAACCACACCACAACAAGACAAGCATCAAAAACAGTACAAACATGAACTCAGTATTTCACAGAAACACTTGACTACAGTACAGTCAAAGCAGTGGAAAAGCTTTTTAAGGCACTTAAATCAGAGCAGAAATACACCCATCCTGACTTTTTACGACCAACAGGATTATGTTAGAGTAGTGTCTGATAACCTTATTACCTTAAAATATACTTCTTTGTTTTTTTTGACACAACAATGGCTAAACGATCATTAGACCTAACAATTAAAACATCTAAACATTTAAATCACAATTAAAACAAAATATTGTTAATAACAACTCTTTCTTCAACTGCACATCTAAAAGTTCTGACCTTTTTTTAACTAGACTTAAAAATAGTTATCATTCGAGAAAGAACACTTTTTTTAAAAGGTGAAGTCCAAATAATACACTAAATAAATTACTTATAAAGTGTTTTAAGTTAAAAGGTAAAAATACTGGTCAAACTGCTTATCATTTGACCCTTAGTAAATGGGTTTCCACATATTGAAATTTCCACAATGAATTTCCATAATGTAGAGTCAACTTAACACTGAATTACTAACAAATCATTTTAAACGTTCACCGATTTGTGAATAGTTTTGACAAAAAAAAGACACAAAATAGCATGATTAGATCTTATTATGGCAGGCCATCTACACAAGACCAATACTGGCCCATGAAAACATATCATAACTAGAAAAAAAAAATATTTACAATCACTACAAAACGTCCAAGAATGGATTATTTTTATGACATTCACAGGCCTGTAAAACAATTTTTACATTTCCAGATATTTTCCATGATTGTGGGGACTCAAAAATACTTCAAGCAAAAATAAGCATAAGAGGTTTTAAATAAACATGTTTCCAAAGAAGACAGGTTGTGAGAGTTTGTGGTTGTCATTGCTTATAGATGCCAGATACAGATGCTGGTTTAATTGTGCAATGAAGTTTGCTTAACCATAATGTCAAAACAGCACAAGCACCTGCTCAACCATAACTATCCTCAGCATACATACATGTTTGAATATTATATGTATTATAATATCCAATACATGTCAAAATACATATATGTATCCACTCAAGCCCTCGTCGTGACGTTGCAAACAGCCAGATGTGCGCAAAAGACCAAACATTATACACACCTGTAGTTCCGATTTCCATTCATGAGGTCTCTGTCCGGTTCCGTCCCCGGCTCGCAGTACACGAACTTCAGAAACTCCGCTGGGTCCCGACGGCCGCCCGAACCGGTTCCGTTAACCCAATGCGAGTGTCACCTCCCGGTTTACAGGCTCCTAATCCACCGCCCCAGAAGCTCGTATATCAGAATAGGCCGAAGAGGGGGAGGTTCGTTTCTTCCGTATGTGGCTCGAACTATCCGGTCGGGATTTTAGGTTCGGTTGACAGATTGACGTGACGGCCAGCTAGCCAGTCAGCTAAGACGAGAAGTTCCCTTCAACCTGGCCGAATACAGTCCCGAATCGCTGTTTCTGTGACGGCGACGCCTTCAGAAACGCGTCTTTGGAAAGACTGAGGCGGTTTGTTGAGGTGTTATGACGTTACAGCGAGTAAAAGTCAACTTATGTCGCCTCCGCTCTTCGACACGGTTAGCCTGCTACTGCTAGTGGCCAGGCTAACCAGCTAAGCTACATTCCCATCTGTGAGGGGAAAAATCCCGTGAAACGCCGTCCGCGAAAGTCCCCGATCATCCATGAATTCCGTCTTAGAAGCTGGAGGCTTGTCGATAGCGCGTATTCCCTTCGTTTTACACCGGCGGTGACATGAAATAAGTTGGGAGCTGAACTCTCTTGCAGGGTTTCTCTGACACTCAGAGCCTCTGCGAGACTCGCTACAGCTAAATATGGAGCGTCTGATCCTCCGCGAACGCGACGCACTGACCTGCCGCGAGAGCCGTGCGCCGATTGGCTGCCAGGGGAAGCGCGAGCACGCGAGGGAAGGGACGGGTTTTGAGGCAGCCTCTGAGTGTCCATCATCACCATCATCATCATCAACTTATTAGGCCCCATTCATCTTCGTAAAATCCTTCGTGAGATGTAAAATGTCGCATTCCTATC
Source organism: Labeo catla (assembly GCA_012976165.1). NCBI lineage: Eukaryota > Metazoa > Chordata > Actinopteri > Cypriniformes > Cyprinidae > Labeo > Labeo catla. The sequence goes on from VONZ01000322.1 coordinate 601,851, forward strand.
TGTCTATCTATCTATCTATCTATCTGTCTAACAAAATTATGTTCTAAGAACGTTAATGCTAAAGCGAGAGACTGCAGGTGAACAGGGTAAAAAAAACATTTTTCGCCTTACTCACACAGTTGATTGATTACATTGAAAATTGCAAACGTTTTCCAAAAATGTTAGGTTTAAATATGCAAATGAACTATTATGCACTGATCTGCCGACATTTCTAGTACAAAAATCTAAACACTGGATGAAGTGAGTTTCAAAAGTTTTTTTTACAGAGTGAATTTTGGTCATCTCATTTTTGTCACTCCATAATTCAGAAAATACATTGTACAGACAGAAAATAATATATATTCACAATTTTGGGGGGAATAAAATGTTGTATATAATCAAGCAAATTATATATAAACAACTCCCTCTGTGAAAAACCTTCAGGATATAGACAGGAATAAAAATGTGTAAAGTCTGGTGTGTGTAAGTGCTACTGAAGTGGAGATTTATGGCTCAGTAGGAGAAAAAAAAACCTCATTTTGAGAAAACGGCCTTTAAAAATAATCTATCTCCTTCCTGAATTCTTATTATCGTAATGCAAAGAACATAACAATATATTTTCCAAAAAATAAATAAAAAATAAAATAAATACATGTTAAATTAAATAGCAAACCTGATTACAGTAATGAGAATCAACATCAAACTTAAAAAAAAAACATCTGGATATTATCTATCTATCTATCATCTATCCATCCATCTATCTGCTAACAAAATTATGTTCTAAAAACATTAATGCTAACGTTCCCATTAAGTTATGAAAACATTATTTCTGAATTCTCTGAATGTTCTAAACGTCCAGTTTTTTAAATGTTACTTGCTTATACAAATGTTAAGGGAACATTCCATTTTATAATTTTACAAACATTATGGAACATTACTTTTGAAATGTCTCTGAACATTCTGAAACATTTAAAAAAATGTCAGCCAACCGTTCAACTAAAATGTTTAAGGAAAAAAATTCCATGAACAATGTATGAATAACATTTTTGTGATAACGTTTTAAGAACATTAATAAAGACCAGATAACTTCAATTACATTCTGTTAATGTTACTGGAAGAACTTTTGTTCATCTGTCTGTCTATCTATCTATCTGCTAACAAAAAATGTTTTGAGAACATTTTACTAATATTCATAAAAATGTTATTTCTAAATGTTCTCTGAACATTCAAACTGTTCAGTTTTTTAAATGTTTTAAAAATGTTTTTTCTTGGTTTTACAAATGTTAAAGAATCCCTCTATCATTTCTTTTCCATCAGTTTGTAAATGTTTATTTACAAACTGTTATTTATTTCATTCATTTTCTTGAATGAAAAAACTGATAACATAAATTATAATAATAATAGATGAGTGATTTTATTCTTATTATGCCTCATCTTCATAAAATCCTTTGTAAGATCATTATTACATAAACGGTAGCTTTAAATTTAGTGCAATAACTTGGAGAAGAGTGAATAACATGAATTATGGTGTTTATCCATTTAATAAATCAGAATAGATGATCAGAGTGACTTTAAAACGGATGCATAAAAACAGCAATTATTAAAGTCAACATGAAATCAAAACTGGCTCCAGTCGCTTTTGTGGTGTTATGAAACATGCATTAAAGATAAAAATTAATGCATTATGAATTTATTAAAATTTAAAGTAAAATGGTTGTAAATGCATGCTTCTTAAGTAGAATTAGATGTACGAATAACAAATAATGAGCCCAGGATTGATCCAGTGATGGACAATAGACTGCCAAAATCAGTAAATAATGAAATAACCCCCTCACATCTGAAACAGGACTCAACACGGCGTTTAATAAAAAACAAATTTTATTTTCTTTAAAAAATAATCGTCCCGAACAAAGTCCTCTCACTATTACATACAGAGCCAAAATGACTTGCTTATGTGTTCATTCATTGAATCTACTGGGAAGTGCTATGATACGGACTGTTCTTTATCAGTGGCTTAATATTGCTTAAACATTGAGGTCGGTGAAGTTCGCTCTCCAATTACACGCCGTCACGCACCTCCATCTTCTTCATCACCCAGGAGGTGCTGTGGCTTCCGAGAGTCAAGTACTGCATCAAAATATTTAGTCTAGGACAGACCGGATCAATATTATACAGCGGGCATTAATAAAAATCACCTCGTTGGGTTGGTAAAACCTAATATATAAAGGCATGTCTTTGTATACATTTCATAAACATGAGTTAAAATAAAACATGGTTAAAATCCCTTTGAATTTCAACAAACCGTTTTAGGCGCTTCGAGGCGAGTCTTTCAACAACGCCCCCTTGTGGAGACTCTTAGCCACTTTTGATAGCAGTTAAAAGATTTCCTTAAAGGGAAAGTTCACCCAAAAATGAAAACTCTGTCATTATTTGTTCACCCTATTAAGTGTTGAAAACCAAAAAAAAACAAAAAAAAAACACACACATCCAGAATTCATCATGACAGATTTTTCATTCTAAGGCAAACGGGTGAGAAAGTATGGCATCGAATGTTAGTACGGGCTCAGTTGTAATATGATTACTAAGAGGCTCCAGTTACAACACGAACTCAGTTAAAACATGCATTTCATACATCCACCGTATGACATGATTACATGGCATAATGCTTCCCTAACCTGCGGAAAAGGCGTTTTCCGGCATGCTCACTGCACCGACGGGCGTCAGGTGAGGGTAAAAGGTGCAACGATACTGGCAAGTGTTAAATGTGCTTGTTGGGAAGGGAATGTGGCAGTGTTACCAACGGCACGTTCGAAAACAATGTAGAACGGATATGACGGGTGGGAGCTTGTAGTGATGCGACCCAATGGCCTTCGTGAGCCTGTGTGGGAGAGAGGACAGGCTCACTATGTACAAACAGCTATTCCTGCATTGTTCGAGCTCCTGGTAAGAGACAACGCATCTCATTCTCTTCTATCATCATGCGGCTTTCTTTAGAACTGCTCTCGGTGGCCTTGTATTGCTTCATTTACAGAGGCCAGTGGAAGAAAAGGTTTAAAGGAAAAGTTCACCCAAAAATGCAAAAATGCAAAAATGCAAAAACGCAAAAAAAAGTGTATATATATATATATATAATTTTGTACATTTATAATTATTTTATATGTAATATAAATTATAGAAATATTTTTAGATTTTAATTTTAATGTTCAAAATTTTATTATATCTAATTATTTTATATCATATATATAAATATAAATTATATAATATATATATAATTATACATGACAAAAAATCTATAATTTATATTATATATATAATATATAGTAATTATAAATGTAATATTAAATTATTGTATTCCAAGTCTTCTGCATTCACATAATAAAAATTATCAAAAGAACAGACCAAAAATAAAGTCATTAAATGCGTTTTAAATGTGGCTGTAAATAAAACTGAAAAATAGTGAATAATAACTTGGGACTTTTTCTTACAAAAATCTAAAACATGACTTCAGGAAACTTGGATTATAATATGCAAGTCATGCAGACTAGTTTTATGACACTTACAAGATGCTTTACAGTATAAATGACCCTTAGTGTTGCATTGAAAACAGCTCTGTTTTAAGGAAGAAAAAAAAAAATCCAGGGTTTCCAATGACACAAGGGTGTGCAAATGATTAATAAAAACCATCATTGTTGGGTGAACTATTCCTGTAAGTTCAGGAAGATTTATGTGTACCAGGAGTTAAAAAAAAAAAAAATCAAGCAAAATCATCCTTTTCCAGAAGAGCACAGAGGAATCAAGTGCAGAAAAATGCACGTTTTACAGACGAGGGCCCTTTTTCACCGGTTGGCATGGCGTTTGGCTGGTGCATAATGCTGGTTTCGGTGTTATGCTGATGCGAGAGTGCAAATGCATTAATGCACTCGGTGGTCCATCTATCGTTACGCTAATTCGGCCACTCTTTAACTAACGGCGAGTCTACAATCGCTCCGAGACACCTGCATCTGCGGCGTATGCTACAGTCGATCACTGCCTGCGCTTCTTTTGCAACATGTAAACGCTGGGTTGGCGGTGTCTTTCAACTAAAAACTAAGTGCTAATGTACCATGTCATTCACAAAAATAAAAATTTAAAAACGAAAAGTTCACAACAATAAAAATAATGCCAAAGGAAGTAACAACGATCCCTCCACTCCGGGCGTCAGGTTAAGAGGCAGCTTTGTGGTGGCATACAAAACGACAGCTTCGTCTGCGTTCCTTCCCTCCGTATTGCATACATACGTACATGTGGGAGTGCGAAGGTAGTATACAATAATACACAATTAAATAAACCAAAAAAAAAAAAGAGCATAGTTCAGCCAGATTCAACGAAATTCAAAGTGTGAGAGTCCATGTTGGGTTCTGTGGGCTTTTTGTAGGACTGGTAGCACCCGGGGAACTGGCTCGAGGGGTGTGTGGCGGTCCGGCGGCGGCGCTCCGGCCCGGCGACGTGTGGCAAAGGTTTGCTTAGGCAAAGTACATGGTCCTCAGGGTGTCGTGGTGAATCTGCACCGCTTTGGCCAGAGCCTGAGGATCCCGACCGTTACTCTGTCCGGAGACGTGACTGCCCTCCCCGCTGTAAACACAGAGATTAAGATGACTTGCAGTGATGCATTAAATTGATCAAAACTGACAGTAAAGACACTTTTAAAGCAGCACAACTGTTTTCAACATTGATAATCAGAAATGTTTCTTGAGCAGCAATGATTTCTGAAGGATCATGTGACACTGAAGACTGGAGTAATGATGCTGAAAATTCAGCTTTACATCACAAAAATAAATTTAACTTCAATATATATTCAAATAGAAAACCGTTATTTTGAATTGTAAAAACATTACACAATTTCTCTGTATTTTCAGTCACATAAATGGATTATTCTGACATTGTTTCTGGGAATTAGACAAAAGCTCTGTTCTAAAACCTAGTGAGCTGCCTACTTAAACAGCATTTTTAGGCATCCTACAGATTGCATTGTTTTCTCATGCATTCTTCTTCTTATTTGTCTTTGACACATTTAAAATCGTTTTTTTTTTTAATCTAATTTTATTTCTTAATATTGTTTTTTAAAATCTCAATGTACTATATAAACAACATTTATATAGACAATGTTATATATTATATATTGTATATAAATTCTATACAATTATTAATAATTATTATTTCTTCAATATTGACTTTGAATACTGAATTATTTTCTTCCACTGTAAGTTTCAGGTTCAGCTGTACAACTGTAATACAACCCTATATAGAGGAGTTAAAACAACAACAAATGATAGCAATAATAATAATAATAATAATAATAATAATAACTAGATGAGTAAAGTTTGAGAACAAACTTTGAGTTGGCTTGAGAAAGCCTAGCCTGAAAGTTTGAAGCAGTTGTAAAAGTATGAAAGTTGATGTTGCTATCATGAGTTTGCACATTGCTTACATGATTTAACATGCATGTTAGCATGTTTTAGCATTATTAGCTTGTTGCTTGCATTTTTATAGGCTGATTACAATTTTGTTAGCATGTTACGAGCATGTTGTTAGCATTGTTAGGAAGGTACTAGCATGTTGTTAACATGATTAGCAAGTTACTAGCATGTTTATAGCCTGATTAGCATGTTGCTAGCATGTTTCTAACATGATTAACAAGTTACCAGCATGTTGCTAACATGTTTCTAACATTTTAGCTTGTTACTAGCTTGTTTCTAACATGTTGTTAGCATGATTAACATGTTGCTAACATGTTTCTAACATGATTAGCAAGTTACTAGCATGTTGCTAGCATGTTTCTAACACGATTAGCAAGTTTCTAGTTTGTTGCTAGCATGATTAGCATGTTGCTAGCATGTTACTAGCATGATTAACAATTTACTAGCAGTTGTTAGCATGATTAACAAGTTACTAGCATGTTGCTAGCATAATTAGCATGGTATTAGCATGTTGCTAGCATGTTGTTAACACCATTAGCAAGTTGTGATCAACATGTTTCTAGCATGATTAAACCAGCTAAATCCTGCTGATTCAGTAAAAAACAACTAAAAACCAGCTAAAACCAGCCTAGACTGGTTCTCTAGTCTTAGCTGGTTTAAGCTGAAAATAGCTGGTTTAACCTTGGCTGGTCTTTTAGCAGGTGTCCCAGCTTGGTCAGCTAATACCAGCCTGACCAGCTGAAAAGTGGTCAAAACCACTTTAAACCACTTTAAAACCAGCCTAGGAGACCAGCCAAAGCAGCCATTCAGCTTAGGCTGGTTTTCGCTGTTTTTTTTAAGTAGGGAGTTGTTAAGCTTTGCGATAGCAATAAACATCTTAGATGCACCATAGGTCTCTTTGTATAAAAGTTTTCACCCCCTCAATGAAAGTCTATGGGATTTTAGGTGGTTTTGATAGTCTGGTTTTCAAAAACTGTAAGCCGGATCAGTTAGAAAACATACAGCAGCTAACTTCAGACCAGTATGAAGGTCTGACCCAAATTTGGTGGTTGTAGCTTTAAAGCTCTAGGAGGAGATACTGACTAAGATTTGCCTCAGAAGAAGAAGAAGAAGAACAACAACAACAACAAAAAAAAGCTGCTTATATAGCAGATCAGTAAGCCAACTTTAACAGTCTTTAGAATGTAGCTTTCTATGTTTGCAGCAGAGAGTAGAGCAGCTCACTAGGTTTTGGAACAGAGCTACTGTACTGAGTTAAACAGCTAATTAAGTTTAATAACATCAAAACTACAGATGCCCATGATCTTGGCCTCACCTGTCATGCTCCTTATCCACCAGATGGTATCGGGCCCGGAAAGCCACGAGTCTGGCGTAGTACGCAGGCGCGGGGATGGAGACGGAGCGGGTGCAGCGCACGTATGTGTGGCACAGCTGGTAGGTGAGAATCTGCAGCTCGTCAGCCGTAAAGCGATTGTCGTCCCACAGGACGTAGTAGTGTGAGGGTCGGCTGGTGCCCTGAGAAGGGGAGCACAGAATGTCAAAACAATCACAAGCACACAGCCACGAATAAATGTTTGCACCGAGTCGGTGTGCTCACCTGAATACCTGCATGACTGCACAGGTAGAAATCAAACTCGAATGGATGCGTAATGCTGGTGTCGACCGTAGTTCCTGCTGGAATGTTACCACTCTTCCCGATCTGAGCAAAACACGGCAATTAGAGTTAAGACTCTTACTTTAAAATATTACAAAAAAAAGGTTGCTTAAAAAAAAAAAAACAAAAAAAAAAACTGTCCTAAAAAACATACTATTGAACTGCAAAAGAAAAAAAACACTTTTTAATCTCACAATTTTGAGGGTTATTATTTTTTTTTCCCAGAATTGCAGCTCAGAATATGACTTTCTTTTTTGCAATTTTGTAATCATATCTGGAATGTAATTGCAACTTTTTAATCTCACAATTCTGACATTTTTTTATATTGTGTCTTGGAAACGAACTTTCATAATTGTAATCAGTTGAACTTATAAAACTTTAATAACTTTTTGCAATTCTGAATTTATATCTGAAATGTAATTGCAACTTTCTAATCTCACGATTCTGACTTTTGTTCTCCTAAAAAAAAAAATAAAAATAAAAATAAAAATAAAAAAAAAATTATATATATATATATATATATATATATATATATATATATATATATATACGGAGATACTCAATTTAAATTTCTCTAAATTTTCCTAAATATGTAGCTAAACATTAAATGAAATATAAAAAAAATCTACTTATTTTAATTCAGCTAGTTGTCAAGGCAACATTTCTCAACTTAATTTAAATTTATGTACTGAAATAACACAAATTAAATAAACTAAAACCACACAAAATGTTTTCATAACTTAAAAATCAACATTTACTGAAATAAAATAAATCATAAAAAATCCAGCTAGTTGAACTGGACATTTATTTCAGCTATTAGATTAAATTTATATTTTATTGTTGACATTTTTCTTTTTTTATTGAATATATTAGTATATAAAATCTTTAATTAATCTTTCCAATTTATTTTTAATTTTAAATGTCTCAATTTAAAATTTAAATAAATTTTAAATTTATTTACTTTAAATGTCTCATTTATTTAAGCTATTTTGTTTAGAAATATTTATTTATTTTCATAAATAAAATTAAATAAAAAGAAATTAAAATATTTTCAAAATTTAAACCCGTTTTATTTTAGTTAGTTGTGGAGGCAACATTTCTAAATTTCTAAGAAGCTAAATCTTGATTAAAAACTACACAAACATTTTAAAAAACGAATAAAAATGCAAAAACAAAATTACTACAACTAAAATAAAATCTAATTTAATATATTAACAAAAACTATAATAATATATCAATGATAGGCTAGATTAAAATAACTAAAATAAGCTTCTAGAAATGTCAACTTTAAAGTGCTTTTTCTGGAAACTCACTCTTTCAGATTTATCAGCACAGAAAAGGCGGGTGTGGTGACGCTTTTGCACTACTATGTAGGTGATGCCAGGCTGGTAGTCCTTCTCCAGCTTGATGCAGGCGTCTCTGATGGCCAGCAGCTCATAGTGCAGGATCTACACAAGAACGAAATTTCTCATTATTAAAGAATCCTTAAAGGAAATGTATCAAGGTTTTCACAAAAATATTGGACAGCACGACTGTTTTCAACATTGATGTTGATAATCAGAAATGTTTGTTCAGCATGTTAGAATGCTGAAAGATCATGTGACACTGATAATGCTAAAAAAAAAAATCAGCTTTGATCATAGCAATAAATTACATTTAACAATATATTACAATAGCGAACAGTTATTTTAAATTCTAATATTATTTCACAATTTTACAATATTTTTTTAATCAAATAAATGCAGCCTTGGTGAACAGAAGAGACTTTTGAATGACTCATAAAAGGACATACTTGTGGTAACTGTCCTTCTGGTACGCCGTCCCTGTAGAAGATGATTCTGGTGGGTTTGAAGCGGGTTGACTTGTAGAACTGGATGAGTAATTCTCGCACCATGTACGACAGGTCTTCAATAATCTCCTGTCTGGGTCGCTGTACTCGTACTGTAGCGCAGTACCTGCTCGGATGAGCGTCCATACTGCCCACCACCTGCACAGATGAGTCATGTCAGAGCATGTTAGATCATAATAGCATGATTCATTAAAAATGAGCATCAATAAAAAATGCTGAACAAATCCTGAATATGAGTAAGAGAAATGAACATTTAGACACCGATCGGATATGCTACTATTCAACAGACTGGGGTTAGTAAGACCTTTTTTATGCATTATTTGTTCAAAAACACAGTAAAATTATGAAATATTATTACAATTCAAAATAACTCTTTTCTATTTGAATATACACTAAAACTGAATTTATTTCTGCAACCAAAGCTGAATTTTCAGCATCATTACTCCAGTCTTCAGTGTCACATGATCCTTTTCTTCTAAAATGCTGATTTGCTGCTCAAGAAACATTTCTGAATATTATCAATGTTAAGTAGCAGTTGTGCTACTTCATATTTTTGTGGAAACTGATACATTTTATTTTTCAGGATTCTTAAATGAACAAAAAGATCAAAAGAACATTATAATTATGTAACATTATAAATGTCACTTTTGATTAACTTAATGCATCCTTGCTGAATATAAATCGTAATTACTGACCCCAATCTTTTAAATGGTAGTATATCAGACTAAAAATCAAATGTCAGTTATCAGTGATGGGAATAACGGCGTTATAAATAAACGGCGTTACTTTTTCAGTAACGAGTAATCAAACGAATTACTGTTTCCTACGTTACAACGCCGTTACCATTACTGCCCATAAAATACGGCGTTACTATCATTTATTATAATATTATTATAATTTTATTTTTCAGTTCATCTGAATGGATGCGCAGCGTACCTGTATTTGACGAGCTGTAAACTCTAGTGTGAAGGCACACGACTAGCCATCACTTTGTCTCACGCACCCAAAGAAAGATACAGAGCGACAGAGTCTTAGACCATGCAGAATTGACGCGCTACGTGTAAACGATATTCTTTGTTGTATTTTCCTCTCAAAACAACGGAGCTCCTTCGGAATACTTCAGCTTTTAAGAACTGCTGGTTTCTCCGGTAGTAGGCGGAACTAATGTGCAAACAGCAATCTCATTGGCTGGCGCTCACCTATTATCGTCCCTGTTTTGATTACAGCAAATCAGTTAGAGCGAACGCAGACAACGTGATTAATATTCATGAACCCAGCAGCTTATTAAACCTTAGTGTGTTTAATATTGTTATTAATTGTAGAACAAGACGTTCATAGAAACACTAAATTACAAACAATATCACCACCAGTCCTAAGTTCAGTCAACATGACAAACATGCATTCATACATGGTTATTCTAATTACTAAAGTTCTAATGGCTAAAGTTGAATGCTAATTATAATTATAATATTATATCAGATATTTAATATTAGTCTGCTGAGTAAACTAAAAATGTAATTAATTTCATTAAAATTTCATTCATTTAACATATTTAATATTGGGGTCATTCAAGATATTTAATATATTTACTTTTTTTTTTTTTTTTTTAAAAAAAGCAACACAATAGTTACTTTCCTTGGTAATTAGTTACTTTTATAATGATGTAACTCTGTTACTAACTCAGTTACTATTTGTGAGAAGTAACTAGTAACTATAATTACTTTTCAAAGTAACATGCCCAACACTGCCCACAACAACATTAAAATAGTGTAGATTAGTGTACAATGTTTTATATTTATTTTATAGTTATATTAAATTAGATTTTTTTTTAAGTAACGGAATAGTTACTTTGCCTGGTAATTAGTTACTTTTATAATGATGTAACTCAGTTACTAACTCAGTTACTATTTGTGAGAAGTAACTAAGTAACTATAACTAATTACTTTTTTAAAGGTACGTGCCCAACACTGTCAGTTATAAATGGATAAATTAAGTGCCACAAATGAGACAAAATGTTTTTGCTGTTCACACAAATGCAACAAGATCCAACCCGTGAGAAAAACAAACAAATGGTTGCCAAATGTGGACTAGATACAAGGCATTTTTAAAAAAAATCTCAATGGAAACTATAACAATTGAATTAAAATGAAAATGACATATAAAGAAGTGAAAGAAATGATGATTACAAACAAGTATTATTTCTTCAATACTAAAACTTTCTGAAAAAGTATCAATATGTAAGTATTGTAATATTAGTAATGCAAATTGCAGCGTAAAATAAAATATTAGGCCTAGAATTATTAAATATCCCTTTTTTATTTATATATATATATATATATATATATATATATATATATATATTTATATTTATATATATTTATATATATATATATATATATATATATATATATATATATATATATATATATATATAAATAAAAAGGATATTTAATAATTCTAGGCTAATATTTTATTTATATTTATATATATATATATATATATATATATATATATATATATATACATATACAAAGATACATATATACTAAAATAACTAAAATAAGTTGCTAAACATTAAATGACATAAAAAAATTAACATTTTTATTTCAGCAATTTTATTATTATTTATTTATCATTATTATTACTATTACTACAACAGCTATTATTTTATTTCAATTTTAGTAGTAAAATAACTCAATTTAAATGAACTAAAACCACACAATTTTTTTTCATAACTTGAAATAAACATTAACTGAAATAAGAAATCCAGCTAGTTGAATTAGACATTAATTTCAGCTATTTATTTATTTATTTATTTTATTTTATTTAATAGATTAATGTATAAAATCTTTACACTTTAATTTTTAATTTATTTTAAATATCATTTATTTAAGCTATTTTGTTTAAATTAAGCTGATGTACTGGCAACAATAACAACAAATAACATTATATAATCATAATAATTCATAAAAAAGCCCTATACATGTCCATGCTCATATATAAATAATAATAATAATAATAATAAAAATAAAAACACCCACTAAAAAAAAAAAAAAAATTAATGATTTATCTGTTTATTTGTATGTCATGTGACTATTAACCAAAATCAGAGAAGCATGAACATACAACAGTATTGGTAAATTTTTGCAATATTAACCTAAAGTAATTTTAGAGAATACTTCAAGAAAATATTTTATGTCTAAGGGGTTTGGCTGACAAAAAAAATGCTGGGAAACCCTGATCTAGCAGATATGAAAAAGCAGGTCAGTATAAAAATGTGGACTTTTGGGATGGGTTTTTACCTAGCAATCAACCGGAATGCTAAAAATGACAAAAAATAAGATACAAAACAATAACAAGGAAGAACGTGAGACATCAGAGCAATGCATCTCAGCTTTAGTGAAAAAGGTTGAGAAATCTGCTGCCCCCTAGTTGCAGAAAACCGAATGATCATCAACGGTTTGTCGTCAGCAGTTCACCTCACGTTCCCTACAGAATTCGGCCTGCCACCGCTCCCCTCACATCATCCAGCCTCTGTAAATGTTCTCGCTGTCCGCCTGCGTGACTCAGCCCTTTGTCACCACTGCTTGGCAACCGGCGAAAGAGTGCGCGTTTACAAGTGGTTGCATGCGCAGGGCGGGAGGTGACATCATTTCCTTTGCGTCTGTGAGTCACCGGCAAGCCATTTTCCCTTTTCAAAGCGCCCATCCTGTCCTGCCCACCTCCGGCGCGTCCTCTCTTTCACTCCGCCCGTGTTCTGAGCCACTTCTGGAGCTGTCAGCGGCGTTAAGTACAGCAAACTGGGCGGCACTCGGCCACAAAGAGCAGCAGGCTGGTAATTACAGCCTTCAGGATGAGACTCAAATTAAGTGGCTTTCGGCTCAGGTTGGGTTTACAGAAGGCTGTGTTAGATTTATATAACTTCATTATGTCCTAGAGCAAATAATAGCTGCTCTTGTTATATAATACATCTGATGACTGGTCAATTCAAGAAAGCTGCTTGAGTAAAGCTATACAGTTTTGTTTAGTTTTGTTTTTTTATGTCTACCTAAAAAGCGTCAAAGTGCAGTACTTTGGAGCAGGGAAAAAATTTTTACATTTCCATGTCTTTTATTGAAAATAAGATTTTATTATTTACATTTAAAAAGTTACATTACTAAATTAGCCCTTGCGGTCACAATTTTAAAATTCCCTGATCTCTCTCTAAATGTTTTGTCATAGTTTTACAAATTCTAATCATGAAGTCTACACATACACTACCAGTCAAAAGTTTTTGAACAGTAAGATTATTAATGTTTTTAAAAATGTTTCTTCTGCTCACCAAGCCTGCATTTATTTGATTCAAAATACAGCAAAAACAGTAAAAATTTTGAAATATTTTTACTATTGGAAATAACTGTTTTCTATTTTAATGTATTTTAAAATGTAATTTATTACTGTGATTTTAAAGCAGAATTTATAGTATCATTACTCTGGTCACATGATCCTTCAGAAATCATTCTAATATTTTGATTTGCTGTTCAAAAAACATTTATTATTACGTTGAAAACAGCCGAGTAGAATTTTTCAGGTTTCTTTGATGAATAGAAAGGTCAGAAGAACAGCATTTAACTGAAACAGAAATCTCTTGTAACATTATAAATGTCTTTATCATCACTTCATCACTGATTAATTTAAAACATCCTTTCTAAATAAAAGTATTTATTTCTATAATTTCTTTCCAAATAAATAAATAAACATATATATACACATATATTTTTTTCTCTACAGAAGCTGTAAAGTTGCTCACTAATATGTTAAGTATATAAATATTACTGAAATCACATCAAGATTTAAACATATTTTAGATATTTTCTAAAATAATTTAAAACTATACAGATTGTGTGTCATTTAGAACATCATTTAAATTTCAATTGAACTGAATTTGAATTGAGATAGCAAACCGGATTTCTGCCTCTAAACCGCACTTAAAAATAGCACAAACTGTTGGTTGCTTTCCAGCCTCCTGTCTAAATATGGTTTCAAAACAGTGTGATAGTTGCACATTTTTTATACAAAATGCACGAGTGAGTTTATAAGCTTAAAGTGTTGAAATGCAGCTTGTGTATGTATGACATGCTCACGGCAGTAATAGACGGCTTCTTCCCATCACCAGCGGGCGGGTGAGTGACATCTGCTCCGAGGAAGATCACCGGCTGCTGGAACACAGCGGACCTGCGAAAAGGTTCAAATAAAGCGTTAACGCTCCAGCTAAATCTAAATGCTTCAGACAGACTTCAATCACACTCTCACCGTTGATGCGGCACCAGGATGTTGTTGATGCCGCCGAGTTTGACGTTGATTTTGAGGCAGAGGTTGGAGAGTGTCTGAGGGGAGGTTTTCACCACGTTCTTCACCTGAACACACTGAGTGGCCATTCCTAGAAGAGTGTCTCCAACACGCTTCACCTCCGCTGCACAAATCAAACGTGGGTTTATTAGTCTTAAGATGTTTCTCAGGAGGGCGGCTCTGTGTGTGACGTTCTTACCGTAGACGGGTGTTTTTCCGGGCAGGATGACGATGATGAGCTGCAGGCCAGAGTAGGTGTTTTTCAGGTGTCTGAACATGGGCTCCACGCTGTCAGCTCCTTGCGCGTACTTACAGAAACATGGCTGACCCTGGATCGGCATCCCGGCATCCTTTGAGATCTTACGCAGCTGGTCGGTAAAGTTCCTGAGGAAGAGATCATCACATTGAGAGCAAAGGTTTATTATCAAGAGACATTTCTTTTTATTTTTTAAATTCTGATAACAGTTGTGATGCTTAGTTTTTTAAAATATATAATTTAATAATTTAATATAATAACATATATATATATATATATATTTATTTTAGTGTATTTTTTTTAAATCTTGAATTTTAATAGGCCAAATTTCCACTGTTTAGACCTATTCAATATTACATTATTTCAGCTTTATAGGCTATATAGGCTATTTTATGGCAAACAAAGATTATACATTAAACAAAAAAAAACAAAAACAATACAGTAGTACACAATACAAAAATTTAAATAATGCAATTATAAAATAAAGTCTGCATAAAATTCTATAAAAGATTATTTAAATTTACTTTTGAAAGAAATTCTTATAAAACACGTCTTCAATATTACATTAAATAAATAATAATAACTGTCATGATTTTATTGTGATTACTGATTACAATATTGTGATTGTCTAATTGTGAAATAAAAATATTAAACAAAAAAGAAACAGAGCTGTTACAGATAAGTACAACTAAACCAATTAAATAACATTTCCATTACTTGAAATAAAATAAATTTTATTTCAGCTAGTTGAAAAGGCAACATTTCTCATTTTAATTTAGTTTACGTTGATGCACTAAAACAGTGGTTCTCAACGGGGGGGCGCGCCCCACTGGGGGGGCGCGGAGGGATCGGAAGGGGGGCGCAAATCATGGATCGCGGAACCGGGGGGCCGCCCGGGCCTGGGCACGAGTAACTTTTGACGTACAAAAATACATAGGCTATAGACTCATACAGATTATTCATTGAAAGGTCGCGATCTCGATTCAAACACACGCAATCTTACTGCTATATGATGATGATTTTCATTGATATTAATGATATTCTTTGAAATCGCTATCACATCGGAATATTTAAACCTGCTTTCGCGCAACCGCTGATTCAGAGAGAGCTCTGCTCATGTAAGTTAAG